>BSBN01000574.1:0-1200000 GCA_027924645.1 Cunninghamia lanceolata | reverse complement strand
TTGGTGCCAATCTTCTTCTTGTCATGTGGAAGCTCTGGAAGCTCCCAAGTATCATTCCTATGAATGGAATCCATCTCTTCTTTCATTGCTTGCATCCAAAACTCATTAGTACATGCTTCTTCAAAACATGATGGTTCAAAATCAGCCTTGGTAAATAAAGAAAAATTAATTGTCTCACCTATTGGATTTTCTTCATGTGCTTGATTTGCACTCCTTTGATAAATATCACTCAAACTTCTTACCTTCCTTCTAGAACTTGGAGTTGAAGCTAAACTTGCAATTGGAATTGAACTTGGACTTGAAGAATTAGATGAGTGGCTACTTAGTGGATTTATAGCACTTGGAATAGAAACATTAGTGGGCTGCTCATGATCAATATCATCATTCAAAATAGATTTTGACTTTTCCATATGGCCTTTTTAATGACCATAAACTCCCCCTTCATAAAAAATCACATCTCTTGAAACAATAAGCTTATTAGTGAGAGGATTATATAACCTATAATCTTTGCTTTCCTCACTGTACCCAACAAAAATACACGACTCACTTTTTGTATCTAACTTTTGTCTATTCTGATCAGGTACATGAACATAGGCTAAACAATCAAAAACTTTGAAATGATTAACATTAGGCTTTTTGTCATACCATGCTTCATAAGGAGTCATCTTCTCAAGTGCACTAATGGGACTTCGATTGAGAAGATATACTGTTGTAGCAACTGTATCTCCCCAAAAAGAATTGCTTAATCCCTTTGTTTGTAGCATACTTCATGCCATCTCCACCACTATACGATTCTTCCTTTCAGCTACACCATTTTGTGTAGGCAGTGGTGAGTTGCCTTTTGATGCCATCCATATCACAATAATTCTAAAAATCTCTTGAGAAAAATTCTCCTCCACGATCAGTCCTTAAGCACTTGATACTACACCCCTTTTCCTTTTCAACAAGGGCTATAAACCTCTTGAATGTCTCAAGGGCTTCATTCTTAGTCTTCAAAAAATAAACCCAACACATTCGTGAGTAATCATCAATAAAAGTAATGAAATATGATGACTTACCCAAACTCTTTGTTTTCATAGGACCACAAATATCTAAATGAATAAGCTGAAGTGGGTAATGGGCCCTCCATGCATTGTCCTTTGAAAACTTTTCCCTTGCATGCTTTCCTTTAGCACATCCTTCACAAATCTCCTTGTGCTCTTCAACCTTGGGCAAACCAGAAACTAATGCTTGTGATGTTAGAATCTTCAAACTGTGAAAATTTAAATGCCCATACCTGAAATGCCACAACCAACTTGTATCCTCATATGCCATATTGGCAAGGCTGCTGTTATGTTCACCAAACTTCAATAGGAACATCCTATTCTTTGTCATAGACACAACTGTAACCACTCTATTGCCATGATTCTTATCATAAATTATACATTGTTGATTTTCAAAAACAACTTTATAATTCTTCTCACATAATTGTCCAACACTCAACAAATTATGCTTTAACTGTGGAGTGTAATAAATATCTTTAACACTCTTCATACCTTCTTTTGTATGGATTTCCATAGCTCCTTTTGCAGCAACCTCCAATGATTTGTCATCACCAAGATGGATCTTGGATTTGAAACTTTCATCCATTATGGAAAAAAGCTTCTCATTCCCTGACATGTGGCTAGAACATCCCAAATCTAAATACCAAACATCTTTAGTATTATTTTCAGCTTTGTCATAGGATAAAAATAAATTATTTGGAGGAGCCTCATCACCCTCTTGAGCATAATGAACATTATTACCTTCTTTTAATCTGCACTCTCTTTCAAAGTGGCCATACCTATTACAATGGTAACACTGGATATTTCTCTTATCAAATCTACCTCTACCTCTTCCTCTTGAACCACCTCTTTCTCTTGAACCATATTGAGTTTGACCTCTTCCATGGCCTTGGTTGCTTGTGGTGCTACTATTTGCATCTTCATTTTTTGTAATTTGCAATTTGGAAGAAAAAGCTTTCTCATCACTATGCCCAAATGAATCTCTCAATCTTTCTTCATGAGACATTAGAGATCCAACTAGTTGATCAAACTGAAGGGTGGACAAATCCTTGCTTTCTTCAATGATTATAGCAACATGGTTCCATCTTGATGTCAAAGACCTCAAAACCTTTTTAATCAAAACCTCTTTGTCCACAATTTCTCCAAGAGTAGCCATCTTATTGACCACATCTTTAACTTTGACACAATATTCACTCACACTTTCAGCTTCTTGCATCTTTAAATTCTCAAATTCTCTCTTCAATGTCTGTAGCTTGACAACTTTGACTTGATCACTACCTTGGTAAGCTTCTTTTAGAGTCTTCCAAGCATCCTCAGCTATCTTTGCTCATGTAATTCTAGGAAATAGGCTCTTATCAAGAGCTATTTGAATGTGAAACAAGGCTTGAGCATTCTTCTTCTTGGCCTCCTTCTTGGCTGTTTTATCATTGGCTGTGAGGGCATTCCAATCAGCTGGCTCTTGGTAACCTGATTCAACAATCTCCCACAAATCTTTTCCTATCAAAAAAGTCATCATTTTTATGCACCAATAATCATACTCATTTCCATCAAATTCTAGAATGGGCAAGGTGTTAGAATTTGACATGATAATCTTTGGCAAAATTCCAACTACTTGATCTTAAACCCAAAAGAAAATACCTGCTCTGATACCAATTGTAGATTTTGAAAAATAGGCCTCTCCTCCAAAACTAACTAATTCAAATGAATAGAACAGCAGGAAGAAAAGAAAAGAAATAACAGTTAAAAAATAAATCATATGTTGGTAGGGTGGTAGGGTGGGCACCCAATCCATGATATCCTAGATGGGTCGTAGCCATAAGTTAGCATTATGGCAAGACATTCTCCGTCGATGATCACAGTTAATTATTTTTGGTAATGCGGCCTCACCGAACCTGTCTTTGATGACCATTCACACGCTCCATATCTGGTGGAGGATCTTCCTTCCCCTCCTTTCCCTGCTGTCAAATGAATGAAGACAGCGTAAGGATTCTGACAGAGAAGCCTCTAGACATATGTCTTCGCCTTTATCAACTACAGTCAGCCTGTTCGATCGAATGAAGTAACCTGTGTCATTGATAGTAGTGGTCAGAATGACAAAGGGCTCTGGCTTCATTGCTAAGATTTCTGTAGCTGGTCTATTAAACTTGGGAATGGCAACTCCTATTCAATTGGAGAGCTTTGTCCGTCAGATGGCTTTCAAAGGAGCCATCACAGACCAAAGACTCAAACGAATTCTACAGAGGCATGAAGGTCTTCTTCTTCCAGTGGTGAAGCTCATTTTGGGGAAAGATTTCCTGCTCGCAGATGAATTCTATAGGGTAGACACACATGTCTCCTCCCAGTTTCTTGCCTCCATATTGGATGCAGGGGTGGCGATCAGAGAAGTGAAGGGATTGATGTTAAAGCCGTTCAAACCAGAAATACTTGGCGGCCTAAATCTCATACTTGGTGCAGTCATCCCAGGGGCGGGAATCCCTCACCCAAAAGACATCTCGACCCCGAAGGATCCTCTGGAGGTGGTGAAAGTTTTTCCCCTCATTCTTGATCTGAAAGTTATGGCATTGATTAAGCACCATGAGCGTGTGCTTCAGGCTTATGGTTTTTTTCAGAATCTGTTGAATGAGGACGGGGACAATGGGGAGGTGGAATGGGTTGGTGAGCTCCAATCCATGGCAAGGGAGCTCAACTTCCTGTAAGAGCTCAGTCTCTGGTATCCTCAGTTTACTATGATAAGTCTCAGTAGGTTATCTGCATATGGTTAAGTCTTTGTTGGTCTAGTAAGCCATAATCGCAATTTTGAATATGTGGCTCTATGAGGCCTTTTCGGCAGAAGCTTTGAAAGTCAGTTTTTTGGTGGGTTTGTAGGAAAACAGCTTATAGGCACCTGCTTGTAAATTTCTACTCCTAATCAATACAAATCTCTATCTTTACGAATCAAAAAAAAAAATCATATGCTATCCTATTCAAAACCTCTCATTAGATATCAAAGAATTATCATCCAATGATTTTCAGAATCATAATAATCTGCTCTGTTTCAAAACAGAGTTTGCTTTTATTGCAACATAAGAAATGAATACAAAACAGGGAAATATAAAGAGTTCACTGCTCTAAGAAAAAAACAAGGCAAATCTTCTAAACTAAGCATGGATTACATGCTTTATTCGTAGACAACAATTTAAAGCCAAAAACTACATTAAAACAAAAAACTACTTTAAAAATAAACTGCTAGCTAAGAATAGCAGATGTTTTTTGCCATGCATAGCAGATTTTTTGCCATGTTGGAAAAATAAGATTTGCGAGCATCAATTATCTTCATCCCCATGGGCTGAGACTTTGGATAAGGGATCCCTTTTGCTTTATTGTTCTTGTATACTTTGATCGGTATATCATCATATACGGAGTTTGCACATATAGATAATTATTACAATCCTCTTTTAGCATTATGACTTAATAAACCAAAGGAATCATATTGGACCGGTAAGGATTCTACTTACACTACGTGATAATGTTCATAACTAGCCAAGAAAAGTTATTGTAACTTTTTTCTGTTATTAATCAGCATACATTTAAAGAAATTTATAGGACATTGATTTATTATTTTTTGGAGGTGCAAGATCTATTCTTGGGAGTAGTAGGTCCCAGATTCAAGTCATAACAAGAATTTTATCACTTTTCAACTATAATGTGTCACTCCCCAACCAATAAAATTATAACAAAACATAGTTCTAATTAAAATGGAGATACAGGCACAGGTATTATAGTAACATATACACAAACATAATTAACTTGTAGGTTTTGTTTAGAGGAAAATCATAATTTACAAGGATTGTTTACCCTAGCAACATTGAAAGGGGTCCTAATGATAAAATTTTTAATATAAAGGAAACATTTTTAAGGCTATATAATAAATGCATTTAGAAAAGTGACTTTATGTTAAAAAAACATATATGATTGATAAGACCTTATAATAAAATAATTATGTAATAATACATTTCTTACATTCAGTCTGATTGGATTAGATGGTAAAGGTTTAGGTACTTCATGGAAAAGTTGCAGGTTCTGAAGATAGGATATGTAAGAGAATATTAATTATTATTATTGAAAAAAATGTTACTATTTATTCAATAATTATTATTAGCAGATAGTTGGTACATTGTAGTTAATGTATCTATTGTTTATATATGGATTTCAGTAAGTTAATCATAAGTTATTAAAAAAATTTCAATAATAAAATGTAAAAATGTTCAATGACATGAAACAAGAAACTGATTTGTCAAAATAATTGATAGTCATCAAATATTGTTAAAAATAAAAGGCAAATTAATCTTTTCAATCTGTAAAAAGATATAACAAGAGATTACAATTCTATAAACTAGAGAAGCAACCATCCCAAAGGAATGAAGGCATCTAGGAAAATGTGTAAAACTTCAAAATTTAAAATTTGTTTGAATATTTTTCAGTTTAATAATCAAACAATTAACAACAATTTTACACTATCCACACCAAAAAGTACTAAATAATTTAAATTTGTTTTTTTTTACTAAAAATTACTTTTAAATCAAATAATACTTAATTAGCCAAAAGTTTAAAACAATACAATATATATTGGTAAGAATCCCTTACAATGGCAGGGTTTCAAAGCTAGTCTTGTTAATTCTCAAGTTGTTGATTTGTATGCTTGTGTTTTGTTGGCTATTTATTTTAGCTGTGATCCTTTGCAACTCTTTATGATTGCTTCTCTTGTACTATTCAACTTTGTTCAATTAAAAAAAATCCCTTATAATATCTATCAACCCATACACCTTAACTTTGGTGTTACTGCATTGACTATTACCTCAGCTTCATTCTCTTTTGAATTTTTTTTTTTCAATTACTTGTTTCCCTCTTGGTAGGTTGTCTTAATTTTAAGACTCGTTAAAATTTTGATATTGCTCATACTACTCATGTTCATCATCTTCCAAAAATTAGATAATTGTTAACCTGCAAATTTTATGGCTCGAGTTGTATAAGTAATTCTATGGTCTCACAGGCCATACACATTTACAAGATGAAATAATTAGTTCATTTTATAGTGTAGTGAATTTCTATACATTGTTAATGTGTACACAATTCACGAAACACCTCCCAAAAATAGAATTGCTAAGGAGGACATGTTTTCAGCTTTCTTCCTCTTGTAAGGTGATTAGAATTTTCCTGTTTAATCACAAAATCTCCTTCATACCAAGTAGGATAAAACTAAGATTTGATTATTATCTTGATATCCTCCCTCCAAGTTATTAGTAACATTTTCTTCATAACCAAGGATTGAGTATAGCTTTCCCAAGTCAATCGAATGCAAGACTAGAATACTTATGGTTGTGGATTCAAAATAAATATGTTATTCTTTATTTAATTAAGAAATAAACCTCATCTTAGGCATTCCAATTGTTGAGCTTGTTTGCATCCACCTTTGTTTTGAATATGACACAATCTCCACTTTGGCTTCTAGGTCTCTTTGCTTCCTCACATTGCATGTTGGAGTGTCATATGAGATTCCAAGCTTGTTGATTAGAAGCTCCATTCATTTCTCCATACTATCAAGATTCCTTATTGTAAGTAATGGACACATAACATCAAATTCTAAATCAATAAGCCTCTCTTCATGAATCATCCATCTCTTGACACACTTTCTTCATGATGCTCTAGATGCCTCCACTTACTCATCAATTCCACCTCCTTGAGCATGTCTTTGTACTGTTAAAGCAATTTGTCTTTAGTTCTTACCTTTTTCAAGTAGTTTAAAGTTAAAAATTTGAAACAAAGATCAACACAATACAAGAAACAAAAAAACTATGAAAACAATATTACTATAATTCACTTGCAACATCACTAACTCAATTAATAGGTCGAGTGTAGCCCATGGGGCTGAACTAATAAAGGCCCTCTCCCTATTGAGACCTTGGACCTTAATCTATATCCATTGATTGAGTACATAAACAGTCAATACCACTATCTCTAGAGATTATGATGCTCAATTATTGAGCATAGATACAACTTATTTATAATTAAGATCAACCATTAAATACTATTATTCTATATGTTATGTTTAAAAAAAATAAAAATATATAGTCATTACTTATGGTTGTCTTATGCCTTTTTCATTATCTTGAAAATTAAAAATAAAATCATACAAAAAGAAAAGAAGTGTGCAAAGGTTCTACAACAAGAAGAACATCACGACATTATGAAATAATCTAGAGAAACTCAGGTGTTTTTATTTCAGGTAAGTATAAAAGCTCTTACATAGAAAGTTGTGACTATCTCAGTAGAATCACTAGGAACAAGCTTGAGTTTCATGCTCACATAGCCATAAAGATATTGCTTATTTGAAGTGAATCTAGCACTTGTGTATCATATTTTGTTGAATGCACAAGACAACTGAGAGGGGGGGTGAATCAGTTGTAACTTAAAACTTCAGAACCCTCACACACATTCAGATCCACATTAATTCAATTAATCCCTTAAACTGTTAAGATGATTAAGCATGAAAGGAAATAATAGAAAATGAATCAAACCAACATCATACACAAGAGAACACTAGATTTACATGGAAAACCCAAGAAGGGAAAAACCACAGTGAAGATTAGCTCACAATATAAAGTAATATCAACACCGAAATACAATAGGGCTCACTACCGGAAGGCTCACTGCCAAAAGGCTCACTACCAGAGGGCTCACTGCCTAAAGGAAAGAAAGGCTCACTGTTAGGATAGAAAAGAAGATAGATAAGATTGTTACAAGGAGAAAATTATCTCAATGCAATAGAGAAGTCCACCACAATGCCATCAGCACCTCTGCTGTCTCACTGAGGAATTGTAGACACCTTATGCTTACTGTATCCAGTAATCTAACACATGAAAGCTCTTACTGCACTACACAAATTCACACTCTATAACTCTACAATTCACATCACACACATCATACTCATCTATCTTACCATCCTTCAACAACTCAACACTTATTTATACCATCTTTAATCTTGAAAACATTCTCCAAGTTTGGCAAAGCACCTTAATCTCGCAAATTCAAATTAGGTCAGCACCAAAACATTCCCATGGTAGAAAGGAGTGAAGGTGGACCTCAACACACCTTAGCTTAGACCTAAATCCACTCATACACGCTACACCACACTTGGAGGTTTGGGTGATCCCACAATAGTGGGTTACACTTTTTGGCCAAAGTTGACATTGAAATGAACATTTTGAAAAAAATCTTCACTTTCGGACACCTATAGTTGCTAAACCGTGAGGAATTTGAAGATGATGTAAACTAGTGATTTGTCACATTTTGTCTGTAGATTCTAAGTATATTTTTTTAAATTTTTTTGGAATCAAATTGCATTTATTTTTCAATCTCCTTTAATAACTAGTTTTTAACAATAAACACCATTTTAAAGAGTGATGTGTACTGTGTAAAACATAATTTTTTTTCTATGAAGGATAAAATTCTAATTTTTTAGAATTTAGATTTTTAACTATGATATCTAGAGGATGCATTTGGTTTCATAATGTTTTATTGAATATTTTTCTTTTAATTAACTTTTGAAGTCAAACCAACTACAATTTAGACATAGGTGTACTGTGTAAAGCATAACTTTTTTTGTATGTATCAAAATTCAATTTTTTTTTTGTTGGATCAAGGACATGAATACCAAGAGGATAGATATTTTTCATTTTTTTTTGTAATATACTATTTTTCCACATGCAGAACAGAGAGCTTGATTTTTGGTGAAAACCTATGTTTAATTAAACTAAAAAAAATAATTTTAATAAAACCATAATATATCAAAATTATACTTGATAGAAAGCTCATTTCGAGGACTATAATCCTCCAGATGGGTTTGTCAAGTTGCTTCCATTTTGATCCTCAACCTGAGCTTTGAAACCCAAAAATCTGCATAAAATTGCAGCTGGAGAGGGGCAAGGGCAAAATAAGGGGGTTTGATTGAATGGGTGTTTGAACGAACCCCCCATGACTCATTTGATCAAACTGGGGTTCGATCGAACTCCCATTTGATCGAACCCACCTATTTAAAAATAAAAAAATCATAGTGGGGGGGTTCGATCGAACCCCCTTATTTAAAAATAAAAAAATATTATAGCAAGGGGGTTCAATCTAATAAAAAATCATACCGGGGGGGTTCGATCGAACCCTCCTCAATGACTTGGGCTAACGTAATGTTCGATTGAACACTCCCATTTGATCGAACCTAGTCATTTTTGTTTTTTGAGGCATGGGCAATTTTCCTTCATCAATGCAATTGTAACACAGTATGTTGGATCACGATTCCACAAACACCAAAGTAACTCTGCAATTAGTGTAAACACCCAAGGTCAGTCGAACCTGTGTTAACACCATAAACAATTATGTACATGCTTCCTCAAACCTAAAGACGACTCGCGGACCACACACCATGCTTGAGCACAATCTAGAATATCCCACAAACATCCTGAAATCTAACAAATTCCTCTGCAACAACTTTCACCTGTCGAACAAACTTATCCTATTTACCCAGTATGCTCAAATATCTCTGTTATGCACTGTAACTCAAGAAATCAACTTGAGGAGCACCAAATCATGAATAATTTCAATTGAAGGTAGATATGAACCTTATAAACATACTTCCAGAACTACAAGACCTTAAACCACTCTACGGAGAAATGTGGAGCAAAAACATTTCTCCCAGACACCTCTACAATACACAGTTCACACACTAGTGAACACATCTTCCTCTGCACATCAATCTAGCATGTCAAATTCTAAATGTAGCACCTCTGAATACCTCTAATCAAAATATCCAAATTGCATAAATAGATATTCAATATAAAATAAATGCGGAGCAAAACTAGAACACCACTTTGTATGCCAGAACATCTTTACAACACATTGTTTCCTCTATTATTCAAATTTTCTCAAAAGCACTTGGAAACCAAGCACCATAAACATATCATCACCATCTTCAACACTTCCTCATCATCATAGACATCATCCACTCAACACCAACCTGCTCATATTCTTGTAACAATCCCTTACTCATACAATTGACACTAATGACAACACAAGCTTGTTGACATCAATGACAACACCGACTGCACATACTTGCAACATATTTAATAGTTATAAATTCCATATGATAATTATAACCAAATGGCCAACAACATCAAATTTTTCAATGCAACTAAGCCATCTTCACAGTTGTAGTTTTCATTTTGGCACACAAACTTTGCAAGCTCCATTCACAGGGATTTAGGCTCTGATTTCTGAGAATTTTTTGATTTAGAATATTTTTTTACTAGCTTTGTAGTGGTGCAAATAGTTTATGATTTTCATGTCTAGTTTCTCCAAAAATGGTAATTTTTTCAATGGTGTTTTTATCTCATTTTCCTTCCAGGAATTTTTGAGGCTCTACTTGGACTCATATGAGCTCCTTTCTAGGCATAGTCTTTTGAAAGTGCATGATTTCTCACATATTTAGCAGTGCTAACCTTAGTTTTCTCCCATTCCACATTAGAATTATAGTTTCAATAATTCAACCTCTTTGGCATTTATTATTCACTGAGATCAAGTCCACTATTGTACATTTGGCAAGTGACATGATAGTAAATGCACAAAGTATAAAGTGCCATTTGTTAGAAATGAAGGTGCAAAGCACACAATGAAAATCTAATTCAAACCTTATTAATATCCTCTAAATAATGTAGAATCAATGGAGATTGCAACAGAAATAAAACCCACTACATAGAAATAATATGCATTAAGAATTGAACACATAACATAATATGTAACGTGGAGAAAACCCTTTCAGGTAAAAAACTCCACCAAGAAAAGAGGCTCCAAGTTGTATTATCTTCAAAATATGAGATCACAATACATGCACTTCCTCTTCTTCTTCAATATTCAATCCAATGGTGCATGTTACTCTCAACTCTACTAAAAACATAGTACAAATATCCTTATAAAAGGGGGTTGCCTTATAGAGCAAGAAGACCAACATAATATCAACCATTAGATCTGTGACTTAATGATGAACGGTCTAGATTTTACAATGATAAAATATAAATGAAATGTGGTTTCAAGGGTACTGCCCTCAAACCCCCACTAGGGCATGTGGCCCTCGAATCCTCCACCAGGGGGATGATCCCCCCGGACCCCTCATAGGGGGGAAACCCCCTGCAAGCTCCCGTCATAGACGAATTAGCGTCGAGTACTAGATATAAACATGCAGCTGAAACAAGATCATTGCTGGTGAAACCTTTCATCTCTTATGGGTGATTTACAAACAATAATAGGAATAATAAATTACATAGGATTTACAAGGTTGATTGCACCTTAATTCTAACATTCTCCCACTTGACATCATACATTGTAAATACCCATAGGAAAACAATAAAATAATCAGGCACTAGAAACTAGGCCCATGGCCTCTTTGCACCAAACAAATTTCTCTATACTCAAAGGCTTGGTCAAAGCCTCTACAACATTCTCCTAAGTGTCTACCTTCTTCAACTCAATCTATCCATTTGCAACCATTTCTCAAACAAAGTGATATTATACATCAACATGCTTAGTTCAAGCATGATACATAGGATTCTTGGCCAAACAAATAGCACTTTGGCTATCACAACAAATCTAAATGATCCTACAATTAAAATCAATACCTGTACATAATATCCTCAACCAAACTGCCTCCTTAGAGACATGGGTGGCAGCCATATACTCTTCTTTGGTGGTGGACAAAGCAACCGTGGGCTGCCTTTTTCTCACCCAACTCATTGCTCCGCCAAACAAAGTAAACACATAGCCACTGGTGGACCTTTGACTATCCAAGTCACCTACCCAATCTACATCAACAAATCCTTGTATGTCTAAAGTTTTGTCAGCACTGTCAGTACTAGAATAAACCAAACAGTAATCAGGAGTACCTACTATATATCTAAACACCCTCTTCACATAATTCCAATGCTATCTACCAAGGTTAGACATAAATCTGCTCGAAATTCCCACTACTTGGGTAATATCTAGTCTAGTGCAAACCATTGCATACATCAAACTCCCTACAACACTAGCATATGACACATTAGACATATGATCTAAATCATCCTTATTCTTTGGACACATATCTAATGAAACCTTAGTACCAATGTGTAAAGGAACTCTAGCTGACTTACAATCCTGCATACTAAATCTCTGCAAAATGGTATTCACATACTTACTTTGTGATAACCAAAGCTTTCTATTACCTCTATCCCTTTTGATCTCCATCCCCAAAATATACCTGGTAGCTCCAAGATCCTTTATTTCGAATGCATCTAAAAGTCAGGATTTCAACTCATTGATTATACCCTTAGTATTACTAAAAAATAACATGTCATCAACATACAATGCAATGATTAGAATAGAATCATCAATATAATGAATGTAAACACAATAATCCTCCTCACTTCTAAAAAAACCCAACTTCAACATAAATGAATCAAATTTCTGGTACCACATTCTGGGGGACTGTTTCAAACAATAAAGAGACCTCTTTAATCTGCAAACCCAATGTTCTTTCCCTTTTACCTCAAAACTTGTAGGTTGTTTCATGTAAATTTCTTCCTCAAGATTTCCATGCACAAATGCATTTTTAACATCCATTTTCTCTATTTCCTAATTAAAAGTTGAATCAATGGATAAGAGAAATCTAATAGAAGTTCTCTAGCCTTGTACTTCTCCAATGAACCGTCTACTCTAAATATCTTCTTGAAGACCCACTTGTAACCTATGGCCTTTCTTCCTTCGGGAAAACAAACAAGATCCCAGGTGTTGCAAGAGTATAAAGCCATCATCTCCCCCTACATGGATGACTGCCAAGACTCACTATCATCTACATGAATAGCTTCCCTGTAGGATCTAGGCTCATCGTCTATACTCAATAAAGAAAATACACAATGGAAATCTGGTGAGCTATACATGTCAACTAGGCTCTGTTGTCTTGTGGATCTTCTCATAGGTTGAATAATAGACTCTTCAGGTTCTTCTACATGCTCATTTGTACCAACTTGTTCTGTCATAACAGATTCTTCCTCATCAAAACTTTCACTCAAGTCTTCTTCTGCTTCTTCACCCCCCAATCCATCATTTTGTTCTTACTGAGGTGCATCTTCATGCTCTAATTCAAAATGCACTCTCTTCACCTTTTCTTCCTTTTCCTTTGGTTGTTCAGGATCTGAAATAGCACTAAGTTCCCTAAAAATAACATCTCTAGAGTAGATAATCTTTCAGGTTAGTAGATTCTAAATCTTATAACCTTTTACATTATCACCATATCTAATGAAAATACACTTTTCATCTTTTGGATCCAACTTAGTTCATTTTTCTTTAGGCACATGAACATAAGCCTCATAGCCAAAGACCCTTAAATGTGAAATAAAAGGTTTCTTTCCTATCCACATTTCATAAGGAGTTGAAACAAGAGACTTACATGGAGATCTGTTAACTAAGTAGTTCATAGTACACACATCTTCTTCCCAAAAGCATTTGTTCAAATGTGATTCACTCAACATACTTCTGGCTCTTTCCATTATTGTCTGATTCATCCTTTCGACCACTCCATTCTGTTGTGGTGTATATAGAGTTGTCTTCTGTCTAACAATACTTGCATGCTTACAAAATTCATCAAATTCCTTAAAACAGTATTCCCCTCCATTGTTAGATCACAAAACCTTTATCTTATGATCTGATTGCTTTTCAACTAAGGCTTTCAGTTCCTTAAACTTAGTGAAAACTTTAGATTTGTGACGCATAAAATAAATCCAGGTAAACCTTGAAACATCATTAATGAAGGAAACAAAATATCTAGATTTTACAATTGATTCAACATCCACTAGACCAAAGACATACGAATGAATAAGTTCCAATTTATCATTAGATTTATTAATGCCAGAAGGAAAAGGAGATCTATTCTATTTTCCAAACACACAATGTTCACAAAATTTGAAACTCTCATCAGAATCGGATAATCATCTAACAATTTTTATTTAAGATAGTCTTTAAACTAGATTGACTTATGTGGCCCAATTATCTACAGATTTAAGATAGTCTTTAAACTAGATTGACTTATGTGGCCCAATTATCTACAGTGCCAAAGCATACATGTATTTTGAGTATTAGCCTAAAATGCATAAGAGGCATTACAAATAGTAGTGTCTTCTAGCTTAAATAGAGTTCCCAATCTTTTCCCCTTTGCTACCACCAAGTTTCCTCTCACCAATCTGTAGCCATGCTTATTAAATGTCACATGCATTCCCAAATCATTCAACTTTGAAACATAAATCAAATTTCTAGCCAATCCAAGAACATGCAAAACACTAGGGAGGGTTGTAATTCTCCCATCACTGAAACACAACATTACCTTCCCTATCCAACAATAGGATATGTAGAGTTGTCCCTGAGGTACACATTTCCTTCCATCATACTCTTCGTATGTGGAAAACCATTCTTTATGTGGGGTCATGTGGTACGAGCATCTTGAGTCAATCAACCAATGATCATGAGAAACAACATTACATGTAGAAAGTAAAACCTCATCACCTGCATTCGAAGACTTATCAATAGCGAAATCCCATTATTTCTTTAGGTAAATCTATATTCCTTTTTCACATGTCCTCTCTTTCCACAATTCCAACACTTGAGGTTGTTCTTCTTTCCAGGAGTCTTAGAACAACCCTTAGACTTGTCTTTAAAGCCCTTCTGATCTCCTTTTGGTCCTCTTTCCATGGACCTTCCCCTGACACTGGGACCATCCCCTGAACTATCTAAACTTTTATTCCTCAATTCTTGTGACGACAGAATTGAAACAAGAGCATCCAACTTCAGATTTGTGAGGTTAGTAGTGACAGCCAAAATAACATTCTCCTATGATGTGGGTAAAGAACAAATAAGCAATATACATTTATCTTCCTCATTCACCTCAACATCTATAGATGCTATTTGACTCAATAACAAATTAAACGAATTCAAATGCTCTGCAACTGATTCACCCTCTTTCATTTTCATGGAAAATAAATTACACTTTAAATAAAACTTATTTACCATGCTCTTGGCTTGGTAGATCTCACCTAGATGCTTCCACAAGCTATGTGAAGACTTCTCACTCGCAACATTCAGTAGAACAGAATCTGCAAGACACAACCAAATTGTACCTCGTGCCTTTTTATCTAATCTTTCCCACTCATCAGGAGAAACATCATCGAGTTTCTTCTCTTTCATAACAGCCAACCATTGGTTTCTTTCTTCCAGAAAATCATCCATTTTTAGCTTCCACAATTTGTACCCCATGCCATTGAAATTTTTAATGTCCAATTGAGAGGTAGAAGCAACAGTGGATGAAGTGATGATATCTACACAAGATTTGCAAACAAACAACAACCAAATCTCCCATTGCAGCTAAAAAACCTTCACACTACCACCTAATAATCAAAACTGGCTAGTCTCTGATACCAAATGTTAGAAATGAAGGTTCAAACCACACAACAGAAATATGATTCAAAGCTTATTAATATCCTCTAAATAATGTAGAATCAATGGAGATTGCAATAGAAATAAAACCCACTACATAGAAATAACATGCATTAAGAACTGAGAACATAACATAGTATGTAACGTGGAGAAAACCCTTTCAGGTAAAAAACTCCACCAAGAAAAGAGACTCCAAGTTGTATTATCTTCAAAATATGAGATTACAATACATGCACTTCCTCTTCTTCTTTAGTCTTCAATCCAATAGTGCCTGTTACTCTCAACTCTGGTAAAAATGTAGTACAAATATCCTTATAAAAGGGGGTTGTCTTCTAGGGTAAGAAGACCGACATAATATCGACCATTAGATATGTGACCTAATGATGAACGATCCAGATTTTACAATGATAAAATATAATTAAACCCCCCCGCAACCCCCCATCACAGATGAATTAGTGTCAGGTACCAGATATAAACATGCATTTGAAACAAGATCACCGTTGGTGAAACCTTTCATCTCTTATGGGTGATTTACAAACAATAATAGGAATAATAAATTACATAGGATTTACAAGGTTGATGGCACCTTAATCCTAACACCATTATCATATTTTGTTAAGGGATCTCTTGATTGAGTGATTTTGGGGGATTGTGCTTTTGGTTTTACTAGAGTGTGATCTTTTGATTAGTCTTTTCTTATCTGATCTAGCTAGGGTTTCATCATGTGTTCTCATAGTTGTGCACATTATTATCTTATTCTAGGGCATGTGTGTCCTAGAAAGAAGAGCTGAAGGATCACTACATCATGCATGATCTCTAACACTATTTTCAAGGACGTGTTTCTAAATCAAGTGATACATATTAGGAGGAATAGTTTTCCAACAAGGAACATCTCCTTAGAATCATTGGTACCACCATTTTTAAGTATATTTTGTATAGTATAGCACACATAGAGTAGACTGTCACTACTTGGAAAATCATTAAGCAATTATATAAAGATCTCAAATCACCATTTGAAAGTGAGGATTTCTTGAAGACACCTTCACCTGTGTTTGATAAAGAGACACCTATTGATGCCCCTTCTATGTATGTTCATACTCACACCACATATGTGAACTCTAGTTCATGGGATGTGTAATGTAGTCACATGACATGCACTAAGGTTCCACCATCATCTCTTGCATTGATAAAGTTTAGATTTTCTTTAATGAAATCTTCTAACTTGATTTTATTTAATAGGACCCTCCTTGTTTCCCATATATAGTTCATTGGAATGATTACTTGATAGATTTTTTAGGTTTATTTGTTCAATCCCACCTTGCAGATCTAGAGGACACCATTGAGGACATGCTTTTCCTCTTTCATGATAATACCATAGTTGTTGTCCCATATTTTTTGCTCATGTTCTACATTAGTTTACATGGTATTTTGAGATGTCATCTTCTTTAGTTAGGATTTTAACTCATTATCAAATTGTGATAACTTTCAACACTAATATGGTGACAAATGAGCAACTCCCATAGATCTACAACTTATGTTTTCTTCCCTCATATTCCTTTTAGGAATGAGATCTTTTGCATTCACATTTGGGATTATTTACTTCTAAGGAGAGAAATTTTGTTTAGTAAGAATGAATCATCTTCGATTTAGTGTTAAGCATCTACCATCAATATATGAGACTACACATTGAGTTGATGCATATTCCTTCTTCACTTTCTCTCTTCTAGGGGAAGTTCTTCCTTTCATGGGTTTTTTCTTTCTCAACATTTATAAGAGATCATTTTTTACATGATTACCTAACATGGCTACACATTTGGTAGGACCCATCTATCCTATCCACCTAAGCTATGCTTATGGGGGGAGGGGAGAAGACATTGGTGCAAGTTTTATTTTCTTGCATTTAGTTTAGTACACTTGCATTAGTGTGCACCTAAGATAAGCATACTTAGGTAGGTGTTATCTCTCTTGCACATAGGTAGGCATCTACTTAGTGAGATAATATGTGTAGACACCTAAAATCATCTACTCATCATCTGACCATTATTCACTTGCAATTAGGACATCACTAAACCAATTTATTCCATAATTAATTGAATAAACACCTATTTAGATAATTAATTATCCAGTCCCTTTCCAATAGTGATTAAATAATATTTTATTATTAAATCACTATTCATCTATACTATCTCCTAGCATTAATTGAATAAATTTAATCATTTATTCAATTAATCAATCATTTTCCATATTCTAACATTAGATAAATATTTATTTATCTATTATCCCTTCATCCTCATCCAAAAATTAAATAAATATTTCTATTTATTTAATTCCCTATTTTGTGCACTTTTGATTAAGTTGATTAAAACCAATTAATCAACTTAATCCTCCACTTGCACATTCCAAATCTTTGATCAACCCATTCAAACCCCTCACATCTTCTAAACTACACAAAGGCATGGGATTTTGTACATGACCACATAGGTCTCTTACAAAGGGATGGGAAAGTACCTTGAACATCCCTCTAAAAAGGGTCCTTTTGTCCCTTTTCAATCTCATCCATCCCCTTCTTCCAAGACCATCCTCCACCCTTGATCTCTCCTTGATCCAAGGACCATCTTTATCCTCAAATCCTATCATGCCTCTTGGTGGCCTCTCATCAATTCAATCCTCTCAACCAACCTCAACCATTGATCCTCCAAATCAATCATATCCATCCAATCCTTCATCCAAAAATCTATGAATACAATCTCATACAAGCCATTTGCAAGTCTCCATGAAATGCAAGGTTATGATGTCACTTTGATGAGCAATCTTGACATACATCCAACATCAAGAGCACATCCAAAGAACAAGGTTTGCATGTGTAATTAGTTTTTTAATTTCATTTGTCTATGCATTCCTTTAGCTCTATCATGAGGTTGCATTTGATTATGAATGAAATAGGTGTTAGATCTAGGGCACACAACTGAGAGGGGGGGATGAATCAGTTGTACAAAAACTCGCTCTTATTCAAATAATTAAATCCTCTTGTTATTCAATAGCATATCAATTAATCACTCATGAAAGCATAAAGCATAAACACCAGAGTAGAAACACATCAACACATGATACACCAAGATTTTGACGTGGAAAACCCAGTCAAGAGAAAAACCACAAGGTGATTAACCGAAGGATTATTCTCTGTTAGAAGAATAAGAAAAATAGATGGCACATGCCAATTAGGGCTCACTGCCCGAGCACACTACTCACAAGAGGCACACTGCCTACAAGAGACACACTGTCTACAAAGTAACAAGTATTACAAACTTGAACTAGAGATTGACATCTTTACCATGCCTGGATCAGTTCCATTTTAAGCCCAAAAACTCCTGCTTTGCTTTTCGCACTTCTCTTCACTATGCCACACTCTTCACCACAAGACACACTTCAAAATGAATTCACAATCCCTTATTTATACAAGGCATCGACTTAGGAACAATCATCTAAGTTGGCAAACACCTACAAGATCATTTGCAAGACGTGTAATACATCCGGTCGGCCTGTCTTAGGAAGAACACCAATATCTGTGGTTATTCTTCAAATGCAAACTCAAACTTCAATGCGAACCGCCAATAAGAATTGTACATGATCCAAAGATCACCAAAACCTTTCCTGAGTCATCAAGAACATCCACACTTTATCAACTTATTGGAATTCTTCTGTTCTTCATCCGGAACTTCAAGAACATAGTTTGTCATCACTGTCGTAATGAAAAAGGTGCTTCCGAACCTCCAAACCATGAACAAATCTAATTGTCACTTCACACGAACTTCTTCAAGACTCTCCAATCCGTAGAATGAGATAATGCAATTCTGGAGCTCACCGGACCAATCTGTGACACTCTGTCACCACTGAACACCTGCTGGAACCAGTTCTACTTGAGCGATCATAACTTCTTCAGATATTTATGCGGACTTCTGAAATCTTGACTAGAACATCTCAAGACTCATATCTACAAACCCTTTAAACCACATCCTCTAATCCTCAACCTATTGAGGACATTTGCCTTCTTCTCATCACTGTTCTTCACTATTCCTGATTGAGACTAATTTCCTCAATAACCTCAGCACACAACACATCCAATCCTTCTCATTAATGCAACATGAGTATGTTGACATCAATGACAACACTGGTTATCCTCATACTTGCAACAATAGGTTAACTTAGTTTATCTTATTTCCTTATGTTCATTTTTATATGTATACAATATGCATTTAATAAAGTGGTTATACTTTCCTAGTTTGGTGGAGACTTGTACTACATATGTGTGTTATCTCCTTTATCCCATATTGGTTGTACATTCATATCTCTTGGTAGCATATCCTATGTATACCACCTATAGCCCACTCTTGAACATCTCATTGTATTAATTTCTTCTCTTGCACATTGGTGCATATAATAGAGACATCTCTTTGTAGTTGCACCCTCTTGTTAATAGAATAGTCATGTATTGCATATTTAATCATCTTGAGAAATTTGGCTTTGTGGCTTATTCTTCTCATTTAGATCTTGGTTGTGCATAGGCATCTATGTAAATCTTATATGGTATCAAAGCATTCTATGTCATTTGTAAGAACCTATGATCTTGTGGTGAAGAAGAGGGAAGAAAAATAGATCACACACTTAACACTTGTGATAGAAAAACACTTGCAAGTAGTGGTGTTATAGTAAAATGAGGTTTATTAACCTCCTCGGAGGGATCTTTTTGGAATATTTTGGAGGTGTCATAGCCTCTTTCTTGGCTTTATTATTGGTAGACGAGAGAGAGTTAAGAACAAACACTATAATCTTAAACCTCCTCCATTGTTGGAATTGACATGACCTCCTCTATTGTGTCCATTGTGGCCACCTTTTTGGTTGTTGACACACTTCTTCATTTTTTTCTTAAGGCATGTTATTTCTTGGCTTGGAGGCTTCTTTGAATTTGTGATTGACTATTAGATAATCTTTGATTTTATGTTTTGAAGTTTAACATTGAAAACAAGTTTTGGGTAGATTGATATGCAAAACCCTTTGAACATAGTACATATTGCCAATTTGTATATCAGTTTTGTCTTTGAAGATAAGATAAGTAAAATTTATCCACTTCGACACAAATCACCCTCCCAAGAGAGGCTATGATGTGGTCAAGGAAGAGTCAGTAGTGGTAGACCTATGAATTTAGGCCAAACTAGCACTTTAAAGGATTACTTGTCAGAGACCATGAAATCCTTAGTCCATGTAGACAAAACAAGGAGGGAGTTGTATATATAAAAAAGGGTCATGCTAAATTTGATTAATTGATAAAATATTTGTCTCAATCAAATATTTAGATGGTGATGACAATTTGAATTTCCTTTGCCTATTGAAGGGCCAGAAAATTATGATAAAGATTACTCTGATGATTATACTGATTGGTTTATTATTTCAATGGGACTAACTAATAGGTAAGAACAACATTTGTATGATTGGCTTACACAAAGTGGAAGAGGGAAAATCCCTTGGTTAGGTTTTGGACTATGTCCAACTTAACCCTATGAGGTACCCACATAGAATTGACCCAACTTCTTTTCTTGATAGGTAAAGTGAGGGTAAGGGCCCTCTCCCTTTATATTGATTAACATAAATTTATTACATATGTTGTCTACAAATATCAAAAAACTGACAACAAAACAAGACTGAACCAAACCTTTGTTGACACCATTTACCCATAACTAACACCAATATATAAGTGTATTTATTACATAACAATAGTGACATTAATTTTTATAGACAAAAAATTTGCCATAGCTTGATAGAACTCAAGCAACTGATTACATATAGATAAGCTCTATCAGTAGAGGACCAATATCGATAGTAGCATAAAAGGAAATAGCAAAAAGAAACTATCATTTAAAGTACCCTTCAATAGACCAGACCATGATTTTGTTAGCATCCTAGCTTTGGACAAAGGAACCATCCTCGCACTTGACTAGTGCAACTCTCTTGGTAAGGAATTTGATGGCCTTTTCATCCTTGGCCACATTGAACCTCTCCTACATAGGTGAAGATTTCATGGGTCGGGCAAGCTTTTCCATTTCCATTGAAGAGTGGTAACCTTCTAGCCTAAAACTATCCCTAAGAAAGCTTTAAATTGAGGTAAGTTCCTTCATCATAATCTCCATACATGCCTCAATAGCTCTTATCATTTGAATTGAGGCTAGCCCACATAAATTATAGCCCATGTAAAGAAGTGATGGGAATTTGATTGGATTTTCTTTATCCATTGCGTCTTGCAACCCCATCTTAAATATTTTCTAGACATAAAACCTCCCCAAAGCTTTTGTTAACTCCCTATCCCTAGACAGCATGAGCACATTGCTTACAAAGGTTGAAGATATCTAAGAATTAACACAATGTCATGTTGCATCCTTAATAAAGTCTCGCCCAAGGATTTCCTCCATAGCTTCTATTACATCCTCTTCTTGAAGAAACAAGACCTTATAAATCCTAGTAGAGGAAATTTATATAATAAATACCATTTGACACACTATGCAACCTATCCTCACCACCTCCATTTTCAACTTGTTTCGAATACTCCATACGTCTAATGCAGATTTGATGGGGAAGAATGAGCTTTCAATTATGATGAGAGCTGGCAACTTGCAGTGAAACAATATCAACAATCTAGCCAACAATACACCATACACCTTGCCTTAAATTTTGAGCAAGGCTTCTCTTGCATTTATATTGTCACATGAGTTTTGAGTCATGCCACCTTGCCAATTGACCACAGATTATTATGACTTTGGATTGATCAATCCACCAATTTGATAAAAGATCTGCTATAATTTTGTTTCCTTCTCGAAGGCAATGAGAAATAAAGAATTCCTCTAAGGAATCTAGGATTATTAGAGCTTCCTTTAAAATGTTATGTTATCTCCAATTCAACGAAGACCTCTTTTAAAGATATTGGATAATTACCAAGGAATCACCCTCTATTACTACCTTGTTTGGGGAGCATGCTTTAAGCATCTGTAATCCAAGAAGGAGTGCTTCCACCTTTGCCTCATTGTTCATGCCAGGGGCAAGTTTCTTAGATTGTAATGCCCACCCGTAATTTCACATACAAGTGGGCACACCCACATCAAACTACAAATTTTTCCTTTGATTTACAAATGAATAATTTGAAAATAACTAAATTTTGATTGAATAATCACTTTCGGTTTCAACGTCACTAGTCATGACATTGCAAGGAATAACATGCGCGGGTAAATTCCCTTTAGTTTTCTAAGCAAATGTGGTTATTTGTTGTCATCTTGACAAAACTAAAGCAATATGCTCCAAAGTCAATATATATTAATGACAAACATAGATTTAATTATACTTCAACATAAAACAATAAGGGTCAAATAGGAGATTAAGTACACATTCATGCTTACAACACTTAACACATAAAGACCTTTAATCCTCTCTTAGGATTAGGCCTAGGTATATCGGATATATACAATAATGATTTCTCAGAAAGTTTTCATAATTTTTCTTTGGCCATATAGCCTAACCTGCACACTTACAATTCAAACATTAACATATCCATGATAATAGCTGAAGCAACATACATAATGAATTATCATGTGCATCACATATATTCATAGTCATTCAATAATATCATTAAAATTATTCTCATACAAGATACGTTACAATTACATTCATACAAAATCTGTAATGGTAAACTATATTATAATTTGAAATCTATAATCCAAAATTTACGATTAAATCAATAATCATAATTAAACAAGTCATTCAAATTTCTACAATAATAAAATTAATTTGAATTAAAAATTCATCATCACATAATTAAATCAACACAAAAATCAAATAAAAAAGATAAGATGAATATTATTAATCTAATACTATCTTAGCGATAATATGCGTGAACCATAGTTACTAACTTAACTAATGTAATAGCTTAATATCAACCACTAATCTAGTCATATCATTAATATTCAAACAATTTCATGATTGAAATGATTACAATAAACAAGTCCCTAAATAATCATACACCAAGCAAGCATATCTAATACAAAAGTAGTTACAAGCCCACCACATAGATGTAACTTTGATTAAAAAGTCATTGGAATTGCAAATAATACACCCCACACCCGAGGGACCAGGATTCCCTTGCGATGCACCAACAAAATTGAGCTTCCAAATCCCCACTGAGGGTGGTCTAATTGATCATGGATTTGTTAATGGGATTAAAAGTTAACATTGACAACCCATGAATGAGAAGAATTGATCCTGTTGCACTTGTGTTGTCATTGATGTCAATGGTGTGAGACAAGAGGTAATGATAAAGGAAGTCTGTGGCAATGTAATCAAAGAAAAAGAAAAAAGAAGACAGATCAGAGAAGTTGTGATGAGAAAGGCAAGGTAATGAATGTCATCAATATCTCTTGAAGTTGTATAGACAAAAAGGTGTGCTAAAATGAAGATTCTTGCTTTGAGAAAAGAGTTTGTTGTTGTTGAGAATGAAGTTTCTGATGTGGCAAATATTGTATTCATTGTTTCCTGAGGAAATGCATTGCTTTAGTTTTGAAAGAAAGATTCAAGTTGTCCAAGGCACTGAGGTTTACACAGAATAAGATCAAGAGAATGCTCCACATTCCTCCACATTTGATGGTATGACCTTGCAGTTTGGGAGGTGTTCAGAGATGTGTGAAGATTGTATGTTCCTAATTTCAAAGCTTGAAGATTAATGCAGCAGATTCTAGAGCTCGCAAAGTGAAGACAATTGTGTCTTGGAAATGCTCCGCATTTCTCTGCCTTTGAAGTTGAGGTCCTACAAATTGAAGGATGATCATTTATAAATGAGAAGACTATAATATTGAAGATTCAGCTACTAAGATGTACTACAGAGGTTCTCTGGGGTCAGCAGAACAAAGACACATCTTGCTACTGACTAGGGTTGTTTGGAGGAGAAAGTAGAAGCCACCACATTTCACTACAATTTATCTTTTAGCTTTGGTATTTGGAAGATGAGTTCAAATATTCATTTCGATGATTCATTTCAGGTTTTAGGTGCTGAAGTGCACCACAAGTTGGTTTTTCAATGTTCTATCTTAAGTCTGTATGTTTAGTGTTTGTTTGTGATACCAGTCTCAATTTTTGCTTGCTTGCACCAGAAATAAAACATACATCTCAAAAAAAAGGATTCATTGAGAAGGTTTGTGTAAGTCTTTTGTTGCTTGTGTGATGATCCACATGATGTTAATTGATCCCTCCGGTACTGCTTTTGGTCTAGAGCTTTTGGGCAGAAGGATGAGCATTTGTTGGGTCGAATTCAGGTGCTTTTAGTGTTCCCACCAGATGATTTGAAGTGTGTACCAACTTGGAAGAATGTGATAATAAAAAATAGGTCCTGGCTATCACTTGGCTTGAACCGCATTGATTTTCTACATCTTTTGGACGCTAACTTGGAGTGTCCTTGCACATTTCATGATTACACGTTTCATCTTGGTCGACTTGGTTGAAGGAATTTGGAAATTGTGGAAGGTATAAATGAAAGATCTTGTTTGTTGAGGAAGGAAGAGAGTGTGAGAGAGTGCAAAGATGTGTGAGCAGATGTGAGTATGTCTATGAAGGTGTGTTAGAGGCAACAATGTTCGTTGAGCAGAAAAAGTGAAGTTTTGTGTCAAGGTGAAGTGTGCGAATGATGCAGAGGTATTTTGTTCAGTAAGATCCATTGAATGTAATATCCAGAGGATGTAGCCTCTTTCTGTAAGTAACATTGCATTTAAGGGAGTTACAGCTTCCTTTGGGTTGTAGCCCATAAATAATATTGTAATCCTATTTTATCTTTATTTGAGAGACTGGATTTGGACAGTAGATCCAAGCTTGCTCACCGTGGTTTTTCCCTTCTTGGGTTTTCTACGTAAATATGGTGTTATGGTTGTGTGCTTATGTGTTGTGCTTTAATTGGTTTAATTTGTTGATCTTTTAGTTAAAGTAGTTAGAAGCTTTGTTTGTTGATGATTAATTGAAATAAGTTATAGTGATATATTGATTCACCGCCCCTCAGTATATCCTTGTGTTCTAACAATTGGTATTAGAGAAAGGTTCCTTGGTGCAGCCTAATAGCTGAAGGTAGATCTTGGAATATAACACATGGCTCAGAAGGAGTCCTCTTCTAAAGCTACTATGTTTGATGGAAATAACTATGAATTCTGGAGTGTAAGAATGGAAGCCTATCTTACCTCACTAGGGTATGATGTCTGGAGGGTGATTGAGAATGATTATGTTGAACCCAATCATCCCATTATAGATTTGGATGCAAAGAAGACCCATGAGAATAATGCCAAAGCCAAGAATGCAATCTTAAGTGGTCTAACCAGTTCAGAGTTAGTCAAGGTTGTGCGGTGCAAGACAACGAAAGAGATATGGGATAAGCTCAAAGGTCTCTATGAAGGAGATGACACCATAAAGGAAGCCAAACTACAATCCTAAAAGACAGTATTTGAGAATCTAAGGATGAAAGAAGAAGAAAACATAGCTAGCTACTTACACCATGTAGATGAAGTTATGAATGGAATCAGAAGTATGGATGGAGATATAGTTGAATCAATGGTTGTAAAGAAAATCTTGAGATCCCTCCCTCACAAATTTGATTCAAAAGTTTTTGCAATAGAAGAAGATAAAGACTTGAAGAAACTCACCATGGTAGAACTATTTGGGTCCCTCACTGCCTATGAAATGAGAAATGAAGTCATAGGTCCATGCCAAAAATAAGTTGCTTTCAATGCTGTGAAGAATGAAGGAACATCTTACATATGCAATGAAGCTAAGGAAGAAGAAGCAAATTTTGTAAGAAAGCTAAAAAGAGGATCAGGTAAATATAAAGGTAAGATACCTTTCAAATGATTCAAATGTGGTAGAACTAGTCATTATGCGTCTAAATGTCATTTTGGAGAAAGTGAAAGTAGCAGCAAGGGGTTCAAGAGAAACAATTCTTAGAGGAACCTTCTTTCAAAAGAAGACTACAACTCTGAAGAAGAAGTAGATCACTACTCATCTGATGAGGATAAAGGGGAATCTCTATTCATAGCCATGGTGATCTCAGATGATTCAAACAAGGTTGTAGATGAAGAAGTGTAACACCCAGTTTAGTTTTCACCCTAAAAACTAAGTTTAACCAAAGGTAATAATTTTTTTTTAAAGTTTTAAGCAAAAAGATAATTTGTTTTTCATTTTAAAACCAAGTAGTTCATCCATTGAATAACAATAATCATGAAATTATAAGTTGTACAAAAGAGATCTATCCATCTACATCATTATACAATATGATGATTAAAGTTACTTAGTACATTTTTGAAATAGAAACTTACCAAAGTCACTGCATCTCGATTGTCGACAATACAAATTCAAGTCTCGGCAAGCCTCTGGAATATAGAAGAGAAAGTATCTTCAAGGAGCTTAACCTCCAATCACAGACTGTCGGTCTCCCGCAGTCCTTCATATCTGGAAGTGGCCCTACCCTACTCAAAGAGGATAGATTTAGGATAACCAATGGTGTTAGCCATCTGAGTACTGGTGTTGTGACCTACGAAACTTGTTATCATGCAAACCCCTAGATACCCTCTAGTCAAGCATGACCACTCCACAAGCTATGCCATCTAGTCATGGTGAACTATCAATGCACTTGAGGCACATGCACTACCTTGGCCAAAGGATTTGAATATAATTAGCATTGTGTCAACGCAAGTAGTAAGTTCACCCACCCCAAGTCAACTTGAATTAATCGCAATCCTACAGTTACCTATGTATAAGTTTAATATGACCACCATGATAACCTCTTGGTGTTTCAACTCATCATGCTTTATCGCATGACAATTAGGTTTACTTCTCTCTTTTTGGCTCTTGGAGACATTTCCGTCCATATGTTAAAAGAATGGGATTCTAGCTTACCGGTTAATCGGTTAATGCTATAAATTTTATCAGCTGATCTCTAAGTTCGTTCACTATTTTAGATTATCCAGTCAAGAGAGGACACTAAACTTAACTAAGTAATTTCAAAAGGGGTTTAACGATAAACCAATTATAGAATTCAAGTATTCGAAGACCCAGAGTTAAAGTTTAAAGACTCTTAAAAGTCTTCTTTGACCTATCGAATCTTCAACATAGCTTAATCTTTTATCAAACTAAGCATTTAGAAATCCTATCATGTTGTTTCTATTTGCAAGAAGAATGCATGTGAGTTTAAACTAAACACTTAACTATGGACTCATTGTGTCTACTCTAAACTTCATTATCTAACATGTTTGATAGTTTAAACCAATAATAACTCCATACCCTCTTTCTAAGACACAACAGTTTGAATATTTTTAAAGCAAAAAGAGTTATATACAATAAATAAATGGACTATAACTAGTTATCATTCATAGCAAGAAAAGTATATTCTCTATGGTCGGCCAACCAATTATAGATTTAGAACTTGTGGAAGACTGAGTAGTCATACATACATCGACATACATTCCATACTATTGTTCCCCATTTGCCGACAGGATGACACATTCTACAAGTCTTTTATATAACTAGTTGTTTTTAGATATGACAAGACCAACCGTAAATAGTCGGCAGGCCAACTGTTGACACTTCCATCATCGACCAAGTTAGACTATTGTGGCTTGGGATATCTTTATAGCTAGCTTTTGACCCAAACTCAGTTTACTATGTGCTCTCCACATATCCATATATTTCTAAAGTTAAACAAATACAACTACACAGTTTAAATCGACCATCGAAGATGCTTCAAGGAACAAATGTGTTTCAATTGTGAGGTTTAAGACTGCGGTATGGTTCAAGGAACAAATAGCATTGTTTTTGTTTTGAAAGAAGTGAAAACACACAGGTCTCAAGTTGGTAACCAATTCACATATTACATCTCAAATAAATACTAAGTTCCTTTGTATTACAAGTGGATCCATTCCTATTAAAACATTCATGTTTAACCATGACAGCGTGAAAGTGAGTAGAGAAGGAACCTGAAGGAAATCTCTGGTGACTGCTTATAAACTGGTCTAAAAGTTCATTCTCTTCTTACTCGCTCACATACTCCTTCCCTCGGCCTCCTGTCAGCTTCTTTTCTCCGTTATGTCTCTGTGTGTCCCAAACCCATTTCTCCTCTTGCTCTATATCATGTTCTCTCTTCCAAGAAAAACTAACTACCCCCACTCTCTAAACCATGCCCTATCCACTTGGTAACTACCCTGCATGGCTTAACCATCTCCTCCTTTCTGCGACCACTACACAGAAAAGGTTTCGTTTCCCACTAAATTCTCAACTACTTTGCAAAGTGGCGCTGAACATTAAGCAAGGTGGCGGTTTCAGTTGGACATGATGCCACACTACTCTTAACCAATTATGAGTTTAAATCAAATGCATATCTAGAAATAATGGTTGAGCCGACAACTCATCAATAAAGTTTGAAGCTCAAGAATAAATAGAATGTTTTGGAATAGAAGACATCATAAAAATGACTTGTGTGAACCCTTCGAACTACTTGCCTGATTACCAACATCATAAAAGAATAAAAGAATTACCCCATAATGACTATTTAAATGTAACTAAATATAATTTTGTATATAACCATTACAATACAACCAATGGAATTACACTCAACGGTCTCAAGATTTAAATCATTATTTAAACCTTTTATTATACGATAATAGCCCATAATAGAAACAATTCTACATCCGTCGAATTTCACAAGTAAACATTTACATCATATCCTCGTAGAGCTTTATGACGATGACGATGATTTGAGCGTAAACACAATACAAGGTTTGGGGTTGACTTATGCACAACTTTCAACTTTTACACTGAACCACTAAACAAGACATGACATACAACTCATTCTCAAGTGTATACTTTTATATATATAAAAATATATCGGTCGTCCATATTTGACGACATGATTCAGAGTATTATGACATAGATGTCGATTTCCCATACTCATTACGACAACTACGAAAGGAAGAAAGACCTATTCTTGCAAACCTTGACATTCTCATCTAAAATTTGACTTAGCCTGAAATCAATACTTAACTCAAGGCAACTAGGTTTATCTACCTGATGATCATTTTCAGTGGCAAGCACCCATGGGTTATCCCAGAGTCTATTCTCTCTTTCTCGAAGATACTTTCTCTTCTTCTTTCTTCTTGGTGAACATGTTCCATCTATTCCTGTCATTGACAATCTCACATACAATTTGTGGTCAGAGTACTAATGTTCTGATCAAAACACATTTACATCAAATCATTTCATTTTCATATCAAAAAGACATTTTAATTCATAACATCAGATTGATAATAATCAAGTAAAAATCCATGATTTCATAAAATTAACCTTTTCTAAGCATATCATCATTTCCTATGATGTTAAAACATATCCACACGACTGTACTATTTAAGAAAAAGTAAATAGTAATATTGAATCCAAAAAGGGGATGTAACATATCTTTCCCCTATAGAATCATCGTCCCCGATGATTGAGTTTATCAAGCAAAATTTTAACATAAAAACAAACTTTTATAGTTTAACATTAATGTTTTTGAAAAGATAAGGAAATCTTTGATGGATGTCATTATAGTCTTCCCAAGTGGCGCTATCCTCGCCATTTGGTCCCACTGAATTTTGCATTGTAAAACCTCTCGATTATGTAAACGAAGTTTACGCATTTCGACCACCTTGAGTGGCTTGATCACAACCACTCCTGGCTCTTGTATCTGCAAAGAATTCCATTTAAGAATGTGGTCATTACCTACAAAATATTTCTTTAGGTAAGAAACATGAAAAACATTATGCATTTTAGACAAGACTGGAGGTAGAGCAATTTTGTAGGCCACTGGATTGATAATCTCAAGGACTTCAAAAGGTCTGACATATTGGGGAGCCAACTTTGATGATTTACCAAACTTGATTGAGCTTTTATGGGGTTTCACTCACAAAAGAACTTTCTCACCAATAGAGAATTGTTTAGGCACCCGTTTGTGATCTGCATAACTTTTTTGCCTATCGTCGGCTTCTGCCAACCTTTTCCTAATCATTTTCACTTTTTCTTCCATATCTGCTAGCATTTCTAGTCCAATGCTTATCCTATCTTCTAGCTTGTCCTACCTTATAGGAGTTCTTCATTTCCTTCCATATAATGCTTCAAACGGTGCCATCTTAATGGCAGAATGACAGGAATTATTATAGGAAAATTCAACAAGAGGTAAATATTCCTCCCATCTGTATTGCTGGTCCATGCAATACATTCTTAAAAGATCCTCTAAAACTTGGTTAAACCTTTCTGTTTGTCCATTAGTTTTAGGATGGTAAGCAGTGCTCACATTGAGTTTAGTCCCTAGTGCTGAAAATAAAGTTTGCCAAAACTGGGAGGTTATTCGAGCATCTCTATCGGATATAATCTTTTCAGGTACCCATGCAATCTAAATATTTCTTGCACAAACTTCTGAGCCAAAATATGAGCTCCATCTGTTCAATTTCTAGGAATAAAATGTGCTACTTTGGTTAGTTTATCTACTACAACCAAAATTGCATCATGTGTATTCTTAGACATTGGTAACCCTTGAACAAAATCCATACTAACAACTTGCTATTTCTATTCTGGAATATCATGCAGGTATAACAATCCGGTAGGATGTTGGTTTTTTGCCTTCACTCTTTGACATTCCAAGTAAATTGCCACAAACCTTGCAACGTCGGTTTTCATTCCTTTCCAGAAGTATAGCAGTTTGACATCGGCTAAAAGTTTTGATACTCCTGGGTGTCTGGAATACGGTGCATAATGAACTTCCTTCCAAACAAGGTTTCTTAGTTCAACAGAATTAGGAATGTAGATTCTTCCCTTAAATCTCATTAATCCATCTGACTCAAAACAGAATCCATCATATCTTGGATCTTTGGGATTTATATGTAGAGCTTGCTTCACCTATTCGTAATATTCATCTCCAGATAAACTTTGCAATACTAGATCTTTAAAATTAGCATGAATAGAGATTATAGAAGCTAGGTGTCTTCTTTTGCTTAAAGCATCAGCTACTCGATTTTCTTTAATGTAAGCAATCTCAAAGTCATAATCTGATATTAGTTCTAACGACCTCCTTTGTCTTGCATTGAGATGAGGTTGTGTAAATATGTAACGAAGACTTTGATGATCTATTTTTAGTATAAAAGTCTTTCCCAACAAATAATGTCACCACATCTGAAGGGCGTGAATCACTGCCACCAGTTCTAAATCATGAGGAGCGTAATTCTGCTCATAGTTTTTCAACTTTCTTGATTCATAGGCTATTACACACCCATTTTGCATAAGCACGCCTCCTAACCCTTCTCCAGAGGCATCGGTAATAACCTCAAATTGCCCTTCAGGATCAGGGACTTTCAGAATTGGTGTTGTTGTTAACTTTTCTTGTAATAAATCGAATGCTTTTTGACATTCTCCTGTCCAAACAAACCGTTTCCCTTTTCTCTGCAAAGAAGTGATTGGACTAGCAATACTTGAGAAATTCAAAACAAATTTCCTGTAATATCCAGCCAATCCCATAAAACTTTGTACTTCTGAAACATTGGAAGGTACAGGCCATTCCATAATAGCCTTTATTTTAGTTGGGTCAACTGATATCCCTTCTGCTCATATAGTATGTCCCAAATACTGCACTTCTTTCTGAAAGAAAGTGCATTTCGAGAGTTTCACCTACAATTTGTGTTCTCTTAATTGTTGCAAAACAATTTGAAGATGTTGTCTATAGTCCTCCTCATTTTTGGAATATATCAAAATATCATCTATGAAAACTAGGACAAAATTATCAAGGCAGTCTCTAAAAACACTATTCATGAGATTCATGAAAGCGGTTGGTGCATTAGTCAATCCAAATGGTAACACAATAAACTCATAATGACCATATCTTGTTCTAAATGCAGTCTTGTGAATATCTTCATCTTTCAACCTCAACTGATAGTATCCAGATCTCAAATCTATCTTAGAAAATACTGCTGCACCATGCATTTGGTCGAATAAATCATCAATACGTGGCAGTGGATACTTATTCTTTATCGTTGCCTTATTTAGCATCCGATAATCTATACACAGTCTAAGGGTTTCATCCTTCTTCTTGACAAAAATAACCAGGGCTCCCCATAGTGATACACTTGGCCTAATTAGACCTTTAGTCAATAGCTCCTGCAATTAAGCCTTCAATTCCATAAGTTCAGTAGTGGTCATTCGGTATGGAGCTTTAGATACTGGCTCAGATCCTGGTTTAATATCTATGGCAAAGTCAAAGGTTCTTTTTGGAGGCAAGCCTGGCAGTTCCTTAGGAAATACATCACTGAAATTGTGAAGATAAGGGTATCTTTCCTCAAAAGTTTGCTTCTCTAAAGCTTCTTCTACTAGGTCCATTTTGACTGCAAAAAGTTGACATCCCTTATGCCTAACCCGTTTTAATTGTTTTGATGAAATAGACCAGATCCTTATTTCCCTTTGAATACCATGAAGATTAAATTTGTTTCCTTTATCATCCAAACACTCAATTGTTTTATGAAACAATCCACCTTGGCCCTATGTCTCCACAACCAATTCATTCCTAAAATCAACCATGGACAAATCACCTTGCCTGAGATTTTGGAAATCTGTTAGCTTTTGATCAAAGTAGAGCTATGGTATCCACCTTTTTCAAAAACGTTCCACAAATTCATTCCATGTCACCTTCAAGGGGCTTAAATCCAGTTCCATCTTCTTGTTCATCCACCAAGTGGATGCTTCTCTAGATAGCTGATATGCTCCCCACATTGCCTTTGTAATCTCAGAATAATTTCTGATTTCAAAGTACTTCTCCATTTCTGTTAGCCATGCTTCTGCTACATCACCAGTCTTCGTTCCATCAAATTTGGGAGGAATAATCTTTTTCATATCCTTAGATAGTTCCAGTGCAAGTTTGTCTTTTGTCTCCCTCTGAGATTCACTATTCTCTTGATTCTCACTTGACATGCCATGCTCTCCTTGCTTACTTTTACTCGCATTATTAGAATACTCATTTTCACCCTCCGTATTCCCGGTTTCATTCACTTTCTTTTCCAATTTGCCCAACCTTTCCTTAGTTTTGGTAAGCATATTAAGAATTCTGTCCAATTTATCGGTGGAGTTAGCCTAAGAGTTGTGACCTTCCTGATCTTCTCTCTCATTAAACTCTGATTGATCCATGTTTATTGGTTTTCTCACCTATTTTTAGCAAGTACTAATCAGTTCTAAAATTTATCATTTTAAATATTATCAGAACATATCAATTACTCATAACCATAGTTATTCTCAAGCCAAAATTTGTCTTTATTATATTTTGCACAACAGTATGTACATTCTTTAAGGATAGACACATTTCATGTTTCACTTAGTATTTACAACAGGGGTGTAACCTTCAGATTCATTATTCGACACATATTCATGAGGTGTATAACCCTCAGATTCGCTATCGGATGATAGCACAATGATTTTAGCTCTAGGTAGTATACGGGAATCCCTAGTGATCATTGGTACACTAATAGGGTAGGAATTGACCATAATTTGAGCTGCCATCCTAGATGTCTCTAGGAGTTCTCTTTTCATTCGTTTAAGTCGTTACAAAGCATTGGCAAAAGTTTCCACATCATCTAGCCAAATGTCATTTTCATCATTTTCTCAATAGTCTTAATCATCGCAAGACGTCTCTACTTAGCTTGCAGGTAACATTCCTTACTAGCAAAGCACTTCCTTGCAATTTTCTTGAGATGTACCATCCTGGCATAGTAAATCAAATCATTAGCTACCCACATAATGTTGATTATTAATTAGATTAGTGGATTCATCAGCCCTAGTGCTGAACCTGGTTAGCTCTGATACCATATGTAACACCCAGTTTCATTTTCACCTTAAAAACTAAGTTTAACCAAAGGTAATAATTTTTTTTTAAGTTTTAAGCAGAAAGATAATTTGTTTTTCATTTTAAAACCAAGTAGTTCATCCATCGAATAACAATAATCATGAAATTATAAGTTATACAAAAGAGATCTATCTATCTACATCATTATACAATATGATGATTAAAGTTACTTAGAACATTTTCGAAATAGAAACTTACCAAAGTCACTGCATCTTGATTGTCGACCATCCAAATTCAAGTCTCGGCAAGCCTCTAGAATATAGAAGAGAAAGTATCTTCAAGAAGCTTAACCTCCAACCACAGACCGTCGGTCTCCTGCACTCCTTCCTATCTGGAAGTGGCCCTACCCTACTCAAAGAGGATAGACTTAGGATAACCAATGGTGTTAGCCATCTGAGTACTGGTGTTGTGACCTATGTAACTTATTATCATGCAAACCCCTAGATACCCTCTAGTCAAGCATGACCACTCCACAAGCTACGCCATCCAGTCACGGTGAACTATCAATGCACTTGAGGCACATGCACTACATTGGCCAAAGGATTTGAATATAATTAGCATTGTGTCAACACAAGTAGTAAGTTCACCCACCCCAATTCGACTTGAATTAATCGCAATCCTATAGTTACCTATGTATAAGTTTAATATAACCACCATGATAACCTCTTGGTGTTTCAACTCATCATGCTTTATCGCATGACAGTTAGGTTTACTTCTCTCTTTTTGGCTCTTGGAGACATTTCCATCCATATGTTAAAAGAATGGGATTCTAGCTTACTGGTTAATTGGTTAATGCTATAAATTTTATTAGTTGATCTCTAAGTTCGTTCACTATTTTAAATTATCCAGTCAAGAAAGGACACTAAACTTAACTAAGTAATTTCGGAAGGGGTTTAATGATAAACCAATTATAGAATTCAAGTATTCGAAGACCCAGAGTTAAAGTTTAAAGACTCTTAAAAGTCTTCTTCGACCTATCGAATCTTCGACATAGCTTAATCTTTTATCAAACTAAGCATTTAGAAATCCTATCATGTTGTTTCTATTTGCAAGAAGAATGCATGCGAGTTTAAACTAAACACTTAACTATGGACTCATTGTGTCTACTCTAAACTTCATTAACTAGCATGTTTGACAGTTTAAACCAATAATAACTCCATACCCTCTTTCGAAGACACAACAGTTTGAATATTTTTAAAGCAAAAAGAGTTATATACAATAAATAAATGGACTATAACTAGTTATCATTCATAGCAAGAAAAGTATATTCTCTATGGTCGGCCAACCAATTATAGATTCAGAACTTGTGGAAGACTGAGTAGTCATACATACATCGACATACATTCCATACTATTGTTCCCCATTTGCCGACGGATGACACATTCTTCAAGTCTTTTATATAACTAGTTGTTTTTAGATATGACAAGACCAATCGTAAATAGTCGGCAGGCCAACTATTGACACTTCCATCGTCGACCAAGGTTAGACTACTACGGCTTGGGATATCTTTATAGCTAGATTTCGACCCAAACTCAGTTTACTATGTGTTCTCCACATATCCATATATTTCTAAAGTTAAACAAATACAACTACATAGTTTAAATCGACCATCGAAGATGCTTCGAGGAACAAATGTGTTTCAACTGTGAGGTTTAAGACTGCAGTATGGTTCAAGGAACAAATAACATTGTTTTCGTTTTGAAAGAAGTGAAAACACACAGGTCTCAAGTTGGTAACCAATTCACATATTACATCCTCAAATAAATACTAAGTTCCTTTGTATTACAAGTGGATCCATTCCTATTAAAACATTCATGTTTAACCATGACAGTGTGAAAGTGAGTAGAGAAGGAACCTAAAGGAAATCTCTGGTGACTGCTTATAAACTAGTCTAAAAGCTCATTCTCTTCTTACTTGCTCACATACTCCTTCCCTCGGCCTCCTGTCAACTTCTTTTCTCTGTTCTGTCTCTGTGTGTCCCAAACCCATTTCTCCTCTTGCTCTATATCCCGTTCTCTCTTCCAAGAAAAACTAACTACCCCCACTCTCTAAACCATGCCCTATCCACTTGGTAACTACCATGCATGGCTTAACCATCTCCTCCTTTCCGTGACCACTACACAGAAAAGGTTTGGTTTCCCACTAAATTCGCAACTACTCTGCAAAGTGGAGCTCAACATTAAGCGAGGTGGTGGTTTCAGTTGGACATGATGCCACACTACTCTTAACCGATTATGAGTTTAAACCAAATGCATATCTAGAAATAATGGCTAAGCTGACAACTCATCAATAAAGTTTAAAGCTCAAGAATAAATAGAATGTTTTGGAATAGAAGACATCATAAAAATGACTTGTGTGAACCCTTCGAACTACTTGCCTGATTACTAACATCATAAAAGAATAAAAGAATTACCCCATAATGACTATTTAAATGTAACTAAATATAATTTTGTATATAACCATTACAATACGACCAATGGAATTACACTCGATGGTCTCAAGATTTAAATCATTATTTAAACCTTTTATTATATGATAATAGCCCATAATAGAAACAATTCTACATCCGTCAAATTTTGCAAGTAAACGTTTACATCATATGCTCGTAGAGCTTTATGACGATGACGACGATTTGAGCGTAAACACAATACAAGGTTTGGGCTCGACTTACGCACAACTTTCAACTTTTACGCCGAACCACTAAACAAGACATGACATACAACTCATTCTCAAGTGTATACATTTATATAAATAAAAATATATCAGTCGTCCATATTTGACAACATGATTCAGAGTATTACAACATAGATGTCAATTTCCCATACTCATTACGACAACTACGAAAGGAAGAAAGACCTATTCTTGCAAACCTTGACATTCTCATCTAAATTTGACTTAGCCCGAAATCAGTACTTAACTCAAGGCAACTAGGTTTATCTACCTGATGATCGTTTTCAATGGCAAGCACCCATGGGTTATTCCAGAGTCTATTCTCTCTTTCTCAAAGATACTTTCTCTTCTTCTTTCTTCTTGGCAAACATGTTCCATCTATTCCTGTCATTGACAATCTCACATACAATTTGTGGTCAGAGTACCAATGTTCTGATCAAAACACATTTACATCAAATCATTTCATTTTCATTTCAAGAAGACATTTTAATTCATAACATCAGATTGATCATAATCAAGTAAAAAACCATGATTTCATAAAATTAACCTTTTCTAATCATATCATCATTTCCTATGATGTTTAAACATATCCACATGACTATATTATTTAAGAAAAATTAAATAGTAATATTAAATCCAAAAGGGGATGTAACAAGAAGAATATGAAGTTGATTTTGAAGGTGAACTTGTTTCTTCTATTGAAGACTTAGACTGTGCAAGGAAGGACAACCAAGAACAAAGAGCTGTGATTGAATCCAAGACAAAATAATGTATGAAACTTGAGAAAAAAATTTAGTTACTTTAAGAAGGAGTTGAATAAGGCAAAGCTTGGAAGTCTAGATGATACAAAATGTACAGGTCTCATCTTGCCCCAAGGAAGATCTCTTCATACAAGACAATTATTCATGAACAGGTTCAATAATGTTTTCTTTGGTTGAACTGTTTTATCTGCAATAAATTTGGTCATAAGGCTATGCATTGCAACTTTGTAATGAATGAAAGAAATATTGCAGATGCCAATATGGTTTGTCAAATATGTAACAAGTTTGGACACATAGCAAGGTATTACAGGAATGTTCTAGAAAATTCAGAGTCTCAAATAACTGATGTCACTGAGCAAGACAAGTAACAATGGAGTTGAGAAATCAATGATTGTCCAAACAACATTTCATGCTCAAGGACAAACCAATCTTTGGGTGATAGACAATGGATGTACAAATCACATGGCAAGTGATAAAAGCAAGTTTATTAATCTTGGAAAGTGGGATGGTGGCTTGGTTAGGTTTGGTGACAACTCTTCTAAAAAGATCACTAGAAAAAGTACTATAAGCCTTGATGGAAAGTCTCAAACACATGATGTTCATTATGTAGAAGGTCTCAAGCATAATCTTCTTAGTGTAAGTCAAATGTGTAGCAAAGGATATAATCTTACATTTCATGATCAAGGATGTGAAATCAAGAGAGCAAAATCTAGAAAAATGGTAGCAGAAGGATTTAAGATAGAAGGCAACTTGCATAATCTGAAAGGGGTTAATGAGAGGATTTGTTTGTTAGGAAAAACAAATGAATGTTGGTTGTGGCACAAGAGAATGGGGTACATCAACTTTGATAAGCCGGTGAAGATTAGTTCCACGAAAGAAGTAAGGGACATGCCAAAGATCGTCAAGCCCACAAAAATAATATGCAAGGAATGTTAGATTGGAAAGCAGACAAGGATAAATTTCAAGTCTAAGGAATACTCTACTACAAGGCCCTTAGAGCTGGTTCATACAGACCTGTGCAGACCAACTAGGACAAAAAGCTTACAAGGTGAAAGGTATTTCATGTTGCTCATTGATGATTTCTCTAGAATGACATGGGTTACTTTTTTGAAAGAAAAATTAGAATCTTTCAGTAGATTCAAGATCTTCAAAAATATGGTTGAAAATGAAATGAATGCTAGAATTAAGTGCTTAAGATCTGATAGAGGTGGTGAGTTCACTTCAAATGAGTTTGTAGAGTTTTGTTAAGAACATGGAATCAAAAGGCACTATGCAGCTGCTAGAACCCCTCAGCAAAATGGTGTCGCAAAGAGAAAGAATAGGACTGTCCAAGAGATGGCCAAGACAATGTTGAGTGAAGCTAAACTGCCTGATATATACTAGAAAGAAGCAATTCATACTGCAGTCTATATTCTTAATAGGGGACAACTATGAAAGCACATCACTAAGACCCCTTATGAGCTTTGGAATAGAAGACCTGCAATGGTCAAGTATTTTGGAGTTTTTGGAAGCAAGTGCTACATCAGAAGAGATGAAGAAGGTCTAGGAAAGTTTGACTCAAGGGTAGATGAAGGTATTTTCCTTGGTTACTCAACTACCAACAAAGCCTACAAATGCTACAATAAAAGACTAAGGAAGATAGTTGAAAGTGCAAATTTAAAAGTGGATGAAGAATCACATCAAAATTTAGTTGAGCAAGAGGACTATTGGTTAGATGAACCTGCCTGCACATAGGAAGTTATAGAAGTTGAAGAAAAGGAAGAAATTCCAGAGAAGACTGCTAAGACTCCTGCCAAGTATGTTTAGAAAAATCATTCAGTTCAGACCAAATCATTGGAGACAAGAATGAAGGAGTTCAGACAAGAAGAAGATTTGCAAGAACAAATGAACAGGTAAAATTTGCTTTGTTGTCAAGAATAAAACCTAAAAATTTTAATGAGGCTAGCAAGGATGAAGGATGGATACAAGCCATGGAAGAAGAACTGAATCAGATAGAAAAGAATCAGACTTGGGAGCTAGTACCAAGGCTTACAAACAAGAATGTGATAGGAACAAAATGGGTTTTCAGAAATAAGTTGAATGAAGATGGAGAAGTTGTGAAGAACAAAGCAAGGTTGGTGTGCAAAGGTTATTCACAAGTTGAAGGAGTTGACTATGAGGAGACATTTTCTCCGGTGGCAAGAATGGAGGCAATCAGAATGGTTCTTGCCTTTGCAACACATAAGGGATTCAAGGTATATCAGATGGATGTTAAGTCTACTTTTCTAAATGGTGAATTAAAAGAAGAGGTCTACATAGAGAAACTGGATGGTTCTCAGTTATCAGAAGATCCAAGCATGGTGTACAGACTCAAGAAGTCTTTGTATGGTCTCAAATAAGCCGCTAGGGCTTGGTATGCAAGGTTAGACAAGTACTTACTTCAGCAGGGTTTCAAGAAAGACACCGCATATAGTAATCTTTACATCAAAATAGAAGGTGAACAAATTCTAATTTTTGTTGTGTATGTTGATGATATAATCTTTTTTGGATATAATGAGATGTGTAAGAAGTTTTTAGGAGAGATGCAGAAAGAGTTTGAAATGTCTATGTTAGGAGAGTTAACTTTCTTTCTAGGACTTCAAATTTCTCAATCAAACGAGGGCTTCTTTATCTCTCAAGCAAAGTATGTTAAGGAAATGTTGAAGAAGTTTGAAATGGAAAATTGCAAACCTATAAGTACTCCTATAGCAACTGGTTGCCACTTGAGTAAAGATGAGTCACCTGAAGCTGATTAGACTTAGTACAGATCTATGATTATACCTAACAACATCAAGTCCTGACATTATGCAATCTGTATGTTTGGTTGCAAGATTTCAAGCTGATCCTAAGGAAACACATGTGAAGGAAGTCAAGAGAATATTCAGATACTTGAAGAGCACTTCGGAACATGGATTGTGGTATCAAAAAGGCAATGACTTTTCTTTGAGTGCTTATATTGATGTAGATTGGGCTAGCAGTGTTGATGATAGGAGAAGTACCAGTGGAGGAGCTTTCTTTTTTGGAGATAGACTGGTCTCATGGATTAGCAAGAAGCAGGATTTAGTGTCCTTATCAATTGCAGAAGCAGAATATATTGTTGTAGTAGCCTATTATACTCAAATGTTGTGGATGAAGCAAACATTGAAGGATATCAAGGTTGTATATGATGAGCCTATTCCTATATCCTTTGTGATAATATAAGTGCTATCAATATTTCAAAGAATCTAGTGATGCATTCTAGAACCAAACACATATCTATCATGTATCACTTTTTGAGAGAGAAGGTTGTAGATCAAGAAGTCAGACTAGAGTATGTGCCTACAAAAGATCAAGTTGCAAACATCTTCACCAAGGGACTTTCTAAGGATACTTTTGAGTATCTTAGATAGAAGTTAGGGGTTGTTGACCCTCCTTCTAACTAGATGCATAGATGCTGCATTTGTCTAGGGAGAGCAATTCAAGATATATTTTTATTGGTGGCTACCTCTCAGGGGGAGTAGGTAGGAAAGAGATTTTGATCAGTCAGGAGGAGCTGGCAGGCGAAGAGAAATGAAAGAAAAATCAAGAAGAATGCGATAGGGGGAGATAAAAGAAGAAAATTTTAGAGGAAAACCACAAGCCCTTTGTCCTTGATATCAAAGGGGGAGAAAATTCCATATCAGGTCAAGTGTTGCCATTAATGCCAAAGAGGGAGATTGTTGCACTTGTGTTGTCATTGATGTCAACGGTGTGAGACAGGAGGTAATGATAAAGGAAGTATGTGGCAATGTAATCAGAGAAGAAGACAAAAGAAGATAGATCAGAGAAGTTGTGATGAGAAAGGCAAGGTAATGAATGTCATCAATATCTCCTGAAGTTGTATAGACAAAAGGTGTGATAACATGAAGATTCTTTCTTTGAGAAAAGAGTTTGTTATTGTTGAGAATGAAGTTTTTGATGTGGCAAATATTGTATTCATTGTTTCCTGAGGAAATGCATTGCTTTAGTTTTAAAAGAAAGATTCAAGTTGTCCAAGGCACTGAAGTTTGCATAGAATAAGCTCGGGAGAATGCTTCGCATTCCTCTGTATTTGATGGTATGACCTTGCAGTTTGGGAGTTGGTCAAAGACGTGTGTGAAGATTGTATGTTTCTGATTTTAGAGCTTGAAGATTAACGTAGAAGATTCTAGAGCTCACAAAGTGAAGACAGTTGTTCAGAGTTGATGCAGTCATAATGCGTCTAGAAAATGCTCCGCATTTCTCTACCTTTGAAGTTGAGGTCCTGTAGATTGAAGGATGATCGTTTATAAATGAGAAGACTATAATATTCAAGATTCAACTACTAAGATGTACCACAGAGGTTCTTCGGGGTTAGCAGAACAAAGACACATCTTGTTGCTGACTAGGGTTGTTTGGAGGAGAAAGTAGAAGCCACCGTATTTCACTACAATTTATCTTTTAGCTTTGGTGTTTGGAAGATGAGTTCAAATATTCATTTGGATGATTCATTTCAGGTTTCAGGTGCTGAAGTGCACCACAAGTTGGTTTTTCAATGTTCTATCTTAAGTCTGTATGTTCAGTGTTTGTTTGTGATACCAGGCTCAGTTTCTTCTTGCTTGCGCCAGAAATAAAACATATATCTCAGAAGAAGGATTGATTGAGAAGGTTTGTGTAAGTCTTTTGTTGCTTGTGTGATGATCCACATGATGTTAATTGCTCCCTTGGGTACCGCTTTTGGTTTGGAGCTTTTGGGTGGAAGGATAAGCATTTGCTGGGCCAACTTCATGTGCTTTTAGTGTTCCCGCTAGATGATTTGAAGTGTACACTAGCATGGAAGAATGTGATAATAAAGGATAGGTCATGGTTATCACTTGGCTTGAACCGCATTGATTTTCTACATCTTTTGGATGCTGACTTGGAGTGGTCTTGCACATTTCATGATTACACGTTTCATCTTGGTCGACTTGGGAGAAGGAATTTGGAAATTGCAAAAGGTATAAATGAAAGATCTTGTTTGTTGAGGAAGGAAGAGGGTGTGAGAGAGTGCGAAGATATGTGAGCAGATGTGAATATGTCTGTGAAGGTGTGTTGGAGGTAACATTATTTGCTGAGTAGAAAAAGTGAAGTTTTGTGTCAAGGTGAAGTGTGCAAATGATGCAAAGGTATTTTGTTTAGTAAGATCTGTTGAATGTAATATTCAAAGGATGTAGCCTCTTTCTGTAAGTGACATTGCATTTCAGGGAGTTGCAGCTTCCTTTGGGTTGTAGCCCATAAATAATATTGTAATCCTATTTTATCTTTATTTGTGAGGCTGGATTTGGACAGTAGATCCAAGCAGCTTATTCACCGTGGTTTTTCCCTTCTTGGGTTTTCCACGCAAATCTGATGTTATGGTTGTGTGCTTATGTGTTGTGCTTTAATTGGTTTAATTTGTTGATCTTTTGGTTAAAGCAGTTAGAAGTTTTGTTTGTTGATGATTAACTGAAATAAGTTATAGTGATATACTGATTCACCCCCTCCCCCCTCTCAGTATATCCTTGTGTTCTAACAGATCCAACTTTTGAGCATACTTTTAGATGGCATTTTACTAACAAAGTATTCGATGAGCATAAATTGCTCTAACCATTTGCATGCATTATCAAAATTAGGAACAGGAAGGACACCATCTAAGGTGTTTTAGAACTCTTATCTTGTGAAAGACCTTTGGGACAAACTTCTTGGGTTTTTTCTCAGATGGTTTTATTGCACGGAGCTCCCAATCCATCCACTTCACCATCAACTATTGAATTGAACTGCATTGGTGAACAACACTTGCACAATTGGCTCCCACAAAGTGGAAGAGGAAAAAACTCTTGGTTAAGTTCTGGATTTTATCCAACTTAACCCCATGGGGTACCCAGACAAAATTGATCCAACTTTTGAGCATGCAATTAGATGGAATTTTACCAACAAAGTATTCTATGAGCGTAAATTGTTCTAACCATTTGCATGCATTATCAAAATATGAATGGGAAGGACACCATCCAAGAGAATTTTAGAACTCTTTTGAAAGACATTTGACACAAACTTCTTAGGTTTTTCCGCACACAATACCATTGCACACAACTCCCAATCCACTCGCTTCAATATTAACTACTAAATCGAATTGTATTGGTGCCATGTTAAAAAGAGCTAAACCACTTCAAATGCAAAAAAAATAGACTATAAATATAAAATATGGAATTCCCACAATAAATATGGAAAGCAGTATGGAATCAAAGAGCTTAAATTCAAAATATGAAATTCTAGTAAATCCAAAAAATATTATAGAACCAAAGAGCTTAAACTGTTGTGGTCAATGTGGCGACACTTTGCATTGGGAGTGGTCCCCACCGTAAAGTGTCAACATGTCAACCATCACTCTACTTAAATATCATCCATTTCAATGGTCAAACACTCAATAGCAATTTTACACCTCATTTACAATAAAAAGTGGTAAATATTTATCTTATTTTAATTCGTTAAAATTAAACTTCAACTGTAGAAGTAAATATTTATCTTATTTTAATTCGTTAAAATTAAACTTCAACTGTAGAAGTAAATGATATTTAAGAATAGCCATTCACAATAGAGAACTCAGGACCAAATAAAAAATATGGATATCACCGTCAAGGCATATTGTATTTTCTCTTGACTTTTCTGCCATATTTATGGTCCACCCTATAAACTGCTGTATAAAAAAGTTGCTACCATGCTTGCAAGTACTTGCGACTGGTAGTTGGAATAGTTAAGACTATCCACATCTCAATCTCTTGCTAATAATTTGAAATAAAATAGTTTGGCTTGTTTGGTACTTGTCTCTCATAAGCACGAGGTTTGAGATTATGCCATTTCATTTTCAGGGCACTATTTACTAGGCATATACAGCTATCCATGAATTGAAATGTGAAAGAGCCACTGGATTTTTAGTACATTTTAATGCCTCGGCTTATCAATTCCTCATTCCACAATAGTTTCAATCCAATCCTCGCAACAGTATTTATTATTAGTAAAGAAATGCTGGTAACCAGCATACATACATATATGATGCACCAGGTAAATTACACACAACCACACATTAGAGCTTCACATATATTACTTTACAGAGACAATAATTATTTGCTTATTTAGATATAGTTAGTTGAACTGTTGTGTCCAACCATTAGGTACTAGGCTTTGGTTTTAACTTCAGATGCCCGCTAAGCATTCAGGGGGTGTGACAGGGTACCTAGATTTGTCTGAACAGTAGTCATATATCATGTGATTTAACCTCACCCACCTGTACTTCTGGGCTTGAATGGCACTCAGCTGTCTGTATGAAGGACCTTCCCACCAGTTGTTAGGATTAGAAGCACAGGTTGCTATACCAGGCACTGCACAAGCTTCTATGTCAAAATCTTTGTAATAAGCATAGAATGGTGCTTTACTCCAATCTATTTTCTCTAGCCCTCCTCTTGTGGCCCAGTCATCTGCCTTCCACAGAGTGGAATAGATCCCCATGGGCTGAGACTTTGGATAAGGGATCCCTTTTGCTTCACTGTTCTTGTATACTCTGATGGGTACATCATCTACAGAGAATCTGTACATATAAATTATTATTACAATCCTCATTTAGCATTATGAGTTAATAAACCAGAGAAACCATATTGGACTGGTAAGGATTCTACTTACACTACATGATAGTGGTTCCATAGAATGGAGTAGGTGTGAAAATCTGCAGAAGGGTCAAACCAGAGGTTGACTCTCTGTTCTCTGTCTCCCTTGCCATGAGCATATACATTGGTTTGGACAGTGTATGGCTGTCCAGATCTGTTGCCTAGGAACTCAAAGTCCAATTCATCTCTGACATTGTCCGTGTCTGAATTCATCTGCCAAACAGAGTTAATTTCTTAGTGCTAGAGTGTTCATAAGAAGCCAAGAAAAGTTATTGTTTAATTTTTTTTTCTGTTATTAACCAGCTTATAGGCCTATTTAAAAAAAATTATAGGACATGGATTTATTATTTTTGAAGGTGCAAGATCTTTTCTTGGGAGCAGTAGGTCCCAGATTCAAGTCATAACAAGAATTTTTATCACTTTTCAACTATAATGTGCCACTCCCCAACCAATAAAATTATCATAAGTTCTAATTAAAATGGAGATACTTTCTTGGAGGCACATGTATTATAGTAACATATACAGAGACATAATTAACTTGTAGGTTTTGTTTCTGGGAAAATCATAATCTACAAGGATTGTTTACCCTAGGAACCTTAAAAAGGGGTCCTAATGTTAAAATAGGGTGCAGTATATTTTAAATATGAAGGAACCAAGGCTCTAATAAATGCATTTAGAGAAGCGACTTTTTTTTAAACGAAAAATAAAAACATATAGTCTTGATAAGACTTTTTATAAAATAATTATGTAATAATATTTTTTTTACTGTCTGATTAGGTTAGTTTAGGTATTTCATGGGAAAGTTGTAGGTTTTGAAGATAGGATATATAAGTAAGAGAATATTAATTATTATTGAAAAGTAGTGTTACTATTTATTTAATAACTTTTACTAGTAAAACGGTTAGTAGGTTGTAGTTAATGTATTGATTTATATACTATCTCAATAAGTTAATTATAATTTATTAAATTCTTCTTTCAATAATAAAATAATAGTAAAAATGTTGAATGATACGAAATAGGAAACTGATTTATCAAGATAATTGATAGTCATCCAATATTGTTAAAAATGAAAAGTAAATTAGAGGCCTGCGGGTTGGGTGGGTCCACTTTCTCAATGCTGGCTCAGGTTTGAGCCACAGCCTGACTCCCCAATAGTGGCCTTCCCTCCCAGTTTACCATTAAACAAAAAAATGAAAGGTAAATTGATCTTCTTAATCTATAAAAAGATATAATAGGGTACAATTCTATTATCTAGAGAAGCAACCATCCCAAAAGAATGAAGCCATCCAAAAAGTGTATAGAAGTTGAAATTTTGAAATCTATTTAAATATTATTCAATTTAATGGCCAAACAATTAACAACTATTTTACACTTTATCTACAACAAAAACAATAAATAATTATTTTATTTTTATTGACTAAAATTTACTTTTAAATCAAATAATATTTAAAAATAACCAGATATTTTAAAACCCATATTGGTAAGAATCCATATTAGAATCCCTTAGCTATAATATGAATGGAGATACAAGCTAAATAATATGAAGCTATCAACCCATACACTTAACTTTGGTGTTACTGCATTGACTGTTACCTTAGCTTCATTGTATGTTTTAAAGTTTTTTTTTTTTTTTCATTTACTTGTTTCCCTCTAGGTAGCTTGTCTTAATTGTAAGACTCGTTAAAATTTTGATATTGCTCTTACTACTCTTGTGTGTCATCCCCCTCCAAAAACATATAATTTTAAATCTGCAAATTTTATGGCTCGAGTTGTATAAGTAATTCTGTCGTCTCACAGGCCATACACATCTACAAGATGAAATAATTAGTTCATTTTACAGTGTAGTGAATTTCTATGCATGGATAATGGGTACACAATTCACAAAACACCTCCCAAAACTAGAATTGCTAAGGAAATGTTTTCAGCTTTCTCCCTCTTGTTCTGACCATGGTGTTTTTATCTCATGTAAGTATAAAAGCTCTTACATAGAAAGCAGTGACTGTCCCAGCAGAATCACCAGGAACAAGCTTGAGTTTCATGCTCACAGAGCCATAAAGATACTGCTTCTTTGAAGCGAATCCAGCACCTGTGTATCGTATATAACAGTTATAAATTCCATATGATAATTAGAACCTTGTGAAACATACATCTTAAAAGTTTTGTTACCACCATTAAACTGTCAGACACAATACTATAACAATACTGGGAAACTAGAAATTCTCTAACCGAGAGATTATCAAAGCAAAGCCCATGATGCTGAAAACATAAAAATAATTCAACAGAAAAAGTAGGACATGACCAAAAAATTTAAAAAATCAAGAACTATTGAACAAGCAACATGCAAGATCTTTTCTTCTGTAGATAACATTAAAAATATCAAGAGAAAAAGTAGGACATGACCAAAAAAAAATTAAAAAAATCAAGAACTATTGAACAAGCAACATGCAAGATTGATAACAGTAAAAATATTAATGCAGACTGCTTTAAATATTTATACAGATGTATACAGACAGATAGAGATGTAGACAGCCATTTATGTATAGCTGCTTTAAAGATTTATACAGATGAATACAGACAGATACAGATGTATACAGCCATTTAGCTATAGACTAAATATTATAAATTCTTAGTAATAACTAATAAAACTGCAATTTAACATCTTCTTGTGGTCATCCCACTATCTAGCATTATAGAACATGCTTCCTATAAATCTCAAACCATACAAATATGAATAAACTTACAATTACTATCTAGTAAACTAAGGAACAACATTTGCAATTAAAATGAAATACAATTCCTTTTGACTGCTCTCCATATAAAATCACAAGTAGTTAAAATAATTGTAAACAGAGAAATATACAAATTAAAAAAATAAAAGTAAAATGTAATCCTTTATTGATTCATCTTATGAAATTTTATGGGCACTAAATTATTGTTGATCCTAACAATTAAATGCCAATAATTATATTCTTTTTATAAAGATGAGATTTTTATAAACTAAGGATGAATATAATTATTAAAAATATTTGTAGAATGCAAATTCAAAATATTAATATAAATAAATTAAACATGGTTACTTAAGTCTAAGCAATTATACTCCATAACTAATTTTTGTGAGATGTATTATGCAAACCTGAAGCCTGGTCCAATTTCAGCTGAACAGCATTCCCTTCAGCAATTTGTTGTATGTGATCATCAGCCCAAGTTATCCTAAAATCCTCTAAAAATGTAGCTGGGCGAGCATGAACACAAGTATTGCTTAAAAGAATGCCAAGCAAAAAGATCAACACAACCTTACCAGAAACTCTGTTTCCCTCCATTGAACTTACGATTCTCATCAATCAAATTAACTGTAATTCAAAAGATGGGTGCTAAGTGTTGGAGCTAAATCTTCCTTTTATATTTGACTTGAAACACTGTGCAGTCATAGCCTTTTCGTTAGGTATGAAAAGACCACAGACTCTTATTGAACTGACGTGGACATTACTCTCGTTCCAGCTAATAGCAAGCCTACCGTCATGGTCCAATATCATGCCCGTCCGTATGATCATTGAAGTCGTCTTTACAGCAATGGCCCGCAAATTTCACTAATTTTTTTTTTACTCTGGTCTTATTTGACGGTGCGCAGTCTTCACAGCAGAAAAACTAGAATTAGTAGATGAATTCTCATTCATTTATCTTCAATCATAGAAGGGTGATAAAAAAAAAACTAGTTTTTTGTGAGGGATTGAAGCTTATCAAGAGAATTAAGCCAGGCCCGCCCAATTTAATTAAACAGCGACATTCATGTTGCTTTCTGCAAAGAAGAGCCACACATATGGGTTACCGACTCTGCATCGACAACATCCGAAAAAGTCGCCGTAAACAACACAGGTGGCATTATTCATGGCTGTCTACTCAACTGTGTAAATGGATAGCTTGCATAATATGATGTTATAGCTTGCACAATTTGATGGGTGAACCACTTTTTTGGGGGGACCTTATTTGAATCCTCGTCTGCATTCAAAATTAAAGCAGAGGTGATTGTAAATTGATCCTATTTATGATTTTACTCAACAGCAAAAGTCATTCATTCTATGGCTACTTGTTGGAAAATGAGCCACATCTGATTGGTCATGAACAGGGCCAGTAGTTCAGTGTAGAGCACCCGCAGCAAATGGGAGGTCTTAGGTTTGACTGGTTGTTGGTTTATGAAAAGTTTATTCCAACTTAAATGTCACTAGCAAATTGTTATTTATAGATTGTATGTTTTGGGAATAAAAATGTCACTTATTTATAAACTGGGCCTATCTAACACAATTTTTTTGGGTTATTAGTAAAGGTAGGTTTTTGAAAATGATTAAGATGTTCGGATGTGTAAAGTCCAACAACACACAGTCAAACATTGAGTCAATTAAACCTTTTTGTCTTCCCTATTTTAGACTCTTCATCTGCCCTGAAGAGTTCAGTATATATTTGGAGATTGAAACATTTGTATTGATTGATGAAAAACTTCTCTATATTTTCTGCCATAAATAAAGAGATGAATACCCCACTTTTCCTGTGGATATAACCATATTGGTGAACAATATAATTCATTGCGTCTTTGTGTAATGGTTGTTTTTAATATCTCTGTTTTATTTATTTTCTTGGTGATATATATATATATATATATATATATATATATATATATATATATATATATATATATATATATTCATTCTTCTTGAACCCTGTTTACTTAACATAAGAGACCCAACACAAATCAGCCAAACAATGAGGCTATATGAGACAAATCTGTTACCATGCAACAAACCAACATCATCAAAAGGTAGACCTAAATTAGATGGCCCCTAAACCAGATCTCGTTCCCTTAGCTCTTCAAGGGCAAGGAGATGTAATGTGTTGATTCAGAATGTATTTTGAAGGACCTCTCTTCCTCCTCTACACAATGGTCCAAGAAACATTATCACACTCTACAATAGAACAATCTGAAGGATATGTCACTACCACTTAAACTAAAAGAGGGGTAAAAATTTATTCAAACTAAAACAAAAGAAGTACCACTTTTATGTAACTACCACTTAAAGATATTTAATTTATACAATTAAATGTATGGGAAGAATTGAACACTTATACGTTGTAATTTGATGTTGATATAGATAAATTTGAATTAGTATGCTTCTGAAAATAATTAAGTTTTTTTTTTTTGGTTCACATTGTTAATCACTGAGTGTGATCTAAAATTATGCAAGCTATCTTATTAAATCATACATGTTTATATTGGTTGCAACATTGTTACTTGTCTGACCTAAATGAAGGGGTAGGTGTCAAAGAATGGCATGTAGTGCAGAAAAGGAAGAAGGGCATCTCCGAAAATGAGGTGACCAACAACAAAATGCATTTGCGGTCTCACTCCAAAATGCCCAATGAGATCCCTCTATTTTACATGATTCATGTGTTTAATGAAATACACCCATGTTCATGGGTTTGATGCAACATTTTATTTTTGTTTTTCTTTTTTTAATATTCTTGACCTCAATTTACCTTATATATATAAAAAATAAAAAATAAAAAATAAAAATTAAAAAAATAAAAATTAAAAATAAAAAATAAAAAATAAAAAAAAAAACATTGTTACTTGCCTAATATTATTTTGTAAGATTTGATAGGATTGTTTGTAACTTTTTAATTTTTTTTGTTTGAAGTTTTTAATTATTTTTATATCATTTTTTGCAATCTATTAGTATTGGGAGCATAAGTCTAAGTTGATACTTTTTTTGGCTGAGAGCTAAAGACCAAGGGAAAGCACATGAGTCAAAGTTGATACTTATAAAGATGGAGGGACATCCATTTACCATCTCTTATTGATTACACCTCCCATGATAACAAAATTTAACCTTTGGATCACAATTATTTCCATACATATCTTAACTCAAACTTATCTATATCAACATCAAATTATGTTGTACACATTTTTAACTCTTCCCATACATTTAGTTGTACACATTAAATTTCCTTAACGAACTTTAAATTAAGATATAATTTAACACTCACCTCCCATTTGCTTTAATTTTTAATGCAAACATAACCCACAAAATTCTACATCAAAGTAAAGGCCGGGCTATTATTATATTTTAAAAAAGAAAACTTACAAGTCAATGTTGTTTTTGGTTCCATTTCCTTCGACTCCGGGAAAATGTTGGTGTTCATAAACTTTTGATGTTTATTTTCCATCAAGTTGTCTTTGTCATTGATGTCTTTTATCTCTCTCTCATCTCATCATTCAGGTTTTGGTCTTTGTCTTTGTGTCACCTCATCATTTTTCTCTCTGGATGGAGAATGTAGATGTTGATTTTAATCTTCAATCTTTAGTATGAAATTGAAGCACATCCATTATTCCTGCACCAAATCTAAATTAATGTTTATAACCATGCCGACTATAATATAGGTGTAATGCATACCCATACTTTTTTGTCATTTATCTTTTGATTTTATAGCGACTAGGTTGTTTTTTATATAGGGATGAATTAGTATGTAAGATGTTTAAGTTTTGCATGGATGTTGACAAATGATAATATTCTATCTTGGTTTTATTATCATTTATCTTTTTAGGAATTGACTTCCATTATTAAAATTATTGTCCACTACTTTATTTTAAACTTGTGAGTGTAAAATTGATCCAATTCATTTATGTGCCTATTGATATGAACCTAAACATTTCAAACTCAAAATTTCAAATTAAATCCCCTTCCCTCTAGTATCATTAGTCGTCGTGAACTAATAAAAATGCAAATTATTCCCAAATGGCATACTAGGGTGGTGTATTTTAAGACTAGCACGTGGAACCACAATAGTGAGTCCCACTTCTAGGCCAAAATGAAAAAAAAAAAAAAGTACAGCTATAAATCATGCCCAAACTCATTGCTTGGCACCCTGTGGCAAGAAGGGGTTGATTGAACCCCCTTAGATTTGATATGAGGTTTGAGTATAAAAGTTGAGGTTATTTTCTTATTTTAACACTTTTCCTTGTAAACCGGATAAGAGACCTTCTTATGCACCAAGTCCTCTACTCCTTTAGTCATATTTCTAAGTATTCTTCTTTTCTTTTTAATGTTCTTTTTTTTTTTTTTTCATTTTAAAAATATTTTATAATTTAATTTTTTTAGATAAAGTTTTTTCTAAATTTTTGAAAAAAAAACATTTTTACTATTTCTTTAAATTTATATATAATTTTTTAAAGTTATATTTATAAAAATAAAAATAAAATCATAAATTTTTAAAAAATTAAATTAAGAAAATAATAATAAAAAATTAATAATAGACATCAAATTTCCACAGTCCATGATATTGTATCAGAATGTTTCAAGCTTTAACTGTGTGAAATTTTTTCCTTCAACATTTTGGATCACACTTCGTGATCCATCATTTTTTCTCTTCTCTTGCTTTCTACTTCCTCATGATGGATCACGGAGTGTGATCCGAAATGTTGAAGGAAATTTTTTTACATAGTTAAATCCTAAAACATTCTGATACAATAAAAAATTAATTAAAAATTATCAATTAAATGTGGATAGGGTCCACTCCTATTTATATTAATACAAATAAAATGGTACACAAATCAAAGATGTTCATGACATACACTAAGTATACTATCAAAACATCACACTTGTTAGATAACCTAAACCACGTCCCTATAGACAAAACCTAATCGCATGTATAATCCATACTAAATACATGATCATAGCCCAAAGATTGGAGAGAAGATATACAAGAAGTTGTATGAGATTAATAGGTCTACAATGAAAAGTACATAGAGACATTAGCACCAAAAAGTAGTAATTGGAGAAACCAAACAAATTGCATCAAAGAAAATAGGAGACCAAGCTTAATTAGAGAAGAAATTCAGAGATTCACTACAAGCCTCATCAACATCCACAACTGGTGTGACACTAGAAGTCCACCCAAGAGCCAAACCATGGTTGTGAGCTACTCCTCAATCATATAGTAGCAAGCAATGTAGCAACAATTAATAGCTCCAAATGCATGGACTAAAGTTTTAATCTCACACCTAACTACAACCATGTAAAATTAATATACACACATATATAATTACAAAATAATAAAATCAATAAAATAAAAATATATAATTAATAAAACTTATATATAATTATAATTAATAAAATTATAAAATTAATAGAATGATATAGCTAAAAAGTAAGTTAAATTAATAAACTTATAAATCTATAAAATTATAATTTTAAAGTCCAAGGGGTTGAGCCTAATTGGTTGAAACATTGAGTTCTTGTTGAGGAGACCCAAGTTCAAATCCTCATAGGGACATCTAAGTGACTCTTGGTCTGCCATAGTTAGTGGAATTCTAAGTTGCGACTCTTGGCTTCTAATGTAGATGTGTTCTAATTTCTAAGTGTTCATGCTTGGGGATGAGGACCCTCGTGTTGTGGCCTCATCGGTTCATAGCTCTGGTCAAAAGCGTTCATTGAGCAAAAAAAAATTATAATCTTAAAAGTAATAAATTATAAAAATTATAGATAAAATTATAGATGGCTCACAACCGAATTTTGCATGAGAAGTCAAAGTATGGAAGAGTAGATCGTGAATGGAAAAATTTTGATGGAAGGTGGGGATGGGTGAAGCAGAAAGAGGATTAACTTATCCTAAAATTTTTTGAATGGATTACAAAAGCATATCAGGACAGGCGCCTAGGGTTCCAAGATAGGTGGGAAGATCGTCACCATTACAGGAAAAATGCTGGGAAAAATATCTTTAAGGATAATTGGTGGTTCGAAGTGAAAAATTGTGGAATTGGAACAATACAAGACCAACCAGAGCATTGACCAAGGATCAAGGCTGATGGAAGGCACCAAGCTAAAAGATATGGGCACCAAAGGAAAAACAAGGCTTCACAGGTGTGAACAATGTTCTTATAAAACCTAAACCTCCTTTAAGTTATATTTCTTTTGCCATAAGTTGCAAAAAATTGGATAGATTAGTAGCACAGTTGAAAGAATGTGCCTTCTTCATGAAATGGGCTAGAGAATGGTTGCCAAAAATTTGAATTTGAAATTGGTGTGAAAATCACTAGGGGAAGGATATTAAATTTAAAACATTGCCTAGGGGTTTCTTTCTGGTAGAGTGCCCGTCCGTGGAAAGGAAAAGAAAAATTCTAGAATAGGGACTATATACAACATGGGGGGAGAGGTTTCTATCTGAAGGATTGAGAACCAAATTTTAACCTTCTAAATCATGAAATCTCAAAAACCTTAGTATGGATTAGATTATATAATTTACCCTTAGAATATTGGGATCTGGGTATATAGAAGTGTATCAGGGACCAAAATGGTTCTTTCACTGAGGCTGATGAAAATATGGAAGATCGAGACTATGGATTGTATGGAAAAATATGCATCATTGTCAACCTTAAAACCCCATTGTACTAAAAGAATTGGAGACAAGATCAAATCAAGGGATTTAGAAATAGAGTATTTAAATAGAGAATACTTAGGAAAAATGCAAGAAATGTCAGCATCATGTCCAGTCATCAAAAGAATGTGAGAAGGGAGGTGAGGAAGATATGTAAATGCAAACCCAGAGGAGCCAGAGAACAACGAAAGGGAAGAATGTAGTAAGGGAGGTGAGAAAGACAATGTGAATGCAAGTCTGAAGGAGCCAAGGAACAAATAAAGGGAAATGATAAATGGAGAAGGTTGTGAGAAGTGTGATTTTACCAATAAAGATGATGAGATCCCCAGTACACAAAAAAAAGCTTTCATGACCCCAAGGTCGAGTAAGAATGAGGAAGTGTTGAAGTAAATACCTACCTTTGATGTTGCCTTGAAAATTTTTGGATGCAACAAAGACCTTGAGAATAAGGAGAATCTACCCCCAGATCCCTAGAAAATGGAGGTTGATCTTAGTACACAACTATAAATGAATAGTGACTTTTTAGAGGAGGAGATTGATATGTTGGTAGAAAGAATGACTAGTCAGACTGAATCAAATATCAAAAAACCTAAATTGGGAGACACAATTTGAGGGGTAGAAAATCTAATAAACTCAAATTAGGGATAGGGGGAAGGGCAAAAGGTCAAATGAAGCTGAGATCAGGGAAGGGGATCAACCTTCCCAAGGAGCCATGAGGATCATAACGTGGAATGTTAGGGGCAAGAATGCCCCTAACAAAAGGTACATAATTAAGTACCAGATTGAAATGCCAAAGATAGATGTTATTATAATTCAGGAAACAAAATTGGATATAGAGGAAACAAAAGCCTTAATGGCTAAATGGTGATAGTGGCAAGGTCTTTTTGTGGGGGACCAAGGGGCTTCAGGGGTTTGGGCCTGTTATAGAACATGAGAAGGAATGATATGGACAAATTATAATCTAGTTAATTTTGGCAGGTAACCAAAGTCAACATTTTACCTCTGAACTATGAGTTTATTTTGGTTAATGTCTACAACCCTATTGGCAGCACAAAGAAAAGAGAAGTTTGGGGCTAGATCTTAGAAATAGTGCAGCCATTTGAGGAGAAAATGGTTATTATGGGAGGAGATTTTAATGTTACACTGGATGGGTCAGAAAAATGAGGAGGGGTATCTAAGCTTACACAAGTACTATTATGTCGTTAAATGTCCCCCTAGGATTTTTACCTCCTAACTTTAGCTCCTGAGTCCCTTCTTTTTCATCATGCATGTTAGAATTCACTCTTGAGACAAAATGGCCTAAAACCCATGACAAATGGGGCTTGAGGGACATCTATGAGCTTAACCCTAACCCAAAATAGGTCCTGGGGCTTGGGCGCTCATGCCTTAGCCCTACCCTATTTGGGCGGGGTCCCAAATTTGAATGTCAGTTTTGTGACCGTTAAAAGGTTCTATTGCCGACATCTTAAGTTTAAATTATGAAATTAAAGAGGGAATGCATATATAAGAATGTTTAGGGCTTCATTTGTAAACTAGAAGATGAATATGATATTTTGGTGAACTTATGATTTTAGAGCATTCAAAGCATTCATTGTTGTAGAGTAGAATATTGTTGTGTTTTTTTATTGCAGATTTGGCTTCATCTTCTCATGTGTTGAATGAGCTTCATCTATATGTGAGCTACACCTCTGAGGTGATATCTATTTATGTTTGAATCAATCATTTATCAATTTGTTTTTGCCTCTGTCCTACAAGGACACACACTCTCTATCTAACAACGGTGTTGGAAGGCTTGAATGCCATTCTAGGGCTTGACTTCAAGGCAAGCTCCTAAACACCACAACCCCTAACCCCATTCCTTGTGATTGCAAGTGATAGGTGTCATATCTTGCAGAGTGGAGTTTTAGAGGTTTGTGAGAAAGTGTGGAGATCTTGAATCTGAAGGAAAAAGTAATACCTAGAATTGGGCGCCTGCCCTAAAGCCCTTTGAATTTGTAGGCCTGAAAACTTCTAAGACAATGGTGAATAGTAGCAGACAACTTCTGGAAATCCCTAAAGAAAACCTTGCCTTGGGCTTGGGCGCCTACTCTTTAGCCCCTAACTTTTCTGTATCCTAAATCTTGAAATCTGGTATATATCTACTCTAAATATAACATCTCTGTGTGCGAGCATTTGTCAGGATTCGTTCATTTACTTATGATTTTACATAATTAGGGTTTTTAATTGGGCATTAAATTAATACATTAATCAATAAATTCTAAATTTCCCTATCATTACAAGTGACAACCAACCTGTAGGGGAATCCTCTTGCAAAAGTTATGATTCAACTCAGTTAACTATCCTTGAATGTGTGTAGTGAAAGGAGGATCTAGGCATATCATTAAATCAATCCTATTCCCACTTTTCCTACATAACATTTTGGTGAACTCATGTTTTATTTAAATTTTGCACCTTGTTGAGTGTTGTACTTCAGATTTACATTCATTTATTTCATTTTCATCTTATTGCATTTGAAAATCTACAAAAAAATTGAAAATTTTGAAAAATTTGGCATCTTAGGCTTACATTTTTGCATAATTTGTATTAATTTCATTGTATTTCATCTAATATTTGATTTTTACATCAGATATGATATAAATTACAGTAGTACATCATTTTCTAATCATTTGCATTGCATTTTCTGTTAGATTCAGGGTAGACAACTGAGAGGGGGGGTGAATCAGTTGTCTAAAACTTTCTTCCAATTTACACACTTAAATCCATTTTGTAATTCAGCAGCATAATAATAATTCAATCATGGAAACACAATGCATTAAACCAAGAGCAAAAACACATTAACACATAAGACACCAAGATTTTGACGTGGAAAACCTGGTTAAGGGAAAAACCATGGGGTGATTAACCCAAGATTGTATTCTCTATTAGAAGAACAGAAAGAACAAAATGACACATGCCAATTAGGGCTCACTACTCGAGCACACTGCTCACAAGAGGCTCACTGCCTACAAGAGACACACTGTCTACAGAAGAATAAGTATCACATACTTGAACTGGTAAATAGCATCTTCACCATGCTTGAGTTAGTTCCATTTAAGCCCAAAACTTTTGCTCTGCCTTTCGCTCTCCTCCTCGCTACCACACACTCATCTCCACTAGACACTCTTTGAAATGACTTCACAATTCCTTATTTATACAAGATATCAACTTAGGAATAATCATCTAAGTTAGCAAACATCTACAAGAACATTCATAGGATGAGTAACTCATCTAGTCGGCCAGTCTAAGGAAGAACACCTTCATCTGGAAGTAATTCTTCAAATGCGAGATTAAACTCTAATGCGAACCGCCAACACAAATTGGACATGATCCAAAGACCTCCACAAGCTTTCCTGAATCACCAAGAACATCCACACTTCATCTACTTACTAAAATCCTTCTTTCCTTCATCCGAAACCTCAAGAACATAGTCTGTCATCACTGTCACAAAGGAATAGATGCTTGCGGACCTCCAAACCACGAGCTAATCAAGTTGACACATCACAAGGACTTCCTAGACACTCCACCAAATCCGCAGAATAGGATAATGCATTTCCAGATCTCACCGGACCTATCTTTATCACTCTGTCACCTCTGAACACCTACTGGAACCGGTTTAACTTGAGCGGCCACAACTTCTTTAGATCTTCATGCAGACCTCTGAAATTTCTACTGGTTCACCTTAAGACACATATCTACAAACCCTTTAAACTGCAACTTCTGATCCTCATCTTATCTTGGACTCTTACCTTGCTGTCTTCATTGTTCTTCATTGTTCCTGATATGACTAATTTTCTCAATATCCTCAGCAAATAGATCATCCAATCCTTATCATTAATGCAACAGGAGTATGTTGACATCAATGACAACACCGGTTAGGCCCATACTTGCAACAATCTCCCCCTTTGTCATTGATGGCAACATAGGATGTGAAAAACTATTTTGACCATCAAGACAAGAGCTTTTTCTTACTGTCACAACTCCCCCTATCAGCAACAACCATTCACATGTCTTTTCTTTCTTTCCTGCTCCCCCTTTGATCAGCAACCACTTGTTTTTCACATGTCTTCTCTCCCCCTTTGACATCAATGGCAAACGGCACATACTTGCAACTCCACCACTTCAGAATCATACCAGCTACTCCCCCTAAGTAGCAACTCCCCAACATCAATCCAGACCATAAGATATGACTGTGATACCCACTAGACTGATGCACATCAATGCACCTTAGTTCATCACCAGAGGGGTAATAACCCCTAACTTCTCCCTGAGATACTCAAAAGAGTCCTTAGGAAGAGGTTTTGTAAAGATATCTGCAATATGATCCTTGGAAGGCACAAACTCCAATTTGACTTCATTCTTGTTCACTTGCTCTCTCAAAAAGTGAAACTTGATTGATATGTGTTTAGTCTTTGAATGCAATACCAGATTCTTTGAAATGTTAATTGCACATGAGTTATCACAGAAGATTGTGATAGGCTCCTCATATTCCACTCTTATGTCTCTTAGCATTTGCTTCATCCACAAAACTTGAGTGCAACTACCTGCTGCTGCAATATATTCTACTTCTGCAGTGGACAGAGATATTGCCTCTTGTTTCTTTCTTATCCAAGAAACCAATCTCTTCTCCAAAAAGAATGCTCCACCACTGGTACTCTTCCGGTCATCCACATCACCTGCCCAATCTGCATCTGTATATGCATGAAGAGAGAAATCATGATCTCTGGGATACCACAATCCATACTCAACTGTCCCTTTTAAATATCTAAAAATCCTCTTGATTGCCATGACATGAGATTCTCTAGGATCAGCCTAGAATCTAGCAACAAGACCAACAACCTGCATAATGTCTGGTCTAGTTTGAGTAAGATACAACAGTCTTCCAATCATTGACCTATACTTTTTCTGATTAGCCTTAGGTGAGTCATCATCTTTGCTTAATTTGCATCCGGTTGCCATGGGAGTATTCATTGGCTTTGGGTCTTCCATCCCAAACTTCTTCAACAATTCTTTTACATATTTGGACTGAGAAATGAAGATTCCTTTCTTTGTTTGAGTGATTTGTAGACCTAAAAAGAAAGTCATTTCCCCAAGCATGGACATCTCAAATTCACTTTTTATTTGATTTGCAAAGGTCTTGCACATACTATCTCTTCCTCCAAAAATGATATCATCAACAAACACTTCAACAATCAAGATATTTTCATGATTAATTTTGAAATACAAATTACTGTCAGCAGTACCTTTGTTGAAACCAATCTTCAAAAGATGCTTATTCAATCTTTCATACCAGGCTCTTGGGGTTTGCTTAAGTCCATATAGTGCTTTCTTCAACTTGCAGACCATATCACCATGATCAGACAATTGAAATCCGTCCGGTTGCTCAATGTATACTTCTTCTTCTAGGTCACCATTCAGGAAAGCAGACGTGACATCCATCTAATATAATTTGAAATCCTTGAAGGCGGCAAATGCAAGAAATAATCTGACTGCTTCAATTCTTGCCACCGAAGCAAACATTTCTTCAAAATCAACTCCTTCTATTTGAGAATAGCCCTTGTAGACCAATCTAGCTTTATTTCTGATTACTTTACCAACTTCATTTAGTTTGTTCCGGAAGACCCATTTGGTTCCAATTACATTCTTGTTTCTAGGTCTGGGAACAAGATCCCAAGTGTGATTTTTCTCAATTTGCATCAGCTCTTCCTCCATTGCTTTAGTCCAGTTTTCATCATTGCAAGCTTCATCCACTGTCTTAGGTTCAATCTTTGAAATCAGACAATACTCATCTGAATCTTGAGCAATTCTTCTTCTAGTTTGTACACCTTTGCTTTTGTCACCTATGATTTGATCTTCAGAGTTGTTTAGTCTTACATACCTTAGAACTTTGGGAGTTTCTTGCACTTCTAAATCTTGATCAGGCTCATTAAAATCATCTCTTCTTCTTGATTTACTGGATCAGTTTGAATCAATTTTTTAGAAGAGGCTTGGGCTCCTTGAATTAGAACACCATTCTGATCATCTTCATCATATTCATAAAACCTTGAGGGTTTTTCAGTTCCTTCATCAACCTTTACATTTGTACTCTCTATTATCTTTCTCAGTCTCTTGTTATAACACTGGTATGCTTTGCTCTGAGTAGAGTAGCCCAAAAATATTCCTTCATCACTTCTAGCATCAAACTTGCCTAGATCTTCATCTCTTTTAATGTAACACTTGCTACCAAAGACTCTAAAATACCTCACAGTAGGAGTGATACCAAACCAAAGTTCATAAGGAGTCTTACCGGTATTTCTTCTAATTTGAACTCCATTGAGAGTATAGACTATAGTGCTGACAGCTTCTCTCCAATAGATCTGAGGAACATTTACTTCCATCATCATGGTCCTAGATGCTTCCTGGATGGTCCGGTTCTTTCTCTCAACTACTCCATTCTACTATGGAGTCCTAGGAGCAGACAACTATCTCTTTATTCCATGTTTCTCATAGAAATCTATGAACTCACCGGATGTGAATTCTCCACCTCTATCAGACCTCGACATTTCAATTTTAATCCGGTTTCATTTTCTACCACAGCCTTGAATATTTTGAATTTCTCAAGAGCTTCTGATTTCTCTTTCAGAAAGGTTACCCACATCATCCAGGAATAGTCATCAATTAGTAACATGAAGTATCTATCACCTTGCACACTTCTGATTCTAGTCGGACCACATAAATTAGTATGAACTAAGTCTAATAATCCGGTAGAAGATTGTTCCTTGCTTTTGAATGAGACTCTACTTTGTTTACCCAACTGACATTCTTTGCACAAACTATTTGTAGGTTTCACCAACTTTGGAAGATCTCTTACTGCCTGAGTATTGCTTATCTTGATAATATTATCAAAATTCACATGACACATCCTCCTATGCCATAACCAACTCTGATCAATTTGCACAAATAGACAATTTTTACAAGCACCAACTAAATAGAAGATGTTACCTTTTGTTTGGGTACCGGATGCAATCTCTGTTCTGGAACTCTCAAAGATCTTGCATTTTCCATTCTTGAATCTGAGATCATAGCCTTTGTCCACCAACTGTCCAACACTGAGAAGATTGTGCTTCAATCCTTCAACATATAGTACATTACCGAATTTGTTCCTTCCATCAAAAGAAATAGTTCATCTACCTCTGATTCTACTAGCAAGAATTATCACTAAATTTTACCACTCCTCCTTCATACCTTCCCAAATCTATGAACTTATTTTTGTCACCTGTCATATGGTGAGAGCATCCACTGTCAATGACCCAATCATCCTTTTCTTCCACTTGGGCAGCTAGAGCTCTTTCTACAACTTTATGATTGACAGATTCAGAGGGCATTGGATTTTCTTCCTTGATGGCAATGAACACCTGGTCACTTTTGGATTTGTCTCTTGTCTATGATTCATCATCTGTTACTCCTTCATCATCTCCTTCATGAACATAGTAACAATTCTTTTGGAACCTTGATCTGTTAGGATTTGGCCTTGAAAATCTCTCCGGACATTTTGAGGCAAAATGACCAATCTTATTGTAGTTAAAACACTTAAAAGGCAATTTTCCTTCATACTTACCAGATCCTCTTAGTAGCCTTTTTGCAATAAGAGCAGTTTTTGCTTCTTCTTCTTCCAGGTCTTCTCTTGCTTTTTCATACCATGATAGTTTCCTTGAAGAGTTTTCTTCCAGATCAAACCTTTGTTTACCTTTTACAGAGGCACTGGCTTTGAATGCAGATTCAGTCTTTGGGGGGTCATCTCCAAACTCGGTCATCTCAAATGCAGCCAATTTACCAACTAATTGATCTCTTGTGATAGTTGTATGGGCTCTGAATTCTTCAATGGCAGCAACCTTGATTTTATAAGAAGCAGGAAGGGATCTGAGAACCTTGCCAACAATCTCATCTTCATCCAAGACTCCACCAGCACATCTAATGCCACAAACAAGCTCATTTACTCTTGGCATAAAAGTAGTGATATTTTCATCTTCTCTCATCTTCAGATTTTCAAATTTCCCTTTCAGACTCTGTAACCTTACACATTTAACATACTTGTCTCCTTCATGTAGAAGTTCTAGTTTTTCCCAAATCTCAAAAGCAATTGGTAGATCAATAACATTTGAAAGATTTGAATCAGATAATACGCTTAGAAGAGCCTCTATAGTTCGCAGATTGTTTTCAGCATCTGTGATTTCATTTTGGGTTTTCAGACCACCTTGTGGAGGAGTATACTTTGTTGAAGCCATGTTCCAATACTGCATTCCCATACATTGCAAGTGACATTTCATGTGACTTTTCCAAAGATTGAAATTGGTTCCATCAAACTTCAGACTATCCTTTTTGTAGGACGACATCTTGGATCTCCTCAAGCGGTTAAGCTCCTTTTAGAGGAACTTGGCTCTGATACCAATTGTTAGATTCAGGGCAGACAACTGAGAGGGGGGGTGAATTAGTTGTCTAAAACTTTCTTCCAATTTACACACTTAAATCCATTTTGTAATTCAACAGCATAATAATAATTCAATCATGGAAACACAATGCATTAAACCAAGAGCAGAAACACATTAACACATAAGACACCAAGATTTTGACGTGGAAAACCTGGTTAAGGGAAAAACCACGGGGTGATTAACCTAAGATTGTATTCTCTGTAAGAAGAATAGAAAGAACAAAATGGCACATGCCAATTAGGGCTCATTGCCTGAGCACACTGCTCACAAGAGGCTCACTACCTACAAGAGACACACTGTCTGTAGAAGAATAAGTATCACATACTTGAACTGGTAAATAGCATCTTCACCATGCTTGAGTGAGTTCCATTTAAGCCCAAAACTTTTGCTCTGCCTTTCACTCTCCTCCTCGCTACCACACACTCATCTCCACCAAACACTCTTTGAAATGACTTCACAATTCCTTATTTATACAAGATATTGACTTAGGAATAATCATCTAAATCGGCAAACATCTACAAGAACATCCATAGGATGAGTAACTCATCCGGTCGGCCAGTCTAAGGAAGAACACCTTCATCTAGAAGTAATTCTTCAAATGTGAGCTTAAACTCCAATGTGAACCACCAACATGAACTAGACACGATCCAAAGACCTCCACAAGCTTTCCTAAATCACCAAGAAATCCACACTTCATCTACTTACTAAAATCCTTCTTTCCTTCATCCAGAACCTTAAGAACATAGTCTATCATCACTGTCACAAAGGAATAGATGCTTGCGGACCTCCAAACCATGAGCCAATCAAGTTAACACATCACAAGGACTTCCTAGACACTCCACCAAATCTGTAGAACAAGATAATGCATTTTCGGATCTCACCAGACCTATCTTTATCACTTTGTCACCTCTGAACACCTCCCAGAACCGGTTTAACTTGAGTGGCCACAACTTCTTCAGATCTTCATACGAACCTCTAAAATTTCTACTGGATCACCTTAAGACACATATCTACAAACCCTTTAAACCATAACTTCTGATCCTCATCTTATCTTGGACTTTTACCTTGTTGTCTTCACTATTCTTCACTGTTCCTGATATGACCAATTTTCTCAATATCCTCAGCAAACAGATCATCCAATCCTTATCATTAATGCAATAGGAGTATGTTGACATCAATGACAACACCGATTAGGCCCATACTTGCAACATTTTCATGCTTAAATTGTTAGATTTTGTTTGAAATTGTGCATTTTTCATATAACCTAGTTTTTCCAAAAGATAGGGTTTGTGGTTAAAATCTTGTTTCAGATTTTACTACTCTTTTAAATACTCTTTTATGTCTAATTTCAGATTGTAGTGTTTCATTATAGTGTGTTTTCACATTTGCATTCCAATCTTTGCATTTATGCACTGTGTATTTCAGCAAATATACATTCATCCTAGGGTTTGTTCTATTAGTTTGTGCATTGAGTGTTGTATGCCTTTCCATGAGTCTTATAACCCGCTACCCTAATAGAAAGATCTATTTAAGGAGAAGTACTAGACTAATGGGTTCTAGTGCCCCTGAAACCAACGGTGTTCCTACATCTGAAAATCCATTGAACACTTTCTTTACAAAAGGAGAAACACAAATTTTGCAAGATATCATTCCTCCTACAACTACAATGGAAGAACAAATATTTCATGATGTTGAGGACCATATTGAGGTGATAACACATGTACCTAATGAGAAAATAAATAAACTTGATAAAGAACTAGCCGATTTTCAAGCATTTATGGAAAATGAAAGGATAGCGGAAGAAGCTATACCTGCGATTCATAACATAAGAGAGTTGTTAAAAAAAGGATAAGATGGTGTTAATGCAATTCGAGGCTTAGTGCATATAGTGTATAATAATGTTATGCTGGTGATTGAATGTGTGAATCTTATTAATAACATGTCATTACCATCTCATACACAAGTATCAACACCTATATTGACTACTGGAATGACTACATTTACATCAACAATTCTAACTACTAATTCACATGCTTGTAGTAATGCTACCACTAGTATTGGACTTGGCACTAATTCACAAAATTACAAAGTTGTGGGATTCAACTATCAAAACCAACCACCTAGGGTGACTTCTTTTATAAATAATCATTCTCAACCACCTCTTACCTACAACTATTCTCAACCACCTTCCACTCACAATTACTCTCGACCACCTTTTATTACCACTCACAATCAATCTCCTCAAAATTTCATGGCCACAACATCAAATTCTCAAACCGCATCTCCTAATGATGCCCTCCTAAACCAACTCTTACAAGGCATGACCTCTTTACAACAAAAGGTGACGAGCTTGACAAATTCTTCACAACCTAATATACCAACTTATCATGCTCATAATCCTCTTATGCAATCTTGAGAACCCCTATTCCTGAGAATTTTGAAACTCCCCGCTTTGAAAAATATGGTGGAAAAGGTTATCCTAATACTCACGTGGCAGCATTCACGGCTATGTGTAGTGATTTCTACTTTGAAGAGGACTTGTTAGAAAAACTTTTCCCATGATCTCCCAAAGACACTGCTTTAGAATGGTTTTGCTCTTTACCTCTAAATTCAATACATTCTTTCTCTCAGCTAGTGGATCAATTTTTACAAAACTTTCAAGCAAACATTGGACCTCAAGTCTCATTGATTGATTTAGTTCATTGTAAACAAGGTCCAAAAGAGAAGCTAACTGAGTTTATCAGTCAGTATCAAGATCTTTATGCACAAATTCAATACTAGATGAATGATGAGGATGTTCAGAAGGTATTTATTATAAATCTACAACCTAACATCTATGATAAGATCCTCTCAAGATGAAGTATAACTCTTTTCAACATTTATGTAGAGCCCTTCATGATTACCAACTTTCGTCTAGTCAGTATGAAAACCAAAACTCATCGACTCAAGTTGGTCAATCCACAATTGGATCTTCACAAAATAACTTTAAAAGGAATAATAAGAGTTTCATCAAGGTTAATAGGTATAATTCAAACAATTTGTCACAAGTGTCCGCTATCACTAATCCAAAGAGGGCACCGTTTCAGAATTGACAACAACAAAGACAATTCACTCCGATATCTGACTCCTTACATTCTATCATGAATCAACCAGTGAGTAATAACCTACTGAAGCTTCCTCCAATTAAACCATTGGATGCTTGTAGAATGCAAGGACCTTACTTCGATGCTAATACTTTTTTTCACTATCATTGGCAACAAGGGCATGATACTGAACGTGATGTATGCGTCTTAAACATGAAATTCAAGACCTCATCGACTCAAATGTTATACGAGTAACTGGTGTGAATGACCATGGAAATAAATCAGTTGCTCCTCCAAATTAGAATTTATATATCTTTATTAATACATTCCCTAGACACAATCAGAACAATATGATGGAACAAAATACAGTAGAAGTGGAAGATGACTATTTGGATTATGATGAAAATGTGGGTATGATAGAAGTGGATAAGGAGAAAACTGAGAATTCACCTCGTTCGCAAATAAATGGTATTTATGTTGAGGTTCCTCCTCCATTATCGCTTCAAGGATCAAGAGCTAACCAAAATGCATTGGAAAGACAAATAGAACAACCAAAACAAGAGATTATGACATGGGAAAAGGTTGATACGGTGGAAGATAGTCCTTTTCACTGCAAAAGACTGACTTATCGGAATAAGAAATCAAAGGATCGAAAAAGAACAAGACAATTATCATCAGTGGGAAATAGTAATGATTTCCCTCCTCGCAAACAAAAGAAGATTTCAAATGTACAATAATTTGAGAAAAAAATACCGATTAGTCATCCTGAAAATATGAATCAAACAAATGCAAATTGTTCACACTTTTTACAAAACTTGATGGAGCACCTTTCTAAGATGCCCACAAGTTCAATCCTTTCTTAGCAACATGTAAGTATTTCTAACCCTAGTGGTCACCTATGTCGTAGCATTATTTGCTCGCTTATGTGACCTCTCCTCGTGTGTTGTGTTCCCCTTGTGATGTGTTAATTGTTGTGTTAGGCCTCCTTGGATGACCCTTGACACTCTTGTAAGGTCAAGGATACTGGGAGACCGCCTCTATTGTGACCATTCTTCTATTTACATCATCATTCTTCTATCTTGCTTCTCCTCTATTTTTATTGTTGTGTGTTGTGTCTTGGGGGCATAACATTACGGTTGATGACCTGGGGGCATCCTCCTATGTGATTGTTCCTAAGACACTTGTTCTCCTCTCTAATTTTATTGTTTACCTTCTTCTAGTGATTCTACCTAATCGTCAGATGACGAAAAACAAACAACTAATTGATACAGATTGCGTGTCCCTTTAGCAAGCAAAGCAAACATGGACCTAGTCCATATATGAAGATGGGGTTGATTTATATATTCGATGCTTGGCTAGTAGAATTGCTTCGTGTAATATTTGATGTTGTCTTATCTTTTCTAACAAATCATAACAATACATTTGCTCTATGCACTTTGATTGTTTTGGGTGTCTTGCCTTATTATTACACTCAATTCTAAGATGCCTATAGTATAAGCCCCATGTCTATACTCAGACTCAAACCTGTTTGTGTAGCCTTGGCTTCTTTGTTTTCATGCATTGCTTAGATTAAGATGTGCTTGTGGGAACATTCGGTGATCGTGAGCACATGTCACCCTTGTGTACATGGGCTTTATGAGAGCTCATGTTCCCTTGTTTATTTTCTCTCTACCTCAAAGTGCTTAATATCGGTACATGATATCAACCACCTTAAGGTGGGGGCATATAAGGTAAGTTGTCCGATGATTTTGGTACTAACGAAGTGTATTTGTAAGCCTTATATGGAGGTGGGATGTTGTATCTTTGGCACAAGTGCACATTTTTATCTATATTGCAATCATAAATCCCTCTACAAAGGTAGGATATCATGCATAGCCTTTTATTCAAAATCCCTCTGTGGAGGCGGGGATGATGTATCTATTGAGCTAGTGCACATCCTTTTTATTTCAAAAGTCCTCTGAGTAGGCAGGGTTGGTGTATCCTCCCTTAAGTGTGTCTTTGGCAGTTGTTGTGGCATAAGCCCAACCATCAGGTGTGCCTTTAGCATGCTTGAGATGGTGGGGGCTTAGTAATAAGTTCCTTCCACTGCCTTGTTTGTCATGTTTAAGACGTATAGTATGTCTTTGGCATACTATACGATGCTCATGTTTTCTATGTGTCTTCTATGTGTTTTCACCTGTGTGTAGTTTTAAGGGTGTGGAGAAATGCTCCTCCTACACTCGGGCTTTATATGGCATGTTTTCTCCAAAGCATAGTCTCAAGGGTGTGGCAAAATGCCTCTCCTATGCTTTGGGTTTTGTATGGCATGCTTGTTTTCAAGTGGTCTCAAGGGTGTGGCGAAATGCCCCTCCTACACTTTGGGATTTATTTGGTGTGTCTTCTCCCCCATATGTTGTCTCAAGGGTGTGGCAAAATGCCCCTCCTACATTTTGGGGTTGTGTTGCAGTTTTACTTTCCATGTACCTGCATTCATATATATATATAAATGAAAAAGAAATAATCACTGCATTCACTATATTCATCATGTTTTGTGCATCTTCAATATTGCCTTCTCCATGTCTTGCGTGCCTGTTACTGTCTTCTCTGTGTTTTGTGTGCATGTTATTGTTTTCATTGTGTTTGGTGTGTCTGCGGCGTGTTTTCTCTAATGTCTACCTGAGGCTAGAGATAATCCCTCAATCTTTATGTATATATTAGCTTCAAGTGCCTGGTGTGTTTGCTATGTTTTGACTATACTTTAATGCATGTATGGGTCATGAGATCATACATACATTAAAGTGGGGGCTAAATGTTATGTCGTAAAATTTCCCCCTAGGATTTTTACCTCCTAAGTTTAGCTTCCGAGTCCCTTGTTTTTCATCATGCATGTTAGAATTTACTCCGAGACAAAATGGCCTAAAACCCATGACAAATGGGGCTTGAGGGACATCTATAAGCTTAATCTTGACCCAAAATAGGTCTTGGGGCTTGGGAGCTCATGCCCTATTTTGGCGGGGTCCCAAATTTGAATGTCAATTTTGTGACCGTTAAAAGGTTTAAATGCCAACATCTTAAGTTTGAATTATGAAATTAAAGCGGGAACATGCATATATAAGCATGTTTAGGGTTTCATTTGTAAACTAGAAGATGATTATGATATTTTGGTGAACTTATGATTTTAGAACATTCAAAGCATTAATTGTTTTAGAGCAGAATATTTTTGTTGTGTTTGTTATTGTAGATTTGGCTTCATCTTGTCATGTGTTGAAGGATCTTCATCTATATGTAACCTACACCTCCGAGGTGATATCTATTTGTGTTTGAATCAATCAGTTATCAATTTGTTTTTTCCTCTGTCTTGCAAGGACACACACTCTCTATCTAACAACAGTCATGGAAGGCTTGAATGCCATTCCAGAGCTTGACTGAGGAAAGCTCCTAAACACCACAACCCCCAACCCCATTCCTTGTGATTGTAGGTGACAGGTGTCGTATCTTATGAAGTGGAGTTGTAGAAGTTTGTGATAGAGTGTAGAGATCCTGAATCTAAAGGAAAAAGTAGTAGCTAGGCTTGGCCGCCCGCCCTGAAGCCCTCCAAATTTGTAGGCCTAAAAACCTCTGGGACAGTGGTGAATAGTAGAAGACAACTTCCAGAAATCCCTGAAGAAAACCCTGCCTTGGGCTTAGGCTCCTGCTCTTTAGCCCCTGACTTTTCTGCATTCTGAATCTTGAAATCTGGTATGTGTCTACTCTAAATATAACATCTCTGTGTGCAAGCATTTGTCAAGATTCGTTCGTTTACTTATGATTTTGCATAATTAGGATTTTAAGCATAACTGGGCATTAAATTAATACATTAATCAGTAAATTCCAAATTTCCCTATCATTACAAGTGACAACCAACCTGTAGGTGAACCTCTTATGAAAGTTGTGATTGAACTCGGTTAAGTATCCTTGAATGTGTGTAGTGAAAGGAGGATCTAGGCATATCATCAAATCAACCCTATTCCCACTTTTCCTACATAACAAGTACAACTAGATTTCTAGGACTTTGTTAAAAATAACCACTTTTAGGATGTTATCCCAAGGAATGGTAGATACACTTGGACCAACAAGATGCAAGGTTTTACTTGTATTGTAGAATGCTTGGACAGATTACTAATCACAGGAAATTGGGTTAATTTTCCATTTACATATGAAGCCTCTATCCTCCCATTCACTAGGTCAACTCATTTCCACCTCTAGTGACAAATCTTCATTGATTCTCCTCTGGTAAAATGCCCCTTCAAATTTGAGAACATGTAGTTGAGGGATCCAAAGCTACCAACCAAGATAGTTGGATGGTGAGTTCTAGACCTCAAAGAAAGGGGCCCTAAACTTTTTCAGTTGTACAATAAATTGGGATTCATTAAGGAGAAAATGAAGGAATAGAATTGAGATCATTTCAAAAATGTCTTTGAAGAAAAAGAGAAGATGAGAAGGAACTATCTGCACTAAATAAGATTGTCATTCAAGAAGGTATGAACTCAAATTCATTTGAAAAAGAGCAAAAATTGAAGGGAAAGTATACAAAGGTGTTAATGAGAGGAAATATTCTAGAAACAAAAATCTAGAGAGTGCTAGCTTAAGAATGGTGATAGGAACACAAATATTTCCACAACACTACAAAATAAAGAGGAGTATGAATAGGATTACCTGTATCAAGAAAGATGATGAGAGTAAAGTTGGGTACCCAAAAGAAATATGTGAGGTTTTTGTGAACTACTTTGAAAATTTACTCAATCAATGAGAATCCCCTAGTAATCTAGAAAGAGAAGAAGTGTTAAATACGATCCCACAAATTGTCAATCAAGAACATAATGAAATGTTAAAGATCTCTATTTCAGAGGAAGAAGTCAAAATGACACCTTCTAACTAGGATTAGATAAGGCCCTGGGCCCAGGTGGTCTCCCAACTAGTTTTTTAAATCCTTTTGGAACATTATCAGTAAGGATTTAGTAGAGACAATGGAGGAATCAAGAAGGAATGCTACAATGTTGAAGGCCTTGAACAATATGGTCATAGCACTAATCCCAAAAAAGAGTGTTGTGGAGACAATGGATGATTATAGACCTATTTCCTTGTGCAATATAATGTACAAAATAATAAAAAAAATAATGGCAAATAGATTGAAGATTCTACTCCTAGTGATCATTTTGGAGGACCAAAGTGGCTTCACTTTGGGAAGATCCATTGCAAAAGGTATTATTTTGGCACATGAAGCAATACATATGATCAGACAAACTAAAGTAGAAAGGATGATCATCAAAATGGATATTAAAAAAGCTTATGATTAGGTGAGTGGGCAGTTCCTTTTGGAGGTAATGGTAAGATTTGGGTTCTGTAAGGTGTAGATATGTTGGGTTAAAAGCTACATTTCTAATCCTAGATTTTTAGTATTGATTAATGGAAGCCCACATGGATTTTTTCCTTCATCCTGTGGGATCAGGAAAGGGGGCCTGTTGTCACCATTTTTATTTATCATTATGGTTGAAGATTAGGGAGAAGTATCCAAGAAGAAGTAGAAAAGGGTAACTGGAAAGGTATCAGGGTTGCACTAGAGATCAATGATGTAACCCATTAGCAATTTGTAGATGACACTATCCTCTTTATAGTAACTAGCAAAAGGGAAGCAAAGGTAATCAAGAAAACCTTGGGTAGATATTTCCAAGCATCTGGATAGAGTGTGACCTGGAGAAAATTGAAAGTATTCTTTTTCAACATAGAACTAAGGAGACAAAAGGAGGTGGCCACTATATTAGGTTTCAAAATCAAACAACTCATAGGAAGATATCTTGGAATTTCATTATTTGTTAGGGCTAGTAGAGCAGAGCTATGGGAATATCTTCTCTCAAGTTGAAACTCTAAGTTGGCATCTTAGAAAGGTAAGTGGCTCTCTTCAGTTGGTAGAATTCTTATGCTAAAATTTGTGATATCAGCAATCCCTGGATATACTCTATGTCATGTTTAATAATACCAAGAAAAACTTGTGAGTTGTTAGAGCAAAAGATGAGATCTTTCTTTTTGAAAGGTACAACTAAACAAAAGAAGTTCCCACTTTTTACATGAGAGAAGATTTATAGCCCTAAGGATGCAGGGCGTATTGGGTTATGACAATGGACCATCTTGAACTCAGAACTGGGGGCCAAATTGGTTTGGAATATGTATGGTAACCATAGCAAAAATGAGCAAAAATCTTGCAAAAGAAATATCTAGATTTAGAGGATCCCGTTAGGATCTTTACAACCACTAATCCTCCCATGAGGTTTGTAATATGGAAATTCATGATATCAAGTAGAGTAATAATCTCAAATCACATCACCCGGGAAGTGTGGAATGGGAGGAAGGTATTGTTTTTGGAGGATTCGTGGAATGGATGTCAATCTTTAATAGAGGTACCAAATTTGGAGGATGCCAAAGAGATTTTAATCAACAAGTGGGGAGAGGATGTCAAAGATTATGTGGAGAAGATAGAAATTGATGGGGTCATTGAATGAAGATGGAAAACATTGTTGGGATTGGGTATTCCAACGGAACAAGTACAACTTAGGGAAATACTAGATGAGAGGATGATCTTCATATCTAAAGGAAAGGGTGTTATCAAATGGTGTGGATTCAAGAATGGAAAATATTATGTGAATATTGGATACACATTAGAAGAGGTAGCTATCAAAAAATAAGATTGGCCAGTGCATCTTTGTTGGAAAAAATAATGTCTACCGAAGGTTGGAGTCTTTGCATGGGAAACCCTATATAATAAAGAATAAACATATAGGGTGGCAAATACAACAATAAACATGAAGATGAATGATGTCTATGTGACATGGTGGAGGCATGGAAAGATTTGATGATAGATACATAGTCCCTTACTAACGTGTGATATTAATAGGAACAATGATGGAGGGATAAGCCGAGTGTTTTGAAGTAGATGAAATCTAGAGTGGGACTAAATCAAGGATAATAAAGGAAGGAAACAATTATGACTCTCTCCCATGCGATGGCATTTAAAAACATAGCCCTATTCATTGACTATTCATACATCCCTAGTATTGAATGGATTAAATGGATACCATTATTTGTCTTAAAGCTAAATGAAGGTAGATTGCCTTCACAGGGAAAATTTTAGAATTGAGATTAAAGAAGATTTTTTGGACCAAGGAAACAACTGTATTGCATGCCATAAAAATGATCTTGAGTGACACTTTCATGGCTACTACACATAGGCACTGTGTCAACACCGATATATCCTCCATGTTTGTTGTTGTGTTATTAGATGTGGGGGAAGATAAGAATGTGATTCACTCGATGAAAAAAGCCATTATAAAGCCAAGGTGGAGATATGGTCTTAAGAAAATCATGGATGATGCATTACTAGGCTTGGGCTTCCATCTAGACCACAAAAATTGGTTGTGCATCAATCTAAGCTACACAAGGCCTTGGGTCCCTTTTATCATTCGAGCAGTGGGTGAGAACAATGAAGCACACTAAAACACTTCAAAATGGGGAATTGGGTTTCTAAAGGTGATCAATGGGGTAGCCTCAGTTGAAGTTGACTGGTCATTCACACTAGAGGAGCCAGGTTCAGAGTCGAAATATGGCGGGGATGAAGAGGATAGCTTGGATGGAGTTATAGTGGCTCCTGGGGTATAATTTACTTATGTTAAAAATGAAAGCATATGTATGTGAGGTATGTAGTTCAACAAAGATGGTGGGTGGAGGTTTTTTGATCTGATATAACGAAGCACTATTTTGTTAAGAGAAGATGGATTGAAATTAGTGATATATAGTCAATGATGTATGTAGGATGGCACTGTAATTGCACAAAGAGAAGTGTAAAATTTTGAAAAGATTGTAAGACTATAAATAGGTCTTCTTATGGAGAAACCAATAGAAATATAACATACTTTTATTATTATCTCTTCTTTACGGGTATGGCTCCCAAAAGCCACTTTCAATGTGTTATGTCATAAAAAGTATCCCTATGACTTTTTACCTAGTTTAGCTCCTAGGTCCCCTTAATTTCATTATGCATGATTAAAACTTATCCTGGAGAAAATTCCCTTGAAACTCATGTCAAATGGGACTTAGGGGTCCAATTTAATGCTTAATCATGACTCAAAAAGTACCCCTGGACTTGGGCTCCTGTGCCCCAGTCTAGGCCTATTTTGTTAGGACCTAATTTTAAGGATGTCAACATAGGACCTTTAAAAGGTTTCCCTATGTCAGCCTTTACAATTTGAATTACGAAAGTTAGCGGGAATGCATAAATAAACATGTTTAGGACTTCATTTTAAACCTAGATGGATAATGTGAACTTGGGATATTGAGCTAAGGGATTTCAAGGCATTCATTGTGTTGCAAAGTAGAATTGTGTTGTTATTGTGTTTTTTTATTCTAGATTTAGCTTCATCTATCCATCTCCTCATGGCATGAAAGATCTTCATCTCTATGAGGGATTCACTTCCAAGGTGACATCTATTTGTGTTTTTAATTAATCTATTTCATCATTTAATTTGGCCTCTGTCCACCAAGGACATGCACTCTATCTAACAATGGTGTTGAGAGGCTTGAATGCCACTTTGGGGCTTGACTGAGGCAAGATCCTAAACACCACAGCCCCCAAACTCCCGTCTTTGTGATTGTAGGTTACAAGTGCGAGATTGTACGAAGTGGAGTTGCAGAGGATCATACTAGAGGATAAAGATTTGGGATATGAGAAGAAATTATAGAAAACCTAACCTATTGGACTAGGGCACCCACCCCATAGTCCTCCTAACTAGTATCTCTAGAAACTCTAAAGCAGGTTGCAGTACTACTCACCTCACTATTCTACATCTACAAAAAAAGTGGTATGTTGGACTTGGGTGCCCACCCCAGTGTCCCTAAAGTTTCCAACTCGAAAAATATAAATTCTGGTATGATTCTAATTTGTATCTAGTGCCTTCTTGTGCGATCATTTGTCATATCTTACTCGTCTATATCTAGAATCATATAATTAGGGTTTAAGGCCTAACTGAATTAGGGGTTGACATATCTAGCAATCTAATCTATCTTTACATATCATTCCTAACTGACATCAACCTGTAGCTGAGTCCTCTCCATTTGTAGTGACTTGGCTTGATTGTTGTCCTTGAGTGTTATTGTGAAAGGAGGGTTTGATTGAATCTACCTCAACCACATTTCAACCTTATCTTCCTTTTATACATAACATTTTGGTGAACCCATGTTTTTGCTAAAGTTACATCTTGTTGAGTGTTGTAATTAGTCTTTACATTCTTTCATATCATATATTCATCATTATACATTCAAAAATCTTGCATTCATTTGAAAATTTTGAAAAAATAAGCATTCTAGGCTTGCATCAAGGCATAGTTTTGCATATTTTGTGTTGCATATCATAAAAACAATTAATTTTCTAATATTTACATTAGATCTGAGATAAATTACAGCATTTCATCATTTTATGATCTTTTACTTTACATTTGCATACTTCATTTGCTAGGGTTTTGCATATAACCTAGTCTTAGCAAAAATTAGGGGTTGTAGACAAAATTTCATTTTAAGATTTTGCTACTCCTTTTCAACATTCATTCAAATTTGATTTTTAAGTGTAGTGTTGGATCATAGTGCATACTTTTGCATCCTAGCTTTGAAGCTTTCACCTTTTGCAATTACACATTGTGTATTTCAACAAGCATAAATACTTTGCTCCTTGTGGTTGTTGTATTAGTTTGTGCATTGAGTGTTGTATGCCTTAGCATGAATTGTATAACCGGCTACCCTAATAGAAACATCCATTTAAGGAGAAGTCTTAGACTAATGGGTTCTAGTGCTACTGATAGCAACGATGTACCAACATCAGAAAATCCACTTAACACTTTAGAAAGGGTGAAACACAAACTTTGCAAGACCTCCTCTAGTTACAATGGAAGAACAAACAATTCATGATTTTGAAGATCTTATTGATGTAATAACACATGTACCTGATGAGAAAATTCAACAACTTCATAAAGAATTAGTTGATTCTCAAGCATTTGTTGAAAAAGAAAGAATAGCAGAAGAAGTTGTACCTATTATTCATAATTTAAGAGAGTTGTTAAAATAAAGACAAGATGGTGTTAACATGCTTTGTGGCTTAGCTCATATAGTGAATCATAATGTTATGCTAGTGGAGAATTGTGTGAATGTCATTAATAATGTGTCATCACTAAATTATACACATGTATCGACACCTATACCGACTACCAGAATATCCACTTTCACATCATCAATTCTCACTACTAATGCACAAGCTTGTAGTAATGCTACCACTGCTATGGGAGTACCTAATGCCACTAATGCACATAATTACAAGACTTATCAAAACCTAGCACCTAGGGTGACTTCAAGATATATGAATAATCACTCTCAACGACCTCTCCATTCCACCTGTTCTCAACCACTTCGTTACCACTCACAACCAATCACCTCAAAATTTCATGACTACAGCTTCTAATTCTTCTCCACAACAAACTGCATCACCGAATGATGCCCTTTTAAACCAAATCTTGCAAAGCACGACCTCTTTACAACAAAAGGTAACAAATTTGACTAATTCTTCTCAACCTACTTTACCAACTTATCATGCTCATAGTCCTTTATCCTATGCAATCCTAATAACTCCAATGCCTGCAAAATTTGAGACTCCTCGCTTTGAAAAGTATGGTGGTAAAGGTGATCCTAATAATCATATGGCAACATTCACAGTGATGTGTAGTGATTTCTTCTTCTAAGAGGACTTGTTAGCAAAACTCTTCCCACAATCTCTCAAAGATACAACTTTGGAATTCTTTTGGTCTTTACCTCCTAATTCAATAAACTCCTTCTCACAGCTAGTTGATCAATTCTTATAACATTATCAAGCAAACATTGGACCTGTTGTCTCTTTGATTAACTTGGTTCATTGTAAACAAGGTTCGAAAGAGAAGTTGATGGAATTCATTAGTCGATACCAAGGTCTCATCTCGCAAATACAATACCTGATTAAAGATGAAGATCTTCAAAAGGTATTCATTATGATTTTACAACCTAATATCCGTGATAAATTACTCTTAATGAAGTATAACTCTTTTCAACATTTATGCACAACCCTTCATGATTACCATCTTTCGTCTAGTCAGTATTAGAATCAAAACTCATCGGTTCAAGTTGGTCAATCCACAGCTGGACCATATCAAAACAACTTTAATAGGAATAAAAAGAGTTTCATCAAGATCAATAGACAACATTCAAATAATTTTCAATCACAAGTGTCCGCTATTAATAATCCTAAATAGGTACCTTTTCCATTCAAACAACAACATCGACAATTTACTCCATTATCTGACTCTCTTTAATCAATTATGAATCAAGCTGTAAGCAACAATCTTTTGAAGCTTCCTCCTATGAAACCATTTGATAGAAACATGATACAAGGACCATCATTTAATGCTAATTTCTTTTGTCAGTATCACCACTCGGTAGGACATGACACCAAACGATGTATGCATCTTAAACACAAAATTCAAGACATCATTGATTCTAATATAATACAGGTAACTGGTGTGAATGAAAATATAAATAAGTTGGTTGCCCCTTCGAATTAGAATTTATGGATCTTTACAAATCCCTTTCCTAAACATAGCGACAATAATATGGTAGAGAAAAATACAATAGAGTAGGAAGATGACTATGTTGATTATCATGAAATAGTTGGCATGATAGAAGTGGATAAGGAGAAGATTGAAGATTCACCTCGTCTACGAGGAAAAGGTATCTATGTTGAGTTTTCTCTGTTATTATCCCTTCAAGGATTAGGAGATAACCAAGACGCACTGGATACAAAAAATAAACAACCTCGACAAGAGATTATGATACAAGAAAAGGTTGTCATGGTGGAAAATATCTCATTCTATCGTGAAAGGCTCATTCATCAAAATAAGAAAGCAAATGATTAGAAAAGAACAAGGCAACTATCATCAGTAGGAAATAGCATTGATTCCCCTCCCCGTAAGCAACAAAATATTTTCAACATATAGGGTCTTGAGAAACAAGCACTGCATGATCATTCTGGAAATAAAAATCAATCAGGTATGAACTTCTCACAAAATTTGTCAGTGCACTTGATGGAGCAACTTTCTAAGATGCTCACAAGACTAAATTCTACTTAGATAAAATGAAAAGAATATAAGAATATGTGTGTGTGTGTGTGTTGTGTTGTGTTCCCCCGTGATGTGTTGTGTTGTTTAAGTCTCCTAGGATGACCCTTGATACTCTTGTAAGGTCAAGGATACCGAGAGACTGCCTCTATTGTGATCATTCTTCTATTTGTTTCATCATTATTCTATAATCCTTCTCCTCTATTTTATTATTGTGTGTCGTGCCTTAGGGGTATGACATTGCAGTTGATGTCTTGGGGGCATCCTCCTATGTGGTGTTCCTAAGGCACTTGTTCTCCTCTCTCATTTTTATTTGTTTATCTTCTTTAGTGGTTCTACCTAGTCGATGGATGACAAAAACAAATAAATATTGATATGGACCATGTGTCCCTTCAATGAGTGAGCAAAAATGGACCTAGTCCATATATGACGATGGGGTTGATCTATATGTGTGTGTGTATCCGATGCTTGACTAGTAGAATCACTCCGTGTGATATATCATGTTGTCTTATCTCTTCTAACAAATCTTTGCGATACAACTGCTCTATGCACTTTGGATTGTTTTGTATCTCACCTTGTTGTTACACTCAGTTCTGAGATACCTACAGTATAAGCCCTGGAACAGCTATACTCAGATCTGAACCTGTCAATGTAGCCTTGTGTTGATGTATAAAATTATGCAGGTTCTAACACCAACATAGGAAGTTTCAGGAATGTGGGACTTGCTACCTGAAACAACCTCCAGATTTTAAAGAAGCTGGATCTTCTCTATCTTAAATGGGTTTTGAGGAAAAGGGTAAGAAGGTAACAGGATTACAGATACAACTAAGCAAATCTAACTATGGTGATGTGCCTGAGTAAAAGTATTTCTCTCAAATTAAGCACAACAAAAATATCCTCAAGATCCAGTTACATTAAAGAGCAGATACTGCATAATTAACATAAATAGATGCAATGAATATAATCAAAGGCTGACAATTAGACACTTTGCAATGACACATATATTATCAACCAAGGCACAGAACAAAGTTTTTCTCATTAATTTCAGCAACATAAAAGGCATAGATACATTAACCTTCTTATCAAGAATAACAAAATAAAGGCAAAATGATATCAACTAGTCACAGCAAAAGTCTCCGACTTCTTTCTTAAATCTCTGATAGAAAAATATCTCTATCTGTATTCTCTATATGTCTAAAAAACTGTCTCGATCTATTACAAATGTTAAATATTTATAACCTAAGATCTGACTCTAGATTGTCTGCAACCATCGAATCCCAATGGCCCAAAGGAACTGAAGATAACTGGAAGTCTCCGGCGGTTACGATCCTTCAAAATCTACAACAGTCTTCCCTTTCCTGCAAGCTCATTGGCTGGGACAAAATATATGTGGCATAACTCCTTCCATTAAGGAACAGACACATCGCGAGACCCATGTACTTGAAACTTGAAACATACTGTGACAGATGGCAGTGTTCGCAGCAAAGCTAGAAACTCCTTTATCTCTCAAGAGTGAACAAGAAAACGACACTTGTCGTGCTTCGCAGCCTTAAAAAATATCTACGTGTCTTCTTCTGCAAAGCCCTCAAAACTGTGTCTTTATGCTCGGGTGAACTCCATTGTTGACAACTGTCGCAACCCACATCAGTTTAGAAACAAACATGTTAATAATGGGACCCACAGCTTCAGCGGTACATTAACTTCAAAGGAGAAAACTGGGACAGATGGCATCTTCCGCGCGCACAATAACTAACACATGGCAACACCCACATTGTTGCTTGAAACATTTGAAACTCTCGCAGAAGCTGACACTTGGTGGGTTCTACATCACTTTAGAAACTTTAAGTTTTTCACCAGAAAAAGGGTCATAAACAAAACAACTTTACCTCCGCGTCCACCACGTGGCGTTCTTCACTGGCTTGAAACTTAACATCACTGTGGCCCACCATCTTTCATTACTAGCAATAACATGATACGAAAAGAACATGTGACACCCTTCGCACAAAAGAAAAAAGACAGATGGCACCTTCTGCAGACACATAGAAACTTTAGGCACTGCCTCCTCGCCCACCACGTGGCAACCTCCGTAGCAAAGCTAAAACTTAACATATTGAAACTAACTACTGCGTGGGGCGCTCCGTACAATTGTGGCTTGACACTTGGTGACTTCCGCACAGAGTATTAGAAACCCGCACAACAAACACTTTGAATCATATACAGAAACATAAGAGACCCGCAGAATCGGTGTGATTGAAACAAAATGTAGAGTGTTGACACTCTATAGTTCTTGGTGACCAATAGGACTTCTGATCCTACTTAGAAAGAACTCAAAACTGGCAATATATATATATATTAAAATACAACACAGAGTCACAAATTCTGCAATGTCGTCTGATAAATAGATCATTCTAAATTGGAGAGTCCCTGTCTACTCTGTAAATCTTGAAAAGCAAAATCAAGATTAATTATATCTTTTTGGGAAAATATTTGCAAAATCTGGACCACAGCCTTTAATTGAAACTCCAACTAAGCCATAGGTATTAACATAGCTTCCACCTCTTTGACTGATGAAGAATCACTCAAACCCTGAAAAATTGTTTCATCATTTTGCCTAGTCAAGAGAAGTGCCTTGATGTCATCAATCATTAATACTGTGTTATTATCTGGGAATGGTGAAGGAAGCCCCAGTTGCACCAGATCCTCTATATGTTTCTTCATGTCCTTCACTCCTTTCACTATATTCAGGAGTTCTTGGCAATTTGTAGCTGCAGAGTTGCAACTCAGAACCTCATTGACCTTTTTAGCAGTGACCATTTTGTCATTTATACCTGCTACTGACAAAGTCTCATCTGTTGTATCATATAATTTCTTCAACAAAAGTTGAGAGTCAGAAACCCTCAATGAAACAGTAGACAAAGTGGCATGTACTGAGGTTTCAACCTTCTCACACAGCTGCTGGGCATTTAACAAAAATGTTAAAGATGGTTTTAGCTAGATAATCTCCTTAGAGATTCTCTTCCATACTGAAACATAAAGATCTTTCACCAAATTCAAAACTCCAACATTCTGTGGCTTATTAGCTAACTCAATTGTTAGCTGTTTTGTTCTTTGTTGCTTTGCCAAGAGTTGTACCTGAATTGCACCATTAGCATTTTGCTCACTCAACAACTTCTGTTGAAATTGTGTGGCCTGCTGCAACTTCTCTTGATATTTCTTTTCTAGAGTAGCTTTCTCTTGTCTCAGAACAGTCACTGCAGCCTTTTCTTGTGCTAGCTCAGACTTAAGAGAAGCATTCTGGGCTTGTGTAGCCTGATGTATCTGACAAGCAATAGTATTTTGCAACTACTTGTTCAGACTTTCAAGCTCATTCTTCTTGGATTGAACTTCTCCAGCCAGGTTGCTACTATTCACCTTCTCCTGAGCTAAATCATTCTCTACTTTCTGCAACTTCTTGGATACCTTCAGATAATTAGTTGTAACAATAGTTGTAGTCTCATTTAGTAGCTCGACCCTATCTTGTGGCCTGAAAAGAGACATATCCATAGCTACAACATTCATTGAATAGTCTTGGGGCTACATCTGTTCATTAGGTTTCACCACATTTAGAGATAAATGTGTGACTGTTAGTTGTTGTTGAATGGGGTTAAAAAGTGACCTCATGTATGGCACAATAGGGCTCTTGTTTTGCTTCTTCCTCTTCTTGTCCATTCTAGCCTCCCTAGCCCTTTTTGTTGTGTCTGTTTGGGCTTGGAATGTAGGAGGTGAAGCATTGTATCCTCCAGCAAAGGGATGACCTTGAGGCAAACCATAGGGAATAGCCAATAATTGTTGGCTAGGAGAAACTTGAGGAGGGGTTTTTTTGGCACAGATAGAGAAAAGAGTGGTAATGAAATGGCATGTGAAGACATGGCCTGTGAACTGGCAATTGGGGCAAGGGTTGATGAAAGCACGAAAAAAGTGGCAGGGGGTATAAATGCTTGGCTAATTGGGATTGCCACTCCTAAAGTAGAAGAAAGAGATAGAGAAGAAAAGGGAGAAGAAACACTTACTTGAGCGACCAAAGAGGTTATTAGCAGTTGTTGCTGTTGTGGCTCAATTTCTTCCTCTGACTCCCCTTGTAGGTATAGTTTCCTATGTTTCCTAGGCCTCTCTCCTATTTCTTTCTCTGTTTCTTTTTCTTCTACATTTACAACCACTAGTGGTTGCAAAGGAAAAAATCTGGGACCTCCAGATGCTAAAGCTGCTTGAACCCCTATAGTTGGTGATGAGACCACACCTTTCTTCTTTTCTAACATACTGAGGGATTGGGGCCATGAAGATGCAGGAGCAACAAAAGAGGCCTGTCCTGTCTCTTGCATAATGTGGGATGACTCTGCTTCCTCCTCTGACTCCACTTCCTTCCTCTAGATTTTACTAGTTTCTGGGCTAGAGACTGGGGAGGGATGCCACTCATCCAAAATTGATTCCCATTTCTCATCTGTGTCAATATTCCCAAAAGAATGTGTTAACTCTGAAATTTCCTACCTATATTTCCAATAGGCTTCAATCTTCTCTGGTTTCCAATCTTGGGCCTTCAATGATTTCCTCAAACCAGTAGTCATTTTTGTCTTGGGGTCATAGACTTTTTCTTTAACATAATAATTTTCCCATGGCCTAGGCCCTTCATAGGGCAAATCAGCTAGTTCAACATATAGGTATGGGTTGTCTTCTTTAGGATTCCTTTTATCTTCCCAAAATGGCTGACCCTCATGTACCATTTTAGCATGGACTTTGTTATTCCTAATCTAGGAGTCCAGAAAATTGTCTAGGTCATACTTCCATTTATCTTCAATGATGAAGAAACCTAGGTTAGCTAGCTTTCTTAGCAAAAAGTGCTCTGCATCTCTAACCTCAAGTGCCATATTTTCCCTGACCCATGGGATATCATACATCTTATTTTTCTTTTTCTTGTGACCAAACTCGTTATCAACCACAGACACCTGCCGGGTCACCTCTAAGAATATGACCCTAGGGGTCAATATTTTAGGTAATAGCATGGGCTCTTCATTGAAACCATGGACTCTGATTATGGTATTGTGTGCCCCAAAGAAATAATCACAGGGAATTGGGCAGTTGGTCATAAATCCCCTTATACCTTGTGTCAATCTATGCTCTACAGGCTCAGGGCTTAATTGCCAAAAAGTAGGGGCTACAAAAAATTCCCAAAACTCATATGGGTCGGAGGATTTAGATAACACATGTGTCCATGCAGACACAAGAATAGTTTTATTTTGACCAAAATCTGGGTCATACATATTCAATTGCATATGTTGTGCGAAAAGATTATGGTTCTAATATAACATGAGGTGGAATAGAAAAGCAAAATACCTAAAAACTCACTTTGATTTGAAATTTATGAGCTAATCAACCATGGGGTTGGCAATTTGCTCTGAGAAATCCAGCCGATATTCTTGTGATTTGTCAATAGTTTTCAATCTGAAAATAATAGCAATTTGCCAGTCATGGACCGTGTTGTCCTCTCTCATCCTAAAAATAAAAGCTATCATTGACAGTGCCTCTTGAACACTTTGACTTAATTGTGCCCTCCCAGTGGGTAGTGTGGGCATCTGGGTGTTATCATCTCCCAATTGCATCTCTGAATTAAGGAACCTAACTTTGTTGATTACATTTGCCCATGTGTTTTGTATTTTAGCAATAGTTGGGAATGTGGTTGTTCTGTCATGCTACAGTGTCAGCATGTCTATTATGGCCTTGGGCGTAATATGTACCATGAAAGGGCCCTGTTGTATGGTATTCAATGGTGCATGAAATAACTCTGCACACAACTCAATTAGCTTGGGACACAGGTGTACACTCAGAACCAGGAACTGTGCCAATCGCGAGGTCCATATTCTCATACCAAAAGTTTTAGACTGCCCATTTTTTGCTTTGAGAATACACCTCTGATGTGCCCCTTCCCGGAGAGCCTTGGTATTCTTTTGAAGGGTCGTATCAAAAATGCCATCTACGTAATCTTTCACCTTTGCTGGCTTGACAGAATATCCTACCTTAGGGACCCTTGTTCTTGGGTAGGATCTCCTTGGTTGTGCAGGCGCTGATGCATATGATTTGTTGTTTAACAGCTTATCAATCGACTCATAGATTCCCAGTCCCTCCTATGGTGACTATGTTTCTAACATATCTGTATCTACGGGGAGAATGCGGGAAGCTTTGACACAGGAAAGAATGAAACTGAGTAATAAGAGTGACACTTAGCTGAAAAGCACTTGCTAGGGACAGAAATTAGAGGCAACAGTGATTCAAAGTAGAGATAGAAACAAATGAGAGCTACAGTTAGGATTTAATACTAATTCATTGGGGCTTTATGGATGTAATCAATGACACATCTTATCTTATAAATGACATTAACGCTAAGAAACAATTAGTGTATCTACTTGAAATCCACATGGAACGGAGTGTCAGATATGTTACGGGAGTGGCTTATCTTTTTTGAAAAGTGTGTACTTCTGGGGAATTTGGGGATTAACGAACAACCTTAATACATGTGAGATCAAAAGAGAAGGGGCTTTGCGCTGTAGACATGTGTTCACCGAACACTTATTGAAAGGGAAAGCGGGAACAGAAAGTGGGAAAATAGGAAAGCAAGAAAAGGAAAGAAACTAACTAACTATGATACATAAGAGCCCCTGCTTAATTGAAATGCTTTAGATAGATCCCATTTATAGGAATCTCTTCAGGTTCCCCATCCATGGTCTCCAGTTCAAATAAATTTTGTTGCTTGCAGGAACGAATTTTGTAAGGACCCATCCACAATGATTCAAATTTGCTGTGTCGACCTGGCTTAGCAGCTCTCTCGTCCCATTTCAATACCAGTGAGCCAACCTCAAAAATGGGATTTGAAGTCTTCTTATCAAAATAATCTTTAACCATTTTTTGGTGTTTCATCAGTGACTCATGTGCCTTTTCTCTTGTACTTCCAACAGTTCAGCAAGTCTAACTTGCACGGGGCCATTCTCTTCAATTTCTATCTGCTTTAACAATTGCAAAGCAGGGATCTCTAAGCTCAGTGGCATTACTGCTGGTTTACCATAAACTAATTCATAGGGAGACATTTTAGTCACTTGCTTTGATGTGATCCTGTCAGCCCATAGTGTTGTGTTAAGCAGTTTATGCCACTCTCTATGATAATTGGTCCCTATCCTCTTAATGAGTCTGATAAGGTTCTTATTAGTGGACTCTGCCAGACAATTACCTTAAGGGTAATAATTTGAAGAAGTCTTCAAATAAATCCCATTCCTTAATGCAAACGCAGATATCTTTGTTCCCAAAAATGCTTTAGCATTATCTGATATAATGGTACGAGGAGGACCAAACCGAGTAGTAATGCCTTCTAGAAAGTCTAATATTACCTTTTCTGTTGCTTCTTTGAGTGGTACTACTTCACTCCATCTGGTAAAGTAATCTGTGGCTGTGAAGATCCATTTGTGTCCCATACTTGACACTGGATTGATCATTCCAATAAAATCCAAACCCCATTGAGCAAAGGGTTCATCCACAACTATGGGGCTCAGAGGCATTGCTGCATTTCTCCTTTTTCCAGTATAAAACTGACAAGCCTAGCATTCTTTAAGCAGCTAATAGCAATCTGTAAATAGAGTGGGCCAGAAATATCCTGCTTGAGTCACTTTGATTGTAGTGGTCCTTGCTGAAAAATGTCCACCTGAAGCTCCATGATGTAATTCATGTAGTATTCTCTAAGTTTCATCCTTTTCTATACATCTCAAAAGGATACCATCAACATTCCTCCTGAATAAAATATGATCAATTAGTACAAAATGGGCCCCTTGCTACCTATAGTATCTTCTCTTATCATAGAAGAGCTCATTTGGGAAAATCCCATGCTTCATGAACTGTATTCTGTTTGTGACCCAAGAATCTTGGTCAATCTCTTGAAGTCTTAACACATTTTCATTTTTTGTTTCTTCAGTCATTATTTTCTCCACGTCTTGAGTCATATATTGGCACAATCCCTTGCCTCTGACTAACTTGGTGGGTCTTATTTCTACATCATATTCCAAGATCTTTGTTATCCAATTGGCCCTTTTCTTAGTGATCTCACCCTCCATAATATATTCTCTTACACTAGGATGAGCCACTAATATCATAATCTTGTTTCCTGTCACCATATGTCTGAATGTTTTAAGGGCTTTTACCATGGCATATGTTTGCTTCTCCACAAAATTATATCTAGCCTCATATTCTCTGAGAGTTCTGGAGAAAAAGGCTATTGGGTGTTCTTCTTCTTACTGATCATCTTTCTGAGTTAAAACAACAGCAACACTAAATTCTCCCCCATACACATACATTATGAAAGATTTAGAAAAGTCTGGGTTTCTGAGTACTGGGGTTGATGAAATAGCTCTCTTGACTTCTTCAAAATCCTGCCTTCCTTCTATAGTCCATTTGAAAACTAGATCCTTTTTAAGCAACAGTGTCATTAGTCTAATTAGGCATGCAAAATCAGATATGAATCGGCTAACAAAGTTAATCTTTCCAAGAAAGGATTGAACTACTTTCTTATTGACTGGTAGAGATAGGTTCATTATGGCTGTGACTCTTTCTGGATCAATAGAGACCCCTTCCTTTGACACTATATGCCCTAAAAGTTTACCCTGAGGTACTGCAAAGATACATTTCTTGGGGTTCAGAGATATTCCAAACTCTTGACATTTCTTAAAAATAGCCTCTAAATGATCAAAATGATCTATAGCATTTTTGGAAAAAATAGTGAGGTCATCTAGATAGATCAGAATAATTTTATTTATAAGTTCTCCAAATGCTACATCCATTGCTCATTGAAAATTAGCTCCAGCATTTGAAAGGCCAAAGGGCATTTTAGCATATGCAAATGTTCCCCACTTTGTAGTGAATGCAGTTTTATGTTGGTCTTCATCAGCCAACAAAATCTGATTGTATCCAAGAAACCATCCAGCAAGGAAAACCTTTCTGATTCAGCTACAATCTGTAAAATTTGTTCCATAGAGGGCAGGGGCTAATGGTCTTTCAAAGATGCTCTATTCAAATCTCTGAAATCTACACAGAGTCTTATATCACCATTCTTTTTTCTTATAGACACTAAATTTGATACCCAGGTTGAATGCTTAATTGGGAAAATAATCTTTGATTCTAGGAGCTTTTGTAGCTCATCCACCATTAAAGGTTTAATTCTAGGATTTATTGGCCTTTGCTTCTGTCTAACTGGTTTAGATCCTTCAGTAAGCTCTATGGTGTGTTGGATGATATCTCTATTAAAGCCATGGAGGTCTTCATAGGTCCAAGCAATCACCCTATCATATTTTTCACACAAATCAATCAGCCTCTCCCTTTCTTCTTGGGTTGTGGAATTGCCGATTTTCAATCTTCTTCCTTCACTGACTTGGATTTTAGAATAATCTTCATTATTTTCCTAAGACCTCCTCTTCTCTAGGCTTGCATCTTCTGGGTGAAACAAATTTTCTAGAGTAATCAGTCCTTTAGGGAGTTTATTTGACTTCAGTTGGATAATTTGGTCACCATATGCTTCTTCAATTTTGGGATGTAATTGATCAACAAACTTGCCTAATTATTGTAAGAATGAGAGTACTTGGAAATCATTATCAAAAACTTGCCAATTTTGGTTATTATCTGGAATAGTTGGTCTCACTATAACTTTGACTAACTCATTGTTGACTAATAGATCAGTTGCTAGATCAAACTGTGAACCAACCTGTGTCATTCTATCTGCCTCAGAATTTTGGGCTCTGGGAACTACTTCAATATTGAAAGCCTCAAAACCATCTATCAGGTCCCAAATTCTATGCCTATAGGATCTTATTCTTACATTTTTGGCTATTGCCTTTTCTCTGATTCATTTCACCACTAGTTTTGAATCTCCTCTTACTATCAGATTCTTTACTTCTTTTTTCTTTGCCAACATGAGTCCATGCACCAAGGATTCATACTCAGCATCATTATTAGTACAAGCAAACTGAAAGCGAATGGCTCTTAAAATTTTTTAACCATTTGGGGTAGTAAGGCAAATTCCTGCTCCAGCACCATTTTTACTCCTAGCCCCAACAAAATTGAGGGTCCAGATTTCTGATTTTCTTTCAGATTCTTGACTCTGTGATGCCTCTTTCCTTTCTACATTAGGGATTTCTTAGTCCTCTTCAAATATGACATAAGTGCCTAGACCAGTAAATTCATAGTTTCCATAGGGATCACTCTGCATCATAGTCAATAACTAATTATTCTCTTCTTCCTGTTGGTCATGTTCAGTCCAATCACCCAACTCTTCAACAAAGACTCTCTCCTCCTTATTCAGCATAGCATGAGATGCTTCTAATTTTGGGGTTGGTTCGTTTGTGATATGGTCTTTGGATAATGGTTCTAACAGTATTTTCATCTTTGTCCCATATTTGGTTCTCAGGATGAGGTGTGACCAATCTAGTCACATGTAACCTACTATCTTGGCTGTGAAATCTCTAGATAAGCATAGACCAAATACAGGGGGGATATCTATGACTACCACATCCTGATTTACAATTATATTAGGGCAAGTATATAGTTGCAATGGAAGTTGTTTAATTTTCCCTATTGTTTGCATAAATTTCCCATCTAACTACATGACCCCTCTTGTAAGTGGCTTGTATTTTATCTTTAAAGCATTTGCTATTTGCTTTGGCATTACTGTAGTACTGGCCCTAGAGTCCATCATTGCATTATGCAGCAGTTTCTTCCCAACTATTAGAGTCAAATAAAGGGATCTGGTTTAGATTTACCTACCTTAGGTTCATTGTTTAACAGGGTTGTTGTCTACAGAGGTACAATATCTTTAAGCTGAAGCTTCCCTTTATCAATATGTCCTCCTTTTGTACCAGTGTATTTAGGGACTTCTTGGCCTTGTAGAGCTTCTTGCAATAGTGTCTTCTACTCAGGAATAGCTAACATATCCCAGATTGATACATGTGCTGGAGTTCTTTTTAGCTGATCCATCACGTTCACAAGTCCTAATGCTCGGGTCTTTGAGTAATAAGGGTACCTTGTCTTTTCTAGAAACTATCCTGAGGCTACTTGATTCTGCATAGGCTGAGGCATTTCTTTTCTAGAGACTATGTTCTGATGATTTTGAAATGGAGGAGCTCCCATGATCTCATTATTAGTGACTTCAGGCAGCTCCATCATTCTCCTATTTGGTCTGGTATAGTAGTCTGATTGTACCAATGGTTTCTTTGAAGTAGATGCTTCATTCAAGAACATTGAATCTTCCTTTTCAATCCATGAAAACAAAGCATGTTCAGGGGCTATTTCCTCTTCCTGTTGTATGGACATCCCTTACATCTGGGCCATCATGACTACATTTTGAACACTAGGAGACTGATATGTTTGAGTGTTAGAAGTTGAAAATTGACCTTTTAACCCTCTTTGTTCTACTATCTTTTGCTATAAATTTCCTCTAGGACAGTCTCTGGGCATACGAGCATTGTTGTAGGGAAAGCACAAAGCATTTGTGTCATCTACTAAGTTATTTTACCCTAGAACAATTTCCCTGTTGGGATTAGGAGGAATAGTTTGTAGAGGTGTAAGGACTGAAACTAGCTGGTTTGAAGGTTGAGGATTAGTTTGCCTTTGAGGGCCTTGATATTGATTTGGCTGAAAGGGAGGTCTATTTCCTTGATAACCCTAATAAGGGGGCTTTAGATAGGGATTTTGCTGTCTCTTTAAATTAATTATCTCATTTGGGAAGGTTCTTAGATTGTTCTTGACATCATCCATTTCAGATGGTTGAGCAGAGGTGGTTGCTTGAACAGGTTGTTGAGCTGTTTGAAATGAATACATGGATACAGGTGGGGTTGTAAGATTAGGAAACTCTTGTGGCAAAGGTAGGGTAATTTATGGGAACATGGGCATAGGAGGCCTTGGGGGCAACTTTCTAGCATCTATGAAGTTATTTTCAGCCTTGACTGCCAACTCATATGCTTCTGGTAGTGTCTGACCTCCAAGAGATTGAATCATTACTGATATATCTGAGTTTAAAGCTTTGAGGTAAAACACAATAGCCATACCTAATAATGGTCTTGCTATAGTAGGAATTATATCCCAAGTCTTTTGAAATCTTGAGTTGAAATCAGTCATGGCCTCCTGTGGTGCCCTTTTGATAGTAATCAACTGTTGCAGCAAAGAAGATTTATCACCCTTTTCTTTAAATCTTGCAAAGAAAGCATCACCAAGATGATCCCATGTAGATATTGTGTTTGGAGTAAGAGATCTATACCAGTCCAGAGCCTTTCCTTTAAAAGAGGCTACTAACAATCTTATGGCCACATTTTGTTGAGTGATAACATGTACTGCACATACATCAGATACATCTTGTAGATGTTCTTTAGGTGTCTTAAAATCTTCCCCACTGATCTTAGGTAGAGCCTTCAAAGCATTGGCTAGAATAGCATGCCAAGTTGCTAGTGGTACTGGGAGAATTAGAGGATTGCCAGTATTCCAATTTGTATAGTTCCTTGGGGCTACAGGTGCTCCCATATTTACTCTTTGTGCTACTGCTAACTGATTCACTCTTCTCCTTGGAGTAGCTACTAACGGTGGCAAAAGAATCCTTGGATTAGCAGCAGACTAAGCTCTTGTTGTAGGTCCACAGCTCTGGCTCCTTATTGCTCTCTGGCTCATACAATCTTGACAGAAACTTCAAGAAAGAGTCCCACCAGGTGTGCCAAAAACTATTGATGTATAAAATTGCACAGGTTTTAACACCAACACGGGAAGTTTCAGGAATGTGGGACTTGCTACCTGAAACAACCTCTAGATTTTAAAGAAACTGGTTCTTCTCTATCTTAAATGGGTTTTGAGAAAAGGGTAAGAAGCTAACAGGATTACAGATACAACTAAGCAAATCTAACTATAGCAATGCGCCTGAGTAAAATATTTCTCTCAAATTAAGCATAGTGAAAATATCCTTAAGATTTAGTTACATTAAAGAGAAGATACTGCATAATTAACATAAACAGATGCAATGAATATAATCAAAGGCTTACAATTAGACACTTTGCAATGAAACAGATAATATCAACCAAGGCACAAAATAGAGTTTTTCTCATTAATTTCAGCAACATAAAAGGAACAGATACATTAACCTTCTTATCAAGAATAACAAAATAAAGGAAAAATGATATCAACTAGTCACAGCAAAAGTCTCCAACTTCTTTCTTAAATCTCTGATAGAAAAATATCTCTATCTATATTCTCTATATGTCTAAAAAATTGTCTCGATCTATTACAAATGTTACATATTTATAACCTAAGATCTGACTCTAGATTGTCTGTAACCATCAAATCCCAATGGCCCAATGGAACTGAAGATAACTGGAAGTATCCGGTGGTTACGATCCTTCAAAATCTGCAACAGTCTTCCCTTTCCTACGAGCTCATTGGCTAGGGCAAAATATATGTGGCACAACTCCTTCCATTAAGGAATAGACACATGGCGAGACCTGCGTACTTGAAACTTGAAACATACTGTGACAGATGGCAGCATCCATAGCAAAGTTAGAAACTCCTTTATCTCTCAGGAGTGAATAAGAAAATGACACTTGTCGCACTCCGCAGCCTTCAAAAACATCTATGTGTCTTCTTCCGCAAAGCCCTCAAAACTATGTCTTTATGCTCAGGTGAACTCTGCTGTTGACAACTGTCGCAACCCACATCAATTTAGAAACAAACATATTAATAATGGGACCCATAGCTTCAGCGCTACATTAACTTCAAAGGAGAAAACTGGGACAGATGGCATCTTCCGCGCGCACAATAACTAACACATGGTGGCACCCACATTGCTGCTTGAAACATTATGAAACATTTGAAACTCCCACGAAAGCTGACACTTGGCGGGTTCTGCATCACTTTAGAAACTTTAAGTTTTTCGCTAGAAAAAGGGTCATAAACAAAACAACTTTACCTCCACGTCCACCATGTGGCGTTCTCCGCTGGCTTGAAACTTAACATCACTGTGGCCCACCATCTTTCATTACCAGCAATAACATGATACGGAAAGAACACGCGGCACCCTCCGTACAAAAGTAAAAAGACACATGTACCTTCCACAGACACATAGAAACTTTAGGCGTTGCCTCCTCGCCCACCACGTGGCAACCTCCACAGCAAAGCTAAAACTTAACATATTGAAACTAACTGCTACGTGGCGCGCTCCACACAAAAGTTAATATTTGAAACAAATATTGCAGTTTTAACTGTGGCTTGACACTTGGTGACTTCCGCAGAGAGTATTATAAACCCACACAACAAACACTTTGAATCATATATAGAAACAGAAGAGACCCGCAGACTCAGCGCGATTGAAACAAAATGTAGAGTTTTGACACTCTACACCTTAGTTTCTTGAATTTTATCTAATACATGCATAGATTTTATAATGTGATATGGTTGTTATCTTAGAGTAAGATTTTCTAACCATCTTTTTATCTTAACAAATCTTATTATTGTGTTTGTGGGAACATTCGATGATCGTGGCACATGCCACCTCTAGGGGCATGGGCTTTGCAAGAGCTCTTGTTCCCTTGCATGTTTTTACTGTACCTTAATGTTCTTGATATCGGTAAATGACATCAACCACATTAAGGTGGGGGCATATATAATGGTATCTAATTGATTATTTTACACTAACAAAGTGTGTTTGGCATACATTGATCTATTGTGTATACCTCCTTTTCAATGTAAGGTGTCTCTGTGATGTGGGTGGGGTTGTATACTTTGAGCACATGCTTCCTTTTTGCTGTAAGGTGTCTCTATGACATGGGTGGTGTTACATTTTGAAAGCCCTTATGCGGAAGGTGAGATGGTGTATCTCTTGAGCTAGCACATCCTTTTATACAAAGTCCTCATCACGAGGCGGGGTTGGATTTTGAGTCATCCTCCCTTAAGCATGTCTTTGGCAATTGTTGTAGCATAAGCTCAATTGTCAAGTGTGTTTGACATGTTTTAGATGGTGGGACTTAGCAATGAGATCCAGGGATAACTTTAAGGAACCCCCCCTAAAAAAACCTATAAAATCCTAGCAAAGCCTAGCTAGAGGCCATAAAAATGTTGGCGAATCTATGCCTATTTTTGAAAAAAAAATCATTGGCGAATTTTTTCAAATTTGTCAACATTGGTTTTTTTTCTTGTGAATTGTATATAGATTTGAAAAAAAATCCCTTGGCGAATTATAGTTGTATTCCAAAAAATAAAATAAATTAGGTGGCGAATTATATAGATATTCAAAAATGTAAAATAAATTATTTGGTGAATGTGTTGGCAATTTTTTTCAAAAATCATAATATGGCTAGCAAAAATATCAAATGCCAAATTATAATGACTAATTTACTTGGTGAATTTATAGATTAAAAAATATTTACATTTAGATAGATGGATAGTCAGTATCAGAGATCACCAACATCAGTTCTATTCCAGGTTACATTTCTAACACACCCATTTTTCTCCATAAAGTCTCTGGAATAGAATTCACAAAGTTTTCCAAAAGATCCTAAATGCATCGACAGGCTTAGTATATATAGCCTTGCATAAAATAACTGTCTTTGAAATAATAACAACTTCTTGGAGACAATCAATTTAAAACATAAAGTAATAATAAGTCTTTTGCCAAAAGAGTATCTAGAGCATGTTTAAAGAAATAACATAAAAATAAGAAATGCCATCACATGGCAGTAGTTTGGTCTTCATCCTAAGTCACTTCGCTTTCCTTGTCATGTTCACTAGAAGTAGTCGAGTTCACCTATGCTAATGCTCTCAGTTTCACCTTGTAACTCTTATACCTAGTAATGATGGGATATAAAATATTGACACTTGGTCTACAGGTAATGTTTACTTGAAGTTTCCACTTATTTATCATTCTGTCTGCATTTATTACTCTCTTATAGACATCATCAATTTCATGCTTGAAAGTTCTGAGATACATTGCTATATGTCCAAGCTTCCCTAGTGATTCACCATTAACTGTGTTAGCACCAACAAGCTCTTCAGTAAGCATCTTTTAAAATTTTGCTTTACTTCTTTGACATCAAGCAAGTTCTCTCCGCTTTCATCTAAAATCTCTACATCTAAGATGGTACTTTTTTTTTAAGATCAACCATATCAGTGTAATATTGAGTCAAAATTCTTCTTATTTTTCCACTAAAATCCCCTAGCACTGACCTCTTACACTTTAGTACATCTAGCCAAGAGACATAATCATTCTCATTTGGATAATTAAAAATTTTCTCAGCTACAAGAATATTTGTATCAATTTCCATCATATCTTTTATCTCTATAGACACCATAGGAAGATTATTGTCTTTCCTCTTTACATTTCTTAACTCTGCAACTAACCCTTTCCTTTTATCAGAAATGCGTGTATATAGTTCCATGACCTCCTTGATGTACAACAGACCATCAACAGTGAGTTGCTCTACCCATTGCTTGATGGCCTTACCTAGATTTTGATATCTCATGATTTATTGCAACATGCTAGGATCCATTCCATCAACAGAAACACTAGGAGTTACATTAGAGGATTAAGAAGTACTATTCAAAATAGTTCGAATGAAATATGTTAGAGAATTCACCTGGGCTTGCAGCTTTATGTTCTCCTGTTGCTCAACTTTAACTCTCTTTGCTAGAATGCCTACAGAGAATTTTACATGATATATATCACCTTCCACGGTAGGAGGACCTATTGATCATGATGTTAGTCATAAACAAACATAGATAAAAAAATGCATATCAAACCTTTATCATCTTGAAAGATATGATGAATTTAGAGAATTCATAATCCCAAGTCTCCATAGATTAGTTCATAATCATCTGACGTTACTTAGTGGTTTGATGTGCGTTGTTGTTTTCCATTCAGAGGCCTTATGTTTCTAACTCAGAGGAATTTGTATCCGGATACGCTTTATTTCACCTGGTTTCTGTGAATTCTTAACAAACAAGGTTAAATCCTACTGTATTTAACCAGATAATGTAGATATTTATGTAAGTTTGATTAATTCTTCTACATATCAATTGAGTTATGATGATCTTAATTAGTTCCTCTGAAATTATCTCTAATCTTCCTATCATGAACTAATTTTAACTTGATCTCGCTTTTGTATTGTAAAGTCATTCAAACGATGTGCCTATAAGCATGTATTTTCATGATTTCTACCATTATTTATGTCTATTTGCATGATATTTTCCATTTTGACATGCTATTTGCTCAAATATGCTAAAGATGTTTAATTACCTATGGGATGTCAACATATTTTCCTATATTTGCTTTGTATTTTCTGTGTATTTGCAATTATGATGATGATTGAAATGAAATTGAAGAAATTTGAATAAATGCTTTCTAAGTTTACTAAAATGAGTTGAATCTTTAGTCATTGATCCACATATACTCTTGACACTTTCATGAAGAGAAGGAAATCAAACCATATGTTCACCAGGTCATTCCACAGCTAGATATGATTGATGCTAACTTCAAAGGAAAGGAATGAAAATAGCATGCATAGACTGAGATGCACTCCAAGGGACATAATAAATCAAAGAAACATGTCCATAATTCATCCACATATTACTCAAAGTTTATGATTAGTTGTAATCAAAGGTCTTCTTTTCATTAAGTATGCAAAAGAGTATATATTTACAAATTGACTTTGAGGATTGGTCCTAACATTTCAGCAATCCAATCTCAATTAAGCTTTTGAATGATTTTACAAAGGGCAATCCTTCTTTTATACAGTAAGGAAGTGATGTAGTTACAAAAGATCCTATGGTCAGGATTCATCCATTACAAACAATGGTCCATATTGCATTGACCAAGTCAGTAAACCAAAACACATGGTATAGGTCGCCAATTGGAAACCATCTAGTGTAATACAACTGTCCTTCCAAAATATTCTTCAAACTGATGTTGACTTAGTGAGCATCTTCATAGGCTCTGCATCTGCGCTCATTCCTCTTCATCTGTGGATGGGTCATCTTCTATATGCACATTAATAGTCCCTCTTACAAGTTCATATGCTTGGACTATTTTGTTTATCTCTCCTCCATCCTGTACTTTAGCCCTTTTAACTGCATTCCCTTGTGATTGGAATTAGGCTTGCAAAGTTGTCCATTTGTTTCTCTGGCTATTCAATGTTTCATTATATTTCTCTACTTTAGCTTTCATCCTCATGGCTTTGTCAATTATATCCTCAGAAAAATGGCTAAGAGGATCCCCTGATGTCAGTCCAAAATTGTCCTAAAATAACTTGGTGGTGAAATCCACATCTTGGTTCTCTATCTTCCCTTTAACCTTATCCTCAAGGTTCCTCAGATAAGAGCTCATGCTATTTGACACTGATATCCCTAACTTTAGAATTGCATTTCTTAAAGACATATACCTTAAATTTTACATCCTCATACCAAACCAGTAGATGTGAGGTTGGATTTGCCAGGATATTGCTAGATATTAGGACATTTACATCTGCCTTCTTCATTTCTGCAAGAGTACCTAATTGTTTATCTACTTGTATTGACTTCTATGCAATTTCCTTCTAAATCCTATCAACCTGGGTCTTCAGAGTGCTAAGTAGGTCCCAATTGGCCAAATAAGGCTTTATTACTTGTTCTCCTTCGTTTAGGAACTAGATAAACCACTTGTCTACCATTTGTGATTTATGGTTCATGGCATCCAACCCTGTGATCTCATCTTGTGATATTATTGACAATGAAGTGGATGTAGAAATGAGGATATTAGTGGGAGCTACTAATCCCTTTGTAAATGTCTGCATTTCAGCAATGTGCTCTTTATGCTCCTTATTCTTTGTTTTTTCCTTTTCTATTATGCCTAATAGGGTATCTATGATATCCTTGGCTTCTTGACCTTCTTGCTATTCAGTAGCAAACCCTAGATCCACAGTGGTTATTTTAAACTCCTCTACTCTTATCTCTCCTTTAGCTTTATTTATAACAGGCACAACTGTGTGAGCTATCCTCTTGCCGATTGCAGGATCCCTTTTTATTGTAGAGGTAGCCCTAGCTCTCCTCTTTGGTTTAACTGCTTGAGCCAAAAATAATGAAGAAATATAAAAATTTGAAGAATCAAAGAATGTAGGTGGGCTCACCTCATGTTGCAGCTAATGTGGCACATCAGATTGAGACCCTCCATGGTTTGTATGCTCAATGTGAGCATCATGAGATTCTATGTTCTGCTCTTTCAGGGTATCATTCTTATCTCCCTGTTGTTGTTGCTCTTCTTCCTCAACATGACCCCTTTCATCTACTTTTTGTTGCTCATTATTTGTGGGGTCTTCTGGTATCTTTTCACTTTGATTAAGCATCATTTGTTCATCCTGTGGTGGTAATGGATTCACATCAAGTCCCTAATGACCCTGACCTGAGTATCTTGATGACCTTTTTGATTATCTTCATCCATATTCACATGTTATTTATTGTCATCCTCTTTCATTGGACCTTTCTGTCTAGATTCTGACATGTTTGTATTTTTATTATTCTGAGCTTCAAATGTAACATTAGGCCCTGACTATCCAGATGTATCAATTGTCTTTTCTTCTTCAACATGCTCTTGTTCAGTGTCTTGAGCCTCTTGCTAATCAAGTGTTTCCATATGCATGTCCCTAGTTGCATTGTCTTCTACCTTATCATGCTCTGGGACTACATTTTTTATCTTTACCTGCATCATTATCACCCTGATATGTTAGATCAATAACTGTTAGGCTAGTAACCTGACTAATTAATCCTTCTAAGCCTATTTTCTATGCCAAGACCTCTGGATTGTCTTCTTCTATATCATCCTCCCTTTATTGTTATACTATGGGAGTATTCAAAGGGGTTACCATTGTATTTTTGACCTACGATTCCATAGGGCTAGCAAACACCTCATCTACTACCTTATCATTAGAAAGATCTATTGTTTTATCTAAAGGTAGGTGTATACACCTAAAAATGACACGATTCAGTCTAAATAAATATTCTTAATATTTATTCCCTCCCAATTCTTCTATCAATAAATAAATAAACAAATTTATTTTCCTCTTAATTAATTAAATATCAAAATATTTAATTATTTCTTCTCAAGTCAAAATTAAATAAAATCAATCCCCCTAATTTCTTCTAATGTCTCACATAATTAAATAATCCTACATTATTTAATTAATCCTAAATTCTTCTATCCTAAGTCCTAATTCCATAAATCCACCTCACCAATCCACCTCATCTTTCCACCTCTCCTTTGCCACCTCACCATGTTGCACATGTAATTAAATATTTCAAATATTTAATTAGCTAATATTCTCTCACCCACATGTCCTATTTCTCCTCTAATCAAAGTTAGTTAACTCCTCAATCAAAACTGTTAACTAACCAATCATTCCTATCAGCTCCTCAATCTATTCGGGTCACTGATCAATCAATTCAGTCAATCCCTCAATCCATTCTTCTAACTGATCAGTCAGTGGAGTTAACTCTCCAATCAATTTTGCCAAATCCCCTCTTCCATGATAGAACTTGGACACTTGTCCTCTTTCTACTGGTTGCACATTCCTCAACCATTCTCAGCCATTGATCATCATACTTCTTCTCAACCATTGATCTTCATTCTTCTGAGTCTATAAAAGAAACCTCATTCTTCCATTCTATTCATCCAGGCTATTCGTATTGTTACTCTGTAGAAATCTACTAGCGCACCTTTGGCACCCCAATACTATTTGCTTGAGATCACCCAAAGCTTTGAAGCTCCTCTTCATTGCACATTTATCACTACAGCCATTCACTATCGACATTCTTGAAAACAACAAAGGAGTGCACTCTCTAAGGGCCAACTTCATACAAACAAGGACGATCTTGATAGGCAACAATAGAAGCTTCGATTCAAGGAAGGTTTGCATTGTGTTCTTCATTGCTTCATTTCATTCAATCTTTCTTAGTTTCACTATTCTATTGAGTTATGGGTATTTGATGTTGTTTGTTGCATATTCATTGTTGATCCTATTTTACCCTAACATTTTTGGTGCTCACCGTGGGGCCTTTGCCCCTTTATTTTATCAAAATCTGAGCTTTTTTGAAGACAGGTTCCATGCAGGCATCGCATAGGTTAATCCGACGCATTTGAACAATTCCACGGTGCTTCTGTCCTCTATTCCGGTGCTTATAATCTTACGGCACTTTTAAACACTGTTCTGGCACATATGCCTATTTCCGCTGTGCATATGTTATTTCTTGCGGCACTTTTAATCCCTATTCCTGTGCATATGTTATTGCTGCACATCTATTCTTTCTTACTGAGCTTTTGAGTACTGTTACGACGCATTTGTTTTACTGCGCTTCTGTTGATTATTTCTGCGCATATAATCACTGAAGCTGCGCTTCTATATCAAGCACTAATTTTTAAGGTTTCTAAGAAGGTTTTTGCTAACGTAAACATCTTGATCTATTTTTGTAGGTTAGGCCACTAGTTTAGACTCATCTAGTTGCATTTACTAAACTCACACTTCAATTTAAAAAAGTACAATAAAACGAATGTTCATACAAATTCCACATAGCCTTAACTAGGAAGAGAGTAATTGAACCATTGCAATATCTGCATAATGCTATCTTCCATAGTTAGATTATTGCTATCTTACAAATGGTAATGAACATTGCTATCTTTTTAACCACTTCAAAGTCAACAAAAGTGTGAGTGCACAAGTAGATTAGCCCATTTAGTTTTTCTACTTTTAGCTAGGTTGGATTAATCAGTATCTTCCATGCTTATCGAATGACAATAGGCTTATGCTCTCCCCTTTACTGGGTGACCAGAGTGCCAGACTTGTCATTCCATTTGTTTAACTTTTAGAGGGGCCTGCCCTTGGATGCATGCCTGTCCAAGTGGGAATGACCCTGAGTGGAAACAGGCTAAAGCCAAGCCCTACTAATCCACTTAAAATAAATGTGCTTGAGGTGAAAACCTGCTGCAACGAGTGCTGCTATGTTACATCGACGGCCAACCTCCCCCAAAACCCTCTAAGGAGTAACCGTTTGAGGCTGGGAGACTCCATAACGTAGAGTAGTACTGCCGCATGTGTAACCACTCGAATGGTTACCTTGACTATGAACCAATTGTGTAGTATACAAAAAACCCCTATTTGTTGATGCAAAGGGCGGAGCCCTTGAAGCGGCCTCGATTCATGTGATTCTTAGTAGAGGTAGCAGGAACAGTCCTATGGTTTGGTGGGGGTACGTGCCTAAGGAGACCCAGATCTGGTATGCGTGAGAAGTGAGTGCCATGGAGGGGATCCGATGCTACCAGATCCTGAAGCTACACGCTTTGAATTTGCACAGCTAGAGGATTCAACAGATATTGTCCTATCCAACTTAGGGTGTAGTTTTCTTTTAGTCCAAATAGAGTCAGAAAATCACTAAAAAATGAAAAACTATAAAATATTCTTTGTGCTTGCTGTGTTTTCTTGCTGTTAATTCATAAAATTAGATCAAGAAGATCTTTTTCTAGCCAAAAATACTAAAAACATCAGAAAATTTTCCAAAAATTGTAAAAACATTGAAAAAAAAAGCTAGAGCGGTGCATCTGTCATCTGTTCCTGTGCATTTGTGCCGACCTGCGATGCATTTGTTAAGACTTTCTGTGCATTTATTGACTATTGCTGCGCATTCATATTTTACCAGTACAGCACATATATACTGACTTCCTGTGCATTTGTCAATTTCTGCTGCACATTTGTTCCCGCGCATACACAACAGTGAGCACCTGCACTATTTTCGAAGGAAAAATTTTACCTGTTTTGAGTACCCATTTCAGCCTCGCTTCACAATTAGAGATCAGGTTCTACCTTGCAGTCTGTCTTCATCCATTTCATCCAAGTATCTCTCTTTTGTCAATCATCCCATCCACCTTCTGTCAAACCTTTCTTGTCTCAGAGTCAGATTATTCCATATCAGTTCAACATAGGTCCCCTTTTCTTATCATTGTGAATTCACGTAAACCTAGTAGGTCATAGAACTTTGCTAGTAGTCTTGTTGCATGACTAGTCCCTACACAGTAAGACAGGTATCGAGTACCCTTACTAGTGGCTACCCTCTTGTGTCAACCGTCTTACTTGAAGTCATTAAACGAGAAGGTCCTCTATCCAAGTCTTGTCTTAGGTATCCTATCCACAGTAGTCTCCGTCAGCACCTTGCCAAAATTTCTAGTCCCAATCCACTCCATCCCACGTCACCTTGCATGGTTCTTACTAGATCTCAATATAAAAAGCAACTTGAAATGGTCAGCTCATCCAATCGCATCGTCACACCACATGATAGTGACGAAGAAATTTCTCATGAAGAATATGAAGAGCACATCCAAAATCAGAAATTCCAACGCCTAATAGAGAAGGTGCTCCATGAAGACCCTCATAAGTATTTCTATCATCTTGCTAGTCTTGGAATCAAACTCCCCACGGATTTTGATGTAAGCTCAATCCTGGAAAACATAGAAAATAATCACGAAAGGGGAAAGAGTGCCATAGACCCAAATGCAAATGATAGAGGAAAGAGACCCATAGACCAAAATGCTCCTATGGAAGAAATGAGAAAACAACTCAAAAGTCTAAAACAAGAAATGTCAGATCTCAAAACAGGTACCAACACTAAAAACTACTCCTTGGAGGATATTGCATCTTACCCCTTTGACAAAAATTTGATCATGAAACCATTTCCCTTTCGATTCAAAGTTCCTAAATTTGACAAATACAAAGGGAAAGGGGACCCTAGAGACCATATTAGGGAATTCAATGTAGCATGTTTGGAAGTAGCTCACGACGAGACTTATTTAATGAGACTATTCCCTAGGTCTCTAGGCAGCCAAGCTATGGAGTGGTTCTCACAGCTTCCACCAGGAATCAAAACTTTTGATGAACTTGTCAACAAATTTATCACGCACTTCTCTTACAATATCGAACACGAGGTATCTATGCTAGACCTAAGCAACACCAAACAAAAGAGCGGTGAGTCATTCGCCACCTTCTTGCAATGATGGAGACAACTAGCAAGTAAGTGTTCTTACAATATGCCTGAGAAACAACTATTGGAGATGTTTGTCCATAACCTAAACACTGATCTTAGTTATCAAATACAGATACAATGCCCTACATCATTCTCAAAAGTCATTGAAATGGGATTGTTCATCAAAAAGGCTATGATCACTAAAGGAGCAATCAAGATATACAAGGATACACCTACCTCAAATTACACAACGGATAAATCAAAGTTTTGGACCAAGAATAAGAATGTGGTCAACGATGGGGTAGTGGATGCCAAGATGGTAGCTCCCAAGCAACAACCCATATTCACTCTCAAAGGAGAAACAAACAATGGTACACCCAACAAACCATTCTCTCAGGAGCCAAGACCATGGTTCAGTTCAAATCTAAGGAGAAAGTTCACACTGTTGGGTGAGTCGCAAGAGTCTGCATTAAGGAAGTTGTTGGCTAACAATGAAATCTCTCTACCGCCAAGAAGTGATTATGAGCCTATAGTTAAACCTCCCTACTGGAAGGACATGGACTATTGTGAATATCATCGAGGAAGGGCGCATACAACCAATAAATGTATCTATCTCAAAAATGTCATACAAGATGTGCTTGATTAGAATCAAGAAGGAACCCAACAGCATACCTCCAATGAGACACATGTGGCTTACAGGGATCCACTTCTAAATCACAATAGGCCATACAATAATAATAACAACAACAGAAGTATCAACAACAACAATAACTACAATGGCAATAACAATAACGACAACAACAACAACAACAATCGCAATAGGCCAAATCAGAATAGCGGGACTAGTAATGCCAACTATGCAAGTGTGCCATTTGACTATACCATAAATTGCATTTCTGAGCATGTCCCGCAAATCAATGTCATCACGCCCAACCAACAATCAGGACCTAATAGAACTAGTTGTAGTATAATTACCTGCAGTGGTAAAGTCATGCTCAATAACATCCCACCAAGGTCGTCACCTTCTCAATCCAACTTCCGTCAGTATAATGTCATAGACCAATTATAGAAAACTTCAGCCCACATTTCTATCTTGGAGTTGTTGTGTCTATCTCCTTCCCATAAGGAGATCCTCAAGAAAGCCTTAGTGGAAACCACTGTCCCCACTAACTTGGCCCAAGAGAAATTTTAGACCATGGTAGGTAACCTGACCTCCTCAAGCACCATATCATTTACTGAGCAAGATGACCTCTCTATATCTCAACCTCATAATAACTCTCTACATATTATCGCCTTCATCCACAAGCACCGCATCAAGAGGGTTCTCATTGATGGGGGGGCCGGTTTAAATATTTGCATCTTAAAGCTAGTCCTTGCATTGGGGTTCTCTGAAAAGGCAGTCGATCTAAGGAAGAAGATAACTATCAAAGCGTATGATGAAGAAGAGAGAACTACAAAGGGAATAGTAGTCCTACCCATACAAGTGGGACCGATAATAAAAGATGTTGTGTGCCAAGTCCTTGATAGAGAGCTTTCTTATAATATCCTTCTAGGGAGACCATGGATTCATGCCATGAAGGCCGTACCCTCTACCTTTCACCAATGCATAAAATTCCCGCACGATGGCAAGCAAGTCACCATCCAAGGTGACCTTGACCCCTATCAACATTGCAACTCTTTCCTTGCAAAACCTGAGTACATCATACCAAACAATAGAGCATCTATATCCCCTATTCCACAGCATGATCATACCGTCGAAGCCTCCTCATCAAGACCCAAAGAGCAGAAAATTACCATAAAAGAAAGCGGAGTGGGGGAGTACTCCATAGAGCACAGCCTCAACCTAGCCAAGATGCCTTTGTCTCCTCGATCTTTTGGCTGCCCCAAACATTTTCCAAAGCCATCTGCTCCCCCTATAGCTCCTACAACTCCCTTTGTAAAATGGGGGACCTTATCTGATGAAACAAAGGAAAGAGATCTCCTACAATGGCTTTATACTAAAGAAGAGAGCACATCATAAGAACCATCCAAACTCCCAACAGAACTCTATGTGCAAGGTGAAACTATCCTGCAAAGAATGGGTTACGAAGGACAAGGCCCCATCGACCTCAGAAAAGAAGGAATCATAGAACCTATCCAAACTTCTTCATCCTCAATGGCTAGAAATAAAATGGTCTAGGATACAAAGGCAAGGGCAAAGCCAAAGAAAATGCTTGTCTTGTGGAAATGATCCATACACTTCAAGAGGACAGCGACACGGATTCCAATGAATATGAATGGGATGAGCTAACAGAGCATTCCTATGATGACAAAGAGGTTGATACCATCCAAATCTTTAGCCCCTACCGTGAGGGACAAACGCTACTGCATAGACCAATAGAGTCTAATTTGCCTATCTCTGAGAGTACAACTTTCGAGGAAGGTTTGGGTTCCATCGCAATAAACAACTTGGAAGAAAGTACCATCCTGAACACCACCCCTACCTATACTCCCAGCATATCCATTCACACTATCAATGAATCAGGTCTATCCTCTGACTCCCTCCCCCTTGTGCATCCTAAGCTTATTGACTGGGATCTATGAGGAACTCCCCAACTAGATATGTTCCAAAATGATGATGCTTATATTGACTATATGGAACTTAGGGATCACCTACCCAAGGGAGATCATAAAGCTAGTTTCGCTATTGAACTTAATACTGTAGCTTACTTCGGAGAGGGTGCCAAGCCTTCTAGTCACAAAAATATCAAGGTAAAAATTGGATCTAACAGTGAAAACTGCTTTGCGGCAGTGTCAGATCCTAAAACAGTAAAAAGAAAGGATGTATCCGAAGGTGAAAACCCAACTATGGCACCTGACGATGGAAGGCTTGACACTCTCCCTAATGACATGCACTAGGAGAAGTCACAGATTGTGGTGGAACCAACAGAGTCGGTTAATATTGGCACAAAGGAATAGCCTAAGATCATCCACTTCGCTAAATCTCTTACACCACCAGAAAAGACTAGATTTGTACTGTTCTTCAAGAAAAAGAGAGGCAGCTTCGCTTGGTCCTATGTAGATATGCCAGGTCTAGACCCAAACTTGATTCTCCACCATCTCCCATTGGATCCAGGAGTAAAACCAGTAAAACAGAAGCTTAGAAAGATGCACCCACACATTGCACTATTGGTCAAAGAAGAACTAAAGAAATTACTGGATGTTGGATTCATTAGATCTATAGACTACCTAGAATGGATATCCAACATTGTACCAGTGTCCAAACCTGATGGTAGAGTTTGACTATGCAATGATTTTAGAGATCTAAACAAAGCATGCAGCAAGGATGATTTTTCGTTGCCAAATATAGATATCATAGTCGACTTGACAGCAGGACATACCATGATATCCCTCATGGATGGATTCTTAGGATACAATCAGATCAGAATAGCATGAGAAGACTAGCACAAGACAACTTTCACTTGTCCATGGGGCACTTTCTGCTGGAATGTCATGCCATTTGGGCTGAAAAATGCAGGAGCCACGTATCAATGAGCTATGACAACCATATTCCATGACATGATGCATGTAACAATGGAGGACTATGTTGATGATATCCTAGCAAAGTTGCTCACAAGGGACTCACACTTGGATGTGTTGGAGAAAGTTTTTCAGAGATTGGACCAATTCCAAGTCAAGCTGAACCCAAAGAAATGTGTGTTCAGGGTAACTTCAGGCAAGCTACTAGGCTTCATCATGTCGACAAACGGAATAGAGGTGGACCCTGCCAAAGTAAAGGCTATCATGGACATGCCACCACCTAAGACTCTTTCTCAATTAAGATCGCTACAAGGCAAGCTACAAGTAATCCGCAGATTCATCACCCAGCTAGCAGACAAATGCCAGCCATTCAGTCATCTCCTGCACAAGAACATTCCATTTAGATGGGATGAGCGGTGTAAAGAGGCATTCAACAAACTAAAAGAATATCTTACAAATCCACCCATTCTCATGCCTCCTATCCAAGGAAAACTACTGATACTCTACATATCTACTACACCTACAGCTCTTGGGGCTCTTCTAGCACAACAAGATTATGAGAATAAAGAAAGAGCTGTCTACTACATCAGCCAAACCTTAGTGGGCTATGAGTTACAATACTCACAGAAAGATCTTGTCTTGCAGTAGTTTTTGCTTCACAAAAACTCTGACATTACATGCTTGCACATCCAGTTAAACTCATTGCAAAAATAGACCCACTGAAGTATCTCCTCAGCAAAGCAGCTCTCACAGGTCACCTAGCAAAATGGGTAATGCTTCTAAGCAAGTACGACATTGAATATGTAGACAAAAAAGCCATCAAGGGACAAATCATAGCTGATCAACTAGCAGATGCACCATTAGAAGACACCACACCCATGTAGTTTGAGTTTCTGGATGAATCCCTATTCAATGTATCAACATCTTCCTAGAAACTCTACTTTGACGGGTCTTATACAAACCATGGATTGGGGGCAGGCATCTTGTTTGTAACTCCTCAAGGCGACACAATTCCAAAGTCTTACCGTTTGTTATTTCCATGCACCAACAACATAGCGGAATATGAAGCCTTAGTAATTGGTCTCAAGATGGCAACTGAGTGGAAAATCCAAGAGCTACATGTCTACGATGATTCTCAACTAATAATCAATCAGGTCAACGATGAATACCAAACCAAAGATGAGAAGCTAATCCCATACAAGCGGATGGTCGATGACTTTATGGAACACTTTGGGATCATCTCTTTTGAACAGATACCTAGGATCGAGAACAAAGTAGCAGATGCAATGGCAACCATTGCCTCTCTTCTAGAAATACTTGAGAATGAGTCACGGTACGAGTTCTTAGTGGAAACTATCCGGCAACCAGCTTATGATCTTCCTGAGACCCATTCCATATGCCTTCTAGTTGGATCTGATTCACCTTGGTACGGTAAGATTTACACTTACCTCAAGGACAACATTCTCCCACCTGACCTCTCTTCTAACCAAAGATGAACTTTTATACGAAAAACCTCTCACTACACCATCATAGCCGATACCCTATACCGACGTGGTCTTGATGGTACTTTGCTCTGTTGTTTAGAACAAGAAGAATCCATAACTGCCTTGCAAGACATACCCGAGGGGATCTGCGGAACACACTCTAGCGGTCCTTCCTTAGCCAAGAAAATCATGTGTTTGGGTTATTACTGGCCGAATATGGAAATGGATTCATATGAATTTGTCAAGAAGTGCAAATAGTGCCAAATACATGGGAACCTGATACATGCACCAGCTCAAGAGTTGAGACCTTTAACGACACCTTGGCCCTTCTACCAATGGGGACTTGACCTTGTGGGAAAGATCAATCCACCCTCATCCAACGGCCACAAATTCATCATAACTGCCATTGAGTATTTCACAAAGTGGATTGAAGCTGTTCCCCTCACCACTGTCACAGGTAAACAAATTTCCTCATTCATCCTAAATTACATTATCTGCAGATATGGCATTCCTTCATCCATTATCACAGATAACGGAAGACCATTCAAAAACTAGGATGTCCAAGAACTTTGTGAATGTTTCAAAATTCAACACCATTTCTCCACTCCATACTACCCCCAAGGTAATGGTCAAGCTGAAGCATCCAACAAGACCATCTTGAAACTTCTCAAGAAGACAGTCAATGAGGCTGGCCGTGATTAGCATTGTTGGTTATTTTCCCAGACTGGATGCTTATTCCCAGTAATCCCTACAAAATAGCCATCAGTGATCAATAGGATTCCCGGGCCAAGGGCCAACAGTATAGGAGATAGACTCTATAAATATCTCCTCTTCTTCTTTAGGCTCTGCAGAACCAAGGGGGGTATTCCCTACTCAACATCTATAAAATGCATCTCTATATTAGCTGGGATGTTGACACAAAGCAGATGAATCCTCTATTATGTATACCAAAACTATGGAATAAGTGTAAAGGGGCTAGCTTTGGGCCTCTATTCAGTTGTAGACAGAGGATTTTGATCCCTAAGACTACTTCTAAAGTCCTAATGGTTTGATTTAAAGTTTAAGTTTGATTTTATGTTTGGATGCAAAACTGAGACTTTGGGTTGCAATCTCAATACAAGACTGGATCGATGTCTATCCAGGGCTCAGAGTCAATAGACATGCACATGTGAATGGCCACATAAACATATACCAAAGACAAGATATCAAGGGGATTTCTAATAGCTGCCTTACAGATACTTCCCAACAATTAGGTGCTTAATCATTCATACTTAATGGTATCCTTACTGCAACACATTTTCTCAATGATTAACCTGAAACATTTAATTTGTTCCTTGAACAAAAGTAGGAGATTAAACATTCAATATAGAAAAACTATATTCCTGAACCTTAACAACCCTTAGTTATCTTGATTCAAAAGAAACTATGCCCACAGCTCGGAGACAAATGATTAAACAAATGCACAAAGCATTACTCATTTAAATCAGCATGATATCAGTGGATTTATGCATTAAACATACAACATGAGACTCATAAACTCACAAGACAGCCAAGACAGAGCCACCAATGAAGTCGTATCTCCTTACAGCACCAAAAATTTGTCTAGTTTTCAACAACCAAAATGAGTAACATAGTTTGGCTTTTATACCAAGACTGTGTACCCAGCAAAAAATTAATTACAAGGCAAATCAAAAATCTGCGAGAATCAATGCATTAGAAATGGCACGCAAAAATTTTGAATGTTACAGGGAGACAGAGGAATGGGCAGATGGGAAATAGAGGACAAAGCAGGTGAGATCAAGATCTGCACTGCCGCCCCAGAACCTTCATCTTCAATCAAGTTGTTGACTCATCCACAATTGATCCATACCGCTGCACAATCTACCATTATTGCTTCAGCTACCCGTAACCTTCTTTTGAAACATGCAGCAGCGTGCCCATGGAGTTTCCTGCTAAAAAAATGCGGTTGCAAACAAAGAAACCCATCGTTGCATGACATTGAAAAATGGCCATCAATTTTGATTCCATCGCTGAGATAAATGGCTCCAAAATACCTTGAAAAGTTGCCAACCAACAAGATCGTGCCATGTAGGCATTCCACACTTCCATCACTAACTTTTCTGTTCACTATTTTGCCATTTTCGCCCTTTGTATATACATGTTTGAATGCATATACAATTGCCACTGTTCACCCTTCAAAAATCCCTTGTATATGCAAAATGCATATACATTTGTTTGATATACAAGGCGGACCCCAAACCTGCTTAGAACAAATTGAAATTCAATTCGAGTCTGGCTTGTATCTCCATCCTCTGTATATTTGCGATATACAACACATACATACATACAGGCCGTGGACTTCAAATCACTATGCATCAGAACGCATCCCCTTTTGAAGTTCGGCTTGTATCTCCTTTATTGCACATCAGCTTGTATATCGGCATATACAAGTGCTTTATACAACCCACGGACCTCAAAATTTATTCAATGCATTCCATACCTCCATCGCGTCTGGGTTGTATGTCCTAATGTATAACTGCATATACAATCGCCTCACATATACAAGGCGGATCTCAAAAACTTATCCACCACACCTGGCTTCTCCTTCAAGTCCGGAATGCATATTTCACTTGTATGCTCAAACATACAGTCACTTTATACAAGTGGCGGGCCCCATCAAATGCACCTTTTGCCTTTGTATGTTGTGGAACATATAAGGCCTCTTGTATATTAAACTTGTATCTTCAATTGTATATCACCAAATATACATTTCCCCTTTGCAAGAAAATAGGGAATCTTTCCTGGAATATGCAAAATACATTCTCTCTTGTATGTTGAACATGTACAAACCCATTTGTATATCCGTTGCACTGTTCACTTTGCATGTCGCGGGCCTTTTGTATATTTTTCAATGTATATTCCCTTGTACGCCGAATATACAAACAGGAATCTTCTCCAGGATATTCCTGCAATGTATCTTTTCTTTGTATCTAACTGTTGTATGCCTGAACATACAAACCAAATATACATGCAACCCAATGTGCAAGCAGCGAATATTCCTAGAATTTTCAATGTATATTTTGCCCTTGTACATTTTCCTTTTGAGCCCGATATGCATTTGGAAATGCATACAACTGCAAAATATTCTTGGGAGTCTGCGAAAGATTCCCCCTCTGCATATGCTATCTGATATGCATCTAAAATGCATATAACTTAGTTTCTTCATCATTTTTGGAAGCTGATAGAGATTTCACAAGTTTGCCAACATACATTTTGCCTTTGCATACACAGAACTTAGCAATTTTCTCAAATGCGACAGGAAAAAATAGTAAAACAATGCATGTGGGCCGAGGAACAATTTAAACCAAGGCACCAAGGGTCTAAAGGAAAACACACAGGAACCTACAAAGTGAAAGTCAAAACCCTAACCCTAGGTGAACACTGCTAGTGGCTCCGATTGGGGACGTGTAGACGAAGACTGCAGCGAGAACCAAGCAACTCCGGGGTAGACCAGACAAAACACAAAACATGACCGACTATACAAGGCATGTACAAAATATTTACATCTAATTTATAGTGTGCACAGAAGTTACCCATTTATGAGAAGTAGGGTTTCAGGAATTGACCATGCATAGACAATTCCAACAATTCACCGCCTAGGGCCTAGAGAAAATAGGAATCTTCTGCATGAGTGTCACTGATTTGGTACGGGCCCATCCATAAGGGCTCAAATTTACCGTGCTTGCCCTTGTCCTAGTTCCTTGCATTCCAAACAAGGGTCAAATCACCTATCTGAAACTTTCTCTCTGTAGCCCTTTTATCAAACAAATATTTTACTTTTTGCTATCTCTTGATGTTTGTCATGTGTGCCTCTCTTCTAATTTCATCCAATGCAACCAGCTGATTTATTCTTTCAGTCATTGGGTCTTCAATTTCCTCATCATTTTCTTGTATGAATTTATAAACTGGTAGGAGGTTGTTGACAGGTAATCTAGCTGTTGTACCATACACTAATTCATAGGGTAACTTTCCAGTTGCTCTTTTCACTGTCACTCTGTTAGCCCATAATGCCATTTTTAGCTTCAAATCCCAAGCCCTTTTGTTTTTACCTACCATCCTTTTGACGATTTTCATGAGGCTTTTGTTGCTTGACTCTGCTTGACCATTTCCATGTGGATGGTACGGTGATGCATGCAACAAATTTATTCCATAATTGCCGCAAAAATCAATAAATTCACCAGACCTGAAGCACATTGCATTATCTGTAACCAATTTGGCTGGAACTCCAAATCTGATAATAATATTTTCTAGAATAAAATCCATCACGACTTTTCTTGTAGCCTTTTTAGTTGGAATGGCTTCAACCCATTTGGTAAAATAATCAGTAGCAACCAGAATCCAACTGTGTCCTCCACTTGATTTTTTTGAGATTTCCCCTATAAAATCAATTCCCCATTGCTGAAATGGAGCTTCTACAGTTACAGTTCTAAAGGGCAACGCACCTTCATATTTCAACTTTCTTGAGAACCTCTAGCAAGGATAACATTTTCTTACCAACTTTTGTGCATCTGAGAAAAGAGTTGGCCACCAATATCCTACTCTGAGAATTTTGTGAGCAGTTGTATAAGTAGCATAGTGTCCACCACATCCTCCTATGTGTGTAGATCATTTAGAATATCTCTGGCCTAATTTTCATCTACACACCTGAGTAATACACCATCAAGATTTTTCTAATACAGCTCTCCCTGAACAATGATGTATTTAATAGCCTATAGCTTCAAAGTCCTTTTCTGACTATCACTGAAGTGGGAAGGGCAATTCAAATTCTGCAAATAATACACTGTCTTTATACCATTCAGAATCTGACATGTTTACAACTTCATTATGCACCACATTCACTTGGCATGCCTCTAGGTTTGACTATGTCATCAATCTTGCCAAACCTTGTCCTCTTACCAGCTTTGTAATCTATATCTCTATGTTGAACTCTTGTAGTTTATTTATCCATCTACATCTCCTTCCAGTTACCTCCTGTTGAGTAAATATATCTTTGACTGTTGCATGAGGCACATATGCAACTATGCAAGAGCCCACTAAATATGGCTTGAAGCTCTTCACTGCTCTAACCAATGCATATGCCTGTTTCTCCATGATGTCATACTTCAACTCAGTAGCCTGCAATGACCTGCTAAAGAAAGCAATAGGCTGCTCAAACCCTTCTTCATTTTTCTACAATAAACATGCAGCAATAGTGTGGTAAGAAGCAAATGAAAACAACTGAAATGGCTTAGAAAAATTGGGAGACTTTAGCATAGGAGCCATTTTTATAGCCTCTTTTATATTCTAGAATGATTTAGTTACTTCTTCTTCCCAATTGATAACTACACCTTTCTTCAGCATCTTAGAGATATCTTTTATGGTTTCTACAAAGTTAGGCACAAACCTTCTAACAAAGTTAATTTGTCCAAAGAAGGACTGAACACTTTTCACTGTTTTAGGGATCTAAATTTTATCAGTTGCAGCCACCCTTTTAGGATCAATCCTGACCCCATCCTTGGAAACAATATGTCCAAGCAATTTCCCTTCCACTACCCCAAAAGCACACTTCTTTGGGTTGAGTGAGATGCCATACTCTAATGCTCTGATAAAAATCTGCTCCAGGTGCATACAATGCTGCTCTTCCTTTTTTGAATAGGCTGTCAAATCATCCTGATACACAGCGAAGATTGAGTCAATTAATCCTGCAAAAGCAACATCCATAGCCCTCTAAAACGTGGCACCTGCATTTGTCAGTCCAAATGGCATCCTCACATAAACATAGGTTCCCCATGGAGTGGTGAAAGCAGTTTTGTACTATTTTGATTCCTTTACTTTCACCTGATTGTACCTTGAAAATCCATCCATCATTGATAAAAGTTCACAGCCAGTCACCTTTTGTAACATGGCTTCTATGTTTGGCAATGGATAATTGTCTTTCAAAGAGGACACATTCAGATTTCTAAAATCAACACAAAGTCTTATGTCGCCATTCTTTTTTCTAATTAGGACAAGGTTAGACACCCAAGTTGAGTGCCTAATAGGCATGATTATTCCAGCCTCCCTAAGCTTCATAAGTTCCTCTTGCATTTTAGGAGCTAAAGTTGGATTGATAGGTCTCTATTTTTGTCTTTCATGCTGAAATAAATCCTCCCTATAAGCTTTCAAGTCCTCATATGACCAGGCAAAAACATGCTTGTATTTCTTCAATAGTGCAATCAACATAGTTCTGATATGTGGTTTGAGCTATTTGCCAATGTATACCTTCTTGGGGACATGAGATGTCCCTGAGTTTATCTCTTCTAAATCATTCTTGTTTGTTGGAGATGCCTTTGTAACAAATTGGTCCCTATTGTCAAAAACTCTCTCTAAAGCGACCAGCCCTCTAGGGATTTTATTTGTCTTGAGTTGAATTATCTCCTTCCCTAAAAGAGTCTCTTTTCCATCTACAACCTCTACAAAGTTCTAAAAATTCATTTCTTGGTTCTCATATTCATCAATACAATGTAGAAATCTCAGTAAATCTTTATCATCATCAAACACTTGCCAGCTGCATACATTATCTGGCACTGCAGGTCTAAGTTTGACCTCAACATTTGTAACATATGATAGAGTAACATCATCTGGCCTTATAGCTACATTAGCTAGAAAATCTGCCCTGACATTCTTTAATCTCTCTATCCAATTTATTGAAAATGCATCAAACAACTCAATTGTATCCCAAATAGCATGCTTATACTATTTTAATCTTTTATTTTTTGATGCATACTTATCTCTAACTTGGGAAACAACTAACTCTGAATCCCCAAATACTTGTATCATTTTAATTCCATGCTTTAGGGCAAAATTCAATCCTAACAATAGAGCTTCATACTCCGCAATATTATTTGTGCAGGTAAACTTTAGTAAGAATGAGAATTTTAGAAGCTTACCAGCTAGAAACAGAAATACAATTCCAGCACTAGAGCCTTCCTTCGAACAAGCTCCATCAAAATACATGGTCCATAGACCCTGTTGGTCAAGCTCTTGAATGCACAAGTCTCCCTCCTTCCTTTCTTTATCATCTGAGACAACTCTGAAATTATCACAGTCGGTATCCACAAAGCATACATGCTCCTCTGATTCTTGATCTTCAACTGTATCTGATGACCTTTCTTCTCTGATCAATTTCACATCCCTGCCATTCATTGGGATCATAGCATATGACAGATCTAGTTGCATACTCCCACCAATCAATGTTGCCCATCTTCTTGACAACAACATGCCATATTGTGGCTTGATATCAACAACTGTTATATTCATTTTGTATGTCTTTTCTGGATATGCCGCCAGTATAAAATCCATATCTTTCATAATTCTAATGACAGGTACTTCTCTGGTATCCGTGGCATAGCATTTTCCACATGCCTTATCTATCTTTAATCTAGCTCGTTGCATGATGGCCAAAGGCATGATATTCGTTGATGCTCCTGAGTCAAGCATATAATTTCTAATCACTTTCCCATTGATAATGAGGGAGACATAAAATGGTTCAACCTGTGAAGGGCATTTTGTCATGGTCATCCCTAGATATACCTCAGGAATATCATCTTCATCAACCGATAGGGCCTATTTCTTACCCTGAGGCTCATCATTCTACTTGGCTTGACAGGATATTCTTGAAATCAAGGATACTGCTTTATTTTTGCATTCTTCAATTTTCATCAATTCCATCAATGGAACAGAGGCTTTTACCTAGGATAAAACCTAAGTTATGTCAAAAGGAGCATAATATTGAATAATAGTCATAGCTTGCTCCATAATTTTAATTGTTATCTTGGTATGATCCAACTTTGGTTTTCGTGGCTCTCTGACTATCATCCTTAATCTGAAAATTCTTATTTTGATCCTCAACCTACGGAACCCTATTTTCTGGTCCTTGAAAATCACAACCTATTTTTTGCTTAAAGTTTTGCCTATTATTGCTCCATTGCTTCTTTTGTGTTTCAGTCCCTTTATGACTGTGCACTGGTTGGCTTGTAAAACTATTCTCTGGTTGGTGTGAGTTACTTACCTGGGCTTTACCTCTTAGGTTGTAGTTGCTTTTGACTTGAGCAACTACTGCAGCTGTGAAGGCTCTAATCTCTTCATCAGAAGGTCTCCTTAAATTATTCAAAAAATTGTGTGAGTCCTGAGCATAAGCGTAGTTGTCTTCATCATCTTCATCATAGGGAAACTGCTCGTAGATTTGAATCTCATTATTTATGTTTGCATCAACATCATGAGAAGGATACTCCCTGCTTGTAAACAACATATTGACATTGTCATCGTCCATGCAATGCGGCTCATTACATTCATCACAAGGCACAGCATTGTTATATAGAGACTAAGCAATCATACATTGTGACTGTGAGTGAGGCATCTGGCATAATATACACCACGGGGTGTTGTTAACAATATTAACAGCCTTCTTCAAAGGATCAGGTGTTTCTTTTGGATTCTGAGCTCTCTGATTTGTATTGTTATGTGGAAGGATGGATTTACCATCACGCCAATTAGTGTTATATGCATATCATGTAATGATGGTCTTCTTTCCTACCTTTGGTAAACCTGTCTATTAGGAACTACCCCTTTTTCATTTTTAGCCATTCTATAGCTCAGGTCCTTGACAATAGTTGTCAATTTATCTATTTTATGCTCAGAAGCAGACGCATTGCCTTGAACACTCTGAGACTTGGTATTTGGATTTTGCAAAATTTTTACATCATCCCTTCTGTTTGTCTTACCAGACGCTTTTTTGTTATTTTCAATATTTGTTGTAATTTTGAAGGCATCTCTGAGGCTGTGAGGACCCTTGTCTCTCAATCCATAAGTTGTTTTGGCATCAAAAGCATTTATGTACAACACTATGCACATAGGTTAATTAGGCCTTAGATCATGTGGCAATTTGTTCAGTACCTTCATGAATCTAGCATTGAAATTAGCAACCTGTTCGTTTGATCCTTTGGTAATGCCAGTGAATTTATTTATGAAAAAACTAGGATCAGTTTTGTCACCATACTGTTCTTTGAATATTCTCCTGAAGTCATCCCATGATGAAATACTTATGTCAGGTAGACCTTTGTACCATTCCCTAGCCTCATCAACTAAGGATTGCATAAATAATTTCATAAAAGCATCCTCATGTTCAACCTCAAAGTTATCCATGATATTCTGAAAAGATTTTAAGTGGTCTTCCCCTAACATAGTATTGTTTCGTGAAAATTTAGGCACTTGCGGCCTCACATGTTTATCAATAGGGTTGGGGTAACCAAGAATGCCATAAAAAACAAGCTGTCTGAATCTGTCTAGCTGCATAGGCTGTCTATCAAATTGATTAGCATTGGCATTTCTATTTGCGTTCTGATTTCTTATATTGTTTAATGGTACTCTAGCATTATTTGCGTTCTATCTCTGATCATTATGCTGATCCTGGATTTCATTTCTGTGCTGATTTCTCATCACATTTGCATTTTCAAGGGTAGGAACTAAATCATTCTGAGTAGTTCTCAGAGCTTGCACTTTCTGTCTCATGTCATCTCTAATTTTCATGGGTTGTAAATATTCTAATTCTGCTCTTAAGCTTTTGATTTCTTCTGCTAATTGTTCCTCTCTAGGCATAGAAGAGGATGGTTTCATTATATTCTGATCATCATCATCCCTTGGGGATTCAGTCTCCTCAAATCTATCACTGGGATCCAAGAAAGGGCATTCTTGGAACACTTCTGATCTTATTCTCAGAGCGCTACCCTACTGTTTCTCATACACATTTTGGATTTCAGCTTTAGTATTTGAAAAATAAGGTATTGTCCTCTCTGAAGATCCTAGATTGTCCTAAATATTATCACTTCTAGGAGAACCTTCCTGACTAGCTTGAGCAGTCCCTTTTTTCCTATACATCATTTTTCTGGGTAATTCTTAAAGCAAATGTTTACGCTGGGATCTTCTCCCCTGCATATAAATTTCACTTTGATTGGTTGGGAGATTACTCAGAGTCGCCACCTACAAGTAGGAGTTGTTTTCCTTTTTAATCAGGGCCACTTCACAATTCCCCAGCGGAGTCGCCAATTTCTGTTGCGACTTAGATGGGCAATAATTTACCAGGGATGAAAAGATAATACTTTCACTTCACAGTCCCCAGTAGAGTCGCCAATTTCTGTTGGTTATTTTCCTAGACTGGATGCTTATTCCTAGTAATCCCTACAAAATAGCCATCAGTGATCAACAGGATTCCCGGGCCAGGGGCCAACAGTATAGGAGATAGACTCTATAAATATCTCCTCTTCTTCTTTAGGCTCTACAGAACCAAGGGGGGTATTCCCTACTCAACATCTATAAAATGCATCTCTATATTAGCTGGGATGTTGACACAAAGTAGATGAATCCTCTATTATGTAGACCAAAACTGTGGAATAAGTGCAAAGGGGCTAGCTTTGGGCCTATATTCAGTTGTAGACAGAGGATTTTGATCCCTAAAACTAATTCTAAAGTCCTAATGGTTTGATTTAAAGTTTAAGTTTGATTTTATGTTTGGATGCAAAACTGAGACTTTGGGTTGCAATCTCAATACAAGACTGGATCGGTGTCTATCCAGGGCTCGGAGTCAATAGACATACACATGTGAATGGCCACATAAACATATACCAAAGACTAGATATCAAGGGGATTTCTAATATCTACCGTACAGATACTTCCCAACAATTAGGTGCTTAATCATTCATACTTAATGGTATCCTTACTACAACATATTTTCTCAATGATTAACCTGAAACATTTAATTTGTTCCTTGAACAAAAGTAGGAGATTAAACATTCAATATAGAAAAACTATATTCCTAAACCTTAACAACCCTTAGTTATCTTGATTCAAAAGAAACTATGCCCACAGCTCGGAGACAAATGATTAAACACATGCACAGAGCATTACTCATTTAAATCAGCATGATATCAGTGGATTTATGCATTAAACATACAACATGAGACTCATAAACTCACAAGACAGCCAAGACAGAGCCACCAATGAAGTCGTATCTCCTTACAACACCAAAAATTTGTCTAGTTTTCAACAACCAAAATGAGTAACACAGTTTGGCTTTTATACCAAGACTGTGTACCCAGCAAAAAATTAATTACAAGGCAAATAAAAAATCCACCAGAATCAATGCATTAGAGATGGCGCGCAAAAATTTTCAACATTACAGGGAGACAAAGAGGAATGAGCAGATGGGAAATAGAGGACAAAGCAGGTGAGATCGGGATCCGCACTACCGCCCTAGGACCTTCATCTTCAATCAGGTTGTTGACCCGTCCACAATCGACCCATACCGCTGCACAATCTGCCATTACTGCTTCAGCTACCTGTAACCTTCTTTTGAAACATGCAGCAACATGCCCATGGAGTTTCGCGCTCAAAAAATGCGGTCACAAACAAAGAAACCCATCATTGCATGACATTTGAAAATGGCCGTCGATTTTGATCCCATCGCTAAGATAAATGGCTCCAAAATACCTTGAAAAGTCACCAACCAACAAGATCATGCCACGTAGGCATTCCACACTTCCATCGCTGACTTTTCCATTCACTATTTTGCCATTTTTGCCCTTTATATATGCATGTTTGAATGCATATACAATCGCCACTGTTCACCCTTCAAAAATCCCTTGTATATGTAAAATGCATATACATTTGTTTGATATACAAGGCAGACCCCAAACCTGCTTAGAACAAATTGAAATTCAATTCAGGTTTGGCTTGTATCTCCATCCTTTGTATATCCGCAATATACAACACATACATACATATAGGCCGCAGACTTCAAATCACTATGCATCAGGACACATCCCCTTTTGAAGTTTGGCTTATATCTCCTTTATTGCACATCGGCTTGTATATCAGCATATACAAGTGCTTTATACAACCCACAGACCTCAAAATTTATTCAATGCATTCCATACCTCCATTGCGTATGGGTTGTATGTCCTAATGTATAACTACATATACAATCGCCTCACATATACAAGGTGGATATCAAAAACTTATCCGCCACACCTGGCTTCTCCTTCGGGTCCGGAATGCATATTTCACTTGTATGCTCAAACATACAGTCACTTTATACAAGTGGCGGGCCCCATCAAATGCACCTTTTGCCTTTGTATGTTGCGGAACATACAAGGCCTCTTGTATATTAAACTTGTATCTTCAATTGTATATCACCAAATATACATTTCCCCTTTGCAAGCAAACATGGAATCTTTCCTAGAATATGCGAAATACATTCTCTCTTGTATATTGAACATGTACAAACCCATTTGTATATCCATTGCACTGTTCAATTTGCATGTCATAGGCCTTTTGTATATTTTTCAATGTATATTCCCTTGTACGCCGAATATACAAACGAGAATCTTCTCCAAGATATTCCTGCAATGTATCTTTTCTTTGTATCTAACCGTTGTATGTCTGAATATACAAACCAAATATACATGCAACCCAATGTGCAAGCAACGAATATTCCTGGAATCTTCAATGTATATTTTGCCCTTGTACATTTTCCTTTTGAGCCCGATATGCATTTGGAAATGCATACAACTGCGGAATATTCTCGAGAGTCTGCGAAAGATTCCCCCTCTGCATATGCTATCCGATATGCATCTAAAATGTATATAACTCAGTTTCTTCATCATTTTTGGAAGCCGATAGAGATTTCACAAGTTCGCCAACATACATTTTGCCTTTGCATACACAGAACTTAGCAATTTTCTCAAATGTGACAGGAAAAAATAGTAAAACAATACATGTGGGCCGAGGAAAAATTTAAACCAAGGCACCAAGGGTCTGAAGGAAAACACATAGGAACCTACAAACTGAAAGTCAAAACCCTAACCCTAGGTGAACACCACCAGGCATATCCAACTTAATCCCACTCTGTGGGCCTACAGAACCAGTATACGCACCCCCACAGGTGCTACACCTTACGCCCTTGTCTATGGCTCAAAAGCTATCCTTCCCATTGAAGTCGAATTACCATCTCTCAGGGTGTCGTTGAAAGGTCTCATATCAGATGAAGAGTACAGAGTCTCCAGGTTGCAAGAACTAGAGTTGCTGGAAGAGAGGCGACAGAAAGCCTTTGACCATCTCAAAGCATATCAACAGATGATGTCATGAAGCTATAACCACAGAGTTTGTCCAAGAGTCTTCAAAGTTGGAGATTTGGTCCTTAAAGAAAATCCTCGCAACCAACAAGACAGAGAAAAGAAAGGCAAGTTCAAACCCAACTAGCTTGGGCCTTATGTAATTGTAGCAGCATATGGATCAGGGGCATATCAGTTGGCGACATCAGAGGGTGAGCTATTCGATGACCCAATCAACAACATGCATCTTCGCAAGTTCTATACCTAGGAGAACCCCAAATGCAAGAGGGGCATAAAAATACAAAAAAATCAAAAAATACAAAAGTACAAAAATAAAAATTAAAAAAAATTAAAAAGTACAAAAATATCATCCTTTGGTGAAAACCTGGCAAACAGACGCCTTGGATAGGTATCATGATGAAAACCTGACAATCAGGCGTCATGTATACTTTCTAGCTTTTCGTGCAAATAAAAGCAAGTGGTGAAAACCTGGTAAACAAGCGTTGCTTGTGATAAACTGCCTTCTCCATCTTTGGGAAACCAATCACCTTGATTCCATTTTCCCTTGTGTCCCATTCGATCCACATCTGTCCCATAATAAAATCCTAACAGTAACCTATCATGGATTGATACTCTATCTCTTTGTTGGCCTTGTCAACCAAGGTTTTGTCCCATATCATATCCATCGCATGAGCCTAGCATAGTGTCTCTTGTCAGTTTTCCATGGTCCAAATCCATGAACTACGTTGCCTCTGCGATTGTCACATAGGCAAGGCCATTTCTCAAATGTGCCCCTGAGGCTCCCACTATCCCATCCATCCCATATCCATCTGAGTCCGTCTCCACTTTCTCTCGCCTAGGTCTTAGGTCCGCTAGGGTTTACCCCGAACTACGTTGCCTCTACGTCGTCACATAGGCAAGGCCATTTAGCAATGCACCCCCGAGGCACTAGGTCAGTCCCTTAGGGTCCGTCTCCCCAATAAAGATTGTGGAATCTTCTCACTAGACAAGCAAGTGCAAGCAAAACCCACTTTTCAAGCAAAAATCCTGACGCAAGACATTAACCTATCCAAAGCAAAACACACTCCTAAGGCCTTCTAAATGATTTTACTCAAATTATGGCAAGAAACAAACACATCTAAATGCAAGAATGTTTTGTGTTGGTTAGGTTAACTTACGGAGTCTAGATTTATGCTATCATTCCTTTCTATGCTACTCGAGGATGCCAAAATCTAGAGATGCTATGATGGGGGTATGATTATTTTCTTTGTTTGCTATTTGTGGATTAAACTTTAGTAATGTGAAACCTTGTCTAAGGACATGATCAGCAAAAGATCATCGAGGACATCAAAGGTCAAACATGAATAGGGGCAATCCTTGTTTGTTGATACGCAAGAAGTACTCAGGTCATCTAGATTCAATTTTGACTAGATGCTTGTATTAACTTGCTAAATCAAAATCCATGTAAGAGATGCTCAGGTCATCTCAGTTCAATTATACCTAGATGCTTGTGTTAACTTACAACATTTCAGAAAAAGTACCCAAAAAAATCGCCCAATGATGAAATAAAGCACTCCAAAATACTTGCACCGTCAAGATGTCAAAAGCAAAGCATCCATTATACATCCATTTATACATCCATACATCCATATCCCATGCAATAGAAGATACAAACAATGCAAAGTGACAATACAAAATATAAGCTTGTCAGTCTTCCCATCAAATCATTCTTTCTCAATCAAATCTCCTATCTATCATCCTGTCACTTCTGGGTCGATAGAGTACATTTGGACATCACAAAAACATAACATCTAGTTGCATATCATATCACATATGAGATAGTCATTTACACAATTAAGTCAGTTGCATACATAACAGAGTGCATTAAGTCATCCATATCCCATCATCATATAGTGTCAAAAATTAAAAACATAGCTAAGAGCATCACATCAAGTTGCATATTCATATAAATATCATTTTGGATTCACATACATTACGAAAACATCAGATAAAATCATTTTACATTGCATTGGTTCATATAAACATCACATAGCATCATATCAAAAGCTGCATCCAGATAACATCTCATATAGCATCAGATAAAACATCTAAGTCTGCATATGCATCGCATCATACAATAGAAAAGAATCATAAACTCATAACATGTAAAGCAAGTTGCATAGCTACATCATCATATACACATCATAAAATAAGTCCAAATGTACAATATCATAATATCTGTCTCTGAATCAAAGTCATATACAAAAATACATCCCAAATGGATGGTGATACATGTCTCAAAAATACAAGTGTGATACAAGTCTACCCCTACTGCTGTGGACCACCACTGCCAACAGTGTCTCCCCCTCTGCCAACCCCTAACTGCTGTGGGCCCATCATAGAATCTCCTGACCTCGATGGACCTGCTCTCTGGGATGCCGCAGACTGGCTCATGTAACTAGAAGCCCTCTGACTCACCGGCATGGAACCATGATACAACCCCTGATAGTACTGAACCTAAGCCTACACTCTAGCAAGCTCAGCTTGCACCTGTCCCAGCTGTGTCTGTTCCTGTACCTGCTGCACCTGTCTAACCAAGAAACTAGTTGTTGTGTTTGTCCCCAGGGCTGCCAATGCAGTATCCTGCTCTACACGGATAACTCATATCCGTGTGTCTTCCATATCTCTCTCTCTCTCTGACCAATCCTGCAATCACCTCTGTGTTAGTCTCGCGCTGGCTGTCGGCTCTCCTGAGCTATGCCCTCAGCTATCTAATCTCTCCCCTCAAGGTGGCTATCACCCTCTCCTGCATATCTAACTGTGCTGGACCCTGAGCTACCTTGGCCTGTCTCTGCCCTTGTGGCTAAGGTCCCTACTGTTGTGCCACCTACTGGGGTGGCAGCATCTGCACCTGCTATGGTACTTGCTGGGCAACCTATGATGGCACTGCCTGCTCGACCCTCCTCCTCTGTCTGGATCAACCTCCGTCATCCCCATCGTCTCCATCATCTCCCCCATCTCTACCTCCTCCTCATCCTCCTCATCCTCCTCTACCCCTCCTCCTCCTCCGGCCCACCTAGCCCTCGTTGTCTGAATCTGCCTCATCTATGCCAGGCATCAACACCCCAGGTCCTAAGTATCTCAGAAATGGGTGTGCAGTAAACTAGTCCTCATAATCCTGTGTCACCCCTGCATCTGTGATCATCCTCCTCATATCCCAGGCAACATATGGCATTTGCCGAAACTCAGCCAAGGCCTCCTCATAGGATGCCATCGGCCCCCACCTATACCTCTCTGCATGTGTCCTGGCAAACCGCGCCTGCCCCTATGGCATGCCCTGTCTCCGCCCAAACTGCCTCTATACCTGGCTAACTATCTGCCTCTCCAAGATGAAGCGTGTCCATCCTATCAGCCACTGTGTCTAGTAGCAGTAGGGAAGCTCATCTGCCTCGTCATCCCATGGCTCACAGTCTAGTTATGGTCACCACTCGACCACATCTACTCCATCCAATGCATGTCGCCAATACTCCAACTTCCCCAGCCTATGCTGGGAAATCACTCCTGCATAGCCATAGCTGTATGGCTCTCCTCTCTGTCTCTCGAACAAGCGGATCAGTCTAGTGATCGCTATGTGCTCCCATAGCCAAAACTGTAGAAGTGACACACCTGCAGATAGGCTCGTACTCCTATGATATACCACCTGATGCATATCATGGTATAAATGAGAAAATACGCAAACTCCCCATGCATATCGAGTCCCCTCTGTCACCATCCTCTCCATGATCCTACCCCATCCAACGAGGAACCTATGTGATCTCCTGTCGGGGCATACCACACCTCCGATCAGTCCTGCTACAATACCAAGGAAGTAGTCGTAACACTCATAGATGTCCTGCCATGGGATAACCTGCCTTGCCAGCTCAGGGTCATCAAATACTCGCTTGCACTCAGTGAGTCCCACGCCTCTCTGTGGATCATACTCCACCAAGTCACCTTGAATAGGCAATTGTAGAATCCGGTAGACATCCTCCAGGGTGATGGTCATCTCACCAGTAGGGAGGTGGAAAGTCCCATCCTCACTGTGGAATCTCTCCACTGCAGTTGTTAGCAATCTGTGGTTCGCCCAAACCTCAGGCATGAAGCAAACATAGTCGAGTCCCATAGCGACGAGCGCCTCTCTATCTATCTTTGTCAGCATGTATCTCTGTAGCATAGGCATAGGGAACTGCTCCCTAGACTGAAGTGTATCTCGTATATCCTCCTACAAGCTCGCAAAGGAAGGCGTCAATCCAAAATTGCAAGTCCCGTACTCAACATATCTATAGAAACATATCAACTAACTTAGCGTTTCAAATTGATCAAAATAGCACACTACATCTCTCGACTAGATTTCTGCAATCTCAAAGATAGCTTATCGATTGACGTGTCAAGCAGGACACCAATCGAGTCAATTCGCTAAGTCTTTTGCTTATCTATATCATATGCGCCACAACAGGTGGTAAATGCGCCGTTTCACAGTAAATGCACCACTTCTGGTATATGCGTTGCAGAAATAGATGTATGCGTTGTTTCATGCTATGTATGTGCCACTCCAGTATATGCGCTACAAAAAATCATATGCGCCGACTTATGCTACATATGCGCCGACACTACATATGCGTTGTTTAATTACACGTATGCACCGCTAAACTACAAATGCACCATTTCATTTCACATATGCGTTGCACAATGACATATGCATTGTTTCGTGCAGCATATGCGTCGTTCTGCATTTCAGCGCATCTGTTTACCTATACTTTCTCCTAGCATTTATTGCTACCTAAATTGACCCTAGGGGAAGTTTTTCAAACTACATATTGGGGGTCATGCCTCTGCTGGCCGATCTAATCGACGAACGCACTCGAATCAATGCTCCTCGCGTGGAATGTCCATCCTCGTGCTACCTGCTCTATGCTCTAAGTGCTCTAAGCTCTCCAATGCAAATCAAACCAAGCCAAGCATGCAAATGAATTGTCTTGTGGGCCCAGCTCCTATTTATAGCTTCCAAACCCTAATTTGAATAGGTGGTGAATACGACTACTTTCCGCACCCATTTTTTCTTCCAGTTTTCTTCTCATTTCTCTGAAACATGTCTTGTTTTCTCCCAACCCAACCTACAACCCTTCATCTTCGTGAGATTGTCCGTCTCATGCCTTCTACCTTTTACCTGTCCAATCTCCCGAGGGGGCATCCTATCGTTATAACTTGTACCAGGGGCAAACTGGGGCATGTATCACCATCAAACTTTTTATTATTTGAAGCAACGTCGTAAACTACATTGCATCAAAGAGGGGCAAAATGTATATGCCTAAAAATGACACGATTCAGTCTAAATAAATATTCTTAATATTTATTCCCTCCCAATTCTTCTATCAATAAATAAATAAACAAATTTATTTTCCTCTTAATTAATTAAATATCAAAATATTTAATTATTTCTTCTCAAGTCGAAATTAAATAAAATCAATCCCGCTAATTTCTTCTAATGTCTCACATAATTAAATAATCCTACATTATTTAATTAATCCTAAATTCCTCTATCCTAAGTCCTAATTCCATAAATCCACCTCACCAATCCACCTCATCTTTCCACCTCACCTTTGCCACCTCACCATGTTGCACATGTAATTAAATATTTCAAATATTTAATTAGCTAATATTTTCTCACCCACATGTCCTATTTCTCCTCTAATCAAAGTTAGTTAACTCCTCAATCAAAACTGTTAACTAACCAATCATTCCTGTCATCTCCTCAATCTATTCGGGTAACTAATCAATCAATTCAGTCTATCCCTCAATCCATTCTTCTAACTGATTAGTCAATGGAGTTAACTCTCCAATCAATTTTGCCAAATCCCCTCTTCCATGATAGAACTTGAACACTTATCCTCTTTCTACTTGTTGCACATTCCTCAACCATTCTCAGCCATTGATCATCATACTTCTTCTCAACTGTTGATCTTCATTCTTCTGAGTCTATAAAAGAAACCTCATTCTTCCATTCTATTCATCCAGGCTATTCGTATTGTTACTCCGCAGAAATCCACCAGCGCGCCTTTGGCACCCCAATACTATTTGCTTGAGATCACCCAAAGCTTTGAAGCTCCTCTTCATTGCACATTTATCACCATAGCCATTCACTATCGACATTCTTGAAAATAGCAAAGGAGTGCACTCTCTGAGGGCCAACTTCATACAAACAAGGACGATCTTGATAGGCAACAATAGAAGCTTCGATTCAAGGAAGGTTTGCATTGTGTTCTTCATTGCTTCATTTCATTCAATCTTTCTTAGTTTCACTATTCTATTGAGTTATGGGTATTTGATATTGTTTGTTGCATATTCATTGTTGATCCTATTTTAACCTAACAGTAGGGGTTGATCATCTTCCTTTTTCCTATTCTCCTTCCTAATTTCCTCTCCTAACTCACTCTTGACTTTGACAATGTTGGTGATGCAGGAGCATCCCTGGTTCAAGAGCAATCTTGCATCAACCAAAAACATTTGCATTTCAGTTTGTTTCCTTTCATTTTCTAGTTCAGTTCAGGCAGTTTAGTCAAAAGTAATTTCTTTATTTTGGTCCACATTCTACCACAGTTGCATTTGACACCTTACAGAGCTCAACTCAGCATCTAGATTCATTCATCTACATCATATTCAAAATTCAGAGCATTTAGATTAAGTACCAGAAAGATATCGCTATCAGAAGATCGACTATTTTCTCATAACAGAGCATCCTAACAGACTCTGATAATCTACTAAAGGAGAAGGCTTGTGGAGCATTCCTCAACTTGTGGAGCTTAATGACACACCGTTCAATGATATTTGGTTCATGGCCAACCTTCCCCAAGATTCACACATCATTCCATTCATTTGCAGAGGTGTTCTACATGATTAGGTCCGACCTATCCGTGTACACACGTTACAACTCTTCATTGGAGTTTGTGACCTTCCTTGGCCGCTGTGGAGGAATCCATTGTTCCAGAGATGATATATATTGATGTAATAGATCCTTAGGAAAGTAGTTATCAAGATTATGATCATTAGAATAAGTTCATAGTTTGGATTTTGCGTGAAGGGGACTTCAAAGCTATATCTTGCGCATATTCTGATATTCTGTAATTAGGCCTTTGAGCCCTAATTGTAAGCCCGCATGATGTCAGCCAAAATGTATTTGAATTCTATATTGAATGAATGAATCTATATTTGTTTCATATCTTTGAGTTGTTTCCGCTGTGTTTACTCTTGTTGCATGACCTGGACAGTTCATTCTTTGAACCCTCCTACCGTGACTGCACCAAGTGGTATCAGAGCGAAAGTTTTGAATCTTTGGGAGTGAGTTGAGTGAAGTTGGCAAGCAAATTCCATAAGATCTTGCTGTGGACAAATCACCGAATTGAGGTAGGTTACTTGTGTCGCAACTGATAGCGGATTGTGAGGTAGTTGTCACCTTATAGACTGATCACCGAATTTGAGGCAGTTTGCACCTAATCCTAGGAAGAATGCTACTGAGGAGAGTTGTTTCTATTCGAATGATGGAGATGATGAAAACAATGCAAATTTGTTTGGATGTTGTTGAAGAAGATAGGCGAAGAGGATTGACACCGAGACCTAATGTTGAAAGTGATGATGAAGAAGAATTTCAATCTATTGAACAAATTGGCGAAACCCTAGGAGGTGATGAAGAAGAAGAATCAGATCAAGTAAAGATGTTGCGAGCTATTTCCAAGATTGGAAAAAGACCTAGAGTTGATGCGCCGAATTATACTGGTAATTTGAATCTTGAAGAATTAATTGACTAGATAAATGACATGGAAGAATACTTTGAATATGAGGAAGATGAAGATCCAGAGAAGGTGAAATTTGCAAAGACAAAATTGAAAGGACATGCTACTATATGGTGGAAAAAAGTTTAGTTGGAAAGAAATAGAAGATGGAAATAAAATATTATGAAGTGGGATAGGATGGTGGCAAAATTGAAGAATCAATTCATACCTGCTGACTATGAGTTGAAGCTGTTGAAAAGATTGCAAAACCTGAGACAGAAGGAGAAATATGTGGAGTATACTAAGGAATTTCATAAGATGATCATAAGGACTGGATATAGTGAAGAAAGCAAGGAGAAAGTGGCTAGATACATCAATGGACTGAGATTGAGCATTCAAGAAGAACTAAGCTTGGTAAGGATGACATCTTTGGAAAAAGCATATAAGTTTGCCCTAAAAGTTGAAGAGAAGATTAATAAAAGACATGATCCAAGATAGAAAGGTAGAGGAGGTGAATTTTAGAGAGGTAGAATATTTTTTGGAGGAGATAGATCACATTCAAAGCAAAACAAGTTTGACAATACATTCAAGAAGGAGGATAGAGATAATGATGCTTATCGGAGAGATGACATAAATTTTTACCGGAGAGGAAGTGCATATGAAAATGAAGGATACAAAAGAGAGGGAAGAGGATTTGATAAGAGAACATTTAGACGTAATTGATTCAAGTGTGGAGTTGAAGGACATAGAGCATTTGAATGTAATCAGGGTAGTACAAGTACGAAGACAAAAAATAGTGGAAGAGCAACCTATGTGGATGAAGAGCCCATTGAACTAGGTGATCCCTCTTCTGTTGGTAAGATGGAGAAAGGAGAATCACTTGTGATGAGAAGAGCACTATTTCAAGCATAAGAAAATGAGGAACCACCGTAGAGGGAAAGTTTGTCCAAAACAAGATGCAAATCAAGAGGTAAATGTTGTAAAGTTGTGATTGATAGTGGTAGTTCAGATAATCTAGTTTTAGAGGAGATGGTGACTAAGCTAAAGTTGGAAAAATTTAAACACCCTAAGCCCTATCAGATAGTGAGTGAACAATGTTTGGTGAAATTTTGTATTGTATCTTATGATGATGAAGTCTTGTGTGATGTTATGCCTATGGATGTATCTCATATTTTGTTGGGTAGACCTTGGCATTATGATAGAAAGCTATACATGATGGGAGAAAGAATACATACACTATAACAACAAATGGAAAGAGAATTACTTTGATTCCTTTAGAAGATGATGCTAAAAGTGAAGTATGTAGAAATGCTAGAATCCGTTTGGTAGATGGAAGAAAATTTCTTGATGGTTTGAGACATGAGAATATGTGTTATGCTTTGATTCCTAAGAAACCTAAAACATTGAAGAAAGAGGCTGGAAGAGAACAACCACAGGAAATAAGAAAGTTTCTAACAGAGTATGAAGACATCATATCAGATAATGTACCTAAAGGATTGCCACATATAAGGAGTATCAGTCATCACATGGATCTTATACTGGGAGCTAGTTTGCCTAACAAAGCAACACACAGAATGACATCGGCAGAGAATGCAGAACTGAATAGACAGATATAGGAATTGTTGAGGAAAGGTTTGATCAGAGAAAGTTTGAGTCCTTATGCAGTACCTGCAGTATTAGCACCTAAGAAGGATGGAGAATGGAGAATGTGTACTGACTTGAGAGCAATAAACAAGATCATAGTTAAGTATAGATTTCCTATATTAAGGATAGATGATATCATGGATTGTTTGAGTGCAGCAAGATATTTCACAAAGATAGACTTGAAGAGTGGATACCATCATATTAGAATCAGAGAAGGAGATGAATGGACGACTGCTTTTAAAACAAATGAAGGATTGTATGAATGGTTAGTGATGCCTTTTGGATTGACAAACACATCAAATACTTTCATGAGATTGATGAATGAAGTCTTGAAGAAATTCTTGGGTAAGTTTGTGATTGTATAGTTAGATGATATTCTAATTTTTAGTAAGACAAAAGAAGAACATTTGTGGCATATTAGACAAGTTTTGCAGAGGTTGAGAGAAGAGAAATTGTTGATAAACATCAAGAAGTGTAGTTTCATGAAGGAAGAGTTGGTATATTTGGGATTTGTGATTTCTGTGGAAGGATTGAAGATGGACCCTAAGAAAGTGAAAGCAATTGTTGAATGGCCTACACTGGAGAGCATTGGATAGGTTAGATCATTTCATGGATTGGCTAGTTTCTACCAAAATTTCATCAGAAATTTTAGTTTAGTATGTAACCCTATAACAGAGACAATGAGAGGTGACATAAAAGACTTTAAGCGAACATCTGGAGTAGATAAAAGTTTTGAATTGTTAAAGCAGAAAGTGACAGAGCAACCTATTTTGGCGTTACCAGATTTCAATAAGGTATTTCAAGTTGATTGTGATGCAAGTGGAAATACAATTGGAGTAGTATTAAGTCAAGAAGGTAGACCTATAGCATATTTCATTTTTAAAGTTGAATGATGTAAGGAGAAGATATTTAGTTTATGATCAAGAGTTCTATGCCATAATTCAAGCCTCAAAGAAGTGGAGACATTACTTGTTGCCTAAGGAGTTTGTACTATATACAGATCATCAAGCTTTGCAGTATTTGAACAGTCAAGGTAATTTGAATCAAAGACATATGAGATGAGTAGAGTTCATGCAGAGTTACACTTTTGTGTTGAAGCATAGGAGTGGAAAATCAAACAAAATTGTTGATGCATTGAGTAGAAGAAGAAACTTGTTGACAAAAATGAGAGTTGAAGTGTTGGGTTTTGATTGAAGAACATGTATGAGGGAGACATTGATTTTGCAGAACCTTAGAAAGCATGTAAGGAACCTGTTGTGATAGATAGAAGTAAGTGGCTGGATTATTTCATTCAAGAAGATATGTTGTTTAGAGGAAATCAATTGTGCATACCTAAGAGTTCAATGAGAGACAATTTGATCAAGGAGAAACATAGTGGTGGATTGGTAGGACATTTTGGCATTGATAAGACATTGGCTTTGGTAAGTGAAAACTACTTTTGGCCTTAGATACATAAGGATGTTAAGAGATTTGTGTAGAGTTGTAGAGTTTGTCAAGTTGCAAAAGGGAGTAGTCGAAATACTAGATTGTATAGACCTTTGACAGTACCAAAGAGACCTTGGGAGGACATAAGCATGGATTTTGTAATGGGATTGCCAAAGACACAGAGAGAACATGATGCAATATTTCTAGTGGTTGACAGGTTTTCAAAGATAGCTCATTTCATACCTTGTAAGAAGACACTTGATGCAGTGCATGTAGCAGACCTATTTTTCAAGGAGATTGTGAGAATACATGGATTATCGAAGATCATAGTTTCAGACAGAAACACAAAGTTTGTTAGATACTTTTGGAACACTTTGGAAGAAGATGAAGATAGATTTGATGTTCAGTTCAACATTTCACCCATAGACTGATGGACAGACGGAGGTAGTGAATAGGAGTTTGGGAAACTTGTTGAGATGTTTGTTTGGAGAGAAGACAGGAAGTTGGGATTTGATTCTTTCACAAGCAGAGTTTGCATACAATAATTCAATGAATAGGAGTACCAAAAGAACACCTTTTGAGATTGTTACCAGAGTACATCCTAGAGGAGTTGTAGAATTGAGAGAGATCAACATGGAAGAAAAGAGAAGTGCAGAAGCAGAGGAATTTGCAGATCACATGAAGACAGTGCATAATCAGGTGAAGAAGCATTTGGAGGATATGAACAGTAAGTATAAGGAAAAGGCAGATGAGAAGAGAAGACATAAGGAATTAGAAGTGAGAGATGAAGTAATGGTATACTTGAGAAAAAAAAGATTTCCAGTTGGGACATATAACAAGTTGAAGATGAAGAAGTTTGGACCTTGTAAGATGCTCAAAAAATTTGATTTAGGAAATGCATATGAAGTGGAGTTACTAGAGACATTGGGTATATCACCTATTTTCAACATTGCAGACCTTTATTAGTATCATGAAGCAGAGTTCAGTGACAACATTGAAGAAGATTTGAAGAAGTAGTTACCATAGAAAGCCCTGGAGTAGATTGAAGACATTTTGGACAATAGAGTTGGATGCCAACACTAGAGGAAGACAATACAAATAATATCTTGTGAAGTGGAAAGACAGACTGGAAGAAGATTGAGCATGGATTTCTCAGACTGAGGTGGTCAGTCTTCATTATCCCCTAGCCCCAGCAAAGTGAGGGACTCAATTTTTTAATAACCCTAGATGTCTAATGCAGGAGCATCCTTGGTTCAAGAGCAATCTTGCATCAACTTAAAACATTTGCATTTCAGTTTGCTTGCAATTTAGTTTGTTTCCTTTCATTTTCCAGTTCAGTTCATGCAGTTCAATCAATAGCAGTTTCTGTATTTTGGTCCACATTCTGCCGTAGTTGCATTTGACACCTTATGGAGCTAGACTTAGTGTCTAGATTCATTCATCTACATCATATTTAGAATTCAAAGCATTTGGATTAAGTACCGAAAAGATATCGCTATCAGAAGATTGAATGTTTTCTTAGAATAGATCATCCTAACAGACTCTGATAATCAGCTAAAGGAGAAGGCTTGCGGAGCATTCCTCAACTTGTGTAGCTTAATGACACACCATTAAATGATCTTTGGTTCATGGCTGACCTTCCCCGAGATCCACACATCATTCCATTCATTTGTAGAGGTGTTCTACATGATTAGGTCTGACCTATCTGTGTACACACGTTACAGCTCTTCATTCGAGTTTGTGACCTTCCTTGGCCGATGCGGAGGAATCTATTGTTCCAGAGGTGATATATATTGATGTAATAGATCCTTAGGAAAGTAGTTATCAAGATTATGATCATTAACATAAGTTCATAGTTTGGATTTTGCGCGAAGGGGAGTTCAAAGCTATATCTTGTGCATATTCTGATATTCTGTAATCAGGCCTTTGAGCCCTAATTGTAAGCCCGCATGATGCCAGCCAGATTGTATTTGAATTCTATATTAAATGACTGAATATGTCTTTGTTTCATATCTTTGAGTTGTTTCCGTTGTGTTTACTCTTACTGGATGGCTTGGACAGTTCATTCTTTGAACCCTCCTACCATGACTACACTAGTTGGGCTCCCCCAGCCTTTATTATACCTTCACCTCCTTGACCTTTAAGCACAATATCTGGGCATCTGTCTACTACTCCCCTTATTGTTGATGCTTGAGCTTGGCCTCTTTTGGGTGACCCTTCTTGATTTCTCTTTCTCCTTTTTATTATCAGGGGCTACCCATCATCGTTGCTTTCCTCTAAGTCTTGATAAGTAGGGCCCTGCTCTACTGTAGGCTCAGGTTGTTTCTTTGTCTTCATGGATACTACTACAGTAGAGAAGGAGGCTTGCCCTATCTGAGGTGAGGGATTTGGAGTCATTTTGACACCAATGTTCATTCCCAACCTCTTAGTGGCTTTAGGTGAACCTTCTTGTATATTGTCTCTTATCTTTAAGGAAGTCATCATATTCTTCTTTAGCCAATTCTTGTCTCTTCCTTTTGTTATCTATTGTCACAACCACCCCCTTGACTTTGAGCACAACAACCTCCTTCTCTACCCAATCTTTGGTTAGTTGCATGACCCTCTAAATTATTATATCTAGTGAGGTTTCTTCTAGCTGGCTCCAGTCTGGTGGAGAGATTGTCTCATTATATATCTTCTTGTCTTTGTATTCTTGAGACATAATCACTTGATTAGCCTCCTGCAATTGTGGGGGAACAAGAATGTAATCCAAAGTGCGGATTTGTTTGAGAGTTAGCCTTTGATAGCTCCTCCTTCTGACCTTAACATCATCGGAACAATCAGCCCAATAGTTTTATATGTGTACATGGTGCACTGACTTCTTCAATAATGCTTCCAATGTATGATAGGGATCATACTACCTTGTTAAAGGGAAAGGTTGTAAACACATCAGCTGTAATCCTCCTATGGCTTCTTTGGTTGTTTTTGCATCAGGGCACATGTACCATCCAATCATGAATGGAAACATGACCTTGGGTATCTTATTCCTCTAGGCAAATGCCTCATGTGAAGGCAATATTTGCATGGCCATCTCCATTACTATGACCTCATCAGTTGGATACCTTGGAAAAATCATGGGTTGCCCATCAAAGCCCTCCATTCTTATATATGTGAATGTAGGGAACTGGATAAACCATGATCCATTCTTGCTTACTATTGATTGAGCTTCCATGCTCATTCTTTTTGCTCTGTCCTCCTCCATTGTTCGAACCAGATGCATGATGAATTAATCATTAACCCTCTTATAATGTTGGAGGGATTCCCTCCTCTCTAACTATGGATAATGGTCCCAAATGTTTACATCTCCAAGATTATGGCCAACCTTGCCAACTCTTTGCAGATCATTAAATGTGCCTTTGGCTACACATGAATACACTACATAGGAGGTCATATGGAACATATTTGTTTTTCCTCCTAGATTTTTGAAGATTTCATCAATGTTATGACTGATTACTTTGGCCCATTGTGGTTTTTGATCAGTGGATTCTATCATCCTCATGAGGCCATACATCCAGTCTTCAAAACAACCTGCATTTGGTCTTCCCCTCATGTGATTGAGCATAACCATCATGTATTGGTATTTGGGAGAAAAGTTGAATTTGTACAAGTGCACAGGTAGCTTGGTCGATGCCTTATATGTTTTGTTACTGGCCCTCCAAGAGAACATGCATTTCCTGCATTCCTTGAAACTGCCCTGATATTGCTTCTCTAGGGCTCCCAAATTAATCTCATACAGATTAGACCTTGATGGCAAGTTGAAGGTGGAAGTGATGCCTACGACTAAAAAGTTTGCATATATTTGGCCATGTTTCTCGACCCTTCTGATATGGATATTATAATTGTTGGCACATTCAGCTACTAGTTCAATGGCCTCCGTTGCATATGGGAACCTGCCCGCGTGCCACATGCCTAAACTGTATATACTCATGAGCAAGGGATCTCCACTACCTCTCTCTAATTTGGTGGTCTATTGATCAAGATTAGTGTTCCCTGGGTGTGTATCCCCAATTTGCCCGTATTTGAATGTGGACCCTCTAGGTTGTATGCACATAGGTGTCAAGAACTTAGTATCTGAACTATTCTTGCAAATATCCATTGTATCTTCCAATGACAAATGTGTTAGACTTAGGGCACACAACTGAGAGGGGGGGTTAATCAGTTGTCCAAAATTTCCATACTTAAATCTTCTTAGTGATTAGAAGTATGTCATTCATGAAACATAATGCAATTAAATCAAAAGCACAAACTCATCAACACATAGGACACCAAGATTTTGACGTGGAAAACTCAGTTAAGGGAAAAACCACGGGGTGATTAACCCAAGATTGTATTCTCTATTAGAAGAATAGAAAGAACAAATGGCACATGCTAATTAGGGCTCACTGCCCAAGCACACTGCTCACAAGAGGCTCACTGCCTACAAGAAACACACTGTCTACAAAGAATTAAGTATCACCTACTTGAACTGGAAAGTAGCATCTTCACCATGCTTGAATCAGTTCCATTTAAGCCCAATACTTCTGCTCTGCCTTTCGCTCTCCTTCTCTCTACCACACTCTCATCTCCACAAGTACAACTTTGAAATGACTTCGTAACCCCTTACTTATACAAGACATCAACTTAGGAATGATCATCTAAGTCGGAAAACATCTATAAGAACATCCGCAAGACGTGTAACTCATCTGATCAGCCAGTCTCAGGAAGAACATCATCATCTGGAGATTATTCTTCAATTGTGGGCTCCAACTCCAATGCGGACCACCAATACGGGCTGGACACGATACAAAGACATTAACAAGATATCCTGACTCACCAAGAACATTCGCACTTCATCTATTTACTGAAAATCATCTCTCCTTCATCCAGAACCTCAAGAACACAATCTGTCACTACTGTCACAAAGGAATACATGCTTTCGGACCTTAAAACTATGAACCAATCTAGATAACACTCCACAAAGACCTCCTTAACACTACCTCAAATCTACAGAATAGGAGAGTGTATTTCCAGATATCACTGGACCTGTCTGTATCACTATGTCACCACTGAGCACCTACCAGAACTGGTTTTACTTGAACTACCATAACTTCTTCATATCTTCATGCAAACCTCTAAAAACTCTACTGAACTATTTTAAGACACATATCTACAAACCCTTTAATCTGTATCCTCTGATCCTCATCCTATCTTGGACTTTTGCCTTACTGTCATCACTGTTCTTCACTATTCCTGATTGAGACTAATTTTCTCAATATCCTCAGCTCTCATCTTATCCAATTCTTATCATTAATGTAACAGGAGTATGTTGACATCAATGACAACACCGGTTAGGCCCATACTTGCAACAAAATGTACATGTCTTAACCTAACATGCATTTTAGGGTCTTAGATCTGTCAATTTTCATATATATCATGGTCTTTTACCATTTGTAGAAATATATACGAGCATCCTCATGCGAATTTACCAAAGTAAAAAAGACATTTACCTACTTACTATTTATAAATGAAAAAATGAGGGATTCATGTATTACATACCTAATTTCTATGTCTTAAACCTAATTTATTGATATCAAGATATGTAGGTTCACTGTTCAATCACCCTCCTTTGTTCGCCGTTCAACGTGCACCCCATTCTATTGAATTTGCAGTTACTATAATGGCAGTCTTAATCACACAGGAACTCTGTAATTTCTCATTGAAGGCCTTGTAAGTGTAAAATGAGCATAAATCACCTTATTATAATCGTTAACATTTGTGAATTAAGGTGTAATCAATTCTATACTATTTGTGTCCATGGATATACATGTAGTGTCCTTAAGATTGCAACAAGCGGTGCCATGTGATTTGAAATTTTAAATATCCACCTACCATTAGATGACATTTATTACGGGGTCTATATATTTGAAAATGTATGGGTGCTTAAACAATATGCTCACCTTTACGGAATATGCACATGATGTCATCATGACATTGGTCAACATTGACCGAATGTAAGAAGCGAGTCATGAAAAACCTAATGTGTTTCTTTTCATCCCAATATTAGGGAAAAATGATATGTCCATATGGACTAGTCAATGTGTCACATGGCATCTTCCTATTGGTCCCTAGAAAACTACGTGTCTAGATCCTAGGGTACATATGTGGACATTATGAAATATCTGGGTGGTTAGTTATGCGAAACATCTGTTGCAAGTATGTGCCTAATCGGTGTTGTCATTGATGTCAACATATGTTTGTTTGTATTGGTGTCAACTGTATCCTATTTTGGTATTTGTTTAGAAGCTTTATATGTTGAGGATATTGAGAAAATTAGCCCCTCCAGAAGAATCAGAAAGTAAACAGTGAATCACAGTGAAGACAATGAGTTGCATATTGAAGAACAGTCCAGAAGATTTTTCCACATTTCTTGCAGGCTAAAGATCTTGGTCTATGGATTGGAAGTAATTTAGAAGCATGGATGAAGATGCTAAATCCTGAGTTTGAGCCTTCGGTATGAAGATTTGAGTGAGTTACATACACTAGAGTAAAACTTGCTTTTTCTAATTATTCACTGGTGCCTGAGAGAAAGTATTTTGCTCCGCATTCCTTTGCATTAAAGTGTTTTGCTCTACAGTTCTAGAGGGAAGTCTGGGATGATGATAAGTGCCTACAATTGCAATGGTTCATGTTTTGGTGGTCTGCAAGTTATCTTTCTTTTATGACAGTTGAAGACAGTGAAGTTCATATGCTCCGGTGTGAAGAATCTCATGAATAAAGTGGTTTGAGTTTGTGCGGTTGCTCCTAGTGATTTAAATGTGCTTGTGGATACCTCCTGATCATGTTCCTACCTTTACATTGGTCTACATTAAGGAATTGAGATCATATTTGAAGATTATTCCCAGATAACGTAGCGTGTAACCAGTCTTAGCCGACTTGGTTAATTCCAGTGTTTACAAAGATCCCTTCAAGATTATGGAAGCATGTTGTGGTGTGGAAGATCATTTTTGAGTCCCAGCTAAGGCATGGTGTGATCTGCATACATCTATACTATAATTCCTTAGCATAATTTTGTATTAGGTCAAGACCTATTTTGTAAATGTTTGTAATGCCGACCTTGGAGATTGTTCCAATGGTTGATGATTGTAATGCTGACCTTGATGATCATTCCAAGGTTGATGAAGTGTATAAATACTTGTAATTGAGTCATGGAAAATATGTCCTTGTGCGAAGATCGGAAGATAAGGAAAGAGGTGGAAAGGCAGAGCAAAGCAGAGGAACTACTATACTTCAATGTATTAATCTTAGACATGAAGACGATGTTGATCTTGGTAGTGAGCCTGGCAGTGAGCCACCAGTAGGGTTTAATAGCCCTCAGGGTTTAACAGTCCTCATTATAATCTTTCTAGGTTAAGGGTTGAGGCAGTGAGCCTGCTAGACCTAGCTGTACTTCATGGCAGTGAGCCAACATGTTCTAGGCCCGTGGAGTGACCAAGCCTAAACATCATTTTTCAAAGATTGCAATATATTTTGAGAGCTAATCCTCTCATGGTTTTCCCCACCTCGGGGTTTTCCATGTAAAAATCTGGTGTCTCTTGTGTTTAATGTTGCATCTATGTTTAAGTTTTTGATTTCATGCATTCATTGTTTAATCATAACAAATGTGGACAAGTGATTAATGTTTAAGTATAGAAGTGATTAAGTTTTTGGGACAACTAATTCACCCCCCCTCTTAGTTGTCCAACACATTTCAACAATTGGTATCAGAGCCAATTTCCTCTGAATAAAGTCTAACAGCTTGAGGAAGATCCAAAATGTTTTATAAGAAGGAAGCACCGCATTTTGATGGGATGAATTATGCTCTTTGGAAGGCACGAATGAAAAGCCATCTTCTTTGTCTTAGTTACAAATTATGGAAAGTTGCAGATGCAAAATACACCATGCCTCAAAATGGTTTGATGACTGAAGATGAAATCAAAGAATATGAGGTGGATGTCAAAGCAAAAGATGCTCTATTAAGTTCATTAAATGACTCAGTACTGACAAAAGTTGTGGATCTTGAAACTGCAAATGAGGTATGGGAGAAGTTGAAAAATTTGTATGGAGGAGATGATTCTGTGAAGGAGGCCAAGCTACAAAGTTTGAAAGTGAAATATGAGAGTTTGAAGATGAATGAAGATGAAAACATAATAGCCTTTATGCAAAGAGTTGATGAACTTGTCACCAGAATAAAAGGTATGGGGGGAACTCTCAGTGATAAGGAAGTTGTGATAAAAATTCTCAGATCACTACCAAAGTCCTACAGTTACAAGGTAGCTGCAATTGAAGAATTTATGCAAGTAAAAACTATTGACAGAGATCAGTTACTTGGTAAGCTTACTGCCTTTGAAATGAGAGAGTTTGGTGATGCCTTGCCAAAATTTGAGACTACCTTCAAAGCCAGTACTTCTAGGAAAACCTCTAGATTAGAAAAGTACAAGGTAGAATCTGATGATGAGTTTGATGAAATTGCAGCCAACTTTGTGGATAGACTGTAAAGAGGGTTCGGTAAGTTTAAAGGTAAATTACCTTTTAAATGTTTTTCCTGTGGTAAAGTAGTCCACTTTGCTTCCAGATGTCTTGATAGAATTGAAAGAAATAGAAAAAGATATGAGAACAGGCCTAGGATCTAAAATAAATGTTATTATGTTGAATATTTTGATGATGATGGAGTATCAGATAATGGTGAACTAGATAATGCTAGTACCTCTGGTAATGAATGTTTGTTTATTACTAATCCTTGCTAGCCGTGTGAAGGAAGAAAAACCAGTGGAAAGTGCTTTGGCTGCTTAGGTTGTTGAAGACAAAGATGAATGGGTTATTGATAGTGGTTTCTTTCACCACATGATTGGTGACAAAAGTAAGTTTGTGAGTTTGGAAAGATATGATGGTGGACTGGTTACGTTTGGAGATTATACAGCTGGTAAGATTTGTGGAAAAGGATCTATTTCTTTTGATGGTAAGCATAATACTAAAGATGTCTTGTATGTGAAAGGATTAAAGCACAATTGTTTGAGTGTGGGTCAAATGTGTGACAAAGGTTATGATTTAATCTTCAAGAACAATGGATGTAAGATTAGGGAGAGCTCCGGAATAGTCATTGCAACTGGTAAGAAAACCAGAGGTAATATCTATCACTTGAAAGGAACTGATAACTATTATTTATTGGCTTAGACTAATGAAAGTTGGCTATGGCATAGAAGGTTGTGTCACATCAATTTTGATAACATTATGAAGAAGTACTGCACAGGCTATTAGAGATTTGCCTAAGCTTGTGAAGCCTGCTAATCCTATTTGCAAGGAGTGTCAATTTGGGAAACTAACAAGAACAAGTTTTAAAAGCAAGGACCAATCAACTGATGGACTACTGGAACTAGTGCATACAGATTTGTGTGGACCTACCAGAGTAAGAAGATTTCAAGGAGACATGTATTTCATGTTGCTTATTGATGATTATTGTAGAATGACTTGGGTTACCTTTTTGAAAGAAAAAGCAGAAGCTTTAGATAAGTTCAAAGCATCTAAGGCAATGGTTGAAAATGAGATGGATTTGAAGATCAAATGTTTAAGGTCTGATAGAGGAGGAGAGTTTACATCAAATGAATTCAATTTCTTTTGTGAAGAACATGGGATAAAGAGATAGTTATCTGCACCTAGAACTCCACAACAAAATGGAGTTGTTGAAAGGAAAAATAGAACAATTCAAGAAGCTGCTAGAACCATGATGAAGGAAGCTAATCTTCCAGAAGTATATTGGAGAGAGGCAATTCACACTACTATATATATCCTAAACAGAGTCCAAGTCAAAGGTAACAATTCTAAGGCTCCTTATGAATTGTGGTATGGTAAAGTTCCTACTGTGAAATATCTTAAAGTTTTTGGTAGCAAATGTTATATCAAAAGAGAAGATATAGGCAAGTTTGATGCTAGGTGTGATGAAGGAATCTTCCTTGGTTACTCCACTAAGAGCAAGGCCTACTAGTGCTATAATAAGAGGTTGAATAAGATCATTGAGAGTGCAAATGTCAAAGTCAATGAAAGCAAGGAGAGGTCTCCAGAATCAAGTGGATATGAATCCAATAAACCAGATGTTTCAGAAGTGGTGCAGCATGAAGACGACTCAAATGAAGAGGAACAAGCTCCGGAAAGTGCTACCAAGACACCAAGGTATGTAAAACTTAATCATTCTGAAGATCAAATCATAGGGGATAAGAGCAAAGGAATCCTAACTAGAAGAAGAGTTGCAGAAGAACAAGTAAAATTTTGTCTGATTTTTGAGATTAAACCTAAGACTGTGAATGAAGCTTGCAATGATGAGAATTGGGTAAAGGCTATGAAAGAAGAATTGATGTAGATAGAGAAGAATCAGACTTGGGATCTTGTTCTCAAACCAGCAGATAAAAATGTAATTGGCACCAAGTGGGTCTTCAAAAACAAGATGAATGAGAATGGTGAAGTTGTAAGAAACAAAGCAAGGTTGGTATGCAAAGGATACTCTCAAGTTGAAGGAATAGATTTTGAGGAAACATTTACACTAGTGGCAAGGATTGAAGTTATAAGAATGTTTTGGCATTTGTAGCCTACAAAAATTTTAAGGTATATCAGAGGGATGTGAAGTATGTATTCTTGAATGGAGAATTGGAAGAAGAAGTCTATATTGAACAACCGGAAGGATTCTAGCCATCACATTAGGGTGACATGGTATGCAGATTGAAGAAGGCATTGTATGGATTAAAACAAGCCCCTAGGGCTTGGTATGCTAGGGTGGATAAGTATCTAATATAGTTGGGATTCAACAAGGGTACTACCAATAGCAATCTCTATTTCAAGATCAATAATGAACAAATCCTAATTGTTGCAGTCTTTGTTGATGACATTATCTTTGGAGGCAATGAAAGTATGTGCACAATTTTTGTTGGAGAAATGCAAAGTGAATTTGAAATGTCCATGTTTAGTGAGATGAATTTCTTTTTAGTATGTGAAAGAGTTGTTAAAGAAGTTTGGGATGAAAGACTCTAAACTGGTAAATACTCCCATGATAACTGGTTGTAAGTTGAGCAAAAATGATGATTCACCTATGGTAGATCAGAAAAGGTATAGATCTATGACTGGAGGATTACTTTTTCTGACTCAAACTAGACCTGACATAATGCATGCAGTTTGTCTTGTGGCAAGATTTCAAGTAGAACCTAAGGAGTCACATGCGATGGAAGTTAAGATAATTCTAAGATATTTGAAAGGCACAATGGATTATGGTTTGTGGTATCCAAAGGACAATGATTTCACTTTCAGTGCATACACTGAAGCAGATTGGGCCGGAGATGTGGATGACAGAAAAAGTACAAGTGGAGGTGCATTCTTCTTGGGAAAAAGGCTGGTATCTTGGATAAGCAAGAAACAAGATTCAATATCTCTGTCCACTACAGAAGAAAAATATATTGCAGCAGCATTTTGTTGTACTCAAGTGTTATGGATGAAGCAGATATTGAAGGACATCAGAGTTGTGTATGAAGATCCAAATGCAATCTTTTGTGACAATACAAGTGCCATAAACATATCAAAGAATCTAGTAATGCATTCAAGGACAAAGCACATATCCATAAGATATCACTTTCTAAGGGTAAAAGTTATAGAGAATGAAGTCAAGTTAGAATATGTATCTACAAAAGACCAAATTGCAGACATTTTCACCAAACATCTGCCTAAGGATACTTTTGAGTATCTTAGAGAAAAGTTATGGGTTATTACCCCTCCTGCTCTAAACTAAGATGCACAAGAGTGCATTAGTCCGGTGGTGCTTAGAGTCCCTTCTCCAGATCCATATTGATGTTTTTAGGGCTACTTCTCATGGGGAGTAGTCAGAGAGTTTAGAAGAGAGATTGGATCAAAGTAGAAGAGTGCAAGTATGTGCCCTTTGCCATTGATGTCAAAGGGGGAGAGAAATCATGTGAAAAACTTAGAGAGAAAGAGTGCAGATGTGTAAGAGAGAAAGAGTGTAGATGTGTAAAGAGATAGGGGGAGAATCTTGTCTTGATGGTTGTTGTAGTTTTTCACATCATATGTTGCCATCAATGACAAAGGGGGAGATTGTTGCAAGTATGTGCCTAATCGGTGTTGTCATTGATGTCAACATATCTTTGTTGTCATTGGTGTCAACTGTATCCTATTTTTGTATTTGTTTAGAAGATTTATATGTTGAGGATATTGAAAAAATTAGCCCCTTCAAAAGAATCAGAAAGTAAACAATGAATTATAGTGAAGACATTGAGTTGCATACTGAAAAATAGTCCAGAAGATTGCTCCGCATTTCTTGTAGACTGAAGATCTTGGTCTGCGGATTGGACATTATTTAGAAGCATGGTTGAAGATGCTAAATTTTGAGTTTGAGCCTCCGGTATGAAAATTCACTAGAGTAAAACCTACTTTTTCTGATTATTCACTGGTGCCTGAGAGAAAGTATTTTTCTCTACATTCCTCTGCATTAAAGTGTTTTGCTCTGCAGTTTTAGAGGGAGGTCTGGGATGATGATAAGTGCCTACAATTGCAATGGTTCATGTTTTGGTGGTCCGCAAGCTATCTTTCTTTTATGACAGTTGAAGATAGTGAAGTTCATATGCTCCGGTGTGAAGAATCTCATGAATAAAGTGGTTTGAGTTTGTGTGGTTGCTCCTGGTGATTTAAATGTGCTTGTGGATACCTCCTAATCATGTTCCTACCTTTAAATTGGTCCGCGTTAAGGAATTGAGATCGTATTTGAAGATTATTCCCAGATAATGTAGCGTGTAACCAGTCTTAGCTGACTTGGTTAATTCCAGTGTTTGTAGAGATCCCTTGAAGATTATGGAAGCATGTTGTGGCATGGAAGATCATGTTTGAGTCCCAGCTAAGGTATGGCATGATCTACATACATCTATACTACAATTCCTTAGCATAATTTTGTATTAGGTCAAGACCTATTTTGTAAATGTTTGTAATGCTGACCTTGGAGATTGTTCCAATGGTTGATGATTGTAATGCCGACCTTCATGATCATTCCAAGGTTGATGAAGTGTCTAAATACTTGTAATTGAGTCATGGAAAAGATGTCCTTGTGCAAAGATGGGAAGATAAGGAAAGAGGTGGAAAGGTAGAGCAGAGCAGAGGAACTACTATACTTCAATGTATTAATCTCAGACATGAAGAAGATGTTGATCTTGGCAGTGAGCCTAGCAGTGAGCTTCCAATAGGGTTTAACAACCCCAAGGTTTAACAACCCTTATTGTAATCTTTCTAGGTTTAGGGTTGAGGCAGTGAGCCTGCTAGACCTAGTTGTACTTCATGGCAGTGAGCCAACATGTTCTAGACCTGTGGAGTGACCAAGCTTGAACATCATTTTTCAAAGATTGCATTATATTTTGAGAGCTAATCCTCTCTATGGTTTTTCCCCACCTTGGGGTTTTCCACATAAAAATCTGGTGTCTCTTGTGTTTAATGTTGCATCTATGTTTAAGTTTCTAATTTCATGCATTCATTGTTTAATCATAATAACTGTGGACAAGTGATTAATGTTTAAGGGCAAAAGTGATTGAGTTTTTGGGACAACTGATTCACCCCCCCTCTCAGTTGTCTGACACATTTCAACAACATCCCCCCTCTTCTAAAGATGAGGGTGACATCATCTTGTCAAACAGTGTTTCTGGACTAATTATAATGTGACGTCATCGTCATCTTAGCAAATATCAGGGCGCTAAGTTAATGTGTAGGATATTGAGATTTATCACTATAGTTGAAATGTCGAATGGGCATATCATCTGGATGGCCACATGGTAATTGTGCAAAGTCTTGCATGGAATTGACATCTTGAGGAATATTCCCTATGGGCAAGCGAGGAATGGTCATGTTGTATAGAGGTGGGATATTAAGTAATGTGAAGACCCTCTTGTGTCAAATATCAGGGTGATGTCATCATCCTATTGGGGTTTCTTTAGAATTGGTTAGGATGATGTCACAGTCATGTTAACAAACATCCACGCATTAAGTTACCATGTAAGAATTCATTGTTAAAGGTCATGTCCAATATCAAGGTATTTAGATGACGTCATTATCGGGTTGCTACTTCCTTATGGTGATATTGAATGATGTCACCAAGATATTGGCTAATATATCAAATATTAAGTTGAATGTGCACCCCAGCGGAATGCCCATGCACTTTGACGGTCTATTACATCTATGGTTAAAATTTGACGTCTGCATATTAATGAATGTGCGGACATTGAGTTTTCCTTTGTTAAAACTCGTGATTAGGATATTAGAGAATATTGGAAACATTAAGTAATGTGATGACCCTCCTTTTTGTGACTATTTGATTGAGTTTTGACCAAGCATAACTTCTTTACTCTTAGGGAAATTTTGGGTGAGCTAAGAGGCAAACTTGCTTAGAATTTTGCATTATTTTTCTTGAGTACTAGGTTTGTGATAACAAAATCTGACTTTGAAAATTAGCCTTTCCTTTTGGGGTCTTGATATGCATAGGATGGCATCCTGACATGTATCTAATACTAACTATTTTACTATACTACTCAAAACAAGGGAACAAACAAGCAAATGAAAAGTTGGGTTCCTATTTTTCTAGGGCAAAATGGGGTGTGTTGTGTAACCACACAACAGGACCCATGTCAATCTTGGTCATATTGAAATCCACTTTTGTGACTTTATTTTCATTTTTATCCCCGATAGGGTCTACAATCTCCAAAATTCTTTGCTCTAAGGAAAAATCCTTTACCATCCGAGACATCATCTTAGCCTTCTTAGGCTAGGGTGTAGGATGCAACAATTTAGCTACAGTGTCAACATTTGTGTCTGTCGTTGGGACATATCTCCTCTTTTTCTCAACAACTTTGTTTATCCAGGAAGGGGAAGACAAAACTATACCACTCTCACTTATACCTAGGACAACTCTGTCTGGCTGATTAAGAGTATCTTGCACAGGAATTTCATTTGATACAGGGGAGGCTGGAATCTCAAACAACGAATGAAAAGTACTCTCATTAGCAATCTATTGAAAAATAGAAGAATCATTACCAGGTGAAGGAGACACATGAGAAGTCATCTAGTTTTCTTGCAATTATTATAAAGTATCCAACTTCTTTACTTGTGGTTTCATGAATGCGGGTTGACTATCCTATTCACATACACCTTTTAGTTTCCTATTATCTTCAGGCTGGTCTCCATCCCCACCACTACCAGATTGTGAACCAACTCTGTGATGACTTGTCTCCATACCAGTTGAAGTTTTCTAAATTTTGGAGGCCTAGGATGTTCCTTGCTGTCTTTTTCTTGATTCTTTATGCACAGAAGAAGATCTAACATGCTCTTTGAAATTTCCACTTATCCCACCTCTCGATCTTCTCCAAAACAAAGGATGACTAGACATTAATATTAGGATAATAGTTCTTTGCACATACAACAACTAGGTCTGGACATGGCACAACATGTGGGAAACCCCCAACATGAGTTAACCCGCTTGTTAGGATTTTCTCGGCTATAGGTGACTTGGGGTTTTGCTCTAATTGAGCCCAAAAATCCTCCAAGTCCAAATCTATATGTCTTAGCTTGATATCTTTCACCTTAGCTAAACTATTCTCAATAAACAAAAGCTTCATCTTTACTTGTTTGAGAAACCAGTAAACAAAAACTTTTGTAACTGCTAAGGGTGCCAAATAAATCACCAAAAGATTTGGGGTAAACAAACAATTTGGACTCATGAAAAAATAATTGTTCTTCCCACACAGTTGACTTAAAGAATTCATATTTATCACTATAAGAAATGGGCAAGAAAGAGCTCCATTTAGCTAACCTCGTTGCCAATACCCGTGTTCAACACCTGTAGAAGACACAGTCCAAAGTTCCTCCAAAGTAAACTAGTGAAAATGAAGAATAAGGTATCTGTGAGGGTTGCAAATCTAATAAAATGTTTCCATAAATTGCATTGATTTTGGTAGCATGTACTATTGTACGATTCATAAATGAGCTTTGTAAATTGCCTTTCAAAAAATGTGCAATTGCACTTATCACAACATTTCTTATTTATTATGAAAGGACAAATGTCACTTCCACTGTGCATGTCAATAAATGGAAATTATTCTAAATTTCTAATAGTTTTTTATCATCAGATGATTGCAGATCAATGACACAAGTTTTTTTTTGGGCCAAAGTATTGACACACCCAAAATTCTACATAAAGTCTCTGGAATAGAGACAAGTGGACTGTGGTGTATTCCATGTGGCTCATTATGATTGCATCATGATGTTTCATGTACAACACAAAATTAAGAGGTAGGCCCATCTTCATAGTTGAGGGCTTGCGCTTTGCCACCACCTTGACCTTTATACAATAATCAATATAAATATATTATATATTTTATATATATCTCAAGTTTCAACCATTGATCTAATAATATCTAACAACTCCTAGTTGATTCCAGAGGATTTTGTTGGAAATGTGTAGCATTGGAGATCTACCTTTTGGAATTGAACTACAATCGTTCATCATTTGTTCATCAAATGGTGGAACAAGTTACACGTGGAACAATTTGATCTGATGGCTGACATTTTGGTGGTCACATTAGTCACCCAAGGCAATCAAGTGGATATAAAATTCAAGCTTTGTAAAGGGAGCCAAGGTACTTTTCGATGCGAGATGTCAAGTCCATATGAGTAAGATGACAAGTCCGTACAAGGATTTCTTGAATTGGATGCCCAAACGCTCTCAAAGCATGATATGAAGTGACATTTTGGCATCTAGAGATTTATTTGCAGGGTTAGTAAGATAGATTGATGGATAGGTAATGATTTTTTGAAATTTCCCAGCAGTCATGGCTATAAAGGGATAGAGAAGGTTGCTTTCGACAATCAATTTCAACTTTTGGTTGTTCCTTGTTAGCTAATTTTGGGAATTATTTAGTTAGAATGTTTTCGACAGAGGAAAGGGTTAGAATGGTTATTGTTATCCTTACCTTGAAGGACCTAGTTCTTGTAAGATGAAAAAAATGAGTCATAGGAACTCCATGTATTACATGGGAGGATCTGGAGAGATAACAACTAGCTACATGGGAAATAAAGAGGAAGGAGAATGGTGCCTTCTGGAATCAATCTTCTTTTAGTGCAACTAGAAAGTGCCTTGGCTCCATAGACAAATGCATCTAGTAGCATTATATGATAAATGGTCTTGCATCTATCTGATGGGTTGTGGTTAGTGTTCTCTCCCAATCCATTGGTACATCTTTCTAGCAGCCTAGTGATGGATTTTTGACAGTGGGCTCTCCCAATCCATTGGTTCATGTGTCTGGTAGCCAACTTAGTATTATGCTTCTTTTGGCTTCCTTCTAGACAATCCAGACTACATAAGGCTTCTTCTTTCACCATGTTAGCTTTTCTTCTTAAATTTGGACGAAAGCCCCAACTTTGTTCCCAATTTCATTCACATATTCTTCCCGATCCAATAGCTAGGGCTCAAGTGAAGGTTTCTTCATTGTGTTGTAAGGAAACTACGAGGGAAATATATAGTGTTCAGTTCTCTATCAACTAGAAATATTTATCCAGCGAGGGGTTGAGGGCTTCTTCTTTCACCATGTAACCTTTATTATAAAGGGATGTCATCTTTGTGTTGTCATCTTTCTATAATAATTGTTTAAGTTTTTTGACATAATAAAATGAGAGATGATTGTAATTCTAATTTGTTAATTTCAATAATTACACACATTGTTAATCTCTTTTATGATGGATTCAAGGAATGATTTTGATTAAACTTATTATTTACATATAATCTAAATTATAATACTTCCAGAATCAACCTATCGATCTAACCATAAAATAATAAAACTTAAAAGTTGCAGAATTATGTTATTATATAAAAATAATAGATAATACGATAAAAGAATTAAAATTTTGACAACAATTGTAATCTATATCAGTAACCCATATTAATATATTATATTAAACAAAAAAGTTTCAGTTTATAGTCTACAGAGGTTTTTTTAGTATTACATAGTCCTAATCCGAGCCCAAGGTGCCCTAACATGAACCTTGGATAAAGGTGTATGTAGAAAAGGGAAAATTCAAAATAGATTGCAAACCTAATAAAATGTTTCCATAAATGAGTTGTGTAAATTGCCTTCCAAAAAATGTGCAATTGCGCTTCTCACGACATTCCTTATTTATTACGAAAGAACATATGTCACTTCCACCATGCATGTCAATTCAAAGCATAAGTTCTATTTTGGGCAAAAGTACTGACACGCCCAAATTTCTATAGTTGAGGGCTTGTGCTCTGCCTCCACCTTGACCTTTGATCTATTAATATCTAACTGCTCCTAGTTGATTTTGGAGGATTTTGTTGGCAATGTGTACCATTTGAGATCTACCTTCTGGAATTGAACTACAACCATTCATCATTTGTTCAATGCTTCATCAAACGGTAGAACAATTTACAAGTGGAAATTTTTTCTCTATAGTTAATTAGAGTCATACTATTGATTTGAATCAAATCACTTAACCAGCTAGATTAGCCAATGCTAATTGAGTTCATTAATGACAAGTGACATACCGCATAGATTAGCCAATGTGAATTTCTAGGGTATGGTAGAGTCAATTAAATGGAGTTGCTTGTTATTTATTACCCATTTTTTATGGCAGTACATGTCATGTATATATGATAGTGTTTATTGTTTCAACCTTATATTGCATTATTAAGTTTCAGATGGTAGAAGAATCAATAAAATGTAAAAGTTCAAAGTAATGGATTTCACTACAACAGTTGTGCAAAGAAAGTAAGTTACCAAGTACTTATTTTGTGATCATTCATGATTTTGAATTTATCTATGTGATAGAGTTCTCAGTTCACAAATGTAGAATAGTAATAAGTATGATGGAAAATCTTATTTGTGTGTGGCTATGCAGGATGTTATTACTTTGCATTTCTTGAAATGAAGAAATACAAGCATTTGTCAAGTGGAATAAATAGTGTCAAGAATCGACACTTTTAATATTTGCAAATGATGCATTCTATTTTGGGTGGTGGATTGAATCTCCCACACATGCATGTGTGTATGAGAAATTGGAAATTTGAATTCACGCATAGAATTGGTATTGCAACTCAATTGCTAGTAACCTCGAGAAAATCAATTTAATTCTCCTTTACTGGCCTTATTGTTACCCATACCTATTGATTTATTGTACATATAAAGTAAGGTTCCATAGAAAATCATTTACTGACATTGTAAATGAGGACATAATTGAATTTGTAATGGAGCCATTACCTGTTAATAGGATAATTATGGACTACAGTGAAATATTCATTAAGCATCATCAAAAAGAGGAACCAAAAAGATTTTGGAGGACCAAAGCTAGGTTTCAAGGTTGAAGGATAGGAGTTTTGTTTGGAACATTGAGGTTGGTTAGATGGTAAGCATGAGTTTTCCACAGTCCATGACAGTATTGCGTGAAGAGCTTCTAGATTCAACTGTGTGTGTTTTTTACATCTGTTAGATGTTCGTTAGATGTTCATGTATGATGTAATTCCCCAATCTTTTTTGAAGGGTGATGTTAAATTTTAATAAAAAAATATAGAAGTAATTATGGTTTGAAATTGACATGAGTTCAATGGCAAATTGCAATGTATACAGATCATAGATGGTTCAAATTTTCAATATTAAATAACATTCATCACATGGAAAAAGGAAATAAGTTCAATGGCAATGTATAGTGATGTATAAAAATGGAAAAGATAAATGGACATGTGTTATGTCAATTCAAATTTTTATGGTTTTTATGTTATCTTGATTCACTCTGCAAAATCTCCAAGTAAAAACATTGCAGTTGGTATTGTCTAAGGTGTTTAGGGTTTATCCTTCTAATTGATCATTGACCTATGTAGCTAGTTTATCCCCTTGGTGTTCATTGAGTTACTGGTCCCTTTGCTCTAAGTTACTGGGCCTGAGCCCCTTTTTTTTTAACTCTGATTTCCTCATGGGTATCACAGCCTCCATTTAAGCCTATATTTCTGAAGCTGCGAAGGTGCGCGAAGACACCACGTATTCCCTGTGGGTCCTTGTTTTTAATCGTCCTGATCTATTTTAATATTATGTTAATATATTTTTAATATTTATCAAGGCCTCGGGTGTATCCCCTCCTAGCCTTTGACACAGTGACATGTGGCAGTCTCTATTGTATTGTCGCAAGGATTTGCCTCATTGCAGCCTTGCTTTAAGCTGAAAACTTAAAGCTGTGATGGTGCGATAAGGTGACATGTTTATATATTATTATTGAATGCCAATGGTTGAATAATTATTATATATTATAATATATTATATCAATATAATATAATATATAATAATTATTAATTATATTATATGATTAACATCATATATTATATTAATATCAATACTAATACAATAGTTATTATTATATTATATATTATTATTACTAATACTAATACAATATATAATATAAATTCATAATATATGATGTTAATCATATTATATAATACAATTTATAATATAATAATAGTTATATATTATTAATAATTATTATATAATTATTGAAGTAGCAATACTTTTCCCAGGCATTAAATATTAGTGAAGCCATCGATTGCATTTGGTGGGCTTCGAAATACTTTTCCTAGGAATTAAATGGCTCTCCTGTGAGAGATTTTGACAACCCTGCCAGCGCAAGGAATAATGAATTATATTATTAATGACAACACGAACTGAAGACTGACACTACAAAAATCTAGACAATGAATCAATGCATCTTTAACCTGAGGCATGTGTTCATTAATAAACTTCCTTTAAATCCTAGAGGTATCCAACAAAATGGAACTCATCTGGCTTGCTCAAAATACAAGATGGAGACTCCCATAAGGCTCCGTTGCAATAAGCACTAGGTCACCTTTCTAGGTCATATCACAAATTGCAGACTGATGATCAATTTCTAAGCAACAAAACGAACTCTTCCTTGAGTCAGTGAAGATGGTCCTGAGTAAAGACTTCTTGGTATTGGAGGATAGATATAGGGTAAATACAAATATTTCCTCGCACTTTCTAGATTCGTTTTTGACCTGAGAGAGGCAAAGGTGGATGTGTTGGTGATTCTATGGGAGGTATTCACTCTAGATATTCTTCTAGACGATGTAGATGTGGTGGTTTTTACAAAGTTTTGGGTCAGGATCCCATGGCCGAGAGACCTGGAGAAGCTGCAGGAGGAAGAGGAGGGCGTACCTAGGTAGTCGTTACTACTAAACATGAATTTGCAACAACTGGGAAGGCATAAGCTTTGGACGGCTCATGAGAGAGACTTTCTTCGGTGGGCAATTGGAATGGACAGAGAGGAGACTCCGGTATGGATTGATCACTTCACAGCCATTGTGAGTGTGGGGGAATTCTACTGGCCATAGGAGTGGTTGGGCTCCTAGTCCTGGGGCCACTTTTTTGGTAATTGTTGCATTAGGGTGGTAGGGTGGCAAGTTTTTGAGTTGGTGCTGTGTGTTTTTGGAGCCTGGGCTAGTAGATTAGAGGGCTAATTTTGGGAATTTTCTTGGCACTATGTAGTGCTTTTGTTTTTTGGCACAATGAGTGCTCTTGTATTAATTTGTGAAGAGCCCTCTAGGCTTGAACTGAATGTAAATCTTTTTGTATTAATATAATTTCACACACATGGTGCAGTTTACCGATCAAAAAATGTGTTTCTATCCTATTAATATAATTATTTTTGAATGATTAATTACTTTCTACATTACTATTGATGTGTTTATTTTATTCTATTAGTTATTATTCAATTAACATATGAAGTTGTAGAATTGTGTTTCTATCATATTTTTGTTATTACTTTTGGATGATTAATTACTTCCTACATTGCTATTGATGTGTGTGTTTTATTTTGTTAACTATTGAATTTAATCTTCAAGGATAATATATTTTAATCTTGGTGTATTGCTTCTTTTGTTTTCAACATTTGTTTTAGTTGTTGCTACCTCTTTTCTGTAGACAAGTTTAGATTAAGCCATTTAACAAGAAACTCATCTTTAGAATCTATTATTATCATATATTTATTATATAATTATTATAATTATTATCATCTATTACATTATTATTAGATAATAAAATAATATATGATAAAGCTAATAAGGTTTAGAATAAGGTTTTAAATTTTAATCTAATAAGGTTTAGAATAAGTTATCCCCTCCGAGTCTTTGACATGTGGCATTCTAATGTCCCACCAAAGGTACTTTCTGACATGTGGCATTTTATCATAATTTGGTACAAAAATAAAACATTAAATGTAAAGCTAACGGGATTTATAAAGTATAAACATAACCATAACCCTAATTAGATTAAAATTTAAAACCTTATTCTAAACCTAATTTAAGTGACTCTAAAAGTTATAAGTTATCAAAAATATTAAAAACTGCTAGTAAGATTCATCATGAGAGAAGTAATAATTTATAAATCCTTGATTGTATTAATTCTCAAATTCTCAATCGTCAGTGACTCAATTACAAAAAACACAAATGGAGATAACTTGATAATATGCTCTGATGCATAAATAATTTGCATTTTGTCATTTAATTCAATTGAGGAGAATACATCATACACAAGTACTCACACTGCACAGACCAAAATTGCCTATAATTTATTGCTCCTAAACATAGACTAGACATAAAATTATAGATGGTGATTACATCGTGTAGACACCCAAATTTGTCCCAACTTTGTCCATGTCTAGCAACACCTTGTTAAATCATTATCCATTAAGCCAATTAATTAAATAAATTTTATTTATTTAATTAAAATCCCATCCTCATCCTACTTAGCTAATTAATTAAATAAATTTTATTTATTTAATTAATTTCCACATCATATCCTATCTCATTCTATTCATTTATCCTATTAATTAAATAAATAAATAAAATTTATTTAATTAATATCCAACTCATATCACAACTAATTCAAATATTTTATTTGAATTAAACACTCATCTTTTATCACATTCCAACACTTGTCTAGTCAATCATGTGTTGTTATACAACTTTCATTCATATCCTGCACATGCACAACTAATGGGACCTAAATTTAGTATCTTTCAATCCTAGCCATTCATATAGCCTCTGAATCTCCACCGTTGATTGATCTTGATTGAGTTCTATATAAACACCCTCTCATTCCATATGAGACATCCAGCAATCATATAGCACCTACATTATCATCTTGAGCATCTTGAGCATCTGAGCATTCATTTGAGCTTTTTATCATCTATCATGGTAGCTTTCAGCTTTGCAATTATTCATTGTTGAAGAAGCAGTCCACATCTCTTAAACAAGGAATCGCACGGTCTAGGTGATGTTATGCTTGAATTGCATTACTCTTTGATTTCATTTAGATTAGATTCTTTGATGATGGTAGGGTTAGGGTTTCATGGCTATGCTTGATCTTCTAAACCTGACTTTTCACCTATCACACATCGCATACTTCTACACCCATACATTATATTCCTCCTTTGCTAGCTAGTTGTACTTCAAAATTTAACTACTCTTTGCATATAAGTTGTGTACCTAGCATCTAAAGATATTTTAGTTTCTTTTAAATGAAACTACTCAAGTTGGATTCTAAATTCAGTAGCCTATCCATTTGAGCATTATATTGCACATGATCAATCTTGCTCCCAGTGATCATTAATTTGATGGAGACAAGAACTATGCTACCAAATTGTGCTTTCTAATATGACAAAGACTTTTCAGTACTATTTTTAGTACAAACTGGCAGCAGGGATTACTTTTCAAGAGACTTAAAGCTATTAAATTTGTCCTTCAGTAATAGATCATGTCGGTCATGAAAAGAAAATACTTCATTCAAAAGGCCTATGACTTCATGTGTGCCAATCATTCCATTTGGTACATCAGAACCTATGCTAACACTATTATACATATGATTCATCACATGCACATAGGGAATCCAAGTACCTAGAATATCCCTTAAGTCTGACTCATTGATAGTGTGGCTTTCAATTGCTTTTTCTAAATTACTTAGACAAACCCATGCATCATTTAGTTTATTCAACACTTTACTCATCTGATGCTCCAAGAAGTTTTTAATCAGAGCTACCTATTCACTTTTGTGCTCTTTTTTGAGTTTGTGAATCAGACTGTTGCTCCTTCTCAAATTCTCTTGTAATTCAGTAACACCAATAGAATCTCCTTCATATCTTGATGAACTCTTTGGACTAGACACGAAAGGTACTGATAAGACTTCAAGTCTAGTGGAAGGAACAAGTGATTTGAGCTTGTTGTACTCATGTAATAGCTTCACATAATACTCCCTCTGTTTGTCTAATTCTACTTGTAGCTTCTTTACTACAACTTCACTGAATTTTGTTGTGGCTACCACCAACGATGTAGCCTAAGGGGCAGTGGTTTCAGTTAATCTTCTCACAATTAACTAGCCTGTGAGATCATTTATATCCCTTGCCAGTTGTGGTTTATTATCACATGGAACCATAGCCCAAATAGCCAAAGTCTCATGATTGGCATTAAAACCTGCTCCAAACAATTTTCTGCTTGCTTGTGTGTCAATTCTTCATCATCAAATTCATCTTGCTCTAATAGTATCCATAGCAATAGCAGATGAGATATCTCATCTTGGCAAGAGCAATAAACCACTTTCCTTTACAAACCTTCTTCCTTCCTCAGGGGTAATGCTACTAACATCCATGTCAACTTCCTTCAAAATCCCTTGAGTAATTGCCACCTTATCCTCATTTTTAGCCTTACCTTGTTCCTCATTCAACTTCTTCAGGTACATCTCAGACTTCCTTTGCATAAGTAAAGCTCTGAATTCCTTGGATTTAATAAATTCATCATCAGATAGAAATTCCTTGCAAGCCAATGCCCTGACATCTTTTACAGTTACACTACTTTCTTGTAGGCTTAATAAATTTCTTGATGGGGGAGGCATTGACAAATGTATTTCATTTCTAAGAGGTGACCTTAACACCTGTTGCACCTCATCAAAGTCAATTTAGTTTTCCTCAACCTCCTCTATCAAGGCATAATCAACTAAAGGTTGATTTTCAATAGTTGGTTTAGGAGGAGGAAGTGAACTCCATGTCTCTCCTACAAGCTCCTCAACCATAGATTGAGTAGGTTCTCCAATATTTTCCTCAGGAAGTTGTTGCTTCTCAGGGGACACTAGCTTCGTTTTGGCTACAAACTTGAGTTCCTTGACATGTTCCAACATTGCTTGCATCCTAAGAATAGGATCAACAATTTCACTGAATGCACCATTATATGCAAGGTTCTTCAACTTCCTTTGCCTTTCTCCAAGGAGAATGAGACCCCAATTTTCTCTTCTCAATTTAATCTTTGCCTTTGAAATATAATTTCTAAGCAAATCTTCCTACTCATCGAAACAATGTTGGAACTTTGATATGTGTTTCTCTCTCCTTACATTGTCAATAAAGTGCTCAGGGTCATAATTCCTATGGTTTGTTTTGGGTAGTTTGTATTGTAGTAATTTTTCCAATCAAGCCTCCAAACCTTCTTTAGCATTGATAAAGAAACTAGGGAAATTGATTGTTGAAGTAAGGAAAGTCCCCTTTTTACTATTTCTCAAGTGAAACTTATTAGTTTCATTCATCTGCCACATAATCTCCAAAAATGCAACCTTGTTTGGCACATTCTTGGGCAATAAGTGGGGTCTGACATTTGCCACATAAACCCTTATTATAGTTACATTGTTGTAAAGGAACCAGTCACCCCAATTGTGATCAATCACACCATCTAGTTTTCTCTCCAAATGCCTTAGCAAGTCCATTATCTCCTTGGAGAGTCTAGGCCTCTCCTATCCTAATAGTCCCAGCACCCTTTGTGTAAAATACTCCTCAAACACTAGGTAATTTGCATTGCTGTAAAATGAGTCCCATAAGTGTACTCTGCCCTAAATTGGCATAGGCTCTTCATCCTTGGTCTAATGTTGGATTTGCAATTCAATACCCCAGATTCTTCTCCCATAGTGCAATAAAATATGGCATAACAAGGAATACCTAGAAAAGGTGGGGGTATTATCTCCCTATTTGAATCCTACCAATTCCTTATGGATTTGTTCAACTAGATATGTAGCATAATCATATCTTCTATACTGGTATTTATCTTGCATATCAACAATCATGACCAATAAATTATTCGGTATCAGGGATTATAATCGATCCCAAAAACTTCATAGAGGGCATAGTAAGTCTTCACAAAGTAGTTTTCAAACATGTCAATGTTGAAAGGTTTTGTTTCATGGTCAGATATTTTCAAATGCTTGCCCATGCTTCTTGGCATGTGAAGAGGTAACTTGTAGGTTTTGTAAGACTTCTTCTTTCTGTTGCATTCCTTCTTTAGCTCCTCAACAACAATTCTTTCATGGGCCAGGGGTTTAGACCAAACACTTCATTTATCAATTCTCTATTTAGATGGAAAAGTTGCTTACTCTCATAATTTGATAGCACTTGAGTGTTTGAATCGTACCTCTAGATAATTGCTTGAATGAGGTCCACATCTACAAATACATTGGGGACAACTAATTTCCCTAAATCCAAATCCTAAATGTGTGAAATGGGTTTTTCCAAGGCATGACAATTGTATCCAAACTCAAATAGTTCCCACCCTCCTATTGGTAGGATTGCATCCTTAATGCAACTATGGAAATTATTAAACCTATCTGTCAATTTCTTGATACCCTAGGCATGTTTATATTTTTTAGAAGATCCTAGGAGCTAGTTTATAAGGTCTTTGGATAAATCCCTCTTCATTTTACCCCCACAACCAGACCTCTAACTCATAATTATAGGCAAAAGGAGTAGGACAACTACAAGGAAAAAAGGGGGGTGAGGGCTTGATAGCTCTAACAACTTGGGAGGGGAGTCAATTTGGTTTTCCTTAACATTCAAATGCAATTATATAGGTCAAAGATATCCCCATTGATCAAGATTCAACATACCAATTTATGCAGTCACCTCACACCCAAAGTTTGAAGTCTCAATCACCAACTACAATGCTATTCAGTCAAAACCTACTTCAACTCGTAGAAGTCTTCAATCTTCAGTATGCTCAGAATTGCATTTTCAATGTGCATAATGGACTTCAAAATGGAGGACAAAATCCATTTATTTCCTATCGTTGCCTCATTTTTTTCTCAATTAAATATAGCATGCCACGAAGTGTGAATAGGTCACATCCTTTTAATATCAACTGTTCAATCAAGACTAGACCTTGATCTTTTCAATATCACATGTCAGCGCCATATTGCAACCTTGAACGAAGGACAAACACTTTAAACCTACGTGGTGCGCTGGACCATTATATCTTTATTAGTTGAGCACCTTAAAACACCACTGTTGATATCATATATTATATAATATATTATAATAATATCTAATATAATTATATAATAATAATATATAATTATATATCTAATAATTATCCAATATATCATTGCCAGTTAGACAGTTGTAGTTGAATTCTAGAACGAAATGTCTGGAGTGCTAGACTTGCAAAATCATACCTCTAGAATAAATCTAGAGCTGTTAGATTTACAAAGATCAATGGATGAATAATTATTATATATAAAATATAATATAATTATTATAATATTATATATAATTATAATTATTATATAATATATGATAATAATATATCTAACCTTAAACCTATAGTATAATATTTTATATAATATTAAATATAATTATTATATAATATCTAACCTATATTATATTTAGACTTTAGCACCATGTATCACCGTTCGATGAATGTTTTGATACTAGATGGACGACTGTAGTTGAATTCCAGAACAAAATGTCTGGAGTGCTAGACTTGCAAATTCATACCCCCAGAATCAATCTAGAGTTGTTAGATTTACAAAGATCAATAGATGAATAATTATTATAAATAATATAATATAATATATAATTTTAATTATTATATTTAATATATCTAACCTTAAACCTATATTATAATATTTTATATACTATTAATTATAATTATTATATAATATATCTAACCTATATTATATTCAGACTTTAGCACCATGTATCACCATTCGATGAATGTTTCGATGCCAAATGGGTGACTGTAGTTGAATTCCAGAATGAAATGTCTGAAGTGCTAGACTTGTGAACTCATACCTCTGGACTCAATCTAGAGTTGTTAGATTTACAAAGATCAATAGATGAAAAATTATTTTATATATAATATAATATAATTGTTATATAATGTAATATATAATTCGAATTATTATATAATATATTATAATAATATATCTAACCTTAAACCTATATTATAATATTTTATATAATATTAATTATAATTATTATATAATATATCTAACCTATATTATATTCAAACTTTAGTGCCATGTATCATCGTTCAATGAATGTTTCGATGCTGGATGGACGACTCTAGTTGAATTCTGGAATAAAAGTCTAGAGCGCTAGACTTGGGAACTCAAACCTCCAGAATCAATCAAGATCCGTTAGATTTACAAAGATCAATGGTTGAGATTATACAATAGTTTTCAATTCCACCACTTGACATATGTGTTGTATAAGTATTAAATTATTAATTTAGGCTGCAGACTTGCATGCCATCCTTAAATTTCGTTTGAAGTGGGAGTACTTAGTAGTACTACAAATACAACTACAAACTTCTTGTAACGCCCCGCCATGAAACTCTAGAGAACAACACATTTATGCTATATGCAACAGGAATTTTTTTTTTTTGTAAAAGATAGAAATAACAAAGTAATGTTAACACATCATTTAAACTAATGACTTGTCCTCTAAGATATCATGGTTGCATTACTTGACAAAACAATTAACGTAATCTAACACACATCATGAATTTACATCAGTAAATCATTGTAAACCTAATGCACTAAATCAATAAACATTTACATCTACATAACATCATATAAGTATTCATCAGGATCTAGTACATAGTTGCAATTTCTCCCGACATATAAATACAACATTACATTGTTACATTATCATCTTCTGAATACATATGAATACATACATAATGAATCATCTGATACACAGGCCAGTACATGAGCATAATAACTGTCTCCATAAACAGGTACAAGATCTGATGTCTGATACACAAGCTATATCCTCTTTGCACATGAACATCGGCAAGGAAAAAAAACCAATTGATAAAAGCTCTTCCACCCGACCATGTGGAACCTTGAGGTCCACCCCCCAAGCTAGGAGTTAACATAAGGTCCCCACTACAACATACAGTCAGGTAGACAATTAACTAACATGAACAAGGACTGAACATGACTCCATCACAACACATGACAACACCACAAGCAACTCAAAATCACATCTAGAGGCAACACACGACGAATGAGGAGAGTACAACTAGGAAATGCTAGGCTGCAGTAGGAAGAGTGTCATCGCATGGTCCTGACATGGGTTATCCTGACAGCCTCTCACTAGGCACTGGCCCCATAGGGTGACTCATGCGGAATCAACCTTCCTTTCGTGAGGACAAGGAAGTTGATCTTGCCAACCAGGCCTTCTCTACCCATCCTTAGTCTAAACGAGCACTACATGCATGGGAGAGGAAATCCAATTATCTTGTTAATATGTAATTTACCCTTTTCCCCCAATTCATTTTTAGGTTTTCACTTAATTAACAACTTTCAATGGGTTATCCTGACAGCCACTTTGGGCGCCGACCCCACATTGAAAGCCACTCCCCTACCTGCATCTAGAAACCCTAACCATCAAGCAAGACAATCACTATCATACTGATAAGTATACATAACAATGCAAGAGATTACCTTCTTGGTTATTAAACATAATCACAACGACCAACCTTTACTTCATTGTCCCCAAAACTTTCAGTTGATCAATCGCAATAACCATAACAACACATATCCAGAGCAAGGTATGGGTCATCTTTCTTGCAAATCTCAACCATGATCAAAATAGTTTCTCATACCAAGATCTCCCCATTACAATACTAAACACAAGCTCGATATTAACACATACATGAAGGAGATTTAATCCCATCATAATATATTCACAACGCAGTATGTACATCATCTCACATCATTGTTTACCAAGACCCACATACATAGACAACATCTTCATTTCAAGACACCTATGAATAGAATACATGCCATCGAATCATATTACCTTATGCCTCTGGAACCAAAAACTTGACAATTTACACATAGACCAACTCACATAAAAATTTTGCTTGCAATAAGCAATTTCAACTAATCAACTCATTGACAACATAAATTCTTCTTGCTAGAGCAATTCCATTTAATCAAATTAGCAACTGGATTCAAGTTATATCTCCACCAAGAATTTCATGAAACCTAGGTCTAGTTTAATTAATATTAATTCTATCTATTATATTAATCAATCATCAATTGCATATAACCGTCAAGCTAAACAATGCATAGATAATATTAATTACAAATACTTATAAATTAAATGCTAATTACAACATTTATAATCCAAACCAATATATCATATTTCTACTAACAAAACCATTATAATTATGTTTAAGAAACCATCATTCAATAACCAGTAAATGCATAATTTATAAACATGCCTATCTTAACCGAAAGTCCAATTGATAGTTGTTAGTAAGATATTCCACAATATGCATTTTAACTTTAACACACACATACATAAACCCTTATTGTCACCTTACTAATGCATTAAAACATAAGGCCAACTATCAATCCAATTAAAACACATTTTCCATTCAAACGATAGGTTCACTGCTAACCCAAAATCAAGTAAAACATTACCTCATTTCACTAGTTTTCCTATGTAATAAATTTATCTGATAAGACTCTATTCCATTAACTTACATAAATAGTGAATTAACAAACTTAGATCATTAAAGAGGATACATCAAATATAATGCATTCATGTTATTGACAAAAGAAAACATAATATATTTAATTCCAATTAAAGCATTTCTTATACTAAAACCCTAATATAATATATATATGTTATTATCCAATGAGACACATTCTTTATGTAGTCACAAAGCACATAAAGGTATATAATTAATTAATTAATTTATAAAACTAAATTATCTATCATAACACCATGCATTAACATCTAATCCTTGTGCCATTCTTTGACAATTAAAACATAAAGAAATTTATCTAAAACTTATGCCACTGTATGGCAGCAAAATCATGTATTATATAGTCTAATGTTCATGCCATTATATGGTAGATAGAACCTATATTACAACGTCTAATATTTGTGCCACATTATGGTGGTAAAACATATAGAAATATCATCTGACAGCCATTACATAAAAATATACACACTTATCAAATTTAAACACCGTTAAGGTAATATGGCATACAAGAAGTTTCATTGCCCTCACATGGCAGACTAGAGTATATATGCTAAGTATGAAGTTTCAATGCCATTTATGGGAGATTACACATATATTTATGTATCAAGAAGACAACATTTTACGGCAATTGATAGTATACAAGGTTAGAGGGAATGCCATTGTATGGCAGGTATAGGCATAAAACTATATGAAAATGTGTCGCCAATTACAGAGATAAAATTATATGCAAAGTATTTTATTTTTCCTATTTATTATATCCACTCTCCAAGTGGGGCAAACGACTTAGGTATCCCAAACATCATGATTTTGACATCTAATCAAGTCGTCCTCCTCCAAGGGAAATATCATAATTTATTGTTAATTTTCCAAAGGCATTTTTCCATCTATTTTCTTCTCTTTTCATTCTCCTCCTTGGTCGCTCATTATTAGGGCAAATTATTTTATTTGTGTCATAATGATCCCTTGTAATTTGAACCTCTATATAATAGATCCCTTGTCTCTTCTATGAAAGCAATTTGGGGCTTTTGCATATTTACTTCTTGTGTATGATTTGCAGATTATTGTAGTTTATTTTGCCTTCAATGATGAATCTTGTGATGTAGACACCATTTGAATTGGTGTATCAAGCGGTCATACTACAAAACAACCAAGCTCTTGGAACACTATAAGACCAAGGGAATCAACCCAACATTCTACAAAGGAACATTGGTTTCCTAGCTATTAGGGGTTATTTTTAGATAGTTTTAGGGGTGCAATTTCCACAGGTTGGATGGAAAGTCAAAATTTTTGACTAAGGAATGAACCAATTTTGCAGACCAAGGACACATTAAGAGAGTTTGCAAATTTTCTCGACAAGAGACAGATTGAGTCTAGGAGACTATTACAGAGTATATGGGCATTCCATTCATTTTGCATAGATGTCTAACATTAGCTATGCCTTTATGGGTTATCTGAATATCTATTGTAGCTCTACAATCTAAATGTATAATGCAATATTTTGGCCATGGAATGAGAATGTTAGACAACACAATAGCTTGAGTCCCCATGCGAATTGGGGGTTAAGAGCTGACAATTCTTTTTATTAAAATGTTGTTTGAGGCAAGGGAATAGCTAAAAAAATATGTTAATTGATTAATATCACTTATATAACTATAGAACATTCACATTTAAACATGAATGGTATAAAATATGGATAGTTCATTAGTTGAGGAGACCTATTTACTTGCAACTTTGATACAACTTGTTCCTTTCTAATACTCTCTTTGTTGTTTTCGCTAATGTTAGTTGAGGATACTTATTTATGCACAGCTTCGATACAATTCCTTTTGCCTTTCCACTATTGACTACTCTATTTCTCGTGGATTATTTAAATTCCTATGGAATCAGTTTCCTTTTTTAAGCACAACATACATTGAACATTTCTTCAATAAATATTACTGTTCTTTTTTAATAACTAAGATCACTGAAAATAACTCTACGATTGTTTGATGGATGTACAGTCTTATATGCGAGCCCAAACATGGATAAATACTTAGTAAAGATGTATATTACAGGAAAGAAAACATGAGAATATGAATTTTTATTTCTAGATTAGATTAGATTGTTTTTTGATGAAAATGCTTAATTGACCTTGTAATATTGTTTTTCGATCAATAAACATGGATAACGTGGTTAGGTCCCTCTGTTTCATCATAAATCCTCATTACATTTTCAATTGCTTATATTTTTCAATCCTAAATATGAAGGTAAATTTGGCATGTAACAGACAGGTTTCAATACCACTCCAATTGGAAACATGATCTCTTCAGAAGGAAGAAAAGGTATTCAATCATTCTTTTCAGAAATTGGCAAATCTTTTCTTGACTTCAGCAGCAAGATTTTCGCACATCCAAAGTGCCAAAACAATAGTGATTTAGACATAAGGGTAAACATTTGTGTCCTATAAGGTTTTCTATGGTAATCTTGCACATTTATGAAAGGCCAAAATGGGAGCTATAATATAGAATAAGAATATACATCGATTAGAATGGAAAGAGGATTTTATTCCGATAGAATAGTTGGCAAAGATCTAACAAACAAATAAAGAAAATGTGGATTAGAGGCAAAGCACACGAATTGTTTTGACTAAAAGCCCTCAAAGAAATACACTGATCGCATGATACACACAAAATGGATTTGTTGAAAAGATTATGGTAAACTTTAAACAAGGAAATTTATGGTTCTTAATGATGGCACATCCTACTATGATAAGATTATACGTCAATTTTAAACAAGTTTAAACAAATTTGATGTAAAAGGCCAAACCCCAAATAAATCAAAACATCCACCCAATAAGACAGTAAACTCAATATAGTTGCATCAAATAACACAGTGAAATCAAATCATATGTAAATAAATGAGATCTCAGATTACTCACATTTTCTTCTTCTTTAACTTGAAAATTGTAATACCTATTCACTTATCTTTGATATCTGGATCCAAGTCGTTCTGTGAGATCATAGTATCGTTCTTCCATTCTCCAACTCTTTTCTTTCTCTGCTTTGCTTTCCTTCTTTTCTCTATAATTGTCCCCTTTCGTCTCTTCCCCCTCCCTCAAATTTACTGGTTTTCTTTTATATTTGCAAGAGTGCAACCACAAAATGGGAAAACCACCTAACTCAACTAATTACAAAATATTAAATTTATTAAGCCCATAGTTATAAAGTAATTACCAATTACTCCATTCTAAATTTATTCACGTAAACGGGTAATTTATTTACCCCACATTTACACATACAAACAATTAATTGTTTACCCAATTACATTCTGTTTATACAACATATTATTATTATCATTAATAATAATAATAATTATTAAAATAATATTACACTACACATTAACAATAATTTATTTATACAAACAACTTATTAAATCTTAATAATAATAATAATAATATGATATAACCTTGTTAAATATTATAGTGGGTTAAATAATAGTAAACTATATACTATAATAATTTCTATTTTGCCACAACGAAATCTAGGCATATGTACATAATTAACCCACTGAGCAAGAAAGATCTCGAATGCGAAATCAAACTTGATCATTAGCCAGAGCCAAAACACACTTAACCAACAACTCAATTAAATGAAGTCAAATGTCAATCAATTACCTGACCACTAACCCGGCTTGAAAAGCAAGGCTTCAACCAACACTGCCTAACCATGACAAAACTGACAGGTTGAATTGAACATAACATGCATCCTCATCAAGGATGATGACTTGGGGTGTGGGACCTTAAGTTATCTCTGGAACAACTTATCCATTGGGTTCAGGGCATGCTCAGACCTGTTAGTTTAGGTGGAGTCGATGCCAGATACCTGCATCCTACAACAAATGACACAGTCAAGCATATATAGACACACAAGCTGACACTAGGTGAAAAAGGAATCACAATATCGCAGGGCACTCGTAAGTGAGTGATACGACATCGTCCTTTCCACATTATATCAATCTAGATTAGATAACACATAACCATAACCAAATCAAATCTACCTTATTATCTGAACAGAACCATACATTGAACATATAGGTGCATGAAATTGAATAAGTCTTAGAAGTACCATCATAACAAATAAATCTAACAGACTCAGTCCATGAGATCCATTCTAACATATAACAATTGTAGTAAGATCAACATCTTAATCATTGGAATGCAAAACAATGTCAAAGCCTGCATTATCAGTGTCGCAGTGGAGATTATTAATAAAACACATTAACTATCATATGAAACCACACATGGATGAGACATCTATCAATATTGTACACCATCAATTGTTTACCTTACCTTACCTTAATAATTCCTGTTATTTTACCTTCATATTCATGCGCCTTGATCAGTTCACCTGTACATCCAAGGTGGGAATGGAGGGGCACTACACTTGTACTAAAAGTGAAGAATAGAATAGAATAGAATAACTTTTAAAAAAATTAACTCCCTCAAGAATAAAATAAAATTTATAACTTTAATAAAAGAATGTAACAAGTTTCACTCACTTTACTTCACAGTTGACACTTAGAGTTAACATTTAGCAATTTTAATTGATACTATTTGGAAGCGAGAGGGTTAAGGACTCAAGGAGATTGCAGTGCACCAGAAATTTTAATATCAATTGTGCGATGCCATGAAGTCACTCAGTGCCAGTCTTTGTATTCATCTTTTTTGGGTAAGTGAAATATAAAAATACTTCATTCCTATTACTATTGCTATTATTATTCTCCTTGAAACTTTAGTTTTTCAATCTTGGGGACCAAGATTTAGGGTTGAGTGTTTACAAGCACGTCTACCAGCACTACTAGATCAAAAATTGGGAATAACAAAGAGATAAAACATATTACACTAGACTGCTTAAAACCCTAGGTTTTACAGATGAATACCATGATATTTATGACCCTATGATCTTTGGAAGGTTTACCTCAACACTTAGATTTTCATTAGAGAATAAGGTATGTAAAGTACAACTTGACCCAAAAAAACCAATACCAAATAGCGGGATGACTGTACCATGCATGGGTGGCTGGATTGGGACACATGATGTTGCCTGAGGTTTTCCCTTGCCCTGAATTTATCATGGTCTGTGCCTAGAATTATGATGAAAATAGAAAAGCAATAGTTATAAAAGATAGGTAGGAAGTAATGCTTCCCATTAATGGAAAATATTTTGGCAAATTGTTGGGTTTTACTACTAAATAATGAAGAAAAGTCCACATAAACCTAGAAAAACTTGCTAGTACTTATGAAGCAGTTAGTGAAAATGATAAAAAACATTTTTTTATCAAATCTCTAACATTGGATGGTGCCCTACTCAATCAGAATCATAAGACTCCTTATAAAATTGATATTTTTAAAACATAGGTTCAGGATATTGTTTCCATGCTAGTGTTTTGCCTTGGATTGGATAATAATAGTCAAGTGGATGCAAGCCTCCTTGAAATGGTATACAATATCCATCAATGAAATCCACTTGCTAAATATAAATTTCTTGAGCACATTGCAAGATCCATGCATAGTCAGTTTTTAATGATTAAACGAAGTCAAAGTGAAGCTCCCACTCTCAGTTCCAACAGAAAGACATTTAGGTTCACAACCTACTTGTGCTATTTTTTTCTAGTGCAGTTTGTTGGGATGTTTTAGGACAACAAGATTCAAATTTAGCAAGATAAAAATGGACTACTAGATTGGACCCATAAGACAAAAATGTATCATAATCAAAAGAACTACAATCATTTTGTGGACTACTTTTTGGCTCCATTGTATCAGGCCATTATAAATACTCCAATGCCTAGATTGCCCAAGTGTTGTAGAAATTACATTCAACTGGGAAAAGAAATACAATTGGTTGATTGGTACTTCATGGAGGAATCTACTATCCTAAGATTTTATGGATCAAGAGTAAAGCCCCACAAACTTTCAATACACGTGACAAAGAGGATTTTTGCATTGGAATACATATGGTAGATGGAGAGTATAGATCAACTGTACTTTATTAGTCAACAAAAGAAGAGCATATTTCCTTCCTTACCTTTTTCATGTGGAGGGTTCACATTCGAGAGAAAAGCATTCACTGTGGCACGTGAAATTTTACAACTTTTTAAATTTGATGTTGACTCTCACTGGCAGTATGACCCATGTGATGTGATTAAAACAAGGCTTGTGGTCAATAAGAACGCTCCAAGGAGAATTCAACACGAAAGTAAACCCATGCAAGAAATGTGGAGAAACAAGAATTCTTGGGATGAGGTCGGAAAAGTCATGGAAGAAACTGTTGCTCAAAGAGATATTTCTTTTGAAATATTGTCATCATAAATAATGTTATTGCATCCAATTCCACAAACACGGAGAGATACAAAGGTGACACTAGAAAACAAGAGATGCGACAATTTCTATAGAAAAGATGCTAAAAAATCTACATATACAAAAATTCCACAAACTCTAAAAGATGCTTATACACACGAACAGTGGTCACACTAAAAAATTAGTGCATTTTGGTCTATGAGGAAGGATATTAGTTATCCAAAATCTACTATAGAATTCGAAGAAAAGTTAGAAGATGAAGAGTTCAACAAATTGTGGGATATAGAGCGTTCCATTGTCATTAAAGCAACTAATGTTGAAAGTGATGATGAGGATGAAGAACAACCCACAAATCTTAGTGCCTATGCATTCAAACCTCATATGAGTGAGAGCACAAGAGAAACCTATACTACAGGGGCATCTATAGCCCAAAAATTGGGTTATGAAGGTGGTGGTTTGGGGCCAATAGAACAAGTCATTTGGATTGTACCAAAGGTATACCCTAGAAAACCTAATGATCTTCAACTCAGCATTGGAGGTGATGAACAAGCCAACGAGCATACACATACAGATCAAGAGATTAGATTTATTCCAGCTTTAAATCCTCAAAGTGAGATCCAATCACTAATAGTACCACAAGGGTCTTCTGATCTACATGCTTCTCATTCTTTTCTTGCAAGAGATGGTGGGCATTCTAGTGCTACTGGTGGGAAATCTAGTGATGGTACAAGTAATAGTAGTAGTGGTGGTCAGCAAGAGCCACAACAACAAACTCACAAGAGGCCAACAATAAAATTAGATGATACTATAGACAAACTTAGAGAACAAGACCTTGTGAAGAAAAAGAAGCAAAAGATTATGATAGGTTTTGATTCCACATCCACATCCAAGTAATTGTTTCCAGAAGGCACCCCCCTCCTATCGTTATTGTGACTGGGATAGGAATGGCTAATCCTCAGCCTCAATTAACTAGAGATGCTACCAACACTGTAACTACTCCTTCACCATTCAAAGTTATGTCAAGTGTCACAAATTCTGATTACAAAGTTAAGTTTGAAAAGAAAGCCAAAATATCTAAAACACACAAGAAGAAAGTGCTAGAGATAGAGACTACTGCAACTTTAGAGCATGCAATAACCAGGGTATTGACTACATTTGACCCAGAAATCAAAAAAAAGGATTGCATGATTATTGTGCCCAAAGTTCAAAATAAACCAGAGGAGTAGATGCAACACTAACTATGAGGTGAGCACCATCCAAGTGGGATTTTCTAGAATGAAGAATTCTGACAAAATCAATGTATCAAAAAGGAACAACGAAGTGGTGTACACATCATTGCTAAAGGAAGAGAGAGAACAAAAAAGGTATGGTTGTTTTTTAATTTCTTGGTAACTTTGTTGAATATATTATCTAAAAATCAGAGTTGTAATATAGACAGGTCATAGGTTCAAATAATTGAGTTACAACAGAAGAAAAAAAAAATTCAATGATGTTAATTCCATTCAAATTGCTCATTTTCATTTGACTTTGTGACTTACGTAATAGGTTGCAAACTCTAATAGAAAAATTACAGGGAGACATAGCAAATGAAAAAACCAAGAGGAAAGCAGCAGAGAGCAAGACCAAAGAATTAGAGAAAATGAGAAAAAACTCTGACACTACATCTACAAGTGAAGTGAAAAAATAGACAGAGGTGGAAGTGAATAAACTAGAGAAAATGTTAAGTGAAAGTAAAAAATATATGATATTGAAAAAGCCAATTCCAAAAAATTAGAACAATCCTTGAATGAAGCCAATGACAAACTGTAGGTAGTAGAAAAAGTAGGACATTTGTGGGAAGAAAATGTGGAGGAAGAGAGAAAAAAATTGAAAATTTGTAGATAAAACTGAAGAATGCAGAAAATGAAATAAAATCCTCCCAAAAGAAAGTATTTGAATTTTATAGAAACACAATGGTTTATATAAAACATAACATGTCGGAGAAAATTATGAAGAGGATTGATGATATGTCTAAAATGTTTGAATTCAATGATGATATACTATTATGTAGTAATACACTCAAACAATACATTGTTGAAAATGGATGCATGGAAACTTCAAAACAGTCAGATGCAAACAACATTTTGGAATCAATATATAAATCTAGTGGCAAAGAATTGGAATCAAAAGGAATTCAGAACCATATTGATGCCATAATAAAGGCCTCATCTATCATTGAAAAATGTGAGAAGCTGGAACAAGCACAAGATCTTTTGGAACAAGCTGCAGTATTGACAAAGAGGATGCAAACAAAGGAAGAATACTTAAGAAAGCTTAGTTTTCCAGGGGCTTTTGACCCATCATACCGATACATTGGAAAGGTTGCTTTCAAAAAGAATATGGAGGATAAAATGAAGTTGATAAGAACCAATTTCCTCAAAATCTTGATGAGGCAAACTTTTTTGATTCTATCTCACCACTGATAACCTTGAATGGAACTTTTAATGAAACAATGAAGTCAAGTAAATATATGAATTATAAAATTATATCACTCTTACAACTCACTCACATTGGGTTAAGAAAAATTACACTTCCATCAGATGAAGAGTGGAGCACTCTACAAAAGTTGATAAAATGATTTAGTAATATGTGTTTCCAACATAGCATTATGCAGAGTTGGTTTTGAGCAAGTTATTGTACATTGTAAATGTAATACTTCAATGTATTCCTTTGGACCTTCTTTTGAAAATCAATATAACGGTGAAATCTAATCCATTTATGTGTTCATTGTTCAAATTATATGTATTATTTAATTGCCTACTTCAAGAAAACTCTGGTTTCTACATACACATTAAAAATTTTCTAATGTTGTATACTAATATGCTACTATTGTTGATTACTATGCAATGTAATAAAGGAAAACAAATGAAACACTATTGTGGTTATAGAGAAAAAAAATTACTTTGCATTTAGTTGAATTCTTGTAAAACTCATCAGTATCACACAATAATAATATGAAAATATTTTTTTTTTATATCGAAAATGAAGAATGCACATCACTGATAGACAAATAAAATGTCATCAACAACATTTTGGAGTTTGGAACATGAAATATAGTATAAATACCTAATAACTTCTAAATCCCTTCAAATTGCCAAATCATCTCGTCATCCCAATTCTCCTCCCTCTGACCATGATATCCAGTGTCATCCTAATCATGTTCTTCATTTTATTCTATCTCCATATCTCCACTTAAGAGTGTCTCATCAACACCACTACCACTACATGTGGTTCTAGTATTCATTGTGTCACTATCATGTGTGCTATTATTGTTTGAAGTGTTGCACAACCCTCTTCTTTCACATAAGGACCTCCAAATTGCGAGTGCCCTATCAAAAGGAAAACTCCAGATATCATGTCTAGTTGTATACATTATCAAAATGTTTTCCAAATTCTTGTCAAGTTTATTTCTTATCTTTGATTTCAAGAACCCCAATGAACTGAAAACTCTCTCATCCTCCATCAACCCCAATATCATGGTTTGACATAAATTAGTAAGTTTGAAAATTTTTGATAATACATCACATAATATTTCACTTTGACTTAAGGTTGCCCAAAGATTTGTTATCAATCCCTCTTGGTGGGGAGCCTCCATGAGTTTAAACTATTCCATCATTGAAGTTGCAAATCGACCTGATTCCTCTCTAAGCTTAGTTTGATTTAAAATTCCTTCTATTTGTTGTCCATCAAATTTTGTACTTCTACAAAAATGATCTGTTAAGGTATTTATCTTGTTTTTATAATCACTTGGCTCACAATTGACCCAATATTGAGGATACACTATAGACATGGATTCAATAAGTTCATCATGAGAGAATTGATCTCTAATCTCTGAGAAAAAAGATTTTACAATATTCTTTAAAGTAGTACTTATAGAATTAACAATCTTGTCAAAAGATTCCCTTGAAACATGTTCTTCTCTGATCGTATGCCTAACCTTGTTAAAACAATGAATTGGTATCTCAAATCCCTTTACAAAGACACATAACTCCCCACTATCATTAAATTGTTAAAAATTAGCAGGATTAGTCACATTTGTTATCAAGTGCCAGCTACTAAATTTTGGATTTATGAAGGACTTGTTTGATAGATATAGATTATCGAGGGTCATGCATATCATTCGACGTAGTTTATTATATTTAGAAATATGCATAGTTCTTTCCTTGGATTTTTTCACAAGCATGTTCATTTCCTCTAGCATGGGAAGAATACCAGCTAAAATGAGAAGTGTCTCTATGTCACTTAACCTATGTAAGAGGTCAGGAGCCCTGTCAACTGTGAAGCGATGGTTGTATATTACACCAATCAAAGATTAATATTTTGCTAAAACTTTTTTCGATGTTCATGCAAGGAGATCCATCTGGTATCAACATCCTTAATAAGCTTGTTTCCTGCAGTTACTCCCTCAGAAAAATGTTGAAATTCCAAAAACCATTTGGGACTTTGACAGAAGTATGAGTAGAGCTTGCGGACTAGATCTTCAACTTTTGATGCTATAGGAAACTTGCTCACCATTTTAAATGCTAAATTCATTCTGTGGATCATGCAGTGAAAGTCAATCATGTATGGTGAAATAGAAGTTTGTAGCTTTACACATAGGCCATTCCTATGAACTTACATTACTGAAGCTCCATCTACCCCTACACACACCAACTTTTTGGCAATTGTGCAGTCATCCATGCCTCCAATTTTAATCAAAGATTTCTTAACTATCTCAAATAGATTTTGTGATGTTGCATTCTCCTTCCTTTTATAAACAAAGAGTAGATGAGGTTGGTGGACATGATTTTCCATAGTATACACATGCATACATACCTAAGAAGTATTATCTATTGTTGTAACTTCATCTAGAGATAATGCAATAAAAGTTGACTCTTTTATTTTTTCCTGTAAATCATGTTTTTCCACCTTAGCAAGACAACTTGCCCATTCCCATCCATTGTTTATTGACCAATGTGTGTTAGGAAAATTAGGAATGCCCATAAAAGATAATAAACTATTATATGCTAGGTAGTCTATCATAGGACACTCTCTGGTCAAAATATGAAAAACAACACCCAACTGAACAATTTTTGCCATTTGTGTTTCTCCCATCATCTTTCCAAATTGAGCTTTAATTGAACATCCAACTGTATGAATCTTTTCCTTTCTTTGCATATGCGCATCATATTTGAGGGCATTCTTTACATGAAGACATTCTTCCTTCATTTTCTATCTTATCACTAATTTTTCTTGTCCATCTATGATTTGTTTTACATAAACTTTGCCAATATATTTTTCTATGGTGTTGAGTTTTAGCTGCAACCTCTTGTCCCTATGATATTTCCAACTACAAATCTTACACTTACATTATGTGGGAGGTCCATCTTTGTTTGCATTCTCCATTGGTTCAATGAATGGAAATTTCGACACCCAATCAATCTGAAAACTCCTTGACATTTCCCACTCATGCCCCTTTTTTGATTTGGCTTTTCTTTTCCCCTTGAATGCACTTGGAGGATCTTCATCTTCATTGATTTCTATAATTTTATTATCATTTTTTAAGTTTGATTTATTCATATTATCATTCATGCTATCTTGGGTATTCCCTGGATCATCTATGGCATTGTCATCATTCCCGCTACCTTGGGTATTCCCTCAAACATCATTTGTGGCATTCTCATCATTCCCGGTACATTGGGTATTCCCTGGAACATCATTTGTCGCATTGCCATCATTCCTGCTACCTTGGGTATTACCTGGAATATCATCCATGGCATTGTGATCCAAGTCAATAGATGGTATCAGTTCTAATGTTGTAGCTCCATTAGATGGACTGCCAACATTGCCAAAGTATGACTTTCTATTATTGTTTCTCCATTTTGATGACCTTGACCTCCCTTCACCACCCTTAGACAACTTATTCTTGCTCGACATCTCTCACAAATTAAAAGCTACAGAAAAAATGTCATTTTTTCAAGAAGGAATCATAGATGATAGAATATAGATCCCTGGGTCCTAGATTAAGATATCTCCCTATTCCTAGACTCCTAACTCCTACTCAATCAATATCATCTATAACAATGAAACCAAACAAAGACATAAATAATGAACATGAATCTTATATTAGTACACAGTAAAGAAATGATCACTTACCTTTCAATGACTCGCCAATGCCTGTAGCTATAACTTCTCTATGATCCGAAATGAATCAAGGATTCAAGAGCTCAGAGCTAAACAAAATGTGTAAAGGATTAATTTCAAATGTGTTTATATCAATGCATATTTGGTGAATACCGCAGGATTTTCAAATGGTAGTATAATAATTTTGCAAATCTTGTGTATTATTAATAGGACACTTATAAATGTTAGGCAAAATGGACCTCCATCAAACATATATGTTGTAATTTTCTAGGCGAATATGGCTCTCGAATTAGCATGGAGTTATAGTTGTATTGGAAAAATTGGTCCTCATACATGTGAACCATTTAATGATATTGGTGAAATTGGTCTTCATGCATGTCAACCATGTAATGATGTTGGAGAAACGGGTCCTCATGTGTGTTAATCATTTAATGATATTGGTGAATATGTGGGTGAATTAAAACATGCCCCCGAAATTCTAGGTGAATCACCGTCAGAACTGTGTAGAATACTGTGGCATAATACTAACTATAAATGACTTAAAAATTAATAGGGTGGAGAATTGAAATGCATTTGACTAAAAATCTGAAAAAACCAAGCAAATTGGCCCCCCATCGATGGGAATGTATTCACCAATTCCCAATTTGCGGATACGAACTATTCGCCAATTGGTGAAGATTAGCTACTAAAAAATCCCTGAAGAAAATCCACATGCATCCAAAATCATGTAAATAAACCATGAACTATGATGGCACCTTCAAATTTTGCAAATTTGAAGTGTTTGTTTCCTCTCAATGTGTTGACAGAGGTTAGGTCAACATACTGTTAAATCTACCCCAGAGCCCATCTTCGCTGATTAAAATTTTGTAACTTAGAGGTCGTCTTGCAAATCCATATGGTAGGAAGTTTTTTGGTACATATGGTAATGTGTCTGTTTAGTTTCGTGCTCCCTCAATGAGTTTTGATGGGCTATTTAATGTTTTCTTTATTGCGACCAGGTTAGATTTGGTGTTCTGGAAAGTTATAAATTTCACTATTCTGAAGGCGACCCATTTCTTGTTTTGATCTAAAACATCTCCAGTTCTATTTTCATCAAAAATGGAGTCCATACAATGCATTATTTTAATGTGTTTTAGTTGTGGTGAACACGTCTGACAAGCTAGTTTACAAAGGAGGTCCCAAAAATCTTCTGGCGATGCAAATTCTAAGGAGATGGGTATGATTTAAATAATTGATTACAGCCCTACGCAAATTTTTATGGCCTTCGGATATCCAGTGTGCCCACAGTGGAGATGCGTTGTTTGCCCGAGAAGAGAAATTGATTATTTGCCAATTTTCTAAAGTTGAAAAGTGCATTTTAAAAAAAAGGTTTTATTGGTAATATAATTTAATGTTTTAAGTGATAAATATTATGAAATAAACATTATATAATAATGTTTATACCTTGCATTTTGAAGAATAAAGGCAAAATGAGGCAAAGCACACAAGTGCACAGCCTGCTCTGCGCCTCTTCCAAACGGGTGTGCTAGTGCGCTTTGGCCATTTATGGGGTAGATTTTGATCAAAGAGAAGATTAGAATGTAGATAGGCATGTTTTCATCTCCATGGAGGATTTTTCTAGGATCTTTTTGGCCAGATTCAAATAGAGACATTGCTGGACAAAGAGTCTTCACATTTTTGGCTCTGGGGCAGATTTATGAAGTTGTGTATGTGCTACAAATGATGCTTTCCACCTTCCACATGGTGCCAGGACTTATTCTCATGTGTTTGGAACACTTTCAATGCTGTTTTGGCCATTTTTTGGGTGCCTGCAATCATAAAAATGACCCAACACAATTAAAAACACCCTTGCAACTATAGAAATGCTTCTACATAGCTCCGATTGACTTGGCATTGTTTGGGTATAGGAAAGGAGATAGATTTGGTGATAGAAGTTACAAGGATGATACGTATAGTTCAAATATGACTTTGCAAAAAGTTTGAACAATGTGTGATAATGATGCGCAAGAGCGCAAAGGAGCAAAGGACCATCTTATGTGAAGCCGCGACAATGTGTAGGAGTGACATGTGTCTCTTAAAACTATGAAGAAGTTTTCTATGTATTGATCTTATAATGTGGCAAACTATTTGGATTGTTAGTTTAACTCCATATGGACGGTGGAAATTAAAAGCCAATGCCCTATAATGGGTGATGATCCCAATCAATGTAATCAAATAAACAGTGCAAAATGTGCCAGAATACGATAAGTTAGGCATCAAAATAGAATAAAATAATGAGCTGGGAGCATTACAACTTCAATATTAGATTCCCGAGGGAAAAATTGAACCAATCAAATGACTAGCACTTCATGATTTTCAAGGAGGGAAACAATTTTTTGAAAGCAGTATCAATCTCAGTTTATTTTAACGGACTAGATTGACTTGAGAAAACCTATTACTAGTAGGAGCCAATCAAGATGAGAAATGTAAATTCCCAAGCTGCAAAAGTCAGAAAATGTAATTAAAATTTGTTACAGGATGTCTTGGCTGACATAGTTAGTTTTCCTTTATATAGAGCTTGTGAAATTGTAATAGGGGAATTTTTCTCTAGGCTTTGGATACAAGTTATCCACATGTTTGGGAAATGGATTTCTGTAGAAGGCTATAGAGTCTGGATTTTAGAGGAGAATGCTCCTGTAGGTGAATAATTTTCTGTATGTCAATTTTCTATTCAGATTGCAATATATGAAAAACACTTTTGTGTGTGTTATCTATGACTGTCTCCTTGAGTATGAATGTTTTTCTTTCAAGTAAGGTTGCCAAGAGTTTCTGAGCTTATTTGCATACATTTGCTATGTTGTATATTTGATCTGTTGCATCTATTCAAGGAATGGATTAAAACTGCTTTAGATCAAATATAGGGGAAAAAACATATTGTATTGAAGGATAATTGAAGAAGAGGCACAAGTGATACTTTTTCTTGGGCTAGTACTATAAGGTAGTATTGATGATTCCAACCCTCTAAATATGGAGTTTCAGATGTCAGATAGAAAGCACTTGCATGGTAACATTTGACTCTATTGCCCTAATAAAGCACCGATCTAGGGTTTATTTGCCCAAAGGTCCACAAGAAAACAGAATTTAATGATAAATCATTCAAATCAATTTATACTTTGTTTTGTTTTAGTTTAGGTGTTGCATGTTCTCATATTTAAATAGTGAAGATAATCCAAGAATGTTGCCAATCTAGGGTTAATCTTACAAATCTTGGTGCAAATATATGAGAACATTATGTCTCGTATTGAAAAGCTATATTTATTGATTGTGAATAAGGGAATACACCCCTAGGTGAGGTAGAACATGAAGTGTAGGGGAGATAGTGTTGGCAAGAGACACTGTGTGGCTTCATGAGTGTTGTCATTGATGGCAACAAAGTCCATTCCACACATCTGCAGCACATGACATGTCTATACCGGAAGTTAGATTGAAGAATATCTTGGTCCGGTGAGCAAGAATAGAGCATGCAGCAAGGCCTGACAATTAGGTCCGGATCTCTCAGAGGATGTATCTCAACAAAGTGCAGACTTGGGTAAGATACGAGAAGCACCATTACTACTACATTCTAGAGATTGAGCCTCCGATGATAAAAGAGTGAAAAGATTTGAGCACCTAAGTGTTGGGTTCCTGTTTGGTAGAGTAGACTAAGGAAGAACTGACTGGCAGAGCATCAGACCTTAATCCGGATGAGAAATTGATGGTGATCAAGTTTCTTGAGGGATCATTCATGGTTGGCCAACATAATTGATGACTTCTATAACTATCTTTTTGATACGCATCACTTAGTAAGCATGGATTCAACCGACAGACCAAAGTTTGGAGATATCTTGAGTTTTCTGGATGCTAACTAGAAAGATGTTGAAATCCTTGATGCGGATATATATACCAGACTAATTTTAGTATGAAGGTGTGTGTTGTGTGTTGTGAAAATCGAAGAAAAGTAGAGAGTAGTGTGGAAGCAGCAATACAGGTCTGGTATGTGACAGGATAACAGCACTAAAGAAGAGGAAGAATGAAGTGCAATAGATCAGTGTATTGAGCCTAACCGAAACTGAATCTTAGCATATGTGGATGCTTCTCTTTAGTTCAAACACCTGGTTACATTCTATATACCTTGTAGACAGTGAGTATCTTGTAGGAAGTGAGCCTCTTGTGAGCAGTGTGCTCGAGCAGTAAGCCCTAATTGGCAAGTGCCATTTTGTACTTCTTATTCTTTTAATAGAGAATACAATCTTGGGTTAGTCACCCTGTGGTTTTTCCCTTAACCAAGTTTTCCACATAAAAATCCTTGTGTTATTTGTGTTGATTTCTTTTCTGCTCTCATGATTATGTATGGTTATATGTTTTGATGTTGCACTAATTGTTAAAGAAGAAAAGAAGGTTGAATATTGAAGATAACTGATTCACCCCCCCTCTTAGTTATCTACTTTGTTTCCAACAATTGGTATAAGAGCCAATTTCCTCCAAACAGAGCCTAACAACTTGAGAAAAATCTGAGAATCTCAATGGATATGTATGGTATGAGGGAACAACTTCAGTCTACCCTAGATGATCTTGAGCAATCTCACTCTGAAGTCAACAAATTGAAGGCAAGAATCAAACAAGCTGATGACTTCTTAAATGAACTGAAAGAAAAATTGAGTATCTCTATGAAAAAGAGAAAGAAACTACTTCAGCAATTAGCAAGTCAAAGTGAAGCCAATAATACCAATGAAGATCTGAATGAGAAAAACAAGTTATGTGAAAAGCTATCAAAGAGGTCATTATGGTAAGACATGAAATGGAATCAGGGGTTATGAAATTCACCCAAGAAATTGAAGAGAAAAGAAAAATTGAAGATAATCTAAAACAATCTCTCAAAGAAAAGTCAGAAGATTGCCACAAAATGGATAGAATAATTAGGCATCTGGAATCTAATCTTGAAGAAGCTAGAGATAATGAAGAACAACTTGAGAATCAGATAGACACTCTTAAAAGGGATCTTCAAACAACAAATGAATACAAAGAGAAATTCAAGATAAGATCTGCTCAACTTGAAGTTCTTCTTGAAAGCCAAAAGAGGGTAGATGACAAGCATGGCTTGGGATATGAAAAAGGTGAGAGCTCCAGATCTATTCAGAAGAACTTTGGATCAGGAAATCCAAGGAATAGGCCTAGAAGACCTCTAGTAAGGCAACCAAATGCTCAAAGATATCCTTCCTTCAATGGATACTGCTACAATTGCAATAACTTCAGGCATAAAGCAAATCAGTATAGAAGAAGAATGAATCAGACTAATTCATCCTTCTCCGGACAATGTTTCAACTGCAAAAGGTATGATCACAAATCTCATGAATGTAGAAATATGCAAATAAACAAATCATTCAATGGTAGATGCTTTGCATGCAATAGAATAGGACATATGGCTAATCAATGCAGATCAAGAGGATACCAGTCAAATATGCAAAGAAATGTTGTTTGCTACAATTGCAATAGATCCGGTCATATTGCCAAATCCTGCAGAAGTAAGAATCAGAACAAAAAGGGTCTGGTGCATTATAACCAAAATCAAGACAAAGGAAAAGGAAAAGTGAATGCAAATGAAATTCAAAGGGAAATGAACAAGATTTAGGTGAAGAGAAGTACAAAAAATGTTGGGGATGGATCTGCACCAGAATCTGGCGCTGATATTCCTTCCAAAAACTAAATAGATGAGCTCTGGCTTAGGGGGAGTCACAAAGGAAAGTAAATTCCCCCAGCCAATCAATTGGTGCCTAAAATTGGCACATGGAAAGTTGTAGATTAAAGGGTTCATCAGAGAAATATCCAAATAAGCCTTGCTAAAAATATGGAAGATCTGCAAGAAGTTTTGAAGAGGTTAATCATCCAAGATTGATTGGTTTGACAGTCATCCGATAAAAGTAGGATTCCCATAGTTAGATCCGGTATGATTTAAAACTCAAATATCTTGGCAAATAAATGGAGTGATTGGAGAAAGGGAGATAGATTGTCATTTACCACCAAGAACCATTCTAAGTGCATCTCAGTGATCCAAAAAGATCTCTCTCAGATCAAGGAGAACAAGGCAACCAGAATGACTTGAGTTGTGCATTTATTGCAATATGGAATGAGGGTTTGCGCAGAAATATAAGGGTTCTTTTGATCATCATTTGCACATTTGCTTTCGAGAAGAAGAAAGAAGGAGCTCTGCATCAAGATTACCTCAAACCTCTTGAAGATCAACCGCAGAAGTCGATTCAACCAACAATCTTATCCGGCTCATATCGTGAACCCTAGAAGCGTAAAAAGGTATTTTCACTCTTGAATATCTTTCTCTGAATCTTTTGAAAGATGGCTACCTTGAATGTTGTCAAAATCACTGATAGGCCGTGCCCTAAGTTTAAGAAACATCCTTACAAATCTCTAGAAGTGGATCCCTTAGGCGCCTTTTCTAGCATTTCGCATGGGGTTTTGCATGTAGAAGATGTTAAGGCATACATTCATGCAAATATTGAGGAATTTAGAGAATCCAAACTAATGGATATCTATCACAAGCAATTAATAGATGAATCATTTGAACTCAAATCACAGTACAAGGCCATCCGGGATAAGCATTTTGGACATTGCATCCATTTCCCCTATTTTATAGAAGATGAATGGGTCCGGTATGTTCTGAGCAGAGTGCATGACAACTTCATGTGGTTGATGAGGCCATTGAAGATCACAAAAGATGCCATTAGGGTGGTAACCGGATTGCACTCATCTGGTGGGTTACCTGCTCTCAAATCTGTCAAAAACCAAACTGTGAGTGAGGCTACTGGATCAAAATTTGACAAGAGAGCAATGACAATAGAAGATATCACTGATCCGGATATCAAGTTTGCCTCCATGATAATAGGTTATAAAATATATCACTCCAGCAGGGAGAATTTTGTATTCGGAACTGTGAGACCTACACTTTTTCAGTTCCATACATGTGACTATTTAGCTTACTGTTGTTGGTATTTTTATATTTATGGGACTGTTGTTCCCAGATTTTCAAACTATTAAAATCTTATTATGTTAAAGGAAAACTAATTGGGTGATGTTAGATAGAAAATTGTCATGTGATTTCATTATGTTTATAAGAACTGTGGTATGCTTTAGAAATGCATATATTAAATTTGCTTCGGCTATGATATCTCTATTTGTTATTGACTTCGAGTTTGAGTGTGCAAGTATTGCTAACGAAACCACATATACAGGAGATCATCCCATACCTATGTTGTATCCCTTGTGAGCTGATCGTGTTCCATGAGGAACTAAGATCAACCTCGTGTTTTAGAAAAATATTGTAATGTTTTAATGTGTTAATGTTACATGAGGTCAAGGGAATAAGGGCTATCTTCTGATTTACTTTTATTATGATAAGTGTTGTAAGAAATGTTGTTTTAAATCTTGTTTAAACTTTATTTCTTTTTAACCCTCTTCTTGTGTTTTTACTTGACCCTGGGAGTCCTAACTAGGTTTAAATCAACCCTAGGTTATACCCTCTGGGTCTAGGGACCTTTTTGACTAGGATAACCTTGGGATAACCTCCATATGGTCACTTCAACTTCAGGGTGAAGTTAAGTGACGAATTTGGAAGCATGGGGACAATGGGATGAGTGGAATCCACATTTAGACCCACTTCCAAGTCATGAATGACTCCATGATCCATCAATAATGGAGTGCTTGTCTCTTTGTGCCTCTCTTTTGGTGGGAGACCCCCATAAAGAGGGTGGTGTGTCATCCACTCCCTCTTTATTTCTATTTTACTTATTTTATTTTATTCCTCCATGTGTTAGAAAAGGACTATGGTGGGGGACCTCATGAGTAGGTTTATTTTTTATTCCCACTTGGGATAGTGGGGATATTTTTTAATTCCACTTGGGATAGTAGGGATATTTTATTAATTCCACTTGGGATAGTAGGGATATTTTATTAATTCCACTTGGGATAGTGGGGTTATTTAAATATTACAATCTTTATAAAAATAAATTTTTAATTCATCTACTATGAATTTAAAATTCACAAATAATGTGAGCCCTTGATCTCAACTCTTGATCCTCACCCTCCATCATCTTTTCAAAAATCTATAAATGAGACCCTTCTCTAAGCAATTAGGGAAGACTTGATTTTTGTAAGAAGACTTGATTTTTGCAGGAAGACTTGATTTTTGCAGGAACACAGGATTTTTGCAGGGGAACTTGATTCTTACAGGGGAACTTCATTCTTGCAGGGGGACTTCTTTCCTTCATTCTTATCATGCCTAATTTCCTCTAGGAAATCTTCTTCTGGCATCCTCATAATGCCCAATTCCTTCTCTATTCTTCTCTTCATAGCCTCATAATGCCGAAATTATTCTAGCCATCCTATATCCTCCATTCATTATCTCTTGCTTGTGATTATAGAGAGATTATTTTGGGGTTAGATTATTGTGGAAAGAAGGAGAATTTTGAAGGAGGCTAGAGTGGAGCTCTTCATCAACTTTCATTCCATAATTGGGCTTTGGAAGGTTGGTGAATCAAGTCTACTCTCTTGTGTATCTGTTGTTTTATATGTATGTTTGTTTCTTGCTTGTTGAATGAGTTTGCAAATGTCTTCTATGAGTATTCTGTTATTGTTTTGGGGTTTTGTGTTGGGTGTAGAAAGAGCTCCTTCTAGTTGGAAGGCAATGCTCATCTTGTATAGGGAAGGGGAGGTGTGACCCTCCTCGGGTGTCATCTTGGTTCTTGTTGTAAGAAATGCCTTGAGGGCATGTTGGTATTTTTTTAGCCTAGAGGGCTTATTGGCTTTGAGAGCCTATTGGAATATTTCAGGTAATTTGATTAATTGGAAGGCTTGAGGCCTTGTGGAAAGAGAAATTGTTGGCTTGAGGCCTTGTGATAAAATGTGATAAAATGTGTAAAGGATGACACCTAGATGTAGAGATGTCTACTTCCCTACCCTCCTGAACTCACCTAAGCTGGTTCATTGTATTGTGACTCAAACCTTGAGGGTGTGTGTATTATTTGATTTGTTGTTGTTGTTCAATGTTGTGATGTGTTTAAGTCTATTCTACCCTAGGTATGTGGATGGTCTCCCTAGCTCGGAGGTGACCCTCTTGTGGGTCTACGGTAGGGAGGAGAGTAGCTTGTGTGGTGTTTCTTTCCTTGTGTGTTATGCAGGTATTCTTGGAGCTTATTGTGAAGCTTGGAGAAGATTATTGGATCTTAGAAAATATTTTATTTTCCTTAAGTCTTAAGGAGAGCCTGATCTTTTAATAGCTCCTTCCTTGTCGATTTTCTAAAAGGAGAAAATTATCTCCCTATTGTTGTATAAATTATTATTTTTGGAGTTGTGAGGAAATCCGCTCTGTTCTTGGGCTAATAGTTGTAATTTTCTTGTTCATTAAATTTTACCATTTAGAAATAAGAAAAGGAAAAGAAAATTTGTTTTTAAAAGGATATTAAAATTATCTAGTTCCTTCTTCTTCTACTTGTAACGTTGTGAGTTAGTTGATGTTTTAATTAAGTTTGTAAAAGTATTAAAAATATCCCCACCATGAAATAAATAAAATTTGGGTTGTAGTATTGCTTTTGAAATTACTGTCACCTTGAGGGTCTCATCTTAGGATGGGAACTTTTTCACTTTTACAATGCACTTTTACTATTCACTATCACTATTCACTTTTACTATTCACTTTTCACTATTTACTATTCACTATTCACTATTCACTTTTAGTATTCACTATTTACTTTATTATTCACTTTTCACTATTCATTTGAAGGCAAACTATATGTAGTTTAAAACATTTGACTTGAAATAGAAATCTTAAATCAAGGAAAGTGGGATTTATTTATGCATAATGTATAATACGAATTGAATAGATGCTTAAACTCAGAGTTGCAATTCAGAAATACAATGTTTATATTTGCAAAAACAAAATTAACTCATTGCTCTATTTTTAATGAATTATTCTATACTTTCTTTATAGTTAAGGAACTTATTAATGAAATTGAGAGTTAAGTGAACGAAGATAATGGCAATATATATATATATATATATATATATATATATATATATATATGTATTTAAATTAAATTTTAGAGAAACGGTAAAATAAACGTGATAGAAATACAAGAAAAATTAAATTTCAAGAAAGGGAAGAGAGGGCAAATGAATGGGCTTGGTTGAAAATGCAAAGTCTGAAGGAGGAGAAATTAATATTAAATTCCAGGGCATGGAAAGAAGAATCAAATGATCGTGCTTTGCTGAAAAATGATCTATCACCTAAAACAACTGTTGTTCAAATATAATTCGTGAGATTAACCTAAGTCAGGGAACCATGCATTTCCTAGTCTAGGGTGTGCGCACATGTATTTGGTACACCGTCGTCAACTATATTGTTTTCGCCTTAAGCGTACGTCGCCGAGCACGCTTACGCATGCGAGGCAGTTTACAGGGTAGTAAAGGAAAATTTTTGACAGTTCGTATCATGACCACATGATGCAGGTGGACATGACATGCGTGAATGCATGTTGTGACCACATGGGAAATGTGGGCATGACAGGAACTGTAATTTATACTACTTATCAGATGTTAAGGGAGAATGTAGATTATGATCTTTGTGAGCTTCTTCTGAGCCAACTGTTGGAAAACTTGCAAAAGATCAAAAAGGACAAGAAGAACTCATTCAAATATGGTGGCCTAATATTATGTCTCTTCTTTTACTACATGAATGAGCTCCCTGGATCCAGTGGTTGGGTATGGCAAAATGACAAACCAGTTGCCATACAAATCAGAGATTACATGTATGGGCTTAGTGATGCCAAGGCTCAAAGTACAGCACTCTGGGGATACTTCAAGAACTTTAAAAGTATGATGCAGGCCAAAGAAAGAATCCCCCAATCTTTGGTTAAAAAATACAAGGATACAGTGTGCTTCATGGTAGACACCGATCAATGCCTAATGGAGGCAGTGGAACCCAAGACAATCTGGATTATGCCAATGGGGTATGAGGTTGATGAGAAAATCCTAGAAATGCATATCCAACACCTGCTGAGTCAGCCCAAGGACATTGAGGCAAAAAGGTTTGGAACCTTTCAAGAGTTGAGTGTGAAAATTCATGTTGAGCTAAGACAACTGGAGATGAAAAGAAAAGTGAGAAGAGAAGTAAAGGAAGTTTCCAAAAGATTTGGCATTTCTAAAGAAGCAGGCAATGCAAATAGAGAGAAACTAGAAAGAGCAGAGAAAGAGAAACAAGAAGCAGAAAAATAAACTGATCCGGTGCAAGCCCCCTCCCAGACCAGATCCTCCAAAAGCTCTGCACCTGCCACCTCTAAGAGCCAAAAAACCTCAAAACTGGAAGCCAAGACATCCGGTAAGGGAGAAAAGAGAACAAAAACCAAGGCCACAAGGTCCTATACAAGTCAAAAGGATGATGAAGAAACTGAGACCGATGAGGAAGTCAAGAAAATGAAGAAGAAGAAGAAAACATCTGGTGAACCCTCTATTAGTCATAGCAAGGAAGAAGAGGCAGAAGAATTTGTTAAAAGGTCTACACTCTCCATTGATGATGTCATCAAGGCAGGTACTGTGGATGGGAATCTGCAACCAATGACAGAATTCTATGATGAGTATAGTGACACTAACAAAAGGATCTTGGAAGAAGCTATAGTTAAGTACTTAAACATATATAATAAAGCATTCATTGAAATCATTTCTCTAATCCCCAAGAGTTTAGAGAAAGTACTTGAACTCAGAAAAGAAAATGCCAAGGAAAAGGATATGGAGATCCGAGAACAAATAGCTATTCAGCTCTATCCTTCCATCACTCCAAAATAAATGAACATGATCTTCAAGGATTGCAAGGATGAGTTCCGGAGCAAAGCCAGAATGAACAAGCTCATGCTCGGAGAGACTGATCAGGTGGCAAAAGAGACTAAAGACATCCTCCAGAATGCCTATAAAAGATTTAATCTCCCTATTATACAGGACATAAGTGATGAACCTTCTGCCATGGATGTCGAAGGATTAAGTACATCTAAAGAAGATTCTACTGAGAAAATTGCAGAAGAGACAAAGGAGATACGTGAAGAGAAGACTAAGGACTTGGATTCCTCTATTCCGGAAGAGGAAGTCCATAAAGAAGTAAACATCTCTCTTTTGGATCCCCAGCAGACCCTAGAATTGAAGGAGAAGAAAGAAAAGGAGAGAATCAGTCAAGAAGAAGAAGTGAAGGGAAGAGAAGAAGATCAAACAGAGAAGACCATAGGTGACAGTGCTAAGGCTACAGAAGGGTAGAAGACTCTGTCTCCAACAAGAGACACTGCAGAAGCAGTTAAAGACTTCCTGACAAAAGAAATGATGGAATTGGATGAACCGGAGCTATTTCAAGGACCACTCAATTTTGACTCTCTCTCTCTGGTCCAGACAATGAAGGTAGCATCTTTTGCTCAAGCTAAAGCAAAAGAAAAGCTTCTAAAGTCTCACATGGAAGACTATGAGCTAATAGAGATTACATCCGTTGTGCTAGAGAAAATTATGCCATCCTTCCAAAAGGATCCTTCAGCCTCCACATCCAGTAATCTGAAATCTCTTGTTAATTCTGTTAACACACATTTTGATTCTTTGGAGAAATCAGCAGAGGAGAAAGTCCAGAAAGAGTTTTTAGGTAAGAGATTCTCTGAAGTACAGGGGTTCATAGCAAATGATAGGAGAAATCTAAATATTGGAATAAAGAGCTTAGAAAATGCTCTTAAAGATGGCGGAGATCTATACAAATTTTGTCTATCTTGGTCCACCGTGACAGCAGACATTACCAAGAAGGTAGAAGAACAAGAGAGCAAACTATCAAGTTTATCTCAAAATTTTGATCCTCTCACCTCTTCCATAATGAATCAAGAGTGTCAGACTATTGCAGCTATAAATGAAATAAAGAAGCTTGAGAAGGAGAAGAAAAATAGAATAAGCAGGCTAAGTGAACTAAGAGGGATAATTATCCCTAAATTAGAGGCAATGCATGAGGCCCTAACTGATGCCTAGACCATAGCCCGAACTAGTGATCCGATAGACTTAAAGAGGGTAGAAGCTTTTGCATTTTTTCTAAGTGGTCACATTTCAATCTTGGATAGGATGAAGCAGAGTTGGGCAACAAAATTTGTCCAGTTAAAAACAACTTTTACGGATATACTTAAGTATATGTAAGTGTGACTTGTATATATACTTATGCGACTATGTATAGGTTAAATTTTGCCAATTTTGGTGTGTGGATTCCTCCCTTTGCCATTGATGTCAAAGGGGGAGTGAGGAGTAGTGAAAAATGTGGAATCTAGCTAAGAGGGAGCTCTGGAAAAGTGTACATAAGAACAGAGTATCAGCCAAGGGGGAGTGTGCACTTAGTCATTTTTCACTAAGTGTTGCCATCAATGCCAAAGGGGGAGATTGTTGGCAAGAGACACTGTGTGGCTTCATGAGTGTTGTCATCGATGGCAACAAAGTCCATTCCACACATCCGCAGCACATGACATGTCTATATTGGAAGTCAGATTGAAGAATATCTTGGTCCGGTGAGTAAGAACAGAGCATGCAGCAAGGCCCAACAATCAGGTCCAGATCTCTCAGAGGATGTATCTCACCAAAGTGTAGACTTGGGGAAGATAAGAGGAGTACCATTATTGCTACATTCCAGAGATTGAGCCTCCGGTGATAAAAGAGTGAAAAGATTTGAGCACCTAAGTGTTGGGTTCCTGTTTGGTAGAGTAGACTGAGGAAGAGCTGACCGATAGAGCATCAGACCTTAATCCAGATGAGAAATTGATGGTGATCAAGTTTCTTGAGGGATCATTCATGGTTGGCTGACATAATTGATGACTTCTATAACTATTTTTTTGATACGCATCACTTAGTAAGCATGGATTCAACCGACAGACTAGAGTTTGGAGATATCTTGAGTTTTCTAGATGCTGACTAGAAAGATGTTGAAATCCTTGATGCGGATATATATACCAGACTGATTTCGATATGAAGGTGTGTGTTGTGTGTTGTGAAAAGTGAAGAAAAGCATAGACTAGTGTGGAAGTAGCAATACAGGTCCAGTATGTGATAGGACAGCAGCACTAAAGAAGAGGAATAGCGAAGTGTAGTAGATCAGTGTATTGAGCTTAACCGGAACTGAATCTCAGCATATGTGGATGCTTCTCTTTAGTTCAAACACCTAGTTACATTCTATATACCTTGTAGATAGTGAGTCTCTTGTAGGCAGTGAGCCTCTTGTGAGCAGTGTGCTCAGGCAGTGAGCCCTAATTGGCAAGTACCATTTTGTACTTCTTATTCTTTTAACAGAGAATACAATCTTGGGTTAGTCACCCCGTGGTTTTTCCCTTAACCGGGTTTTCCATGTAAAAATCCTTGTGTTATGTGTGTTGATTTCTTTTTTGCTCTCATGATTATGTATGGTTATATGTTTTGATGATGCACTAATTGTTAAAGAAGAAAAGAAGGTTGAATATTGAAGATAACCGATTCACCCCCCCTCTCAGTTATTTGCCTTGTTTCCAACAGATAGGAGATAATCTCCCACTCTGTTGGCTGAGTCTCTCATTGAATTTGAGTATAAGAAGTGGCATTCTTTAGGATTTTATGCATGCAGATTTGGGAACCAACAGATTGATGACTCTACTAGGGAGTTGATCTAAAGAACCCAGGATCTAACCTGAAATCCCATTCATGGGTGGCGACTCTAATTTTATCTCCCAGCTAGTGATATTGTAATTTGCATGCAAGGAAGAAGATCCCTACAAAATCCATTATTTCTAGAACTGCCAAAAATGATGTACAAAAAGAAAGGGAGTAGTCTGTCCAGCCAAGAAAGGTCCTTGAATCCTCAAAATAGTGACACTATGCAGGATAAATTTAGGTCCTCTAAACAACAACATTTCTTAGCTACAAAAGCTAGCATCCAGGAGATTTATGACAAACAACAGAGTGATGGATTAAGGATATGATCTAATACTTTTCAAGAATGTCCCTTTTTGGATCCACCTGACAGGTTTGAGGATACAGAATCACCAAGAGAGATAGATAACCTTAATACATTTAGACCATCCTCTTCAATGCCAAGAGAAGAGCAATTATCAAAAGAAATCAGGACCTTCAGGGCTAAGCTTGAATACTTGCAAGTTGTAAAAATAAGAAATGAAATGAGACAAAAGGTTGAGGCCATGAGGACTGTCCATCAAAATGCAATTCCCATTCTCAATAATGCAAACACAATAGGGAATTGACAGGCTAATGAGGTTCAAAACCAACAGAATAATTAGAACATACTAGGAAATAATCAAGGGCTTGATCAACATGTGAATCAGAATCCACGAAATAATCAAAGGAAAAATGCAAATAATAATAGAGTACCTCAGAACAATGTAAGAAATCAAAATGCACATGCCCATGATGCTAATGCAAACCAAAACTAGAATGCAAATAAAAATTAGAATGTGTTTGGAAGGAGGCCCATGCAAGTGGAGAGGTATAGACAATTGGATTTTACTGGTATCCCTGGATATCCCAATCCCATTGATAATGATATTAGGACTGAATTGCCCAAATTTTTAGGTAACAATGCAGTGTCAGGTGAGGATCATTTAAAAGATTTCCTTAATCTAATGGATAATTTTGAAGTTGAACATGAGGATGTTTTTATGAAGTTGTTTATGCAGTCTTTGGTAGAAGAAGCTAGAGACTGGTATGGGAACTTACCCAATCAGAGTATTGCATCATGGGATGATTTCATGAGAATTTTTAGAGAACAATATGGAGATAAGACTGACCCTAGTTTCATAATAGATGAATTCACCAGTATAGCTAAGGGATCAAATGAACCTATTTCTGATTTTAGTGCCAGGTTTACCATGGTACTGAATAAGCTTCCACCTCACATGAAACCAAATGAACCCATGTGCATGGTCTTGTACACTGATGCCTTTGATGCTAAAACAACTTATGAATTGAGAGACAAAGGTCTAGCTACTTTGAGAGATGCTTTCAAAATTGCAACTAACATTGAGAATAACAAGAAAGCATCTGGAAAAGGTAATAGGAGGGATGATGTATGAATTTTGTAGAATCCAAACAATAGATCTCAGAAAACTTAGATTAGTGCTTCCACATCTGAAGATAAGCTGGATAAATTGACAAATTCCTTTAAGGACCTGAGATATAAGCTTACAAGAACATAGAAAGGATTAGGCCTTGAAAAGCAAAATTATCAGAGACTAGAGAAAAGACCACAACTGCATGATATACCATACAATACAAACTGGCATAATGGTAATCCGATCTTGAATAATAATAATAATAATCAGAAATCTCAGTATAGTAAGGAAACTCCTGATCCATTGAAGAAAAAATTTAATGTTGTTGAGGATACTACCTGGTGCATGGTATGTCAAATGCCTCAATCATCATCACAATGTATGATTGCTCAGTCCTTTTAGAATGATTGTGATGAATGTAATGAACCCCATTATGTTGAACATGATAGTGTTAATATGCTTTTTACTAGCAGAGATTATTCTTCTTTTGATGAGATTGATGCAAATACTGATGTGGTCCAAAAGAGGTATCATAAGAAGAAAATATGCTAGCAAATTTTCTCAGATGAAGAAGATGAAGATCAACATGTTTATGCTTAGGATTCACACATTTTAAATGTTAGTCTGAGGAGATCATAGCCCTAACAACTGCTGCAGTGGCTCAAGTTAAAAGAAATTATAATCTTAGAATCAGGGCCCAAGTTGGTGACTTTGGTCAATTGGGAAGCATATTTGTGAAACAGCCTCAAAATAACTCAAAAGGATCTACGTATCAGAAGAAGAAAAACAATGATAGTAGGAAGGATTCTAAAGAAAAGTCAGCCCATAACACCAAAAGTTTAGATAATAAGGTAAACCAGAATGAAGATAAAGGTAAAAATTCTAGTGGGGTGAGTAGTAATCAGAAAGCTACATGTACCAAAGTTGCACATACTCATGAGAGAAACAAAAATGTGGGGTAGAGTACAACTATTATACAAAATTATGTCCCATTTGACATTACTCAAGCATTATCCCAGATGAAGGTTTATGTCCCATTGCTTGAAATGTTGAAGATTGAAGAATACAGGAACAAAGCACTATCTTTAATTTTAGGGATACCTGACCATGTAGATCAAGCTGCCAAAGATCATAGCAAAGGTCAAGGAAAGGAAGTTGAATTGATTTATTTGGAAGAGGAGATAAATGAACAAGAACAAGAAATCTCCCAACAGGTGAATTCACCTATAAGAATAAGACCCTATGCCTCTCCTAAAAATAGATTGGTAAGGTCAACCACTGGGCAGCAAATTGATATAGAGGATATCATAATACTGGCCTGTTCACAATTTTTGGAAGATGATGCTTTCATAAACACCCCTGAATTCAAGGGATATGTATTGAAGGTCAAAAATGAAGAATTTCAGAAGAAGATAGAGGAATCTAAGAGTGGAGCTGACCCAGAAAAGTATGAGGAAATAACTTAGAGGGTGCTGAATGAGGTTAGTCAAGATATCAACAAGATGACCTCAGATGAGGGAAGAGAACTGGTGGAGAAAAGTAGCTTACTATTACTTCCACATTGGACCCTAGCAGATGCCATTGCATTTGATACAGTCTCAAGGAATGATACTGATGATCAAGTGGAGAAGGCCCTCTCAGGTGCAGTATTTAACCCAAGGTTTGAAACCCTGGCGATATGGGCACTGGCCCCAAATAACAATAAGCCAAGGGTTGGATTAGGAGAATTGATAGGGGATGTCATAATAAAGAGAGTGTCAGACACTCCAGCCCCTCAAGCTGCAAGCTTGAATGTTCAGACAACCCAATTTGTTGAGGCTATAACAAATAAACTGCAAAGAGATCATGATGAGCTCTTGTTGAAATATGGGCAAGCCATAGCAAAATTGAATAAATATAAGGAACAAATGTTGTTAGGTACCTCAGCTCAGAGTACTCTAGATCCAATTCAAACTGCATAATCATTTCCAATAGACAACGAGGCTCTGCTCTCAAAAATAAAAGAGATGAAAGATGAGGTGAGGAATTTGAAAGATGAAAAGAAAATAGTTGTCAAGAAGTTAATTACAATTTTGATAAATCATAGGTTGTCTAAGACTATAGCCATGGATGAGGACACATGGAAGTTATACTCAAGCATAAGAACAGCCTAGGATCAACATGAGAAAAATAAGGAGAACTTAGACAACATGATTAAGGTACGGCTACCATGAACAAGGGAAGTGAGAAACTTGCATAAGTGTTCAAGGTTTGCCCTGGATGCCCTACCAGAGATAAAATTTACTCTTAACATGTTAATATTGGAGGAGGTGGTAGCCTTCCTATTGAAATTGGACAAGGTTTTGAAAGAAAAAAGACATCTCATTGAGGAGACGGATAGGAGGATAATGTTGAGCATTTTGGAAAATGATGGACAAGCAAGAGACATGGACAAGTGGAAGAATGACCTTGAAAATCTAGTTGGCCAGTTGGTATCCTCGAGCTGTGTAGAGGGAGATCCTAGTTTGAGCATTTTGAACTCTATATTGGACAAGATGTATGCCTTGGAACTTAGTTTGGATACATTTTGCAAAGAATAAAAAATTCTATTGGATGCAAGGTATACAGGGCACAATGATAAAATAGAAAAATTAATTCCTTTTCAATGGCCCACAGAGTGGTTATACATAGCTTGGATGGAGAAGTATGTCTTGGATGAATGAATATCCAATCATGTGAAAGGATAATACATTTTCCAATTGTTTTTGTAATCTCCAAGATATATTGTATTTTGTCTTTTCTCTTTCATGCATTTGTAATTTGAATTTGTTTCCCATGCCTATGGGAGGTGGCCTGTAATGTAAGATTATGTAACCGACATAGGATAATGAATATTAAGTACTACATTCTGGTGTCTATAAAAGAATATGTAATACTACTTTGTAAGGTTGTTGAAAGATTTGGGAAACTTTGATATTGAAAATACAAAGCAATTATGGAGGTTGGCCATATTTCTGAGTTGTGAGTTCATTTTCTTGCATTGTTGAATGTATATTTTTATGAGCATTTTTATCAGTCTTAGGTTGAGCTTATATGAAAAATGCCTTTGAGCATGTGTTTCCAGTAATTGTCTCCTGTGTTGCATGCATTTTTCTTTTCAAGGAAGATACTAAGGGTTTCTGAATTCATAAATATACATTTGCTATATTGCATGTCTAGTTTTCTGCTTCTAATCAAGGATTAGATTAAAAATGCTTTAAGTTAGACATGGGGAAGTTTGTTTTGTAATAAGGATATCTGTAAGAAGAATTATTAGAAATACCCATTAGTGGATTATTTTCTGTAAGGTAGGGAACATAGAAAATCCTCTGAATCTGTATGTTTGAGATGCTTATAAGAACTAATCTACATTTGTAAGAGATTGACTCCAAACCCTAGGATTGGCACCAATCAGGGTTGGGCTTATTTTCACAAAATACCCACAATCAGACAATCACATCCATAAAACAAAAAATTAAAATCAACTTGTTAGTTTGTAGGGGTAGGATTTTTAGTTTCATGTTCTCTGAGCCATCTAGTGAACAAATTTCCAAAGCTAGCCACTTTGAAGCAATTATACAGTTTTGGTTTACATATAGGAGAACATATCTACTTTAGTTGTCAATATCTAGTGAAATAAGGAATTGTCATATAGATATTGAATCAAGGGAACACCCCCTAGTTCTAACAGAGCCTAAAGTGTAGAGGAGAACAAATAATTGTCTCTTGTTCATTGGCCACTGACCTGAGAATCCTAAGCATAAAAGTTGGCTACTTTTTAAGGAAAATCAGACCATTAGTTGAGAACACCAACAAACTCCATACTCAAATCAAGTTGATCAATCAAGACTTGAAGCTCACAAGACAAGATAAAAATTTGAGAAGGGTTGGAGACAAGCAAAACAATGCAAAGAAAAATAGGGGGGTCCCCATTTTACTTGAGAAACTATAGGGTGTGTGTGCAAGGCACAAAAGGTGGATGTTAAGTCCACCTACAAATACCTACCTTATTTTTTGCTAGCTCAAATTCATTTTCCTATAGTGATGAGGAATGCAATGTTGCAAAATGCTTTAGTTTCATACAATGAAAAAGTGTTAGGAGCAAAATTTTGTATTCCAAACCTTGTGCCCACCAACCTGAAAGTACTAACATGTCAAGGTGGGTGGGTGAATTCTATTGGAGGCCTCATTCCATTCCCCAAGTCTCTTGATCCTTCTGAGCTACATTATACTGAGAGAGGCTCTTAAGAGCCTTAAGAGAAAAAAGTTGTCTAACTTTGACATAGTGATTCTTAAAATTCATGGAACCTAGAAATGTTTCATTTTCACCTATAGGTGGATGTTAGGTCCATCTATAATATCTTACCTTAGTTTCTATCAACTCCAAACCCTTTGACTATGCCGACAATGAATGCATTCTTGCAAAATGCCTCATTTGAGAGTAGTGTAGAGGTCCCAATAGCCATATTTTTTCTTTCGCGCCTCATGGGACCAAAATGATAGTGCTAACAAAATGATAGTGCTAACTCATTAGGATGGGTGGGTGAATGATATTAGAGGCCTAATTTCATTGCCTAAGTACCCTGATCCTTCCGAGCTACATGGGATTGAGAGTGTCTCTTAAGAGCCCCAAGAAAAAAATTGTCAAACTTTGATGCAATGATTCTCAGAATCCATGGTAGATAGGAATATTTTGTTTTCACCTACAAGTGGATGTTAGATTCATCTATGATAATTATCTTAGTTTCTATCAACTCCAAACTATTTGACAATGAAAACAATGAATGCATTCTTGTAAAATGCCTCATTTGAGAGCAATGTAAAGGTGCCAATAGCCATATTTTTTCTTTCACACCTTGTGGGATGGGTAGGTGGATACTATTAGAGGCCTTATTTTTTTCCCCATGGTTCATGATCCTTTTGGGCTACATTGGATCGAGAGAGTCTCTTACGAGCCATAAGAGCAAAAAGTTGTCAAGATTTGATGCAATGGTTCTTAAAATATATGGCACCTAGGAATATTTCATTTGCATAGGAACTATAGGTAGATGTCAAGTCCATCTAAAATATCGTATCTTAGTTTCTCTCAACTCAATACCATTTGACCATGCTGACAATGAATGCATTCTTACAAAATACGTCATTTAAGAGTAGTGTAAAAGTGCCAATAGTAATTTTTTCTTTCGCACCTTGTGGGACCAAACCAACAACATAAAATTATTCAATTGGCTAGGTGAATTCTATTGGATGCCTCATTTAATTCCCCATGTCTCTTAATCCTTTCAAACTACATTGGACTGAGAGACTCTTAAGAGTCCTAAGAGCAAAAAGTTGTTAAACCTTTCAATGCACTGATTCTTGAAATCAGTGGTGCCTAGGAATATTTTATCTGCACCTATAGGTAGATGTTAGGTCTATATAAAATATCCTACTTCAGTTTCTATCAACTCCAGACCATTTGACCATGCCAATAATTAATGCATTCTTACAAAATGACTCATTTGAGAGTAATTTAAAGGTGCCAATAGCAATATTTTGTATTCTACACCTGATGGGACCAAAATGATAATGCCAACATGGTGGGGTTGACAATCAAATATTATTTTAGGCCCCATTTCATTCACCAGGTCTCCTAATCCTTCTAGGCTACATTGGATCAAGAGAGTCTCATAACATCCCTAAGAGAAAAAAGTTATCAAACATTGACGTATCGATTCTCATAATATGTGGTACTTAGGAATGTTTCATTTGCACCTACAAGTGGATGTCAATTCCATCTACAATATCGTATATTAGTTTCTATTAACTCTAGACCATTTGACCTTGCAGATAATGAATGCATTCTTGCAAAATGTCTCAATTACATTCAATGTAAAGGTGCCAATAACCATATTTTCTTCTGCACCGCATGGGATTGAACTAATAGTGCCAACACATAATGGTGGTGAATGCTAGTGGAGGCCTCATTTCATTCCCCAAGTCTTCTGATCCTTTCAGGACACATTGTACCAAGAGAGTATCTTAAGACCCCTAAGAGAAAAAAGGTTTTTTCCTCATTACTTTTCATGGTATTTTGAGTTGGGTTTGTGTCTAAATTATTTTCCTACTCATCCTAAGTATTAATAGATAACACCTATGGTTTCCAACCCATGTAATAGTGGTCTCCACCTTCTTTAGGTGTATACCTACCTTGCTAAATGAGCCTCATTGACTTCCTCCAACTAGCCATTGTGATTCAACTAAAGCACATAAATATGTTAACTTATGTCCTAGGATTTTATATTTAAGGGTAAACCCTAATTTATTTCAAATCATCCAAGAGATATCTAAGGATCAAGATAGTATAGATACATCTATAGCATGATAGAACATTAAGGATAAAACCTAATTTCATTTTAATTTTTTATTCAATGTAGTAATGAAATTTTTTACTTCTATAAGTTACTATTCTCAACAAAAAAACTTACGTTCATCAATGCAAAATTCTTATTGGTAAATTAATCTTTTTGAGATAGACAACATGCATGCAAAATTTGACAATTTCTATAATTTTTCAACCAAGATGATAAGGGATGATTTTTCATATTGAAACAACATATCATATTGTTCATTCCTACACACTCCCATTATTATAAAATGGAACAAAACTTAATATTAAATGCTTAACAATAAATTTAAGATTTCCGTAACAACTTAAAAACCATTTATTTAACAACTCTTTATTCCAAAACATTAGGGATCTATTCATAGGTTCAAACAATAATGAGTCTACCCAACCGCTCATTCATGAGCTAAAACCATAATTTTAAGAATCTTGAAAATCTTTGTATTCATTGAAATCTTCTTAACAACTTTATTATTCATTTCTTCCAAAATGAAATAACATGAAGTAGTTCACAAATTCTAAATATATAATTCCATAGAATACATGTTTCAATAATTTTTTATAACATTTGAATGTAGTTAAGGAACAATATCCTTTTGCAACTTATAGATCAACTTTAAACATAAATTAAAATAAAGAAATTGAAGATTAACAATCTCTTCTAAAAGTCCAATCTCCATGAAGGTGGAAGCTCCAAGAAAATGGGGGTGTAGTTACCTCTCAACCATTATGATGCTTTTAAGTATCACCCCTCCTTGCTAAGAGAGATTAAACATGGATCCACACACTTGTACATTTTTAAGAGAGGTTCATGGAAACATTGAAGAACATGTAGGCAATATATAAACTTTTAAACATGACACATTATCTATCCTGTGTAGAATTAAACCCTTCTTAGGCAAGTTCATACCCTTCATGGGTGTTTTGACAACAAGGACAAACCTACTCATGTTAAGATAATTTTAAGACCAAATGAAAGATCCTTAACAAGGCATAACACCATTTATAGTATACAACAATATTATTCCATTCTTTAAAATAAACATGCACAAAGGGAGAAAATAACCATAAAGCTTCAAAATCTATTAATAGATGCCAAGCACACTTTTCCAAAAAATAGTAAATAACATAAGGTAGAGGCACTTTAACCTTTCTACATTCTTATGAAATAAATAAAACACCATTCACATTAAGATGAAGATCAAACCACATTGAATAATACCATACACACCACATATCTAGTTTCCTAATATGCATGAAATCTATCTTAATAGACCTCATCTCATAAATCACATCATATAAATGGATTCTCAAATATATGCAATAAATAATAAATTCGATGCACACTCACCCAAATAATCTCATAATAAGATAAAATGATAATATGGCATAACATAAGTCATGATTCAAGGTATATCATTGTATATCTATGTCTAAAATCTGATAGCATCATATAGAAATAATAAATATGAAAACATCTATAATCATAATTGATCATCATATGTAATGTAAAATGTCATATACATAATGTCATGAAAATGCCATATAATATATACATAATATCATGAATATGATGAATGTATAAACAAATCAATATAGGGATACAACAAAATTTCATAACATAAAAATTCCTATGGAGTGTCATGGAACAGTCGATGACTCTTGCTCTATTGGGAAGATGGAGAAGCAATCAATGACTCTTGCTCTCTAATCTGCTGACTAGACCTCATCTCACAACTTTTTTGGAGCTCCACATATTAATACAATTACACATTAATATAGAAAAATGAAATATAGAATGACATATAAGTAAATAACCACTTATCACAACCTGATAGTCCTCAATCATCCATTTCTTTTCTTCATCCACTTGAGGGGCAGGTGCAGAAATTAGAGTTGTGACCTCCTAAAACAAGCATGAAAAATCAAAATAGACTAAATATGAGTATCATTTATTTACATTAAATGATGTGAGATAAAACAAAAAATACTTAATGACATTTACATTACTAGCTCATACCTCTATCAAAGGCATAGAAGACAAAACTAGTAGAGCAATGCCCATCTCCATTGATCCATGAATATCAAGAGTTTGAACTAATGTCATCAATAGAAAATAGAACAACATTATTTCACCAAAATCTACATAACATTATTTACATACATAATGAATAAAAATAGTAAAATTTACCTTAGTAAAAATTAATATATGACTACTCCCACCAAATCCTCATGATGTTGGACGTCTAAAATTCACCTATTCTGTCATGCCCACATTTTGCACGTGGACATGAAAACCGAAGCAACAATTTTTTTTATAAATACAAAATCTAAAACATCCTCACGTGCTACATGCATGTTCATTTAACTTGCACACATAATGTCATTGCACATGCAACATATGTTTAGCACACCATACTAAGGTGGAAAGGTGGAATCTAGATGAGGCCGGTACGAATCTCCTTTCGTACCACTATGATATGGAGGTTAACCTAATTAGGGTTTGGCGATGCAACTTGCGACACCACGAGGGGGGACCTCATGAGGTAAAAATTCTCCTAAGGTTCTCAAAGTATTTGTTAAAACCCAACATATTTATTTTCTAAAAATATTTAAATCTTTATGTTCTAAAAGTCAAATAATATTGTCTTTGTTTTCTCTCCAAAAGAAACTCTATTTTTTTCATATATATATATATATCAAAAAGTATATATACTATTTATACAATGTAAATCCCTATTATTTCTTTTATTTTTATTTCACAGAATAAATCAGAGAGCCAAAAAAAAAATTTATATATATATTATAGTTATGAAATGTAAATCCCTATTATTTCTTTTATTTTTATTTCACATAATAAATCAGAGAACCCAAAAAAAAAAAAAGTAAAATATATATATCTATATATTTATTATAGTTATGAAATAATAAACTTATGGCCAAATTAATATTTTACATAGGTCGAAACACACAGGCCAAAATAAATGTTTGAACACTACCAAGTCGCATGTTGAAAGTCTATTTTTCTTTTATTTTGAAGAATGCTAAATAACAACAAAGGCGGAAAAAAAAGTGCATAGCCCGCAAGGGGTCCACGACTCTCTGTAGTAATCAAGTCCTCTTTTGGGGGCTTGCAGCCTACACAAGCAACAATTTCCTACGAAAGAGGGGGTGAGGCCCTCCCGCACAACACAATACTCAAATTTTTTAAAGTAAAACACTCAATAAAAATAAGCGCTGCTGCATCAAATTTCTGCACTTCTTTTTATCACTTGCAATATATATAAACTAGCAATCGCACCTTAAGTGTGCAATGGGTATGCCAAGAATGGATGTGGAAAGGAGTTCCTTGTTGATAAAAGAATGGATGTGGAAAGGAGTTCCTTGTTGATAAAAGTAAACATTATTTTGCATGTGGGAAACTTATTTAGTATACATAGTTTGTAAAATTGAGTCAGGCAAGAGCAATAAATAAGGGGGCGTATTTGTAAGAGTAGTAAAGAGAATTTTTTTATTTGTTTGTAATATCAGTATTCTTAAAAAGAGAGTATAAAGAATATTTGCATTATTTTTGGGGGTCTATTTTGATTTGTTGAATCTTGGTCATCATTTTAACACTGAAACCATGAAATGATGTGTGTTGTTGTTCCAAGATGTAATGGTAAGTAAAATTTGTTGTGAATAAAAGGAGAAAGCTTCATAGATGAATTAACAAATAGGTATAGAAATGACATACCTTTTTTGGTTTATTTGTGTCAGTCAACTATTTGCATGTGAAACTGTTGTTAATTCCAGTCCTTTTCTTGCATAACTTTGGAATGTGAAGCTCAAGTATATTTGAAGGCTTGCAAGGTTGCACACTCTTCATATTTCTATGAATGTTAGCCCTTAGTGATTAATGCTGCTGATGTCTATTGTTGTCCTTTCATCATCAGTGTATGTCAATGGATTTGGAGATGTACGGTGTAAATTCCATCGATGGTAGTTTTTAAAAATCTTTCCCAATGGGTTGTAATATCTTGCTCTAATGAATCAATATCATTGTCAATGTTTTTGAATGGTTGGTATAGCAGTAGTTCACTCCAATAGAATACTTGAAAATATTGATCATTTGCTACTAGGATGGTGGTGAAACAAGGGGAGACTCAAACAATAGGCAGTGATAAGTGTTCTTTCCATTTGCTGGACTTTTGAGATGTTACATATGTCCATTTTTGAGCCACTTCAATAAGTGGTATTGTTTCTAATTGTATTGCTCATGTCATGTATGAATCAATGAAGCTTGGAGGTAGCATGTTGCTATTGTTAGAGAAAGCTACATGACCAACCCATGCCAAGCTCCACTTTTTACATTATCAAAGTTCCATAGCCTAAAATAACTAAATACATGTTATGATTAGATATTTAATTTTTAAGAGAAAAATATTATTGTTTGTATAGAATATGTTTGTACAATTATAGTATGCACATAATATTATGAGTTTTTTAAATTTTAGGTTTCAAAGTTTTAGTGATTTTATATCATAGTTAATTTTAATGTTTATTGTATAATAAGTCTAATTTTTAAGAGTAAAATATTATTGTTTGTATAGAATATGTTTGTACAATTATAGTATGCTTAATATTATGAGTTTTTAAAATTTTAGGTTTTAATGTTTTTTTTAATTTTATATGGTAGTTAATTTTAATATTTATTCTATAATAAAATAAATATATATAAAAATAAATTAATATTTGTTAAGTTTCTTATTAAAAAATTGATACAATTATATTTGTTTTATTTTAAATCTTACTTGGCAATTAAATATATAATGTTATATATTAAAATGTATATAACTATTTTACTATGTAAATTTTTATTTTACTTTGAAAAAGCCACCATTTATTATAAATGATAAGTTGTCATGAGGTGGAAAATTAATGTTTGGGGTCTACAATTTTTCTGGAGGATCCCACTTCCTTGAAAAAGGTAAGGAAAACTATACTTGCCAATTTTCATTTTATCTGATTGAGAACATGATCTTATGGCATGACTTTGGGATTGGTAAATTGGCTTCCGTGGGTAAACCTTTAGTTTAGATGTCAAGATTGAGGGTTATTTATTTGTTCAAATTCACAAAAGGCTTGCACCTGGCTTCATTTTTCTAAGTATAGTACACCTAGAAAAGAATGAATGTGTAGTACTTGATTTTATACTTAAAGATGTCTTCCCAAATTTGAACTTGAAACTTTTCTATGAGCTACTCGAGGGTGAAGGTATGATTGAACTATGTGTTTGGGTGAAATGTAGAAGGACGATTGACGATAAAATTAGTAATAATATGTGCATGCCAATGATTGTGTTTTAGAAAATGTCTATTCAATTGTCATGGGTGGTAAAGGTAAAATATGGAAATAATTATTCATAGGAAAGTTATGTAATTAGCCATGTTTTGTACTTGAAACATGTACTTTGAATCCACAAATTATAGTTCAACATCATACATAAATAAGGATATGGTTTTCCCATAAAACCTTTGGCATACTATACATATATTCAAAGTAAAAGTATGGTGGGCCTTGCTCAAACTCTTTAAGATTCAATTGCAGACAAGTACAAAATAAATAATTTGTTACTAGAATACAATATGAGTCTACAATTGACAACATCCATACATACAATTAGTCCTAGGTATGAGACAAAAACACACATAGTGTAATCCAAAAGCAAATTTCTCTATTACTATGGAATGTGGAAATCTCATGCCTACTAATATGAAAACTTATAAAACTTAGAGATGTGAAGTAGGTCAAACCCTATGGAAAATTCTTTGGAAGGGTTTGGAGAATTTGGCTTCGCAAAAAATGTAAAGAAAATGAGTGAAACCTCTGTTTCCCAAGCATGTTGAGCCCATCCAATTGAAATGGCAGGCCTAGGTATAGACCTGACAAGAATTGTCATTCATTAGTACTATCTTCTTGCAACATTACATGTCCCTAGTCAGAAGGAGTTTCATCATCAGTGTCTATCAATGGATCTGGAGATGTACAATGCAAATTTCATGGATGGTAGTTATTTGAAATTCTTTCCCAATGGGATATAATATCTTTCTCCAATGAACCAATATCATTGTGAATGTTTTTGAATGATTGGTATAACAATAGTTTACTCCAAAAAAATGCTTGAAAATATTGTTCATTTGTTGCTTAGATGGTGGTGAAACAAGGGGACTCAAATGATAGTTGGTGTAAAGTGTTCCTTCCATTTGTTGGACTTCAAAGATGCTACAAATGTCCCCTTTTTAGCCACTTCAATAAGTGATGTTGTTTCCAATTGCATTGGTCATGCCACATATGAATCAATGAAGCTTGGAGATGGGATGTTGCTACTATGATTAGGTCCTTAAGCAAATGACATGTTTCCCTAATTGTAGTTCCCAATGGACACATGTCATCTTTTCTTTATCTCTCTTTCCATTTATATCTTTTATCTCTCTCTTTCTTTTTGTAAAAGTATCATTTCATGAGGCTCTAATGGATAACATAACCTAATATTTAATGTAGGGTTTTCCATTAGAATGTTTGACCATATCCCCAAGTCTATCACACAATGAAATACTTTTTGCCAATGTGTTTATGCAGTTAAGCTTAGTTTTGTAATCCTGTGATGGCCAATGATTTTGTGTTTAGGAATTGTTTCTTGAACTATCATGGGTGGTAAAGGTAAAATTTGAAAATAATTAATCATAGGAAGGTTATGCATGTAGCCATGTTTTCTACTTGAAATTGAAAAGTACTTTGAATCGAGAAATTTTAGTTCAACATCATACAAAAGTAAGGATATGGTTTATTCATACACCCTTTGGCATATTATACACATATTTAAAGTAAAAATATGGTGGGTCTTGTTCAAACTCTTTAAGCTTCCAGTATTGACCCACAAGGTGATCTAGAAATATAAATCCAACCAATTCTTTAACATGGTGTGGTAAACAAAAATTTATATCTTTATCTTCTATAAACAAAGCTTTGGAAAACATACTTTTTTTATGATTTATCTTCTAAAATGGTTTTTGTGGTGGATTTCATAGTAATCCTTTTCTAAATCTAAGTGATTTCTTTTATGAAATTTGATTTTCTACACATCCTCTAGGCTTTCATTCAATCCTTGCAAAAGGAAACCATGGTTAACATGACTAATCAAACTAACAACCCTAGGATTGTAATTGGCGACATCCAAGCTTGCAATCAGTTCCATGCTAATTGTGCAAACAAATTTGCTCCATATAATCAAAACAATGTCCATAATTTTTAATATTTTTTTTTATAACCTTTTCAATTTGGGGCAACTTAACTATAAAAAACAACAAAGAAGAAAGAAGAGAGATCAAGAGAATAAGATTTTGATGTGTTTTTTCCATATATATATGCCTCTTATCTCTTTATCTCTCTACATCTCCAACATTAAAATTAAAATGTTTATGATTTCAATTAGATTGAACTACAACAGATAGATTGACCATCCAACATTCTCCTGCCCAATCAATAACAATGCCAACAACAACGACCATGTTTGGATTCTTTATATGTTGAATGAAAGACATGTATTAGCTTAAACAATTAAATCCATCCCAAAACTCTATTCGGAACACTGACCTATTTTTACCAATCTCCTCAAAAGTATGTTATTCTCATCATCCCCATAATATTTTTTGCATCCTAGCTATTCTCCTCCCCTTGAATATGACCAGAGAGTAAGAGTATTCTTCTCCTTGCCTTAAAATCTAGTTTCTTAAAAGTAACTTATGGTCTCTTCTAGCAACCAAATACTTAAAATAAATTCTGGCATGTTTTTCTTATTGATTGAAACCATATATAAGTTTTACAGCTCTTTGGATCCAAGGCCACCACCTTAACATTTGTTTGATGAAAATCTATGAGTTGCATAGATGGAGTAAGATTTTGCTTCCATTTAGGCTCTAGCATATTAGCTAACCCATTGACATAAAAGGTAAAATAATCCCTCCCTCTAAAAATATCCAACTGCCACAATGATCTCCTTGACTCTAAACAAATCTTGAACCAAGGTCCCTAGATTCCCCACTCAAACTCTTAAAAGATGGACTATTAACAATTGCATGTTCCTCGTTTAAATTACAATGCCAACTAAATATTTTTTTTCCTTTTTTAAGTAGTAGTCATATATTATTAGTTTCACATGATATTATTAAAGACTCTCTACTTTTAAAGGGATGATTAATTTGACTAGGTTTATTATTGATTATTATTACATGATTTTTTACTCTCCCAAACATTGTAGGACAAAAGTGTTAAAAAATATTTTTCAAAACTTTCAAACAAATTTAATTTAAAATAATTGAAATTAACAAGTTGAAGGTGGATGGAGCGTGTGTGCGGGAGCTCTGTGCAGTCCTGGGACCTGTAGCAGGTCGCGGTCTGCATGTGTTTGTTCTTTGTTGCATGCATTTTTTCTTTGCAAATCAGGCTCTGTGGGGTTGTTTTCAGCAAGGGATGGGGTTTTTTAGCTTTCGGGGGGTTTTTTTTCTTTTGTGTGCGTTGTTCGATGCAGGTGTAGGGTGTAAGGGCTTGAGGGGATTTTCTAATAGCAGGGTTTGTGCCTTTGGGTGAGACGTCGGGGGATGCTGCTATGGCTAGGGTTGGTGACGGGTCTCCTCATCCATCTCTGCTTGATGTTGGGGTTTTCAGCACTGGTGCTTTGAAATTGCACAAGATAAACGGATGCTTGGAAAGAGCTCAAGTTCGTCTGAAGCTGGTCATTCAAACAGAGGCAGTAGCTGAGGACCTGGAGTATTATAGCAAACATGTTTTAATCTACAAATCTATGGGATTAAGGGTTTCGATGCCTTTTCTAGAACCCTAGATTCGCAAGTCATGGAATCCAGAAGGTGATTTTGAAATCTTGCTAGCTGCGAATAACTTCTTTCTGGTGGTCTTTTTGTGTATCTCCAATCGTAACAAGGTTTTTGAAGGAGGGCCCTACTTTTATAATCAAGTTGGCCTTTTCATGAAGCCATGGCATGCAGGCTTTAATTTGGTAGAGGAGCTGGCCTCGAAGGTACCGGTGTGGGTTCATTTTCCTCGATTACCGTTGGAATGTTGGAGACAGGATATTCTGCAATTAATTGCATTGCTGCTGGGGAAGCCTATTGGCCCGTCTCAGCAAACTCTGGAGAAGCAAATTTTTTCCTATGCCTGAGTCTATGTGGAGATTGATCTGAGCCAGTCTTTGCTAGATTCTATTGATTTGACTGTTGGGTCTAGCTCCTAGACTCAACAGTTAGACTATGAGACTTTACCTTTCAGGTGCCGGCTGTGCCATGAGTATGGCCATCTTCAAAGGAGGTGCCCTCATGCCTCGGGTGTTGGTGGTTCAGATAATGTGAAGGCTTCGTCTACATGCACGGGGTGGTACCAGATAAAGATGGCTTTGTGACAGTTAAGGCACGAAACAAGAATCGGGGTGAGAAGAGGACTCTTCAGGATCGTCAAGAGGAGGAGACTTTTAACAAGTTTGAGGCTTTGGATGAATTAGTCCATGAGGAGGGGGTTTCTTCTGACATGCATGTTGAAGCTTCTCCTTTAGTTGATCATAATTCTAAGTCTTTGCCTGTTACTACCTTGGTCCTAGTTCCTATGGTGGCTTCTGGGGTGGTGATGGATTCACTTGCTTCTCCCCTTGATGCTAGGTTTGGGGACTCTTGTGGTTTGGTGGAAACCCCCATTGCCTCTTCGGATGAAAGGGTGAGTTTAGCCAGTGGACCAGGTTTGGAAGACTCTGGTAAGAAAAAAGCCCTCTTCTTCTCCTATTCTAGGTCTTCAGCAAAAATCCCTGAAAAAGTGTGCTCCTGATAAGGCCCAAAAGGTGGGGAAGAAGAAGGGTCAGGAGAAAGTTAAGATGGCTGGAGAGACATTGGTGGAATCTAGGTCGGTGAAGACATTAGATACTCACTTCTCTCACCCTTCGCGATGATTGTGTTATCATGGAATGTAAAGGGTATGAATAGCATCCCTAGACAAAAGGCTATTCGGGACTTAGTTAGTGCTCATTCTCTGGATGTGGTTTTCCTCCAGGAGACGAAGTTATCTGTGGATGGTATGATGCAGTGTGTTTCTAAGATTTGGAACAAAGGGTTTTACCAGTGTGTGGGTGCACAAGGCAACTCAGGGGGTCTTGCTTGCCTCTGGGATCCTCGGTGAATTTCTCCTATTTGGTGGATCTCTAGTAGATTTTCCATCTCTCTAGTTGCAATTAGTTTGGAGACGGGGGAATGAATTCTTCTTTCTAACATTTATGCTCTAACAGATGTCCCTGGTAAGACTCTCTTGTGGTCTCATATCAATCTTCTGAGATCGTTGGATCATTTCCTCCCCTGGATTATGGCAGGTGACTTCAATGCAATTGCCTCCCTCAAGGAGAAAAGGGGGGTGTACCTCGTTTGGACCCCTCTTCTGATCTTCTAAGGGATAATTTAGCTCGGCTCTAACTTGTGGATATCAAACCTTCAAATGGCATGTTTACTTGGAATAATAGGAGGCTTGGGGATGATGCCATTTTTGAATGGTTAGACAGGTTTCTTGTTTCCTATTTTTGGGTGGGTGACAAGTGGCTGTCAAGTTCTAAAATTTTAGATTGGCGAGGATCAGACCATTGGCCAATAAAATTCTCTGCTCGTTTGGCTGATGGTCCTAAGAAATAAACTTTTAGATTTCATCTTATGTGGCTCAGGGAGGAGAGTCTTCTTGACTTGGTTTCTAGATGGTGGACTAAAGGATAACCTGCTTTTAGTACAGCTATGTACTCTTTTGTGAAGAGGCTTCAATATGTGAAGTATAAATTGAAACATTGGAATAAGTATCAGTTTGGCAACATGTTTCAGTGAAAAGGGTTGCCCAGGAGTGCTTGGATTCTATTACCAAGCAGATTCGGGACTAGGGTCTTGATGCGAATTTAAGCAGGCTTGAGGTTAGTGCGGTTAAAGACCTCAAGGAATGGGAGCTTCATGAGGAAATTTTTTGGAAACAGAAGGCCCGTGTTGATTGGCTTCAGGAAGGGGATAGGAATACTTCCTTCTTTCATAAATTGGTGAAGGCTCGAAGACAAGGTAACTTTATCTCTTCTCTCCGCTCTCCTGAGGGTTCTGTTCTTTCTTCCTCTTCGAGGATCTCTAGTGAGGCGGTTCATTTTTTCTCTACTCTCTTTTTTGAAGATACCCGACCTACTAGTGAGGAGGAAGCTTCTATCCTAGCTTGTATTCCCTCTCTGGTGACTACGGATATGAATGCTTCTCTTCTTAAACCTATTTCTTTGAAGGAGTTGGAGGATGTGGTGTTTCAGTTGAAAAAAGGGAAGGCTCCTGGTCCTGATGGGTTCCCGGCTGAGTTCTTTCAGGAATTTTGGGATGTCATTAACCTTGACCTATTGGAGGTGGTGCAGGAGTCTTTTAGGAATAAGCAAATGTTGTGAGCCATGAATGCCATGTTTCTTGCTCTTATCCCAAAACGCGAGGGTGCTGATTCTCTGGATCTTTTTCGACCAATCGCTTTGTGCAATGTGGTGTATAAAATCATTACAAAGCTAATTGCTGAAGGTTTGAAGCCATGTCTGGATAAGTTGATCTCGGAGGAACAAGGGGGCTTTGTTGTGGGTAGACAGATTTTGGACAGAGTGGTTATTGCGGCTGAGACTATTCACTCTATGGCCTCTTATAAGGAAAAGGCTATGTTTATAAAGTTGGACATGGCTAAAGCTTATGATAGAGTTAACTGGGGCTTTTTGATCAAAATTCTCAGAGCCTTTGAGTTCAATTATGAGTGGATTGATTGGGTCATGAGTTGTGTGAGGACTTCCTCATTTTCTGTCCTCATAAATGGGGAGTCTTCGGATCTGTTTGGTGCTTCTAGAGGTCTTCGACAAGGGGATCCCTTATCCCCATATTTGTTCATCTTGATGGCTGAAGGCTTGGGGAGATTCATTAAGTCCTGTGTTATGGATGGGCTCTTTCAGGGTTGGAAATGGAGCAATTCTCTTCCTCCTCAAACTCATCTTCAATTTGTGGATGATACAGCTTTGATAAGTGTTGCTAAGGTGGCTGAAGTGGTTGCTTTGCGTCAGATCTTGGATTGTTACCTGGCTGCCTCAAGTCAAAGCATTAATGAAAGTAAGTCTTGCATTTATTTCTTTAATACCCCCAAGCTTATTCATCAGCGTATTGCCAGGATCTTAAGGTTTCAGGTGGGGAAACTTCCCTTTATATACCTTGGCATCCCTCTGGATGTGCACCCACTTCCTAGGTGTTTTTGGCAGGATGTGATGGATAAATTTCGTGGGCTGGTTTGTCACTGGACCTATAGATGGTTATCTACAGCTGGAAGAGTTACTCTATTGAAGTCTATGGTTTAGGCCCTTCCTAGTTACAGGTGCTTTGTGTAGACGACTCCCTCAAGTTTCATCAAAGATTTTGAGGGCCTCTATCAGTAGTTTCTTTGGTCAGGTAATCTCCTTTCGAAGAAGTGGAGCTTAATCAAGTGGGAAGTTGTTTGCCGGCCAAAGCAGGATGGTGGTCTGGATTTACATAGGAGAGATTGGAATGGATAGGCTTTGGCTACTAAGATATACTAGAGATGGTGTTCTTATCAGCATCAGTATTGGGCTAGGATCCTTACCTTCAAGTACCTTGGAGAGGTGGAGGGCGTTGAGGTGCCTCGTTTTAGTCTTTCAGGGAGAGGTTCTATGATCTGGGATACTCTCAAGAGGGGGGCTGCGCTGGTTAAACAAGGCCTATTTTGGATCTGCAATAGAGGATCTGATGCTCTTTTTTGGCATGACTCCTGGGATGGCTTCCCGCCTATCCTCTCCTTGCACCCTCACTTGGCGGACTTATGTAGGATTTTTGTTCAGGCTGGTTGGAGTAGAGTGATGGATTTCAAAACCCCTCAGGCTCTAGGGTAGACTATTGTTTACTAGTGGAAGGATATGCAGGAATGGCCCATGGGTGGATCTTTGGAGGATAGGAGGGAGTTGTCCTCCATTTTGGCTGAAAGAGTCTGTTGTTCTCTCCCAGAGTGGGATGTGCTGGCTTGGGGTCCGGATCCAAAAGGGAAGTTCACTATTGCTTCAGGGTATCGTGTTTTAGACAGACAGGCTTGGGGGAGTGCTGAGGTTCCTTGGTGGAAAAATATTTGGAATAAATTCTCTTGGCCAAAATGCAATTTCTTTTCTTGGCTAGTGGTTTATGGCAGGTGTTTGACTTGGGATAACCTCTGTAAGCGTGGCTTCCAAGGTCCTTCCTTATGCTTCTTATGTCTAAAAGATGTTGAGACTGTTTCACATCTTTTCTTCCAGTGCCCTTTTGTTAGGACTATTTGGCATTTTTGGTGGGGGGCCTGGAGTTTGCAGTGCATGCACCCTTCTTCTCTGGAGGAGTTTTGGCAGAACTTTGGGCCCATTTCGGTGAGGACTTCATTTCTGCACATAGCTTGGCCAATTGGCCCTAGTTTGATTATATGGCACATCTAGCTAGAGCGCAACCGTAGGGTCTTTCTGGATAAGAAGTTGTTGGTGGGTCAAGTTTGGTCTCACATTCTTGGGGCTTTGTAAGAGACCTTGTATGCTAAATGTGATCTGTCAACCTCGGTAGATCCTGGTGATACTAGAGTGATTCATAATCTAGGGATTCTTGTTGGGGATCTCAGAAGGCCCAAGATTGGGCGGAGCAGGTGTTCTAGAAGGAAGGTTTCTAGGGAAGGGCATTGGCTGCCCCCTCCCACTAGAGTCTTGAAAATCAATACTGATGGGCCTGCAAGGGGTAACCCTAGGCATGTTGGCATTGGTGGGTTGGGTAGAGATAGTTCTGGGGTGGTTGTGTTTTTCTTCTCAGAATATAAGGGGCTGCACTCTAATAATCTTATGGAGGCCTTGGCTATTCTTTTGGCTTTGAAGAAGGCATATGCCTTTGGCTGGAATAAGATTATCTATGAGTCAGATTCTCAGGTGGTGATAGACTTGATAAATAGAAGGTAGTTTGATGATGTTAGTTGGCAGCTTGCGGTGGTGGCTAAGCAAATCACTAGTCTTGGAGATTTATTCGATTCTATCACCTTCTCTCATATCCCTCAGGAATGGAATAAGGTGGCTGATGGGTTGGCCAAATGGGCTTCTGAGAAGAATGGGACCTAGCTAGTGGATGATTGGAATAGTTTACCTGGGGATCTTGCTCAGGATTTTGTGGATTTGGTCACGGAGGATGTGAGATGTTGCATGACCACTTCTTGACTTCTTGTTTGTTGTTCCTAGGCCCATTTGGGCCTCTTGCTGCTTTTATGCTTTGTACTGCTCTCTTTGATTAATAAAATTTTTACCCTCTTTTATTAAAAAAAAATTAATTTAAAATAATAATTAGGATAAAGAAGATCAAAGTTGGTCCACTCTCTTCCTAACTTTAATTAACTTATATTTTCCACTTTTATTAACTTAAATAATAATTTTATATGGTGCAAGTTACTTACAAACTAATCCTTCAAGATGTTTGCTCAGAAATATTCTACTCTTATTCTTTCATCTAAGAGTTTAAAATTGGCTAGCATGCCCCAAACAAGATATTATTTACAATTTCAACAAAAAGCTCCTAAAGCTCTTTTAAATTTCATTATCATAGGAGGTGTCCCAAATGTGCATATAAACTATTATAAATGCCCTACATACTCTCTTTCATTTGTAGGCATCAAAATCTCCATTTATATACTTTTTAGGTCATGGTAGTTTGATTGTGTGGTAAATACCACTTCTCTTCCCTTTTACATTGGAAACATACAAGATTTTGTTTCAAGATCAAGGCCGATATTCTTAGCTAACTTTAATTAACTTATATTTTCCACTTTTATTAACTTAAATAATAATTTTATATGATGCAAGTTACTTATAGACTAATCCTTCAAGATGTTTGCTCGGAAATACTCTATGCACAATCTTTCATTTGAGGGTTTAAAATTGGATAGCATGCCCCAAACAAGCTATTATTTGCAGTTTCAACAGAAAACTCCTAAACGCTTTTTGAATGTCATTATCATAGGACATGTCCTAAATGTGCATCTAAACTATTATAAATGCCCGACATACTCTCTTTCATCGATAGGCATCAGAATATCCATTTATATACTTTTTAGGTTGCGGTAGTTTGATTGTGTGGCAAATTTCCACTTCTCTTCCCTTCTACACTAGAAACATACAAGATTTTGTTTCAAGAAAGGCCAAAATTCTTAGTTGTAATAAATTGTTATGGTAGTTAGTGGAAACTACCCAAAAAGCATCTGAAAACCATTATTCTCTTTTTGACACTAACACTTAGAAGAAGAAGTAAAATGCTCAATTTTACTATCATGCTCTTTCATCTAAGTAATTAAATTCGATTACAAGGTTTTTAAGCTCAAGAACTTGCAATAGAAACCGGTAAGTTTTACTCGTCTTTTATCAGTTAAACACTTCTTATAGGACCATCTATGAGCATACACTATTTGCAAGTCTTTTATAGGACTGTGTGAACATACACTATTTGTAAGTCTTTTATAAGGCAAAATTAGCTACAATTTGAAATTGGATTGTTATCTTGTGATGTGAATTAATGGAGCCATGTCGTTCTTGTCGGTACTGATGTTTGTGAAGAAAGTTACAAGATTTGTAATTTTGACTTTAAATATCTATGACATCCAAGTCTTACGAGAATTTATGCAGAAATTCCTTTGAGTGTTTATAGATATATATCATCACATGTTTGTTATAAAACCAATATTACCATATTGATAAGAATTCTAAGCGAAGAAAGGTTCATAAAGCAGTCTATACCCCAAAAAATTCCAATTGATTACCTTTTCTCCTATGTGACCTTCAGCTTGAAACAAATTGATTTTACATGTTGATTTCCCTCCCCCAATATGACAATTGAATTCATTGCAACAATTTTTAAATTATTATTAAATGCCCATTGTTTAGTACTAGTAGATGGATTCTCTAGTAAACCTGCATTGTTGAATGGTATTATGTTCTATTGACTATTTTGTTCTCTTTCTTGATGCAAATTTTGGATGCCATAAATCTAAAATTTGAATGGAGAAATATAGGCAAGTCTTCTAAAGTTAATGAATTGTCAACTTGAAAAAGTTATATTCTTTCCTAAAAATAAAAAGAATGTCAAAAAAGACTTAGCTCGCAAGTGTATGATATAGCAAAACATGTAAAAAGACAGTTATGGGGTTTCAGTATTTCTGTGCTTAATGAAATTCCAGCAAACAGATTTTAGTTTTTGTGCCAAAAATGTTAATTTTTGTGTAGCTTGGACAGGTGTTCTAGTCTCGGGTGGAGATTACGAGGCTGGAAACACAGCTGGAATAATTATCTCCATACCTAGATAATTGATTTCTCGAGAGACTTCTAGATATTAGGGTTTAGAGTCTAATTAATCCTAGCCATTGATTAAAATTAAATCATGGCCATTGGTTTCCAATGAGGGGATTATAAAAGAGGATCAATAGGCATTTGGAAAACACAGATCCGAGAAGTATTTGCAGCGATAGCAAATAAATAAATTTGCGGTGATAGCAAATTGATTTGCAGTGAAAGCAAAGGGCGCAGTGATAGTGTTGGAGAGCAGTGGAATTGCCGGAGAAGGAAAATATTGCCGGAGCAATTTCAGCAGGAACAATTGAGTGAAGGGAATTTACAGGAAAGAAATTTCCAGAGCTCTGCCAGTAAGAGGCAAGCAATTTTGTATCTCTTGATTTTCTGCAGTTGAATAAAATTCATATCTGCTGACTGGTTTTCCCTTCGGGGTTTTTCCAGGGACAATTTGTCCAAAACATTGTGTTGATTTTATTTTTCTATCTCCGTGATTTTTTCCGTGAAGTTGCAGCTGTGTTATTATTTAATATTTGCTGTAAATTATTTAATTTTTCGGCAGCCAAATAATCTTATAAGATAGGAAATTAATAATCAGTAGCTGCAATAGATTTTTCACATGGTATCAGAGCAGATCTGAGTGCAGAACAGGCACAGGGAGAAAGGAAAAATAATCTAGGGTTTATAAAACCCAGTTTGACCTCTTCAAATTATTATTTTCTTTTGAGATGGCCTCAGCAAGTTTAAGAGATCAGGATAGATTGGATGGAGCCTCAAATTTTGGTGTCTGGAAAGCCAGAATTTCTTTATTGCTGGAAGAGAATGGTATCAAGGATTATGTGACCACTGTTGTACCTGTACCTACAGACGCAACACAGCTCGTAGCATATAAGAAGGAAGATGCCAAGGCAAGGAGGCTGATTCTTGACGGTGTTAAGGATCATATTGTTCCGCATATTGCAGAGTTAGATACAGCAAAGACGATGTGGGATGCCATTATGAATCTGTACCAGAATGCTACCCTTAACCGAAAGCTGATTCTCAGAGAAAAGTTAAGGAATACCTGGATGAATAAGGGAGAAGACGTCACAAGTTACCTCACCAGACTTAGACTTGTCAAGGATGAATTGGCAGCTGTTGGAGACAAACCAAAGGATGATGAGCTAGTACGAATAGCCCTGAATGGGTTTACTAAGCAGTGGGATGTCTTTGTTCAAGTTATTAATGGATGAGACACCTTACCGAGTTGGGATCGACTATGGAGTGACTTCACTCAGGAGGAGCTTAGACTAAGTCTTGTCAATGGAACCAGCAGTAATAGTCAGAAAAGTGAGGTGGAACAGGAAAATGTTGCCCTAGCAGGAAAAGGGAAAGCGAAGAAGGGGTCTGGCAAAGGATCAAATTCAAAAAGTGAGAAGAAGAAGGACTTATCTAAGATCAAATGCTATGGCTGTCACGAGTTCGGCCACTATGTCAGCGATTGCCCACAAAGGAAGAAAAATGAAAAGAAGGGCAAGAAGCAGACGGCAGCTTCAGCAAGTGTAGATGAGCTTTCTAGTAGAATGGAGGATGAGTTTGCACTCATAGCTTGCCTGACTAGCTCAACCTCACAGGGTGTTTGGTATATAGACAGTGGGGCATCATTTCATATGACAGGAGTTAGGGAGTACTTCTCCAGCTACAAGGAGGAGGACATCAGATTCCAGATTCAGATGGGGAACAAGTCCAAGTGCAATCCAGTTGGGAGAGGGACTGTTCTATTTCAGAGGGAGAATGGCAAGCCTATTTCCATTCATGATGTGTTGTATGTGCTAGGCTTGGGCATGAATCTAATTTCCGTATCTGTCCTTAAGGATAAAGGCTACAATGTACTCTTTAGAGGGGCGCATGTTTTAATCAAGCATAAGGATTGGAAATCACCCATAGCTATTGGAGTTAGGAGCGGCCGACTTTATAGGTTGCAGTTTGATACTCCTAAGGCACTAGTGAGCAGCAGTAATCCTAGAGATCAAGGAGAGCTATGGCATAGAAGGATGGGCCATATACATCATGGAGCACTTAAATTGCTTCGTGAGACAGTGATAGGTGTTCCAGACGTGAGCACAGAGCATGATGATGTATGTAAGGGATGTGTATTGGGGAAGTTTGTGAAAGCAGCTTTTCTAAGGAGTGACACCAGATCCAAGGGGGTTCTTGATCTAGTACATTCAGATATATGTGGACCAATGTCAACGAAGTCTCTCAGAGGATATGAGTACTTTGTTACTTTTATTGATGATTTCTCCAGGAAGACCTGGATATACTTCTTGAAGACCAAGGATGAGGTCTTCAGTCACTTCCAAGAGTTTAAAGCTCTTGTGGAGAATTCGACAGGCAGGAAGGTAAAGGTTCTTTGGTCAGACAATGGAGGCGAGTACAAAGGGAAAGAGTTCCAGGAGTTCTGTACCAGGGAAGGAATCAAGAGAGAGTGGACCGTTCCTTACAACCCACAGCAGAATGGGGTTGCTGAGAGGAAGAATCGTTCTATATCAGAGGCAGCAAGGGCTATGTTGTATGACCAAGATATGCCACGATACTTATGGGCAGAGGCATGTAGTACAGCAGTATACATACAGAACAGGGTTCCACATAAGGTATTGGGCAAGATGACACCAGAGGAGGCATTCTCAGGGAAGAAGCCCGATGTTAGTCACTTCAGGATATTTGGGAGTTTGGCATTTTGTCACATTCCAGGGGCTACACGTTCCAAGTTAGATCAGACTGCAGAGAGAGGGTACTTTGTGGGGTACAACGAGACCTCAAAGGCATATCGGATATTTATTCCAGGGACCAAGAGGATTATAGTCAGGCGTGATGTCAAATTCATGGAGGACAAGGCATATAGGAGGTCCAGAGATTTGCCAGCAGATGATCAGAATGAGCAGCCAACAGAAGCTCCAAGGATTGTTCAACCAGAACAGGGGCAGCGAAGCACGAGTACAGTTACTAGTACAAGCACAGGCTCAGGTGCTGAGAGTTCGCAGAGTATGGAGCAACAGATACAACAAATCCAAGAGATGCATCAAGAAGATATGGAGTTTGATATTTCATCCTCTATAGTTGACAGGAGGAACCGTGAGGTTCAACAGACACATAAGGATACTCAGGAGTTTGTGGGAGCTCCTAGGACGAGTAATAGACAGTGGAAACAACCAGCTAGGTATAATGACTATGTGGCATTGGTTAGTCAGTTGGTAGATAGTGAGCCTTCTAGCTATCAAGAGGCTGCACAGCAACAGGTGTGGCAAGATGCGATGGTTGAGGAATATACCTCAATAATGCAGAATGATGTGTGGGAGGTTGTGCCTAGACCGACAGATAGGGCAGTGGTTGGATCACGTTGGATCTATAAGATTAAGCATGGTGCAGATGGTAGCATCAAAAAATACAAGGCAAGGTTCGTGGCCAAGGGGTTCTCTCAGAAGGAGGGAATAGACTATGAGGAGACATTCGCTCCAGTGGCCAGGTATACTTCTATACGAGCCGTAATCTCACTTGCAGCGCATATGGGATGGCAGATCCATCAAATGGATGTCAAGACGACATTTCTTAATGGTGAATTATTAGAAGAGGTATACATAGAACAACCAGAGGGCTTTGTAGCACACAGCAGCGAAACCCACATGTGCAGATTGAAGAAAGCTTTGTATGGACTCAAGCAGGCTCCCAGGGCGTGGTATGAGCACATTGATAGATACTTGCAGGGAATAGGCTTTGTGAAGAGTGAGGCAGATGCTAACCTCTACTACTTAGTGGTTGGGGGTGAAATTCTCATTCTTGTTCTATATGTGGACGACTTGTTTTTAACAGGTTCACTGGGGCTTATAGAGGAATGCAAGAGGGACCTTGCAGCAGAGTTCGAGATGAAGGATTTGGGGCTTATGCACTACTTTCTAGGCATGGAAGTGTGGCAGACAGATGGAGAGATTTTCCTTGGACAAGGGAAATACTGCATTGAAATCTTGAAGAGGTTTGAGATGCAAGATTGCAGAGCCATGTCTACACCTATGATCACGAATTGGAAGAAGGTAGACACATCCAAGGAAAAGGATGTAAACCCCACCTTATACAGGATGTTGATTGGATCTCTCATGTATTTGGCCAACACTAGGCCAGATATATCCTTTGCAGTAAACTCTCTTAGTCAGTTCATGGTTGAGCCGAAGAGAGTGCATTGGATAGCGGCAAAGCATGTGTTGCGGTATTTGCGTGGTACAATCGAGTATGGGATCAGATATGCTCGAGGTGATGGTATCAAGTTGATAGGCTATACTGATGCAGATTGGGCAGGTAGTGCGGTGGACAGGAAAAGCACTTCAGGGTGCTGCTTTAGTTTGGGATCAGGAGTTGTCTCTTGGTACAGTAGGAAGCAAAAGTCTGTGGCTCTAAGTTCTGCAGAAGCAGAATACATAGCAGCTAGCATGGCAACGTGTGAGGCTATATGGCTTCGGAAGTTGCTAGTAGCCTTGTTTGGTCAGAGGGTTGAGACTACAGTGATACACTGTGATAATCAGAGTTGCATCAGATTATCTAAGAATCCAGTGTTTCATGATAGGTCTAAACATATAGACATCAGATATCATTTCATTAGGGATTGTGTACAGCGGAGGGTTGTTCAGCTACAGTATATACCTACAGATCAGCAGGTAGCAGACATTTTGACAAAGGCATTGGGGAAGGCAAAATTCATCTTCTTCAGAGGTAAGTTGGGTGTTATGCAGAACACCTTCCTCGCTAAGAGGGAGTGTTAATTTTTGTGTAGCTTGGACAGGTGTTCTAGTCTCGGGTGGAGATTACGAGGCTGGAAACACAGCTGGAATAATTATCTCCATACCTAGATAATTGATTTCTCGAGAGACTTCTAGATATTAGGGTTTAGAGTCTAATTAATCCTAGCCATTGATTAAAATTAAATCATGGCCATTGGTTTCCAATGAGGGGATTATAAAAGAGGATCAATAGGCATTTGGAAAACACAGATCCGAGAAGTATTTACAGCGATAGCAAATAAATAAATTTGCGGTGATAGCAAATTGATTTGCAGTGAAAGCAAAGGGCGCAGTGATAGCGTTGGAGAGCAGTGGAATTGCCAGAGAAGGAAAATATTGCCGGAGCAATTTCAGCAGGAACAATTGAGGGAAGGGAATTTACAGGAAAGAAATTTCCAAAGCTCTGCCAGTAAGAGGCAAGCAATTTTGTATCTCTTGATTTTCTGCAGTTGAATAAAATTCATATCTGCTGACTGGTTTTCCCTTCGGGGTTTTTCCAGGGACAATTTGTCCAAAACATTGTGTTGATTTTATTTTTCTATCTCCGTGATTTTTTCCGTGAAGTTGCAGCTGTGTTATTATTTAATATTTGCTGTAAATTATTTAATTTTTTGGCAGCCAAATAATCTTATAAGATAGGAAATTAATAATCAGTAGCTGCAATAGATTTTTCACAAAAAAAACAAATAATTCTTTTGTTTTCTGTTCACTCTCCCCTTCAGATCACCTCAAATCTTGCAATTTTATGCTCGCTTGAGTTATTTGCTTTCAACTGTTTCCCTTTCCTTTTCCTTTGAAAAAAAAGAAATCTTAGAGTATCCGGCGGGGGAAATTTAAATGACATGAGACTTTTTCTGACACGATTTTTCCTGGCGCAATTTTTTGTTACGGCGTGAGACAACATTTCCTGCGATGACGGAGAAGGCGATAGGATATGGGAGAAGGAAAACTAGCGAGGGGAGGGCCAAATGAAAATGGAAAAAGCAACGGTGAAGAAAGACAGCCAGACAACGGAAAAAGGCCACAGTGAAATCGGACGGCGGAAGACGATTCAATCGTCTTGCACGCCCATAACTAAATACCAACCGTCGATCTGCCAGGTCAGGTCTGTAAGGGAACGCCTTCGCGTAATATAATATAATATATATATATTTTTTATTCGTGGAAATTTAAAAGAGGGAAAGATTCTTTTCCTTCTTTTAAGCAAATATGGTAGAAAGAGATATAAGGAAACACATTTCCTTTCAAATAGCTATAACTAGCAATTGCACTATAGTGTGCAATGGGTATGCCGTGGAAAGTTGAAGTGACCTAAATTTGTTCAGAACCATTAAACTATTCGAACATGCTGAAATAAATTATACTATGACCGGTGGAGACGATGCAAAGTGAAATGCGAGTTTCAATATATTGATAAGGAAGGTTTAAAAGTAGTATGTAATTTTAAGGTAGATTTGAATCAATAATTTCCATCACATTCCTGAATCCTAAGAATATATAAGCAATACCTAATTTTTAAGGAGGATATAAGAAACAATAAGGAAACTAAAATTTGTGCATGCAAAAAATTAATTGAAAGGTAGATTGTAGTTTGTTATTTTTTATTTTTAATATCAGAATGCAAAATATAAACTGAAAATATAAAATAAATAAAAATGCACAGATGCATTTATAAAATGGCAATTTCACAACATGTAAAATGGGATGCACTCAAGTTGTAAATCACCGAAGCTTTCGTAGGGGAAACCCATACTTAATTCTTCAAGAGACATGTTAAATGCATATATGTACAAATGTTAAGTGTTTAATTGGGTAAACTACTAATCTCAATTAATGGTAATTTCACAACATGGAAAATGGGATGCACTCAAGTTGTAAATCACCGAAGCTTTCGTAGGGGAAACCCATACTTAATTCTTCAAGAGACATGTTAAATGCATATATGTACAAATGTCAAGTGTTTAATTGGGTAAACTACTAATTTACATATCAAGTATTTAGTCCAACAGACAAAAATAGGTACAAGCGCTGGTAAATGTTATGTAATAGATACCCCTCATTCATGGCATTGCAAACAGGTAAAGGGTAGTTATCCTCTTTTGGTTTCCATTTTACCAATTTAACAGAATTTAAACTTTAAATGAAATCAATTCACGCTACACAGATATTTCAAGATATGAGTAATTTCATCTTGAAAATAATTAAAGCATTTCGCTTCCAATTCAACAGGAGAAAATAAACATAAGAAAAAGTAATTCAAACCCTGCCTACACGCACATGTCCATGATCTGAAATCCAGAGCTATGACATAAAAAGAAACAAATTATATCTTTATATAGAATAATGCTTGAAATATAGTAAGTGCTTGGACCTAATATTTTTATTACTACGAAGGTACATTGGAATTCAGTTCAAATTGGCTAAGTGTAAAGGTAAGTTTATAAAGCTACTACAATGATAGGGATGGCGTAAAGATAAGAGTCTCTACATGGATGAACTACTGAAGCAAGCTCTTTCAAATTGGCATGGATGAACTACTGAAGTCAGAAAGACCAGCGTGAGATGATTTTCTATTCATTCAACTACGTTTATGAACATCATCTATTTTGGTGGTCACAAGCTGTAAGTGAAATTCATTGTTTACTAACAGCGGATTTAAAAAGGAGCTAATCACGAAAGAGACCATCCATAAATTCTCTTTTTGGTACATACGATCATCTCCTTCAACCACCAGCCTCCCTGTATAGTAATAACATTTAAATTCTTGAAAATAATACAAAATAAAACAGTAAAATCGCAATACCTGAAAAAAAAAAAATCTGTAAAGTTCCCTCTTTATGGGTATGGATGTTCAAATTTTCATGCAACCTGATATGTTCAAACTTTAAACATCATAATGCAGAGTAGATGTACATTTACTGAATACTAAATTGCAATGTAAATTAAAATTTAGTTTCACCTAGATCTGAATGGTCCCATTAGTCATTCATCTGCAGAAATTGTTAACAGGTTCAGTAAAGTCTTAGAATTGCTTGGCTACAATTGTAATCAGTTTGTCTGTGTTGAAGATATTCAGAGAAGTGGGCAATCACAGGATAATGCTACCAATCCACCAAAACCAGTTCTGGTCACATAATGTTTTATATTACTCTAGCTTTGATAATAATCTGAATATTATGTCCAATACAAGTGAAGTTTTATGAATTACAATTAAAAAAAATGAATGTTTTGACGGTATTGCATAACATTGTCGTAAAATGAAAGATATATATAAATTGTAAATCAATGTTTCTATAAGTGAATGCAAGAAAGTAATGGGAGTGGGTGAACTAACCTTTTGTGCCTTTTTTTTTCATGATCATGTAGTCAAGATTGTGCGTGCGACAGCACTGACAAGCGTTCCTCCTCTTGTTTGCAAAGAGCAACATATGGGTTGTGTTGCATACGTGCATATCTTTGGAACGTGAAAGTTGGGCATATTCGAAGACATGCAAGGCTGCAGACTCTAGAAATAGCTGTGAATGTCAGTCCCTGACGATCTATGTTGCCAATGTCAATTGTTGCTCGTGGAAGTGTAAGGCCTTGTGATTTGTGTATTGTTAAGGCCCATGCCATTTTCAATGGGATTTGGCGACGACCACCATGACTCAATGGTGCAATGGGCACATTTCTTGCATTATTGAGATCCCAAACTGGGCCTATGTATTTTTTGAACTGAACAACAACAAACAAAGGAAGTTGCGGTGGTTTATCGCCATCCTTGTATACAATGGATTTCACCTGGCCTAGTGCACCATTCACAAGGCCTGCTTGCACCCACAAATTAGAACATAGCATAACTTCTTGGCCAACACTCAATAGAATTTTAGCTTCAAGTTGTTCATCGTCTAGATTTGGGCATGTTGCCCCTTTTAGTTGTTCTGCATTAGACAAGGCAATTGGCATTGCTAATGATTGCAACATATGTTTATTGTGTAGTGAAACCAATTCATTTGTTGGAAATAAATGTATGGAGGATAGGAACGGTGCTTGCTCTGCAAAGGTCAGTGAGGAATTTGAATGTGCCATGAGAACATGCCAATCTTCAACTATAGGCTCTGCATTTCTTATATTTGAGAGAATTGAATGGAAGGCCATTTGTATAGGATCATCACCGATTTGCCGAAATATCTTGGTCAATGTAATAACTGTGGTGAAGCTTCGCCATAGTGTTCCTCCATAGGAGTTTGAAGCATACATGGGGATATCTTTGACTAGTGGGAGTTGGCCAAGGTCACCAAAGAGAATGATTGAGCATCCCCCAAATGGGATATGATTGTGGCTAGGGAATGCCTCACGCAATCGTATGTCAATTCTTTGTATCAACTTTGGGCCAATAAAACTCATCTCGTCTATCAGAATGTAACGAATGAAGTACATGCTCTCCTGGAATGTTGCAAGTGTTTGTCCTTGTAGAGGATTCATTTCTCTGATCGGTATGTGGAGTGCATAATGAATTGTAGACGCCTGAATATTGAAAGCTGCAACACCAGTTGGTGCGAGGAGTAGCAAAGGTGATTGGCCATCTGGAGCTACTCCCATGAGTGTGGATTTGATGCTTGAGATCAAATGTGACTTTCCAGTACCTGCAGTTCCTTGAACAATTATTTTTAGTGGTGGCTGGAAACAACTGGCAGAGAAGTGCGAAACAATAATATCATATGCTTTCTGTTGTTGGATAGAGAGGCTGCTCTGTGAGGCTTGAGAAAAAACATGTTGGACTTGAAAGGTTGGCTGATAAGAGTCAATGAAATCAGTAGCTGTAGCTTTTAGTATTGGATTAAAGCTCGGAGTTGTCCAGTCATTGTTCAGGTCAATGCCACGGCGACCAAGCATGTCAAGGCTGTCTAACTGTAATGATATGCCTGGATGCAAGCTTGATAACACTTGCCATTCATCAAGATTGTTATCTTCCATGACATATTCATTATTGAAGTACTGCCATCATCGGTATCATTGGTATCTGATAATGGATCAGTCGGTGTGCGATGCACATGCCATTGATGGAAGTTGTATGAGAATCTTTCCCAATTTGCAATAATCTGTGGTGTTGATATGCCAATATCATCATGAATGCTACAAAATGGGTGGTAGAGCAGTAGTTCACTCCAGTAAAACGCTTCAAAACACCTGTCATCTTTTGCTGGGACAATTGTGAACCGTGGGATTACACGCACAATGGCTGATGTGGAGCGCTCTCTCCATTGTAAATTTTTGCGTGATGCTTTGAAGGTCCATTTTTGTGTCATTTCAATGAGTGACAGAGCATCCAGCTCCATAGGTCGCACCATGTATGAGTCAATGAAAGCAGGGGAGGGGGTAGTGGAAGTGTTTGAGATTGTAACACGTTGGTAATGTTTTTGGCTAACATTCAAACATACAAATGGTCTGCTAGATATGGACAGGGGTAGTTTTTGCAGAAGGTGGCAAGTCTCTTGGGCACCAATGTCACGATCTACAGGGCTTTCAGATAGCATTTTGCGAGAAGCTATTGGTGCTGGCTTATCAAAGTCTGAATTGGTTGAAATGCAAGTCATCATATTGTGGTATGTTTCAAATTGGTGCTCAGCTTTTGTTGCATATTTTGCAATATATTTGAGCACTGCATTGGTTGAAAGAACAGGTTGGCAATCCACATTGGCTCTCCATATAGAAAGGATATATGGGTTGTGAAGATTCAAGCGGTCATCATTGTGGGCAGGGGTGTGTTTAGGTTGCCCATTCTCAGCAATTGTAAGACTTGATCTCTCTTGTAAGTTCCAAGGGGCTTTATAACGACACACAAGAGATGTCCCCTTCCTCCGCAAGCATGTTAGCTGGGTACATTTTGTATGGCGTTGCACACGATTGACCAATTCATTGTAATCATTGGAAGGGCTCGTTGCTTTTATCATTCCTGTGTCCATCAAGCAAGGGTCATCCAAGATAGTTCCATGGAAATTTTGGTTCCTAAGTTGAAGACTGCGTGGGTTCCAGGCAGAGACATATCTATCAATGTAGTCAATTGTTCTTTGTATAGATTGAAGGTTGTTCCATTGTAATTTTGCAATGTCAGGTGCTTCTTGGAGCTAGAGGAAACCGTGAATATGTGCAAATCCTCTATGTTGCCATTCGTACCTAGATTTGAGAGTTTGTTATGAAGAAGTAAAGAAAAAAAATAAGTGATTTTGGTAAGTGGAAGGCATATACCTGTACCAGTAGTCACTTGCACCGAGTAGTTTCTCCAAGACCTCTTCACGGAATGTTGTAAATCTATGGTGCATGTAGAGTGTAGCAAGGTGTGGATTGCGAATTATATTTTGTACCCTCCATCTGGAAGCCTTTGAAGGATCCATAGGAATGGTAGTTGGCATAATGCAGATGTAAGTCAGGCCATTTTGTATCTGCTGCACTTAAGGTGAAGAAAAGTGTTGGGCAACCAATTTGAATGACCATGTCAGAAAGCTCCCCTCTACATTTATTCCAAAACGGCCGTGTGCCACGAAGTGCTGAGCTAAAGCACATGAGTTGATCGGCGAGCCTTTCATCAGGTAGGTCCTTCAATCTTTGGCAGAGGTCAGCAATTGTTGTCGGAAGTGTATCGTTTACCTATTTGTTAACAAACACCGATGCTGTGGCTTGGCTACGATGGCACATGATTATGTTGAGAAGGAAATATGTGAAGCGTGGGTGTTGGCCAAATCTATTATCATGATATCTTAGTAGATGAAGAGCATATTCATGTAGCTTAATTTCTTTCATGCGGTGTTGCTTGAAGGTGGCTGTGCCAGTTGGAAACAGAGCGGGGAATGCCATTGCAAACAAGCCTTTAATGGTGTATTCATTTATTGGGGAGGTAGAAATGGGAGGCCATTCTATAGCAGGAGCTTGTCGTCCATTTCCTAGTTGTAAGTAGGCTCGCACTTCTTCCATTTCTCTACGTGACAGCGGTAGGTTTGCTACAAACGAGGTTGTACTTTCAATTGTTTCAGCTTCATCAAAATTTGTTTGTAGGGACTCTAGATTTATGGGAATAGGATTAGAAGTTGTTGCATATATAAGTTCTGAAATATCAGTGGATTCATGAGGCAAAGATGAAAACGCATGCTCATTCAACTGCACATCTTTGTAGTATGGATCATTTTGGAGCTTATATGTCAATGCCTCATGAACACGTGACCTACTAACATAGAAGCTATACTTTTGTTGTTCAACATTTTGTTTGTTTATTATAATGATGTCTAGTTCATCTATACGCCTAGGCAAGGAGGTTGCTATGCTAGAAATATCTTGTGGGAAGGAGATAGTGTGACCACTATACTTTAGTTGCCCCCCCGTGCATATGTTACTTGAAGAACTGGGCTAATCTTTGCTATCAACATCTCCTCGATTTGACTTAGTTTTTGTAAACAAGTAGGTTGATCACCAGGGTCCATGTTGTTCCACTTAGAGAAGCGATGGCCATTTTTTTTTGATATGCATCTATAATAAGTAGGGACTCCATTTGATTTCCTAGTTTTAATGCCTAGATATTTTTCCATGCAAACTAAGCATGTTGACATTTTTGAGAGGCTATCCAATCTTGACCTAAATTTGTCTCTAGTAGTGTAATAATTTTCAGGGAAACATAGAGGAGGACAAAGCTGGGTTGATGGGGTGGGTTGTACGCCATATTGTGACTAAGGGGCAAGTGTTTGAAGGTGCGGGATGTCGGAGGAAGGAGATAGAGTTGGTGCTAAGGCCTCACTCTGGAGGATATGTTCGTTTTGTCGTCTTCTTTTGTTAATATTAGTTTTCCTTGCATGATATTGTATACGCTGCATTTCATTTGTACGGGTTCGCTTTGCTAGCATCCTTGCATCTTCTACTTCCATTGTAGGGAATCTTGAATATTTGAGGGTTTTGAACTATCTGTACATCATGCAGATTCAAATATATATCACATTTTGAAGCATGAGAATTGAAGATATAAAAGTATGCAAAAGCAATATTATAACATGGCAATCGACATTAATGTGTACAAAATATAAGAAACCAATAACAAGGTAATAAACATAATGGAAATTATTTTTTGTTCGAAGAGAATTTTACAATCATTATAGACAATTTAAGAAGCAAATGCATTGTTAAAAGCTAACAATGCAAATAGGGAAAATAGGGGAACATATCCCTATATATGTTTATATGAAGCTATCCATCTTTGAAAAAAGGGAAACGTACAATAGTTAGAAGTGAGCTTTACATTGTTTGAGGTACATAACATCAGAGGAGCCATTCAAATAGGTATGTTATTGTACAAAAAAAGAGTGCAATGCATGTTTTAATTGAGTTGAATGGTTGTAACAACAATGCTGTGTGTTTCTTGTCCAGAAAATGAATTCATCTTGATAGAAAGATCAAGCAGGAATTGGCAACCAATAACACAATCTAAAATTTGTTTGGCTCTGTCAAGCTCTGCTAGGAGAAGCTGAAAATTTTCTACATCGACACCCAACAAAGCACTCGCTGGTCCTTCAAATGCAGTAACTTTAAGAAGTTCACCAGTGTCATCTTGCAAGTCCATTTTAAGCATGTAGCTAAAATCACATGCTAAGAGATTAGTAGAACACTTTGGGCAATGAAAATGACTGGTGGAAACTTGAATTACTTTTTTCTTACATTTCTTATTCTCAACCAACAAGGGGCAAGAAAGGTAGTAGAAGTTGTCCAAGTGGAGCTTGGAGATAATAGCCTTTACACAAGCATTTTTTTTCTCGGCAAACCTTGTAGTAACAATCTCTGAAATATCAATAGGATTTGCAAATTTGTGGGGGTTGAGCGGGTTATTTGACAAGGTAATTAGAGGCTGGAGAAGCTCTAAAGTGGAATACCATGTCTTCAATGTTGAGACCTCTAACAAGTCTGGATTGATTAGAATTGCAGTTGGGAAGATAGTGTCGATTGATTTTCCATGCCATGAGGTAATACAGCCAAATTTCACAAGAAGAATGGGGGGGTCTGGTTTAAGGCACATTCCTGAGATTTGTTTCCCCTCAATTTGACAATGGCGACCCCATAGTGTAACATCTATGCTACTACTTGACATGTCTATGATTGTAGCAGTACATTTAATTGTTTCGGTCCCATCTCTTTTACATATGGTTGATGTAGGTGAGATAGACAAAAGAAAACCTATGACATCAACAAGGGAATTAATAGGCATTGACTCCAGTGTATCTATGCTCTTTATATGGTAACTATGAGTGGGTATGTTAGAGTCAATGCATGTGGAAGGAGTTATTGTTGATGAGTTGTGTAGGAATATCTCGAAAGGGTTTGTGGAGCTACTGTATTTTGTGTTAGCCACTTTTACATGACCATTTGATACGAGGTAGAGGGCATCACTTTGAACAACATCATAGAACTCATCAACAAGTTCATTGAAGCAAGTTATATGTATCTCAGTTCCTGCTTTGTCTATGAAATCGAAGCCAAAAACTTTACCGTCACGACCAGCATTTTGGAATTCATGGATTGGAGTTTTTACTAAGGCCCTACCTTCGATGGACCATTGCCTATGGTATGTAGTCAACTTTAGAATTGGCATTATTTGAAAAGGGCCAATGTTTTGTTGGGATTCAAATCTGTTGCCTTCTTGGAGTGAACAACCTTCAGATCCATAAGGGGCCAATTTTTGTTTGCAGGTATTTTGTGGGAGGTACTCCTGAGCTTGGAGGAGAGGTACTGGAGTTCCAACTATTGTTTCACTATTTGAGATTATATCAAACTTAGTAATTATGATAGCCCTGCAACAAAAGGAAAATCAATAATTTAATAAGAAGCTATAAGTCAAACAGATAGAGCAATATAAATGAATCTTGAATGTTTGAGCATACATGAATTTGTGGAACATCTTGCAAGTGTAATCTCGAAGACAAATAATTGAGCCTTTGGCTAGGGCCTCTTCTGTAACAAGATAGTTGAACTACTCTGGAAGTATAGCGTGGTGTGTGTGTATTCCATCAGAGAGTTGCAAGTGGTATTTGACAATTGCAGAGCGTTCTTGATGGATGGAGTCTACAAATGTAACTTGTAAACAAGGGTTTAGACTATCCATGCCTGCAAGTATGTTGGCTATGGCATTTGTAGTTAACATTGTTGCCATGAATTTAAAATTGACAGAAAGCAATTGGCCTGCGAGTAAAATGGAGTAGGAAAGTTAGGGACAAAGATTAATCCACATATTATTATAGTAGGCAAACATATAATATGCCAATTAAAACTTGAACCTTCTTTATTTATTTCATGGTGCATTTAGATTGACAGGTATTTGAATGTCTAATCATAGGATTCAAACGCATTATTTCCTATTTTGGAGACCACTTACATATATTCGTGTAAACAGGGCAACATTGTAAAAAAAGGTATAATACTGGTGCGTGCATTTGGCAAGAAAAGTTCAAGCGAGCAAATGTTATTAGGGGTTGCATTATTTCCATAGTAACACTCATTTAGATGTACATATATATGTATTAAAGGTACATTTCAAATAGAAGGTCTATACTTAATAGAAATATAAATAATATCTTGTTATTTAATAAAAGGTCTATACTTCAATTACATCTTTGACAATCGATTTAGAATTAAGTCGATAGACAAATTCAAATTGAAAATTATTACTACATATTTATGATATATATTTTTAAAAATGTAAAACTAAGGTATTTAAATGCAAGATAACATTGGAAACATACCCGTCTTGTATTGGATTCAGCGATATTAAATTAGTTTGAAAAAATGTGTAAGAATGTGCCCAATTTTAACAAAAAATAGGCATCATGTTCTTATTGCGCGAAAAGTTCAAATGTACTCAACTGCATGTTGGTAGGCAAAGATATAATATGTCCTTTCAAACTTGAATTTTTTTTTTAATTTCATGGTGCAGTTACATTGACAGGTATACAAATGTTGGATCGTAGGATTCAAAAGACGTTCTTTTCTAGTTTAGAGATCACTTACATATATCCTTGTCAAAAAGCATCATTGCAAAAATCGTATAATACTTGTGCAAACATTTGGCAAGTCAAGCTAATATGAGCAAATGTTATCAGGGGTTGCATTGTCTCCATAGTAATGCTCTTATTATAGATTTACATATATACGTATTAAAAAGCTATATTTCAAAATGATATAAGACTCGTCACATGTCTTTCAAGTACATCTCAAATGAGCGAATGATATGGGGGTTGTCATCTCCTCCATAGTATTTATCATAATATAGTTCCCTAAGGAAAGTGTAGAGGCCTTCTAGCTTAGTCGAGGTATCATGGAATGTTGACATGGTGTCATATAATGTTTCAATATCCAATGTTTCTACAAAAGGTGTTGTCTCACACACTTTTTTTGATTTGCATACAATTTCTTAGCAGCTTGATGTTACATGCGCAGCAAGACGTTGGACGTCACTTCGAAAGTCTTCTGGCTTGTTCACTGATGAACATGACTCTGCTTGCATGTTTGGGGCATCAAGTGGTTTGAAGGGGTTCACTATGCTATTGCTTTTATCTGTGCTAGATATCTTAATGGTGTCATTGGCATGTATGGGTTCAGCCATTTCCTGAGAAGAGTGCATAAATAAGAACATATAAGTAGTAAAGAAAATAAATTTATTTGTAACACTAACATTATTTCATTTGTCAATTAAAACAAAATATTTATTTTAAATAAAAAAAATTAACAATAATAATAATATTTATTTTTATAATATAATTCTTCTAGAGAAATTCAAAATATTTTATTGTTTTTCATGCGTACAAGTCAAAACACTAGTAATTTTATTTTGCTCTTTCATGCCATAAGATTTTCCTGTAAAAATAATCTACACCTATTTAAGTTTTATTTACTGCCGTAGCTCTTTCCAAATTTTGAAGGCATGGAACCAAAGTTGTTGAAATCATTCTTCATCAAAGAAGAAGATTTCTTTTAAGAGAACCAAACAAAGTTCGAATTATCTAGGGAGTGAGTGCACTGAGTGTTTTGTTTGACAAAAGCCTACTTTCCTTATTTGGTCCAATTAGTTGCACAAGCTTCTTTGGCAAGGAGCAAGTTTGGGTGTTCTAAGTTAATTCTATTTTTACTTCCCTATTTTACAGTTAAATTATCTTGTTATTAATATTTGAAAACAAATTAAAAAACTTAACAAAGAAAATCACCATCAAATCAAATTCTAATATTTGTATTCTCTCATTAATTTGAATGATACTCCATACATTAGTAGAAAACCATTTCCTAATTATTAATCCATAAAACAGGAATATTAAAAAAAACATTTCATAAAAGTTATGTAACACAAAACATGTAATCTATTTGCAATATAGCAAAACTTATATATATATATATAGCAAAACTTATATAATATGTATATAAATCTTAAATTTTCAACCTAAAAACAATGTACTTTTCATAAATACTGCAAACACATGTGATAGTTAAACAGTATTTGAATTAGGCAAAGATTTAATTTAAAATTACAAGGAAGAAGTAAAAAAAAATCCCAACAAATGGATTTGAAATAAAAGGGATAAATAAAAAATAATCTCAACAAATCCATGTCATCCACAAATTGATTATATTTGTCTTTAGTGTATAGTTCCAATTAATATTATATACCATATCAAATTAATATTATAAAATTGTATATTTAAAGTAAACATATTATATATTTAATATTTATATTTATTTATATTTCAATTGTATTTAATATATATATATATTGTATATTTAAAAATGCAACCTTACAACTTCAACTACAATATTATAAAATAATATTATATACCATATCAAATTGAATATTTTTAAATTGTATATTTAGATTAAATATCTTAAATATTAAATATTTATATTTTTTTATAATTTAGTTATATTTTATACAACTTTACCATGGTTTCATGATTGTATGCATCATAATTCCACATAAAATTTTAAATAATAAATGTATTTAATCAAACTATACAACTTTACAATATAATATTATATTGAAAAAAATACTAATTTACATTATTTAAAAGGAAAAACATAATAATAAATATTTTTTAATATAATTTTTTATATATAAAAATACATAACACAATATATTATAAAATGATATATTTATTTTGTATTATTTCATGTATATTTTCTTTGTGATTTCTTTATATACAATTTTATATACATATAGAATATATTTTAATATTATACATTTAAATTAAACATATTATATGTTTATTATTTATATTTAATTATAACTTAATAAATTTTTAAAATATTATAATATTATAAAGAATATGTCTATATTAAATATTAATTATATTATATTTATTTTAAATGTAATATATAATATCTATAATAATAATAATAAATTATTAAATATTTTTTATTTAATACATATTTATTATTTATATTTAATTATATCTTACTACTATTTTTAAAATACTATTATATTATAAATAATATGTCTATATTAAATATTAAATATTAATTAAATTACAATCTAAATGAAATAAAACTATTTATTTTTCCAATTACAAATTGTTTATTTCATATTTTAATATTTCTATCTTTATAAAATAAATAAGGTTTCACAACCTAATCATGATGAATTTACCTTTTTGGTTTTTAAAAGTATTAGAAAAGTGATATTTTAAAGGCTAATATTTATTGTGTCACACAAAATTTGTTGTACAAGCGGATTCTATTTGTAACAACTTGATGGTGAAATGTATTTGTGCAAGTAAAATTATATTAAAGTACTCGCACCTTGGTGTGCAATGGGTACTCTGAACATAAAAATGGGATTTACACAAACATGTTTTAATAATTTTAGCAAGGGCAATTTCAAAAAAATAAAATAAAACCAGGGTAAATTAAACAACCGTTACAATCAAATGATAAAGGGAAGAGGTTGGGCAAATCGGCAGTCTGACCAAGTGGTGAGGGGCAGTGAATGCCACGTAATATTTATTACACCCTACGAATTATTACCGCTCTGTGAACAAAATTTGGGTTTACTAGTTTAAATGAAATGTTATCAATTATAAATTATTTATTAGAAGTACTAACCATTATAAAAAAATAGATATATTTTTAAATATAAGTATGCTAGTTTAAATAGAATGTTTTAATAATAAACTACCCTATGATAATGATTCAACCATTTTACACTTACTACCTAGGTTTGAAATGGGGGACAATTAAAAATGATACATTTTATAAATCCGCTGCTAGATACCTAAGATTTCTATTTTAGTTTTTTTAAAAGAAAAGGAAAGGGAAAATGGTTGAAAGCAAAGAATTGTCTTCCAACAAATTTATGGCAGCGGACATTTGAACGATATAAGACTTCTTCTGACACGATTTCTTTTCCGGCATGAGAACAATTAACAAGTTTACAAATTTTCCTAGAACGTGAGAAAAGTTTTCCGGCAAAACCGACAGCGTCATTAAGGAAAAAGCGGTGACAGCGACAGGAAAAAATCGGCGAAAAAAGCAAAAAACGATCAAATGGCTACTGATGTTTCATCGGCATAACAATTAACATCAGCAATCTTATGGATTGTCTCCCCAAAGTAGAGTCTCTCACCGATGGCCTTTTGCCATCGATGTAGCTTTAGCCATCGGTGGAGTTTGGATGAGTTTCCCCGATGTGTATTGTCTCTCCGATGGGCTGTGCTCATCGGTATAACATTCAAAGTCGGTGGAGTTTCAAATTGTCTCCCTGAAGGGAGGTTTCTCGGCAAAAGAACAAAGGCGATCGGCATAACTCTCAACGTCGGTGTGCTTTGGAATTGTCTGGCCGAAGGGGGGTCTTTCGCCGATGGAAGGAAGAGGAACGGCGTCGGGAAGACTCACGCCGACACAACGTTCATCAGTGAAACGAATAGCGATCGGAGCAAGGTTTAAAGCCTTCACCGATGGGATGGATCACGCTGATATAAGGCGATGGATGAAGTTGAGGTTGTCGGTAAGAGTCACAACGATAGGTAGTCATCGACCATACAATAGCAATTGGTGAAGAAAATTTTTTGCCTCGCCGATACCTGGTGTTACACCGATAGGAATTTAGTGAAGGGTATCGGCGGGAGATAGGCAGTGTTTCGGTGATGGAAAGTAGGAAGTATATCGGCCAGAAAATAGAGATCGACATATAGGTTTTATATGTGAGCATCATAGTGCTCGAAATTGTCTCACGCCGTAAAAAGAACGCCAGAAAATTTTCTAAACTTGTTGGTTGTTCCAATGGGGGCTAGAGATGAGATGGGATAACTAAAGATTCATATTCTTCTAACGAAAGTAAGGAAGAAAAGATTGGTGTGTTGCTAAAAGCAAAGGCAAAAGAAAATGTGCAAGCATTCAAAATTCCCCTGCAATTAGATCTCTTCTGAATATAGGTGGGACAAACCCAAGGGGAAGAAAGAAAATTGCCACTAAATTCAAGCAAGTGACTAAAGAAGATTTTCTGAATGGGAAGCAAAAATCAATTGCAAGATACCGTTCCATGGTTTAACAGTAGCATTGAATAGAGGATGGAAAAAGATACTGGTATAAGGGGGTTTAAAATTAGTGATTGAAACTATGAGGACAAGGAAATATAAGTCATGGCTATTGGAGACCAGTTTTTCAAATGCTAATTCCCTATTGAAGGATTTCAAGACTATCAGATTTATTCATATAAGGAAGGGAAATTCGATGGCTGGTTGGGCTGCTAACTAAGGTTTCACTGTCAATCATTTTAGTCACCTCAGTGTATTGAGGAAGGTTTGGGAAGACCGGTTTCCAGATGAGATCAGATGATGTTTCCAGATTTGATCGTATTAGTGGTAAAGGATCTTCAACTTGCTGTTTAAGGAATAATACCTGATAAGGGGGCAAGTCAGATATCAATTTCATTAAAAGGTGATAATCCAAAAGCTATTATTGAGAAATGTGCATATGTATGGTCTTTATTGATAGAAAGGATTGGTGGCGAGCTTAATATGGCCACAGACTTACTTGGTTTAGACGTGAGCAACAGGGTTTACAAAAAATGCATGAATTCACCAAATATATATGACTAAAAATAGAGCCTATACCAACTAATGGAGAAATCCAAGGAGAACAATGTTTAGACTGCTGACAAGATGCATTTTTTTATATTGAAATTGGTTGGTGCTACTCTCCTGTAACAAAATTTTGATGTAATATCTCTTGTTGACACTGTTAGTAGTGCTGATATACTCTGATCCAGACTGGGAGTTAATTTTGATAGGTTTTTCATTGGTTATATTTGGCTCCGAGGGTGCTTATTTTTTGTTATATTTGTGCGGGTTGCTGCTCGTTGACCTATATTTTTAAACTGTGTTCCAATATTAAAAAAATAACCACCACAGACACAAGTGACCCTGACCTAGTCCAACAATGATATGGGCAATATCAAACACGATAAATATGATGCAAATAAGAAATCTATACAAGATTATGTACTAAATTTAGAAAATATTTTGACTCATTTGATAAATATGATCTTAACATTTGACAACCACCATGAAATTGAGGGTCTGTGTGGTTTGTGATGGCACTTAAGAGAGCAATCAAACACCAAATTTAGAAAATAATCCAAGGGAATTTGACTTTGACTTCCAAACTCTTCTTTTTGAAATGTGAAAAAGTATTGTGCTTTCAACATTCAAAGTCCTTGGCAGAACAAATGACCAAAATCCATACTCTGCATTTGCTTTGTCCCAAAATAGTAAAGAGGAAAGAGATGAAAAAAATGTATATACAGAAATTAAAGGATCTGTGTACCATTTTTTTGAAAATGCATGGAGATGAAACTCGTGCATAGATGAATCTACACTACATTTAGATAAGAAACTTGATGATTATCCAATCAATTGAAGTGACTAGAGTAAGGATTGCTAAGGATGACCAGATGGGACAATATCAAACATGAGATCTTAGGAAAGGAAGGATTGGCATGAAATCTGGACGATCATCCCTATCTAAAGGCAAGATTGCTAGGCAAGATCTAGGAGAAAATGGACAAAGACGAGAAGTTTAATCAGAGCTAAGGAAGAGACCTGTGAATTAAGATTGAGCAATCCCTCCAAATTAGGAGGCAAGATTACCTTGGAAGGTCAGCCAGAAAAATGGAAATGGAGGAGAGTTAACATCTTGGGACTAAGGAAAACATCAGGATTCATAAATCCAACCAACCCTTGTCCCAGTAAGTCAAAAGAACCAAAAGAACCAATTTTTTACTTCCAAAAGCATTCGCAAAATTGGGTGTACACAGCGCAAGATAATCAACATATGAGCAAATTATTATCAGGTATATTTGTTGATGATCAAACACTTCCCTTCTTTCATGTTCTAATCTGTTGTTCTTTTTGGTGATATAGAAGGTTACTAAACTACAGGGATTAAGAACATAAATCTTATTTAGCAAGTACAGTAGTTCATTTCTGGCAATTGCCAAATGTCATATTACTTGTAAATTTGTAATGATAGAGAAGCCATTAGTAGAACAGCTTCATTAATGGAAATAGTTAATTTAAATGCAAGAGTGTCATGGCATGAATCAATTTTTACTCAAGATAAAAATAAAGATTCATAAAGTTAAATCTGAACTAAATATAAAAAATAATCATTATTTAGAAATTATGTTTGGTGCATTGATTTATTTTCTTGAAAGGCTCATCTCTAGGTCAAATCAAATAACATAGAAGAGTGAGGGCCGATCGGTATAACTTTAATGATCGGAACAAAGCATTACACCCACCCTGATGGAGCCAGCTCATGCCGATGAAGGCGATCGGCGAAACGGATAACTATCAGAGTAAAACGATGGGCTCACGCCGATAAAGAGTGTCATCCCGATGGGAAGGAAGGAAAAACGAGCCGATAAGGCTATATCGGTGATACTAAAATTACAATTAGTCTAAACTTTGTAAACAATTAACAACTAATGGAAGAAACCCCATGTCAATAAAACAAGTATAACAAAAATCAAAATAGCATGAGAAAATCAATCTCCTGAAAAAATAGTGCAAAAGATTATGAATGCTTTGACGAAAAAACTTTGGACAAAATATTTTTTTGGGAAAGCAGGAATGTATCTAAGGACAAAAAGATTTAATGGGTATAAGTATGATAACAAATATAACATGTATAGGCAAATCATAGCAAACAAAGACAATGTTCTTGCATATAATAAATAATCATACAATTTCATGATTAGCAAGAAAAGATTATTACTTTCTAATCTTGATAAAAGCAAATTTTTGTATATATGTATTTAAATCTATCATTTACTACCCAGTAAATCATAACTATGCCTCCCTTACATAATAATTCTTATATTACATAACAATCTATATTATATTTATTATGATCTTCTTCAAATGGAAACTACTCTTATCTTTTCTTGAACACAAAAACATTAAAACCTAATCCTAATTAAAAGGCCCTAACAAATTTTCTAACTAAGTAATTTTACCCAAATTACCAGTTTGAGAAAAAATAATAATTCAAACCCTAAAAAGAAATTTAAATTCTACAATTAAATGGAAAGAAAATGTATAGGAAAAATGAAATCAAACCCTAAAATGATCTTCTCAACTAATGGCATTTCACAACATGTAAAATGGGATGCACTCAAGTTGTAAATCACCGAAGCTTTCGTAGGGGAAACCCATACTTAATTCTTCAAGAGACATGTTAAATGCATATATGTACAAATGTTAAGTGTTTAATTGGGTAAATTACTAATCTACATATCCAAATATTCAGTCCAACAGACAGAAACAAGTACAAGCCCTGGTAAATGTTATGTAATAGATACCCCTCAATCATGGCATTGCAAACAGGTGCAAGCCCTATGACACAGCTGAAAAAGAAATTACCAATAATAAAACTTACCCTCCATTCTGCTATCCAAGTTACCAATTTGACAAAATATATATAAAGAAAATAATAATCAAACCCAAACAAGATTTGATTAGGTAAAGGGTAGTTATCCTCTTTTGGTTTCCATTTTACCAATTTAATGGAATTTAAACTTTAAATGAAATCAATTCACGCTACACAGATATTTCAAGATATGAGTAATTTCACCTTGAAAATAATTAAAGCATTTCGCTTCCAATTCAACAAGAGAAAATAAACATAAGAAAAAATAATTCAAACCCTGCCTACACGCAATTTTAGCCTTTTTTATTATCTTCTAATTCAATAGAAAAGAAAAAAATATAAAAACAAAAAATAATTCAAACCCTAGCATGAAATCTATTTTCTATTTTAGCTCTAGCTCTTCGTTGCAAGAAAAAAAATATATTTAGAAGGAAAAACAATTCAAAGCCTATCAAAATTTTATTTTTATTTTACGAATTCTATCATCGGCATGACTTATACCGTCAGGAGGGCTTGTAAAGTGTTCGCCGATAGTAACATGTTATACCGATCGGCGTTTGGAGATGTCATGTCTTTGAGGCACCTTGTTCGGCACTCCACGTGCCCACCCATGCGCCTTGTCTTAGCTTGCATGCGTGCAATGAAACCATTACTGGGAAGCATGCTGTGTAAAAAATGGTGAGGGCACACTCATTAAGGGATTCAATATCTTGATGTGTCAAGTTTTTGGTGGTTTCACAGTCGGTATGCATATGGAGTAGAGATTTTCTTATGACAATGTCTATCAAAATTAAGAGATATTCTCTTTGTAAACTCAGTGCATGCTGTGGTTTCTGAACATGAACAAGGGCATCAGGAGCAGAGGCAATACGGACAAGTATAGTCTGCCTTACCAACTTATCATAGCGTACATCTCATTTATTCTCTATACGTTCTATTTTGTGCAGTTTTTCATTTTGTTTTTAATTTTATTGCAAATGTTTAGTGATCATGGAGACTGTTTTAAGAGTATTAGTGAATTCTATATTAAAGGTGATGAGAAATGTTCCAATAGAGATGAACAAACATTTGGTTGGACTCGATGAAGCTGAAGGTCACCAAGGAGAAAGGTAATCTCGATTTAGATTTTATCTATATAAATTTTTAATGGAAATTCTATATAAATTTCTGTAAGACCTAAATGCCACAGATAATTAATGGGGCTCTATTGTTCTTGTTAGTACTGATGTTTTGAAGGAAATTACAAGACTTGAAAGTTTGGCAAATGCAGACTTATTTAGAGAGGCAGGGATTAAGAAATTCAAATCTCTGTCAAATAGAAGCATTTCGGCACCCATTGCTTCTTCTCCCCTACACTAGAAAGGATTGTTTTTTTACCAGGTATGGATTGAATAGCTTAAAGTCTTCAACCTCTGGGGTCGTACACTGGCCCTCAATGCATGGTTATTACCTATGTCCTAATTTATATCCTAGAATCAAAACCTAAAAGTTTCCAAAAAAATTACATGGAAGGAAAAATGCTAGAGTTGGCTAAAGCCTTTAGGAGGACTTAGAGTAGAAAAGAGAATTATAACAGAAAAGGCAGACCATAGTAGACAGACCACAAATTCCTCAATAGTTGAATCCACAGTAGGCCAATCACAAATGCTTAGTTTATTCAACATTTTTAGTAAGCATCTAGGCTTTCTTCGTTATACCATCTTTGTTTGTCATGCTGTTAAGAGTACATTTGAAGATGCACCATAGGTGGTTTAGCAGTTCATGAATTTCTTTAGCTACAGCCATTTGATTCTAGGTTTCCAGTTTTTGCTTTGTTAATTTGAATGTAGCTTATACGTCAGATCTAACATTCATATCTAATGCAGTAGAATTTCACACTGAACAAAGTACTATTATTATCCCAATAACTACATGCCAAACTAATTATTGCCTCATAAAGTTTTTTAACCTAATTACGTATAGTTTCTAATTTAGTTTCTAATATTTAGATAGTTTAATATATATTTTTTTAATTTTAGTTTAAAATCTTTAACATAGTTTTAAATATTAACTTAGGTTTAATTTTAATTTTAATTTTGAACATCTATAGTTTGGTACTTTGTTCAGTGTGAAATTCTAAATATACAGAAAACTAATTATTGCCGCAGAAAGTTTTTTAACCTAATTACGTATAGTTTCTAATTTAGTTTCTAATACTTAGATAGTTTAATATAGTTTTTTTTTTAATTGTAGTTTAAAATCTTTTAACATAGTTTTAAATATTAATTTAATTTTAATTTTAATTTTAATTTTTAACATCTATGGTTTGGCATGTAGTTATTGGGATAATAATAGTACTTTGTTCAATGTGAAATTCTAAATACACAGGAAACTAATTATTGCCTCAGTTTTTTTAACCTAATTACGTATAGTTTCTAATATTTAGATAGTTTAATATACTCTTTTTTTTAATCTTAGTTTAAAATCTTTTAACATAGTTTTAAATATTAACTTAGTTTTAATTTTAATTTTAGTATAATTTTTAATATAGTTTTAATTTTAGCATAAATTTATATATATATATATATTCTATACCAATAAATAGATATTTATTAAAATATCAACTCTATATTATTTCTAATAAAATATTATAATATTTTCTACTAATAATATATTCAACTAATTTCAACAGGCACAAACTTACATTGGGGCACAGTTGTAGGGAACATGATAGGTCATAGCCATCTTGCATTAGAACGACCCAAAACCTATATACAATTCAAACGGCCATTCCATACAGGGTTGAGACCATGTTTGTTAAGGCTTAAATCATATAAATTATATTATAAAAATTTGTACAGGAAAAACTTATTATTATAATTAATCATAAGTAAGAAGGGCCAATAAATTTTTAGTTGATAAGCACAATAAATTTAAAATTCTAGGTCTCACTCCATTTCATTGTCTGTTAGGACTAGAATGTGAGTCAAATAGAATCCATCAAAGTTTACCGAAAAGCTTAAAACAGTTCACATATTGGATGAACAATTGCAAGCTGTATACAAAATAAGAAAAGATGAACAATTGCAAGTTGTATACAGCAATAATGTTATGTTATAAACAACTAAAGCCAACTTCATCTAATTTGTAAAAGCTAAACCAAACATACAGTGCCCTTAAGACATGATACAAAGATCAAAAGTTACAACTACAAAACAAAAATATTCAAAATGAAAAGTTTGTTTTGAGAGGCCTTCCTCATTCAATAAATTCAAAATATAAAATATGGGAAAATATTTCTATCCAAAACTACTAATAGTTGAAACTTAGAAAAAAAACATACCTCTATTATAAGCTTTACAGTAAAAGAGTGTAGTGATGAATGCAAATCTAATAAAAACTGTAAAACTAAGCGTATATATAAGCTTTTTTTCCAGTTTTGTCACTGCCTAAAGAGCATTGATTATACTGTAGATGGTACATATGTGGCTAAACAGGTTGGCAAAAAGTCATTTAATGCATAGAATAAAATATCTAAGATAGTAAATTTTGAATGGATCATTGGGTCATAGAATTAATTGCATATCTTTATCACAGATATTTTCTTTGTTGGTAGATATTATCAAATTATAAAGATATTTTCTTTTTTGGTAGATATTATCAAATTATAAATATATTGTTATGGAATTTATACTTTAATTATATATGTTATTATACATAATAATAATATAATTTTTTTAGTGAAATTCAAAATATTTTATTGTTGGCATGACCTTCATAACAATTAAAATATATATATATATATATATATATATATATATATATATATATATATATATATATATATATATATGTATATATATATACATATATATATATATGTATATATATATATATACATATATATATATATACATATATATATATATATACATATATATATATATAATTGTATTAAATATTTTAAATAAATAATGTATAACTAAAATTTCATGTTATGTAAAATTAAAATATTAATAACTATATATATATTGATTTAATTAAACTATTCATTTATAAAATTTAAAAATGAATATATATTTAAAAAAATTGAATTCAACCTAAACTTAATCTAAATTATATTTTATACAAATTTAGATGAATGAATGTATTAAAAATAAACTGTAAAACATATACATTAAATCTTTGTTTTTAATTACAAAAGCTCAAGCTAATAATTAAATTCTTTCAATGTCTTCATTCGTTAAGAGTAAACGCACTTTCTAAATTATAACCATCTAAATGCAGCCATCCCACTAGAGCCTTTCACCATTGATAAAATAGTTTGTGGGATTCAGTAAAAACAAAAATTCTAATACCTAAATTTGCTGAACGACTTTGCAAGATAAAGATTCATGACAGGCGGGTGCATAGTGGGAAAAAAAAATGGAACCACGAAAATCAGGGATCGGAAAGACCACACCTTTCGCTGAGATAAATCCATCAAACTCTGATAGACCTTGTTATGCCGATAACCAAATGTTTCATCGGCGAAAGAACAACCTTCGGCGAGAAAACTTTGAACTCGGCCGATCATTCAAGTTATACCGATGGCCAATGGCCATCGGGGAGATCATACCTTTCGGGGAGATAATTCCTAGCATTGCCGACGGGCAATGTTATACCGATGAACGCAAGCACTTGTTTCCGTTTTCGTTCAGAGCGTTCATTTCCTTTTGTGTTTGGCAGCCCCTTTTGTCCTCGAAATATGCTCTTTTACCTGCATTGTTAATCCACTCCATGATGGGAAATCTCGCTGAGGTTTTCAAGAACTACTGCCGGCGCATTTTTTCCAGCTGTCCGATCTTCGATATTCCGGTCACTCAAGAATTTTTACGGCATCAATCTGCCATTTTTTTGAGTTTGTATTCACGTATGTGGGGAAGGTGAATAGGTTTAATGTTTTTTGATTTCTATTAACGCCCTGGCCAATGTAGATTGATGGTCAGAATCTGAAACGCTTATTTTTCGCGGCCATTTTTTCCCACTCTTCATTTTCCGCTGCCTTCGCTTGACAAAAATCACACTGGGGAATTTTCTAAACTCGTCGGTTGTTCTCACACCAGAAAAAAATCTTGTCAGAATAAGTCTCATGTCGTTTAAATGCCCTCTGCCACTAATTTCATTTGCGATATGTGCGTTTTACACCGTTTTTACTCTGAGTTTCGTAGTGTGTCCAGTAGTATGCTTTTTGGGTGTGGCTCTTAAAAACCCTTTTAAAAATTTTAAATGTTTTGAAATCCGCTGTTGAACAACGTTAAATCAGTTTTTTGAGGAGATTGACCAGAGGTAATTTCCAGATTGCCTTGGAATTTGACGTAACTTGTCCCTTGAAAAATAGCGAACTGGTTTAAATAAAATCTTGTCCATCGCCAATCAGACAGATGATTTGGTCTGCAATACTGTTTTGGCCGCAGAGTTTAATGACGAATAAATGCCCCCAGCCTCCCGAAAACACGTGAGATAAATGAGAAATGCCCACCGTTCATGCGTGAACAGAAATGGAAAAAAACACCACAAAAAGAGAAAAAGCGGCAACAAAAATCTGGCAAAGAAAAATTGACGGTAAAATGGAAAACGAACGGTTGGATCTTTTTCAATCGTCTTGGCACTAATGTGGACAATTTTCAACCATAGATTCTAAAAGTCAGCCCTCTTGTTCACAAAGGGAATGCCTTCAGCGTAACTATAGACATTCATTTTCTTTCCAATATTGAAAATAACAAGCTAAATGACAATAATTATAGGAAAATTTATTCATTCTTTTCCATAAGAATATTCAACATTTACAAAGTGTATAAACAAATGATGTTTAACTAGCTTCTCTTAACTATCAAGGAGGAAGGAGGATAAACTAGCTTTATATTTCACTATCATACATTGATTTAATAATGAACTTACAAATTAGTAGAATGATAAAAGGAGCTATTAAAGACATACATTTCTTTTCACAAGAATAAATTCAAAAGAACGTATATATATATATATATATATATATATATATATATTACAAGTCTAAAAAAACTTGATAAGGAGAATAAAAATAGTCCATTTGACAACATTATAAATGTGTTTATAGATTTATGGCAACTCATTCACCACTCTTTGCAACTTACAAAGTCTCTTTACAATATACCATAAGAATCCCACCAAGGCTCCTAGATACACTACAAGATTATTTTAAAACATTACTTTTCTCATGAACAAGGATTCAACTATTCCAAGGTTAAGAGACTCTTTCTCTTTTGCTATCCACCTTAAACCTACAAGATAGAAGGAACAAAACCCAACCAAAGCCAATGGAGTTCATACCTCCCTACCTTAGGCTTGCTTACAGGAGTGTAACCTAGGAACAAAACAACACATGAAAATGACACTCAACCAAAACTCATAACCAAGTTCATATCCTACAAAAACTACACAAAACTTGAATCCATAACAAGATCCACTAAGGGAAAAAGAGGAAATCACTTCTCTTCCTACCCCAATACTTGGGTTGTTCTCAACAAGAATGAGATCCCAACCCATCATAACCTCCTTTTCAAAACTACAAAAAACTTATAACAACACTACAAACCCAATAAAAACATCAAACCATTAACAATGCACCCATAAACATAAATCCAAGAAGACAATAACATACATTATGAGGAACTTGGGAGCAAAACTCTTCAAGCTTCCAAGAGATTGGTGAAGAGTTGGTGGAGCTTTCTTCCAAGAATTTACTCCAAGATCTTCTCCCAAGGACAAGTATGCAACCTATCCCTCTTTCCTCTCCAAAATAATCCAAAATCAAAATAATCAAAAAGCCCTTTCTTCACCCTCAAGAGGGTGATAAATAGGGATTTGAACTTCAATTCCCTTTAATGTGGAGGTGAAACTTGTCACCTTTCCATTCACTCTCAAGAGCACATCTCCCCACAAGTGCTCTCACATGTGTGAGGCATTGGGGTGTGGGAAGTACTTGGGCTCTCTTCCGATGGAAGTCTTACATTGTGTGCTCACACGTGTGTGAGGCTTTGGGATAAACCCAAGCCCATACATGAACCTTGGAGAATGGGAATGGGATGGTGACAAGTCACTCATCCCTCTTCCCCAAACCCAAATCCATTTACTCCCTTCCTAAGGCACTTTGAAAGGGTCAAATCTTGATCAAGACCAAAGATTAGTGGCTCAAAAGGTACCTATACCTTAGGTACTTGGCCTAGGGCCTTAAAAATAATAAAATAATCAAGAAAAGGACCAAATAACACCTTTTTAAAAACTCTTAAATCACAAATCCTAAATTGAATAATAAGGATGACAACTCATCATCCAACTCAACATGATACAACCTTAGAACACTTAACAATTAAAATTGCATAAAACTCAATATTTATCAACACTCAAAAATTAAACAAAGACCTTAGTCCACCTTATGGAATAGGTTAGGTGTCATAGGGTTAATTCACATGCTTACTTGATATATCTCTAAATTTCCATTGGCCATGGAAATTACCTACAATTTCAATTGTACTCATTAATATGTTCAAACAATTAGGAGAAACAAATTGAAATGCGATCAACATAGCATTCATAGTTTAAATGATACCACAATTTCAATTTACTCATCACAATGCATATCTCTACACAAATTAATTTTTTATATTATCTTTCACAGACATCACATGTCCATCGTTCAAATCTACTTAACATATATATTCCCTTTCATTACAATTCAACTTGGTAAGTGGATCATTTCTCTTTATGATTGAATAACATATAATAATTTAATTCAAAACATACTTTCATAATATAAAATTTGAATGAAACACAACATAGCCAACTCCTAGTAATTTCACTATAATATGCAAATAAATCAAATTACTCTAATCCAAACATCATTGTTTAATATAATCTATAACAAAGGTCATAAGCCCATACCTAATTGTCCAAGGGCTAGGTGTATCAACACAATAATAATTGGTCCAAAAGAACACATAATTTAGACACACTAGGGTGGGCCTCACATTCTCCCCCCCTAAGACTAAAATTCCTCCTAGAAGTGAACAAGGAGGTAAGCCCTGCAACCCACCTTCGAGCCATCCCAACATGGTGAAAAAAGTCAAAATGCTTTATTTAACAAGTAGTAGGGGAAAATAAATAATCAACTAAAATGGTCACCACTTAAAAAACATCCTAGAGGGTACTTACTCCACAAAAGGGAGAAACCAACACATCACACAAAGATTTACATACATACCACACATAGGATAATGTCATCAAGTCCCCCAACATAACTTACAATTACTACAACAACCATAAAGACTTAAGTCACACCAAGACAAGTTGGAGTCACACCAATCATTTTGTTATCACCTCCCATTTAACAAGTTATACAACCTCTACTAGCCATCATGAGAGTCTTAACTAAATTTTCATCAAATAAGGGTATATGCAATAATTTAATTCCCTTTAACAATTATTATTATTTTCCAACACTATGTTTCCAAACAATACCATTTAATCCACATGGATAAACACATTTATCACCATAATAGATTTCATGCAACTCATATCACAAGGCTCACAAAATGGGTTTTACAAGGAGGACAATCACCAATGTACTATTGAGTAACCATAGGGCCATAGGCTATAGATCCAAATATCTGAATAACCACAAGGTATCAAACCAACTTAAACAATATCAGAAGTCATAAAACCACAGTCCCATCAACAAAGGAGGTAACATCACAAGTATCATAGTATCATGTGCCATGTAATCATAAGGAAAGATGGTCTCGAGGCGCTTCCTAAGGACCCCTCCATGCATTTCCTATTACCTTGCTCTTATTTGTTTAAGGGGCTTATCCTCTAAGAGGAAGGTACACAAATATCTCAAACAAAGATCTAGGGAGAAATTGATTATGACCATCCCATAATGGTCCCATTTGCAACCCCCATCCTCATAATAGAATTCCCCATGCCATTTACTCCCCCATACAACCTACCAGGGACCCCTCCTGGATATGGAAGTTACACAATTTACATTACACCACAAATACCAGCAGTTGCAACATTAAGAAAGACTCAAACTAAGAAGATTTGATAAAGTAACATCATAAGATAAACCCATAAGACAAAAATCAAGAAAATAAGATGAAAATCAAAGTGGCCACCCAAACAAATTTTTAAATTCAATATTAAAAATGAAATCAAACACGTCCTCGAGGCAAAGAGGAACAATATAAATTCAAATGACTAAGCAGCCCAACACAAATAAGATTCAACTCTTGTTGGTTTTATAATAAATAAAAATAAAGAAATCTAACATCTTTATAAAATTTGCACATCACATACACCATACAACTTTCACTAAAGCTACCTAAGGGGAGGAGGGGAATGGTGGCCTCAAACCACATGAAAATAATAGCATGCAATATCATGGTGGTCTCAAACCACATAAAAATCACTAGTGTCATAGGATACAACTACAAGTCCCATACTGTTAGTGTGAAAATAGCTTTTACCTATCTAGCTTGACTAGGTCCTATTCCTTTTAGAAAGTTGTCTCACCTCATGTGGTGAAGACATGTGTCCTCATACATATGAGACACCTCTTTCATTTTGGCTTGTCACTTACCCTCACACATGTCATGTGAGTTAGACAAGTGTTGCATACTTGTAGGGGTGGTCAGTAGTTGATTCCTACCTTCCTACCTCCTCTACCTTGCCTTTATATGCAAGGTCTCTATTGTACTTTCTATTTAGGGTAAAAATGAAGAGGATTAGATGTTTAAGAGGGTTTAGGTTTTTGTCTTGATCCTCCTTTCACCACTAAACATTCAAGGACTTTCAGCTGAGTAGAGGAAACTACTATAGGCCTTCTATCACTTGGAAGATAGGGGAAGATTGGAATTGTATGATTTTGTTATTCAATTAAGTCCAATTATGCTTGAAACCCTAATTACATGAATTCGTGAACAAACAGACAAATTATGGAAAATGATCGCACACAAAGATATCAAATGACAATCAAATGCATACTAGATTTTAAAGTTCAGAAAATAGAAAAGTTAGGGACTAATGAGCGGGTGCCCTAGTCCAGTGCCACAGGTTTTGTCGAGATCTGGAAACCTTGTCTGCAACCTGTTCCTGTTGTTCTGGAGATTTTTTGGTTGCGGGATCCAGAGGACTAATGAGTGGGTGTCCGAGTCCAGGTCCCTATTTTCTCTCTAATCTACAATTCTGATAGTCTGCACTACTCTCCTACAACTCCACTTTTTCTGCTTTTGCAACCTATAACCTGCAAACACAAAAAAATGGGTTGGGGATTGTGGTGTTTAGAGGCTTGCCTTAGTCAAGCCCCGGAGAGACATTCAAGTCTTCCAAACATCACTGTCAAATAAAGAGTGGGTATCTCTATGGGATAGAGGTAAAATCCAAATGATAAATGATTGAAAACACAGTTGATATCACCTTGTAGTGAAGATCTCATGGGAGGAAGATGCTCTTCATGCCATGAGGAGATGGATGGCAAATCTGCAAATACAAACATAATAACAACACAAAAGTCTGCTCTGCCACATAATGAATGCCTTGAATCACTTTCACATAAGCCACAAATTCACAATATCCATCTAATGTTCATCTATTTTACAAATGATAGCCTAATCATGCTTATATATGCAACTACAAACATTCCCACTAAGAATTTTGTAATTCAAAATTACCGTCTCAGCATAGGACCTAAATAACGGTCATAAACTAGCACTTTGAAATTGGTCCTGACCTAAAATAGAGCAGAGCTAGGGCGCAGGCACCCAAGTCCTCCCCCCTATTTCAGGTAGGATTTATGTTAAGTGCATCCCCTGAGTCCTATTTACCATGAAACTTCAGGGTTTTCTTATTGAGAGTCATCAAAATCATGCAAGATGCTCTAAACGCATTCTAAAGGACACGTGAGCTAAACCTTAAGAGGGAAAAAGTCCCCAAGGTTACTTTTTCTGACATAACACTTTCGTATGCTCCATATTCATATTTTTTGTTGATAGTTATTTGGCTTTATTTGTGCTCATATTCTTTGTAAAAGTGTTCTTGATTTTGCAAGTGATCTTGGCTGATCCAACATGGTATCAAAGCAAGCTTACAAGTCCCTTCTCATTTTTTGTTGAATCCAACACTTAGCCCTATCACTGGAGCATCATGGCACCAAGTGGACCTCACCATCACATTTAGAAGGCCTAAATTAGTTAAGATCAACTATCAAATTATTTAAATCCATGCTGAATGTTTCTAGGGCATTTTTTTGCTAGGGAAGTCGTACGACCTCCCCAACACACAGTTTGAGGCACATGTACATTTTTTAATTTAAAAAAACACAGTCAATTGTTGTTATTTTTTTTCTATTTTAAAAAATTTATATTTAAAAAAAATTAATGAAGGGGGGTAGGGGTTTGTACCCCATCCCCTTCCCCATGCATGGGGGGTACCCAAGGGTACCTGCCCCCTTGCCACGACTCTGTCATGACAGGGTGGCAGGCCCTCAGGCCCTGCCATGGGTAGTGGGGGCTACTACAGGGGTATCTCCTCCTATCCATGGCCTAGGCTATGGTAGGGTGGTGGCCCCTTGGGCCCCACCCTTTTAAGGGGTGGATGTGGGAGGATTTCTTTCCCCCATGCCATTTATATTTTTTTAATCATTTTTTAAAAATGTTTTTTTTTCATTTAAAAAAGAAACATGCCCAATAATATTTCTATACTTGTACCATAATCCATTGTACCTACCTCAGGTTCCATGCCCTATTTGGCCATAGTGCCAAATTTGGCATCATTTTGGTGGCTTTTTTGAAAATATCTCTATATTTGGCAGCCTCTAACTTATCTGCCATGTTTAGTTGTTCTTCTAGTTTTGGTGGCAGACTTGTTTTATTTAGTAGGCTTCTATAGTTGGTGGACCTCCCTATCTAGCAGAGTTCCTCTAAATTTGGCGGAGGTTGATTTTTTGCCAAATATACCCTTCACTATTGATATTTTCTCTTTTGCACTTGATCTTTAGATGGTGATATCTTGGCCATACAGAGGCCTTTTTCCATGCAATTTTTTTTGAAACAAGGTAGAATTTCGCAATCTTTGCAGTGGTGTAGTTGATTTTTAGTTTGCACTTCTAGTTTTTTCTAGATTTTTTTTCAATGTTGTTTCCATGTAGTTCTCATTTTGGGAACTTTGATGGGCCATATCTTGGGCGTATGGACTCCTTTTTGGGTCCTTTTTTTGAAAGTGCATGTTTTTTTGTGTACTTCACCATGGTACCATTAGTTCCTTCTTTTTCTATCAGAGAATTGTATTTTCATCATGTGGTCCTTTTTGGACATGGTGGTCTCAAACCACATAATAATCATAGAACTGATATCATGGTGGTCTCAAACCTCATAATAATCATACAACTGATATCATGGTGGTCTCAAACCACACAAAAATCACTAGTGTCATAGGATACAACTAAAAGTCCCATACAACCGAAGACATGCTATGCAGAAAAGTACCATGTGTCAAATGTCAGAAGCATCTGATATATGAAGTCATTTGTAGATTATATAAGGGTAAGATCAATATGTTTTTCCATATATAAAACCAACAAGAGCCATCACTTCCACAAGTTTTGTCACCCTATCTATGTTGTCAAGCTATCAATATACACAATGTCACACTAACTCATACCCATTATTCTAATAGAACACCATTTGCCAAAGATGGAAGTCATCACTCCACATGGTTCACAACTAATTTAAATTTATAGTAACCAATAATCATAATAATTTTTGTATCCAAAGGTAACATTGGATTTTCATGACTAATAGTAGTTTCCAAAATGCTAGTAACACACGATGATATCAATTACCCAAAATCTATAGCTGCCTCAAGTTCTCTTACCAATTGAAACACCAAGTATCTGTAACCAAAATGAGAGGAGAACCAAAGTACATTAGGTTCCATCCTCAATCCATGGAATAACTAACAAGGAATAGGTTTTCACTACGAACCAACTAGTGTGGTTCTAATGTGTGAGGGAGTCAATGAGGGACTAACATCCATGGAAAGACACAACCTTCCAATGGAAGTCCGCCTCTCTCTTGAACCCTAGTAACAATAAAATTATCTTTTTTGAGTGGGATGGTTGATGCTAGGAGAGGCACCAACACAATACAAACATAAGAACATGGAGAGGGATTCACATATTTTCCCTCAAAAGGAACACATCAATATACAATTATCAATATTCTCATGCTCAACTAATCTACTACATAGTTGTTCACACCAATATAATTATCACAAGGGTACACATATGTGATAATGGGTATCATAGCACATCACAATAGGATCCAAAATGCATCACAACATATTTTCCAATGCCAAAGAAACTAATCAGGATCAACTGCATATGAAGGAAATAGGATTGTCGACTCAAACAACAATACCACTACTAACTGACCATCTTCACATCACCAGGGAAAAGCCAAAAATATTATGCAAACCAAGATTTCAATCATGTATCTTCTCAACACTATCCATACACCATTCACCTAAAGTATTTGATTATACTATGCATCTGCAAGACATGAAACATGTTGAGCTAATGAGAACAGGGCATTCTAGACTAACAGTGACACATCAAGACTTAGAATATTGCATTGCAGACCATCAAGTCAATTGAAATGGTCATGAATTAACTTGTGAAACATTATGAACATAATCCTAGATCTGTACAATCATATCTATCATTTCTGGAGGAATGCAAAGATATTTGACTTAGCTGCACTATGATCAGTGTTCATGTATACACATAACTCAAGCTGAATTGAACACCTTGTGTGGTATAAGATATAAGAGAGAATTGCATGAAATTCAAACCTAAGATACTATGAAGTATGTATAGTCTCCAAAAACACTCATATGGTTGTTCTATACCTTCTCTATCTTCCACAAGTGCTCAAACATGTGTTCTATAGAGTACTTCTACATTCAGAACTGTCTGTGTTACTTCTATCACTTGAAATCTAACCTTTTGGACCATAAGAACACATGATACTATGAGGAAGCATGCATTACACATATATGAACATATTCCCAAAACTGCATGGGCACAACTTCTCTTCTGGAGGAATATGGAGCATTCCAACAGGTCTCCACCATTGCTTTACATTGTCAAGTCACAGTCCAGAACACTGTTATTGATAACATTCTTTGTTGAAGGTTTAATGAGCTGAAATCTTGGATACAGCATGTTGATATCTAGATAAACCTATCTTCTAAACTGCAAGATGAAAGCTTGCATTGCAGAGGAATGCGGACCAAAATATTGTGACTCTGCCTTAGGATATACACTTTGAGAGCCTTAACCAAACTTCTGCAACTTTTCTCTAAGTGCAGTACTTCAAACTGATAGGATATCATTGTAGATATATAGAAAACATGTTAGAACAAGTTTATAGACCTCTGTAACACATTTAGACATCAGGAAGATTACCATTATTATACTTGGACAATTTTTCTCCATTTGCTAGGTCTTCCAGACTGACCTCCCTTAAGCATGCCGATCCTATGTCTTCAACTTAGTCAAACCGTCTCTCTCAAATCTTCCATTGTCCATCAACTTCACCCATGTCTAACCTAAGTTTGACACATATAGAGTTGACATCAATGACAACACATATTGCCAACATACACAACATGATAAATAGCATAAAAAGGATGGATAACACTTGCAACTCTAACCCCAAGGAAATTGGAAACAAGGTTGTTATCTTCTTCCAAAACCTCTTTAATAATTGGGATGGATTAGACTTAAACATGCAAAAATCCTTGATAAAATGCATTCCAAAGGTGTTGGGAGAAGAACAAAATAGAATTTTTTGGGACCCATTCACCCTAGAGGAAATCAAGGCCACCTTATGAAAAATTTGCAACCAAACAAATCCCCTAGTCCAGATGGCTTCCCAGCTAGTTTATTTAAAATATGTTGGCACATTGTGGGAAAAGTGATTTGGGAGGCTACTAAGGAATCTAGGAAGAAGAACACATTTCTAAGGGATAACAACAACACCTTCATTTCTTTTATTCCCAAGAAGGGTTGTATCTATTCCTTTGATGATTTCAAACCTATTTCTCTATGCAACACCCTATACAAAATCATTTCTAAAGCCATGGCTAATAGAATAAAACTAATCCAACTAGATATAAATTTAGAGGAGTGAAGTGGCTTTGTCCCAATGAGATCCATCATGGATGGAAAAACTATTTCTCAATGTGAGGCAATGCATTCCATCACTTAATCAAAATCAAGTAGAATGTTAATCACATTTGACACCGAGAAGGCATATGATAGGGTGGACTGGTAGTTTCTCCTCAAGATTATGGAAAGGTTTAGGTTTCGCCAGCAATGGTTGAACTATATTTTTAATTACATTTTTGGCTCTCTATACTTGGTCGGTGAATGGTTCTCCTCATGGATTAAAGATATAGTTCAAAAATTGAGTTGTAGGTTTCTAAACATTTTTCCCACTTTAACTCTTCTTGGGACTTAGAATATTAGGAAATTACCAAGTTGATCAAACCATTTCCTACATAATGCTATGAGAGAAAATGATGCATACAAGCTTACATAATAACCATAATACAAATATCAAAATGCATATCACAAGATAACACAATATGTACCCTAGGAAAACCCTCAAGAGGGAAAAACCTAGCCTCCAAAAGAATCCACACTCAATGAAGTATTCAACAATAAAATATTATAATACACTTATAAAGTCACCATATATACTTTTGAAACATCAAGCTCCTCTAATACATCCTCCATGTGTCCAAAAAACTAACCACACATCCCATGCCATGCTTCACATGCGTACTCACAAGAAAAACTCAATACAAATGACAACCCACTCAACAACCAACCCAAACCACTAACCATGTGCTTGCTTTTATAGAATCAAGGTAACACAAATACAACTTGTGGTATTGGCTAAACCATGAGAGCACAAAACCATTGAGCCCTCATTTACTTTTTGGTATGAAGTTTTCCCAATAATAAATGTTTATCCTATGTTTTCCACACATAAAATATCTAACCAATGTCACATACAACTTTACAGGTGAACCCAAAAAATATTTAATGTGGCTAAGCACATCTCTAAGATGCACCACAAAGAAATATTTATTTTACATAATTAAAATAATTCATTAATTGTGCAAGGTGTACATCACCTTTTTTCCTAACATAGACAAGGGGATCCCTTATCCCCATTTTCTCTTCATCATAATGGATGAGGTGCTGGGAAGATCGATCAAGATTGTGGCAAACTTTGGATCTTGACATGGACTCAAAATCATAAAAATGTCAACCATATCACTCATCTCCAATTTGTAGATGAAACAATTTTGTTTGGAAAGGCCTTGGTCTATGAGGCAAACACAATTAAGAAAATCTTGAGCAACTACTCAATTGTGGTGGGACAGGAGGTGAACAAAACCAACTCATAAATCTTCTTTTTTTACACAACCCCCCAAAATAGAATGAAGTGTCACATAAATTGAGATATTGGATTGGCACTCTCCCTAGTAGATATCTAGAAATTCCAATCTTCAAAGGGTATGGTAGGCCTACCATCTAGCATCCTTTGTTGGAATCTTGTGCAAATAAACTAGCTACTTGGAAAGGAACGTGGTTGTCATTTAGTGGTAGAATACTAATGTTTAAAGATGTTATATCAACAATACCAATATACCTCATGTATTGCCTCAAAATGCCATCTAATATCATTGGAAACACGGAGTAAAAGATGGCAAAATTCCTTTGGTAGGGGTCCTTAGAGGAAAATAAAATATCATTGGCTACATGGGAGAAAATATGCAAACCTAAGGATGATGGTGGCACATGCATTAGAAGTATGGTTGCTCAAAATAGGGCCTTGGGGGCTAAGATAATTTGGAAGATGTTTAGAAACCTACAACTCAAGTGGGAAAAATACTATAAAACAAATATTTTGATTTAGATGACTTGAAAAGAATATTGATTGTCTCTAATCCTCCAAGGGGTTCATGCCTGTGGAACTTGCTCTTATCATGCCAACTGATTATCACCAATCACTTGACTTGGTAAATTAGGAATGACAACTCTTCTAAATTTTGGATTGACTCCTTGAATGGCCTCCCTTCCTTGAACTTAAATGTAGTTATGATGCCCATCCAACAAATCATGAGGGAGAAATAGGGTGATACATATGTAGACTTTCTCATCTAGATCAATGTTGAAGGCCACACAAAATGGTGGTGGAAGGATCCTAGGGGCTTGGACATCTTTGAGGAGCAAAATTGGGTCTTAGACAATATAGTATTGCCAATGATAATATTTTCTTCAGGGTATGTGTAGGATCATGATGGGCCAAACTATACCTCTAAGTGGCAATGAAAATACAAAAAATCAAACTTAACCAAGTTCATGTGAAAATTTGAATGGATTATCTACACAATTTGGAAAAGATGTAAGAATGAAATTTGTAGAGAATTGAATCTAGTTTATGGACTACTATTTTTTTCTTAAATAAATTTACTTAGTGAAAAATGAATATTTCAATGAACAACTATTAATTTTTTTAGAAAAAAATAAAAAGTGGGTGTCATTCCAGCCAACCTAACTATGAGCAAAAAAAATATTTTTTTTGAAACTTCCAAAATAAGTAGAGGACTCATGCCCGGATGTGATACATATTTTTTTGAAATTTTTTTTCCAATAAATAATTAGTTATGATTTTTTTACTATGGCTTTTTTTAAAAACTAAAAGGTAATTTTGTAGCCAACCTAACTCGATAAAAAAAAAATTAGAATTCAAATTTTTTTTAAACCTATAGCCAGAAAAGCATAGGGTGTGACACAGCTTTCAGATCTCAAAAAGGTGAAATGATTTGAAAGTTATGGATGTTTTTCAATCAGTGTGTCCATCATGATTTCAGACACACACTATATAGAAAATTATTAATAATTATTTAATACAATGATAACTAACCAAATCTTATATTTTTAGAAAGCTGACAATTTCTTCTATAAACCCTTTTCATTTTATCAATTTTACATTAAAAAAAAGTCGTCAGCCTGAAGGGTGAAGTTCGAAGAAGAGAGTAAAACCTGTAAAAATGTTAGAATTGAGGGAAAGTCAACTATAACAGTTCCATGCCTACATACAAAGCAAAAGTGAAGCAAAATGGATATCCGTTTTGCTTTGGTAAAATATAATTTTCCATTTTTTATGTTTTACAAAACGGATATCCGTTTTGCTCTCTCTCTCTCTCTCTCTCTCTGCTATATATCTTTTGCATCTATTCCCCATGTTATGTCTTAGTAGTTTTAGCCTCCTCCCATTCCTATTGCTTCTATTGCATCCATTTCTCCTCTAGTTATACCTATTAGCACATTTACAATTGACATCATTGACCCTAGCCCTTCATTTATAGTTGCATTTTACTAGGAACTTGCCTACTTACGCTAAGTTCTTAATGAGCCATTGTATCACACATGTTACAAATGTCCTTGGATCTCACCATCCCCTCATCATCTATGGAGATTGCAACTAGTCTTATTTCTCTTCCATCCATGTCTCTTGATACTCGAGGTATCATACGTTTTTCTTTGGCCCCAACCATAGTAAGCCTTGGTTTACCCACTTTCCCATTGTTCACACAATTAGTCCTTGCCCTGCAACCCACTTCCATGGACAATGTGAAATTCTTTGATCCTTTATCCACCAACTTTAATTTCCATATTTTTAGTTTTCCCCTTCACCATAATATCCCCTTTCATCTCATGGAAAATGCAAGCTTCAATTTGTATCCTTCCTCCCTTTTCTCCCTATATAGTGATGATTAAGTCTTCATTACTGTAGAGTCAAACTCTACATTTTGATTTTTGTTTGATTGCGGCTCATTGTTTCATTTTTAGTTGTTGCTTAGTTTCTACAGTTTCTATTGATATTTGTTTCCTATATGCAGAGTGCATTATGGACCAGTATTGAGAACCTGCAAAGAAATGCTTCTAAGTAATGTGGTTGCTTCCATGTGGAATGGGGTTTCAAAGAAGCTATAATAATTTCTAAGTGTCACAAATGGTGTTGCGTATTTTCTTTATGCCCTGCAATTTCCAGAGGTTGCCAGAATGTGCCACGTATCCAATTTTTATATTTCTCTTTGAAAGATGTTTTCTGAGCACGGGTTAGGCCATGTGTCACATCGTGATGCCTGAAGAGAAGTTTTATTTTGATATAGCTTGTAGCATAAGTCGCCAAGTGTCTTTTTGTTGTAGCAGCAGGAGTTGCCGCATGTCTCCCTTTTGATAAGCTTCCAAGTACCGAGAGGCATGTGGTAGGCCCGAGATGTTATGATACAATTTTTTAGATGCAGTGAAGGGTGCCACATGTTGCATGCAGAAAGTTAAACTAAAGAAGCTATTGATGATGCCATAGTTCACCACGTATGTTTCTTTTGTAAGTTTCAGTTATATGCGGAAGTCACCAAGTGTCATCTCCGCAGGGTTTTGAGAGACATTTTTTTATAAGTTTCGGTGATGAGTGGAGGGCACCACATTTTTTGGTTGCTTTAGGCAGATGGTGCCGCGTTTCACTTTCTCCTGTTAAGTTTTAAAGGTGATGAAACATATGGTGGGTCCTGTGAAATAAAGTTGCAGTTTCTAAGTGATATGGGAAGTACCGTGGGTGATCGAGACATAAAGTAAAGAAGCTTTTAGGAGGCACAAAGAGTGCCAAGTGTCCTGATTTTGATTCTTAGGTGCTACCACGTATTAAGTAATAAGTATGGCGGATGGCGACAAGTGGAAGTTTTCTATGTGTCTCGTTTATATTAAAAGGAAGCTTAGCATTTAGCAGAGGATGCCGCGTAGCATATTTTGGAGCCAATTGAAGCTTGCGGGTGATGCCACGTGTAGCAACAGAATTGCAAGTTGTGGTGCCGCAATTTTAGTGTCTCTTAGCCAATCAGAATATGGGGAGGAAGCAATTGCAGATTTGAAGACATTTTCAGTGCCGGTACAAGTCCCAGTTGAGTTTCAGTTCTATTTAGGCCATTAAGATTCTGATGGTTATAGGCAATCCTGAGTCAAATTTTGTGGCTATAAGCAAAGGGAGATTTTGTAACACATATAGATATTATTGATTGATAATTCAGAGTTTGATTGTGATCGGATATATCATTTTGCCTTAGTTTAGCTATTTCTAAGAAGGAAGCTGAAAGATGTGTGCATGTTTTCTATGCCTTATGTATTTGCTGAATTGTTAATGAAAGAAGCTCTATTCTGTGCCATTGGTGATATTTTCTATGTCTCTATATCAACCTTTTGAGTTTAGCCTTTGATTTTAAATTCATTTATAATCTGTCTATGTTAATCATGCAACATTTGCTCTTTAATATAGTTGAATCATAAGAATTTAATCACTATGCTAATTACTAAACTACATTTAAATTAGGCACATTGCCATAAAATTAGAGGTTCTATTTATTGCATCTGTAATCTTATTTTTTCTTACCTTTACCCAAAATCCCATTGAAAAGGAAGAGTCAGCTTTTGTAAAATCTGGAGGTTGTTTCAAGTGTCAAGTCCCACTTTCTTGAAACTTCCCATGTTGGTGCTGGAATCTGTGCAATTTTATACATCAATAGTTTTTGGCACACCTGGTGGGACCTTTCTTGAACCTCTGATCAAGATCGTATGAACCAAAGAGAATCAAGGAGTTAGAGCTGTGGATCAACGATAAGAACATAGTCAGCCACTAATCCAGGGATATTATTGCCCCCATTAGTTGCCACTCCAAGAAGAAGAATAAATTGAGTAGCAACAGCATCAGGAACAGCCATGGCAGCACCTGCTCCACCATGAAATTATGCAAATTGGAACAATAGCAGTCCCCTCATTCTTTTGATGCCACCAGATACTTGGGACTCGATTCTAGCTAATGCTTTGAAGGCTTTACCCAAATTCAGTGGAGAAAACACCAAGACACGAGGAGAACATCTCCAAGATGTGTCAGATGTGTGTGCAGTACACATTATTACAGTACAAAATGTTGCTATCAAACTCTTGGTGGCTTCTTTTAAAGGGAAGGCTCTAGATTGGTATAGGTCTCTGCCTACAAATTTCATATCCACTTGCAACCAGCTTGGAGATGCCTTCTTTGTAAGATTCAATGAAAAGGGTGATAAATCGTCCCTGCTACAACAATTGATCACTATAAAGAGGGCACCCCAAGAAGCTATAAAAGACTTCAACACTAGGTTTCAAAAGACCTGGGATAGAATCCCTGCTATAGCTAGGCCACCATCAAGTATGGCTATTGTATTCTACCTCAAAGATTTCAATTTTGATATCTCGGTAATGATACAATCTCTAGGAGGACAGACCCTACCAAAAGCATACGAGTTGGCTGTAAAAGATGAGAACAATCTAATAGATGCTAGAAAGTTGCCTCTGAGGCCTCCCATGCCCATGTTTCTAGAAATTTCTATTCCCCTACAACAAGAAGTCCCTAATTCACCATCTGTACCTGTGTCTATGTACACCTTCCCAACATCTCAACAATCCACTATCTCAACACCCTCTGCCCCTTCATCTAAAATGGATGATGTCAAGAACATCCTCAAGACCTTTTCAAATGAGATTATCAATCTCAAAAGGCAATGTAGACTTCTTACCTAAAACCTTCTTATCAGGGATTTCAAGGTAATAGACCCCCATATCAGCCAAACCAGTACCAAAGTGCTCAAAGACTAAGTAATCCTCAACCTTCTAACCAGTTGGTCACAATTCTCACACCTTTGCAAGCTATTCCTCCTAACCCAGTTAGAGAAATGGTCCCTAGACAAAAAAACCTAGCAAAAGATACCAATGCCCAGTGTTTCCCTTGCAACAATGCTCATATGCCAAGAGATTGTCCTAGGGGCAATTTACAACAAAAGATAGCAAAATAGAGGAGAATGGAGGGCTAAGCTATGGTATCAAATGCTCCCCCATATCAGTCACCTGGTGTTCAAAATGCAGTAATGGTGGCTTAGATGCAAGGAACGTATATTCAGCAGGAGGAAGAGATTACTCCAAAACATGCTTTGTTTTCATGGATTGAAGATGATGATTTAGTCTTCTTGAATGAAGCATCCACCTCTAAGAAGCCCTTGGCATAGTCTGATTACTACACTAGATCAAAAAGAAGGATGGTTAAATAGCCTGAAGCTATAAACAATGAAGTAGCTGGAGTCCCTTCTTTCCAGACTCACTATAATCCTGCTTCTTCAAGACAAGAAATACCTCAGCTAGTATAGAATCAAGTAGTCTCTAATTCAGTACTAGAAAGAGTGAAATATCCTTACTACCCAAGCACATAGACATTGGGACCTGTTGGTTTTTTCCCAGACTAGATGCTTACTCCTAGATTTCCCTACAAGGTAGCCATCAGTGATCAACAGGATCTCTAGGCCAGGGGCCAACAGTGTAGGAGATAGACTCTATATTTTATCTCCTCTTCTTCTTCAGGCTCTGCAAAACCTAGGGGGGTATTCCCTACTCAACATCCATGAGAATATGCATACTAAGGCTGGGATGCTGATAGAAAGCAGATGAGTCCTCCTGTAAGTAGACCAAAACTGAAAGATAAGAGCAAAGGGGCTGGCTTTGGGCCTATTTGCAGTTGTAGACAGAGGACTTGGATCCTAAAACTAATTCTAATGTCCTAAAGGTTGTTTTAGAGTTTGATTTTGATTTTGTGTTTGGATGTAGAGATGAACCTGGTATGTAACACAAACACAAAGCTAGATCGGTGCCTATCCAGGGCCTGGAGTCAATAGACATACACCTGTGAATGATATGCATGAACAACTAAAACTGGATTTTAGGGGGATACATATGATACCTGCCTTACAGATATCTCCTAATACAAAGTGTTAAGCTATCTATACTTATGGCATCCCTACTGCAGTATACCCTTCCCAATGTTTAATCTGAGAACAATTTAATCTACCCCTTGAGCAGAAGTTAAGAGATCAGACATTCAACACAGGAATTCTATGTTCTAGAGTCTCAGACATTCCTTAAATATCCAGACTCAGAAGAAAGATACATGCAATACTGGAGACAGAATTAGCACAACACATGCAAACATAGCATTATTCATATAAGATTAACCATGAAATCAGTGGATTCATGCAAAAAACATACTACAGGAGATACATAAACTCACAAGTTTTGCTACACAGAGCAACCAAATCAGCTGTATTGCATTACAGAGCCAAATGTTCAACTTTCAACAACCTAAAAAATGGTAAAACAGTCTGCTTATATCGGTCAGAAAGTGTACCCACAACAATTAATTACATGATGGACACAAAAAAAAATGTCAAATACAGACCCCCAAAGGAATGGCGCCCAGAAGTTATTGCTGCATCAGATAGAAAGTAGACAAGGGTGGCCTCGAGCCCTGTGCTTCCATTTGGAAGTCTTCATCCAAAAATCAGGCAACCTGATCATGTGTACCATCTCCCATACCCCTGCTACAATCGCCATTGATGGCTCAACCACCCGCGGCCTACTTGGAAACCGTCGCACTGTTCAAAATGGAGCTTCCCGCCAAAAAGCGCTTCTTCGCAGGTTCAAAATAATGTAGGGAGAATAGTCCCACATGCATGGTACGGAGACAACTTTATCATTTTATAAACAAAGCCACATGTATACCAAATGTCGAGCGCTTTTGCCGTGCTCGATGCACAAGCCTTCGCCAAAACTAACACCATCGGCCAAGCCCACGAATCCTCCTGCCGACCTCAACAATCACACCGATGCCTACCATCAACTCCATCATCGGCCAGAGAAGAACCATCAGGCTAGCCCTCCAGACTTCCACCAATAGCATGAGTCATATCGATAACCACACAACACACTCGTCACCGAGACATGAACCATTGGCCAAGCAAAATTGACACTTGCCGACAATACAACTCGCGCCGATGAACCATGGTCCCATCCCTCCATCGGCCAAACACATGCCGATGATTCTTCATTGGCCAAGCTCCTCACATCGATAGATTGAAACAATGCTAGCCCAATATACCATCTCACTCCGATGGCATTCCCCATCAGGGTGACTCCCTTCATCAGCGAACTGCAAAACGTCGCAGCTGATAGCCAAAGTCTTGGTGATGAACACACAAATCATCCTCATCGGTGAGACCCATGCCGATGACATTGCATCGGCCAAACATCCCATGTCGGCCCAACTCAGAAACCCTTCGCCGATAGCATAAATCACACTGATGGCACCATCGGTAAGAACAATCCCGTCAGGGAACCAGAAAAAAGACATGTCGATGATGAACGTTACGCCGATGGCACATCACTACCACCAACCTGATCACCAAGAAGCCTGCGAGGTCATGCCGATGGGCAAGAAGATATAGGGTTCAAATGAAGAAACCCTCTAAACATGAAAAATCAACCTCCAGGTCAAAATGAGTACCAACGCTGGCTCCGAATGGGGACGTGCAGGTGAAAACCTGCAGCGAGAACCAGATCTCCGGGTAGACCAGGCAAAAACCAAAAAGGCACGAACATGTACAAGACATTTACAATATATACATATTTTTACACATGTGCACAGAGACAAGTCATCTATGCAAAATAGAACTTAAGGAATTGGCCATGCACAGGCAATTCCAAAAATTCACCATCTAGGGCCTGGAGGAAATAAGAGTCCTCCCCATGGGTACTGCAAATCTGATATGGGTCCATCCATAAGGGTTCGAATTTACCATGTTTACCCTTTTCTTGACCTTTTGCATTCCATATGAGCACCAGATCATTGACTTGAAACTTCCTTTTAGTAGCTCTCCTATCAAACAGATATTTCACATATTGTTGTCTCTTGAGATTGATCTGGTGGGCTTTCCTTCTGTTCTCATCCAGTGCAACCAGCTAGTTCACTCTTTCTGTCATGGAGTCTTCAATCTCCTCATCATTTTCTTGGATGAATTTGTAAACTGGTAGGAGATTGTTTATGGGCAATCTGGCTGATGCACCATATACTAGCTCAAAGGGTGACATTCCAATAGCCTTTTTTACTGTCACTCTATCAACCCATATTGCTAACTTTAATTTTGAGTCCCAAGCTCCCTTGTTCTTGTCTAGTATCCTCTTGATAATTTTCATGATGCTTTTATTGCTTGATTCTGGTTGACCATTTCCTTGTGGGTGGTATGGTGATGCATATGATAGATTTATCCCATACCTGTTGCAAAAATCAACAAATTCACCTGATCTGAAGCACATAGCATTATCAGTGACTATCTTGAATGGTACTCCAAACCTGATGATAACATTTTCTAGTATGAAATCCGTCACCACCTTACTTGTAGCTCTCTTAGTTGGAATGGCCTCAATCCATTTGGTAAAGTAATCAGTTGCCACCAAAATCCAACTGTGTCCCCCACTTGACTTGTCTGCAATTTCCCCTATGAAGTCAATTCCCCATTGTTGAAATGGAGCATCCACAGTTACAGTTTTGAGGGGTAAAGCACCATCATATCTCAACTTTCCTGAGAATCTTTGGCAAGGGTCACACTTCCTCACTAACCTTTGTGCATCTGAAAAGAGAGTGGGCCACCAATATCCTGCTCTGAGAATCTTATGGGCTGTTGTTTGGGCAGTATAATGTCCACCACACAATCCTTTATGCATGTCATTCAAAACATTGTTAGCTACATCTTCATCCACACACCTCAGTAGCACACCATCAGGGTTTTTCCAGTATAGCTCACCTTGAACAATAACATACCTGATTGCATGTAACTTTAAAGTCCTCTTTTGACTGTCACTGAAATGGGAAGGACAATTCAGATTTTGCAAGTAGCATATAATATCCTTGTACCATCCAGATCTTGATACATTTACATTCTCATTTTGGACTGCATTGACTTGGCATGTTTCCAAGTTTGACTGTGCCATCATCTTGGCTAATCCTTTTCCTCTTACCAACTTGGTAATTTGTATCTCTATGTTGAACTCTTGCAGTTTGTTTATCCATCTGCACCTTCTTCCAGTCACCTCCTGTTGAGTGAATATGTCTTTGACTGCTGCATGGGGTATATATGCAATTATATGTGATCCTACCAGGTATGGTCTGAAACTTTTGATGGCTCTGACTAGTGCATATGCCTGTTTTTTCATAATATCATACTTCAACTCAGAAGCCTACAAGGACATACTGAAGAAAGCTATGGGTTGTTCAAATCCATCCTCACTTTTCTGTAGCAAACATGCAGCAACAGTGTGAAAGGAAGCAAATGAAAACAGTTGGAATGGCCTAGAAAAATCAGGAGATTTAAGAACAGGGGCCATCTTGATTGCCTCTTTGATACTCTGAAATGATTCAATTGCTTCATTTTCCCAGTGGATAGTTGCATCCTTCTTCATCATCTTGGAAATGTTCCTTGTGGTTTCTGCAAAGTTGGGAACAAATCTCCTAACAAAATTTATTTGTCCAAAGAAGGACTGAACTCCTTTTACAGTTTTTGGCATTTGAATTCTGTCAATAGTAGCCACTCTCTCTGGATCTATCCTGACTCCATCCTTGGAAACAATGTGCCCTAGGAGTTTTCCTTCAACTACCCCAAAAGCACACTTCTTTGGATTTAAAGAAATACCATATTCTAGTGCTTTTATGAAAATCTGCTCTAGATGCAAATAATGCTTCTCTTCCTTCTTTGAATAAGCAGTCAGATCATCTTGATATATAGCCAGGATTGAATCAATCAACCCTACAAAAGCAACATCCATTGCCCTTTGAAATGTAGCACCTGCATTTGTTAGCCCAAATGGCATTCTAACATATACATAAGTTCCCCATGGAGTGGTGAAGGCAGTCTTATACTGTTCTGATTCCTTTACCTTCACCTGATTATAACCTAAAAATCCATCCATCATGGACAAGAGTTCACAACCAGTCACTCTCTGCAACATGGCTTCCATATTAGGCAGTGGATAGTTATCCTTTAAAGAGGATACATTCAAGTTCCTGAAATCAACACAAAGCCTAATATCACCGTTCTTTTTTCTAACTGGGACAAGGTTAGACACCCAAGTTGAATGTCTGATTGGCACAATTATTCCAGCTTCCCTAAGCTTTTTGAGTTCTTCTTGCATCTTTGAAGCTAAGGTAGGATTAATAGGTCTTTGCCTCTGTCTGAATGGCTTAGCTCTAGGCTTCAATGGGATCTCATGCTGGAATAGATCTTCCCTATAGGCTTTTAGGTCCTCATATGACCAAGCAAAAACATGTTTATACCTTTTCAGTAATGCAATTAGCATACTCCTGATGTGTGGTTTGAGCTATTTACCAATGTATACCTTCTTGGGGGCCTGAGATGTCCCCAAATTTATCTCTTCTAAATCTTCCTTGTTTGTGGGAGATGTCCTTGTGACCAATTTGTCTCTACTGTCAAAAGCTCTTTCCAAAGCTACTAACCCTCTAGGGATTTTATTAGTCTTCAATTGAATTATCTATTTTCCCACAAGAGTTTCTTTTCCATCTATGGTTTCTACAAAAGCTTGGAAATCAATTTCTTGATTCTCATATTCATCTATGCAGTGCAAAAATTTTAACAAGTCCCTATCATCATTAAACACTTGCCAACTGCATATATTTTCTGGTACTGCAGGCCTGATTTTAACTTCTACATCTGTAACATCTGACAGAGTGAAGTCATCTGGCCTTATTGCAACATTAGCTAAGAAATTAGCCATAACATTCTTTGATCTCTCTACCCAGCCTATTGAAAATGCATCAAATAGTTCAATGGTATCCCAAACAGCATGCTTGTATTGTTTCAATCTTTTGTTTTTTGAAGAATACCTATCTCTAATTTGGGATACAATTAGCTCAGAATCCCCAAATACCCTTAGCATCTTGATTCCATGTTTGAGAGCTATATTTAGGCCTAAAAGTAAAGCTTCATACTCTGCAATGTTGTTTGTACAGGCAAACCTCAGCAAGAAAGAGAATTTGAGGAGCTTACCATTTGGAGACAGGAAAACAACTCCAGCTCCAGAGCCTTCTTTTGCACAAGCTCCATCAAAAAACATAGTCCATAAACCTTGCTGGTCCAGCTCTTTAATGCAGACATTTTTCTCTTTATCTTCCTTATCATCTGAGACAACTCTGAAGTTATCACAGTCAGTGTTTACAAAGCATATCTGTTCCTCAGCTTCTTGGTCTTCCACTGTCTCTGATGATCTTTGTTCCCTAATTAGCTTAACATCCCTACCATTCATTGGAATCATGGCATATGACAGGTCCAGCTGCATACTTCCACCAATTAGTGCTGCCCATCTTCTTGACAGCAACATACCATACTGTGGCTTGATGTCAACCACTGTTATATTCATTTTATATCTTTTTTCAGGAAATGCTACCAGCTTGAAATCTACATCCTTCATGATTCCAATAACTGGTACCTCTCTGGCATCCATAGCATAACATTTTCCACATGCCTTGTCAATTTTCAATCTAGCTTGTTGCATGATGGCCAAAGGCATGACATTTTAGATGCTCCAGAATCAAACATACAATTTCTGATTATTTTTCCATTTATAACCAAGGATACATAAAATGGTTCCACTTGTGAAGGACACTTTGTCATAGTCACTCCTAAATAGACTTCAGGAGCCTCATCTTCTTCATTACATATGACATGTTTGTCACCCTGGATCTGAATATTTTGTTTAGCTTGAAAAGGCACCCCTGAAATTAGGGATATTGTCCTATTCTTGATCTCTTCAACCTTCATGAGTTCCATAAGTGGAACAGAGACTTTTACCTGGGAGAAGACTTGAACTATATCAAATGGAGCATAATTTTGTATAACAGTTGTAGCTTGCTCCACAATCTTATTTTTATCCTGAACGGATTTAGCTTTTACTTTCATAGTTCCCTGATTATCATTTTTGTCTTGGGAACCTTTACTTTGATCTTTAGCCTGGGGGATTCTGTTTTCTGGTCCTTGAGATTCATGACCTGTTCTATGTCTAAAATTCTGTTTATTATTAACCCACTGCCTCTTTTGTAATTCCATCCCCTTATGACCATGCACTGGCTGACCTGCAGAAATACCTTCTAGCTGATGTGGGCTGCTTATCTGAGCTTTACCTCTGAGATTGTAGTTACTCTTGACTTGGGCCACTGCTGCGGCTGTGAGGGCCCTAATTTCCTCATCAGAAGGCCATTGTAAGTTACTCAGAAAATTGTGTGAGCTCTGAGCATACACATAGCTTTCTCCATTATCTTCATCATAAAAATCCTGTTGACAGGCCTGAATTCCATCATCTGTACTCTCATCAGCATCATAAAGAGGGTATCCACTGCTCATGGACATCATATTAACATCATCATCTTGCACATAATGTGGCTCATTGCATTCATTACAAGATGCAGCATTATCATACAAGGACTGAGCAATCATACACTGTGACTGTGAATGTGGCATCTGACAAATTATACACCATGGAGTATCATCAACAATATTTATAGCTTTCTTTAGAGGATCAGGAATTTCTTTGACATGTTGAGTTCTCTGATTTGTGTTGTTATGTGGGAATATAGGCTTACCATTATGCCAATTGGTATTATAAGGCATATCATGCAATGATGGTCTCTTTTCCTGCCTTTGGTAGACTTGCCTATCAGGACCTATCCCTTTTTCACTTCTAGCTAGTCTATAGCTTAGGTCCTTAACAACATTTGCCAATTTGTCTATCTTATCTTCAGGGGCAGATGTATTACCTTGAGTGTTCTGAGGCTTGTTTGGATTCTGCAGAATTTTCATATCATCCCTTTTGTTTGTCTTGCCTGATGCTTTTCTGTTGTTCTTAATATTCACTGCAATTCTGAAAGCATCCCTGATAGTAGCAGGACTTTTATCTCTTAATCCATATGCAGTTTTTGCATCAAAGGCATTGATATACAATATTATGCACATTGGTTCATTTGGCCTCATGTGATGTGGCAATTTATTTAACACTTTAGTAAATCTTGCATTAAAATCCACAACCTGCTCATTTGACCCTTTAGTGATACTGGTAAACTCATTTACAAAAAAGCTAGGGTCAGTTTTGTCACCATATTGCTCCTTAAACATCCTTTTAAAATCATCCCATGATGAAATACTCCGGTCAGGCAGATTCTTGTACCATTCTCTTGCCTCATCTACTAAAGATTGCATGAATGACTTCATGAAAACATCCTCATGTTCAACCTCAAAGTTATCCATGACATTTTGAAAAGCCTTTAGATGATCTTCTCCTGACACAGTGTTGTTTCCTGAAAATTTAGGCACTTGCAGCCTTAGATGCTTGTCAATGGGGTTAGGATACCCAGGAATACCATCAAATACCAGCTATCTGAATCTATCTAGCTGCATGGGTTGTCTGTCAAACTGATTAGCATTAATGTTTCTATTTTTATTCTGGTTTCTTACATTGTTCAGTGGTATCCTAGCACCATTCACATTTTGTCTTTGATCATTATGCTGATGTTGCGCTTCATTTCTTTGTTGATGTCTCTACACATTTGCATTCTCAAGGGTAGGAATTGAATCATTTTGGGCAGTTCTTAAAGCTTGCACTTTCTGCCTCATGTCATCTCTAATTTTCATGGCTTGTAGATATTCTAGTTCTGCTCTCAGATTTCTGATTTCTTCAGCTAACTGTTCTTCTTTAGGCAGAGAGGTAGATGGTCTCATACCATTCTGGTCATCATCTTCATCATCCCTCAGTGACTCTGCCTCTTCAAACCTCTCACTAGGGTCTAGAAATGGGCATTCTTGGAACACCTCTGACCTCATTCTCACGCTACCACCCTGTTGCCTCTCATATGCACCCTGAATATCAGCTTCTGCATTTGAAAAGTAAGGCACATGTTGTCCTGATGGCCTAGGGTTATCTTGCATATCATCAATTTTTCTATGGGAACCCTCATGACTGACTGAGACAGCTCCCTTTCTTCTATACATCATTCTTCTTGTTACTAGTAACTCTTCAAATAAAGGATTCTGTTGGGATCTTCTCCCCTGCATATAAATTTTACTTTGACCAGTTGGGAGATTACTTCGGAGTCGCCACCTATTACTAGGAACTGTTTTCTTTTGTAAATCAGGTTTCTTTCACAAATTCCCCAGTAGAGTCACCAATTTCTGTTGGTTTTTTCCCAGACTGGATGCTTACTCCTAGATTTCCCTACAAGGTAGCCATTGGTGATCAACAGGATCTCTAGGCCAGGGGCCAACAGTGTAGGAGATAGACTCTATATTTTATCTCCTCTTCTTCTTCAGGCTCTGCAAAACCTAGGGGGGTATTCCCTACTCAACATCCATGAGAATATGCATACTAAGGTTGGGATGCTGACAGAAAGCAGATGAGTCCTCCTGTAAGTAGACCAAAACTGAAAGATAAGAGCAAAGGGGCTGGCTTTGGGCCTATTTGCAGTTGTAGACAGAGGACTTGGATCCTAAAACTAATTCTACTGTCCTAAAGGTTGTTTTAGAGTTTGATTTTGATTTTGTGTTTGGATGCAGAGCTGAACCTGGTATGTAACACAAACACAAAGCTAGATCGGTGCCTATCTGGGGCCTGGAGTCAATAGACATACACCTGTGAATGATATGCATGAACAACTAAAACTAGATTTTAGGGGGATACATATGATACCTTCCTTACAGATATCTCCCAATACAAAGTGTTAAGCTATCTATACTTATGGCATCCCTACTGCAGTATACCCTTCCCAATGTTCAATCTGAGAACAATTTAATCTACCCCTTGAGCAGAAGTTAAGAGATCAGACATTCAACACAGGAATTCTATGTTCTAAACTCTCAGACATTCCTTAAATATCCAGACTCAGAAGAAAGATACATGCAATACTGGAGACAGAATTAGCACAACACATGCAAACATAGCATTATTCATATAAGATTAACCATGAAATCAGTGGATTCATGCAAAAAACATACTACAGGAGATACATAAACTCACAAGTTTTGCTTCACAGAGCAACCAAATCAGCTGTATTGCATTACAGAGCCAAATGTTCAACTTTCAACAACCTAAAAAATGGTAACAGAGTCTGCCTATATCAGCCAGAAAGTGTACCCACAGCAATTAATTACATGATGGACACACAAAAAATGTCAGATACAGACCCCCGAAGGAATGGCACCCAGAAGTTATTGCTGCATCAGACAGAAAGTAGACAAGGGTGGCCTCGAGCCCTGTGCTGCCATCTGGAAGTCTTCATCCAAAAATTGGGCAACCTGATCATGTGTACCATCACCCATACCCCTGCTACAATCGCCATTGATGGCTCAACCACCCGCGGCCTACTTGGAAACCGTCGCACTGTTCAAAATGGAGCTTCTCGCTAAAAAGTGCTTCTTCGTAGGTTCAAAATAATGTAGGGATAATAGTCCCACATGCATGGTGCGAAGACAACTTTATCATTTTATAAACAAAGCCACATGTATACCAAATGTCGAGCGCTTTTGCCACGCTCGACGCACAAGCCTTCGCCAAAACTAACACCATCGGCCAAGCCCACGAATCCTCCTGCCGACCTCAACAATCACACCGATGCCTACCATCAACTCCATCATCAGCCAGAGAAGAACCATCAGACTAGCCCTCCAGACTTCCACCGATAGCATGAGTCATATCGATAACCACACAACACACTTGTCGCCGAGACATAAACCATTGGCCAAGCAAAATTGACACTCGCCGACAATACAACTCACGCCGATGAACCATGGCCCCATCCCTCCATCGGCCAAACACACGCCAATGATTCTTCATCGGCCAAGCTCCTCACATCAGCAGATCGAAACAATGCTGGCCTGATATACCATCTCACTCTGATGGCATTCCCCATCAGGGTGACTCCCTTCATCGGTGAACTGCAAAACGTCGCAGCCGATAGCCAAAGTCTCGGTGATGAACACACAAATCATCCTCATCGGTGAGACCCACGCCGATGACATCACATTGGCCAAACATCCACTATCGGCCCAACTCAGAAACCCTTCGCCGATAGCATAAATCACACCGATGGCACCATCGGTAAGAACAATCCCGTCGGGGAACCAGAAAAAAGACATGCCGATGTTGAATGTTATGCCGATGGCACATCACTACCACCAACCTGATCGCCAAGAAGCCTGCGAGGTCATGCTGATGGGCAAGAAGATATAGGGTTCAAATGAAGAAACCCTCTAAACATGAAAAATCAACCTCCAGGTCAAAATGAGTACCAACAGGACCCATGAATGTGGTAGAATAGCTAAAGAAGACCCCTGTGCATGTATCAATATGGGATATGCTAGCTATTCCTGAGTAGAAGACACTATTACAAGAAGCATTGTAGACTCAGATGGATCCTAAAATTGCTAATACAAAAGAGGGAGGTACTAACAAAGGCAAGACTCAAAACAAAGATACCCCACCTCTGTATATAGTCACCCTGCTAAATGCTACCTCAGAAGTAAGTAAATCTAGTACTGAACCATTTTACCTAACTTTAATAGTGGGCAAGAAACTACTGCACAATTCAATGATAGATTCAGGGGCTAGTACTACAGTCATGCCAAAATAGATAGCAGATTCTTTAAAGATAAAATATGAGCCATTAGCTAAATGGGTCATGCAATTAGATGGGAAGTCTGTCGAAACCATAGGAAGAATCAGACAACTCCCATTACATCTGTACACTTGCCCAAACATAATTGTCTTGCAAGATATAGTAGTTATTGATATTCCCCCTGTCTTTGGCCTATGTCCATCTAGAGATTTCACAGCTAAAATAGGAGGATACATGTCATTTGATTGGTCACATTTGATTTTGAGGACCAAATATGGGACAAAAATGAAGGGGTTGTTTGAACCCCTATCCAAAGATCACATCACTGAAGAACCAACCCCAAGAATTGAAGCATCTCATGCTATGATAAATAGGGAGGAGAGGGTCTTTGTTGAGGAAACGGGAGACTGGACTAAACATGATCAGCAGGAAGAAGAAAATAGTCAGTTGATGGCCATGATGCAGAGCGACCCATATGGTAATTATGACTCTACTGGCTTGGGCACTTATGTTATTTTTGAAGGGCAAGAAATACCAAATGCAATGAGAAAAGAGATATCTGAAAAGGAAGATTCTGATGGAGAGTCAGAAATCTAGACTTTAAATTTTGATGGTGCTAGAAGTAAGAATGGTGCTAGAGAAGGTATTTGTATTACTTCTCCAAGTGGTGAGAAAATTCTTAGAGCCATACGCTTTCAGTTTGCTTGTACCAATAATGATGTTGAGTATGAGTCCTTGGTGCATGGTCTTATGTTGGCCAAGAAGAAAGGGATAAAGAATCTAGTAGTCAGAAGCTATTCAGAATTGGTTGTGAAACAAATGAGAGAAAAGGCTATGGCAAAGAATGTGAGAATGAGATCTTATCGCCATAGGATTTGGGATCTGATTGATGGATTTGAGGGTTTTACAATAGAAGTTATCCCTAGAGCCCAAAACACTGAAGCAGACAGAATGGCACAAGTTGGCTCTCAATTTGACCCAGCAAGTGATTTGCTAGTTAACAGTGAGGCAGTGAAAGTTATAGTCAGGCCAGCAATCCCAGATAACGTCCAGAACTGGAAAGTCTTTGATAATGATCTCCAGGTGCTTTTGTTTTTGCAGCAATCAAGAGAATTTGTTGACCAATTACAGCTTAAGATTGAAGAAGCATATGGTGACCAAATTATCCAATTAAAGTCTAACAAACTGATGGTGACAGGTTGTCATTGATGTCAAAAAGGTGTCCTCAGTTAGTTTGATGTCGTCAGGACTTGGTTGATCAGGTTTGGCCTTATGTTCTTTGTGTAGAGATACATATTTGTTAAAGGATCAGGAGGAGCAAAGAGTTCACATCATCCTGTGTAGAGTTTATATCATCACATCATCTTGTGTGTTGTTTTTTGTCATGATCTTTACAGATGACTTGTAGTGGTAGTGACCTGGTAATTTGATCTCAATAGCCTTCATCATGTTGTCTGACTTTCTCTACAATAAGGATTGGTTTCATTTTGTGTGGCATACTCTATATCAAGGATTGATAGAAGTGATCATAAGAGTTATCATACCACTGAGTCTACAGATGCAGATATCAGTTGGATTTCATGCAAGTTTCTTCAAGGTGATGCAAGTTTCTTCAAGGTGATGTCGTCAGATACTATGTGCTCTGATATAAGTTATGATGTGAAAAAAATCAAAGGTTAGATAAGAGAATCTCAATTGGATCTCAGTTGAACAATACTTGATGTTATTTGATGTCATAATTATCAGTGATGTGTTGAGGATAGTCTTGTGCTTCAAATGTTGATCATACAAGAATCCAATGTCTCATATTACGTAGAAGTTCTAATGATCTTGCTTAAAGTTGTCATCATCATCAGGGATCTTCACAAGAGGATAGATGTTGTGTATTACATATGGCAGATGTGTTAAGTTTTGTATTATAAACGGCAGATGGCAGAGCACTTCATATGGTTATTCAAAACAATAAATCTCTCAAGTTTTCACAAGGTTCAAGTTCGGAGCTGAATGCTAATTTTTATACTGTTGATCTGTATGGTTATAAGTTTTCAATAGGCAAAAGGTCTCTATTATTAGGGCAGAGGTTTTGTACATATCAAGGCAAACTCTAAGGATATTAATGTGACCTAAAAATTTGTGAAACATATTTCAAAGCATTCATTTAAGTTGTCATGCACTTTATGTCTTATTTCTACGGTGACTTGGAGCACAGGTTAAAGGATGACTTAAGTCATCACTTGAGGGTCTCCATAACATATAATCACCGGCCCCTTTTGCTCTTTTTACCGATAGAGCAAGTCGTTCACATTGGCGGGCGTCCAAGTTTTTTGAATTTAAAACTACCTTCGCCAAAAGTCTAAGAGGGCAACGGTTTGGCCTAATGCCTTGGAGGTTTAAATTGGAGGCCGATTCATATTGCATGTAAAATGGAAGTTTATGCATTAAGGAAAAAGGAAAAGGCTTTTAGTAGTATTTAGAATCTTTTCTTTGAAGCCCGAAATCAAAGATAGAATTTCTTTTTTAAAACTTAAGAAATTTCCTTATAATATTTTTGGTCGGTCCTTTTTTTAAGGAGTTTTTTAATAAGGAAATTTTATTATCTTTATGAAGAGATTTTTTAAGAGGATGAAAAATTTGAAGAATAATTTTTTTTGTAGAAGATGTTTTGAAGTTTTTTTTTAGTGTGAAGAATATATTTTTTTGAGAAGATTTATGATGGATTTTTATGAGGAAAATTGACAAATTTTTCTTTTGGATCTGAGGAGAAAAATAAACAGGGGCAGATGAAATTTGTGAAGAAGATATTATTTCTCTTAGGAGCAGATTGATTAAATCTTTTGAAGACAATTTTTTATGGATTTTTGAAAAAGATTTTTTTTGTGAGAAGATGCAGAGGAAGATGAAAAGGCAGGTTGATAGAAATTTTTGAAGATTGATTTGAAGTTTTGTAAAAGAATATCAAAGAACTTGAGGAGTTTTTGAAGACATTTTTTTACAAGGATATCAAGGTTTTTTTTTTAAGGAACAAAATGTTATTTTGTGAGCAGGGCATTGGATGAAGTTTTTAGTTTTGAAGATAATATTTACAGAGAAGAGAATATAAAAAATTCATTTCTAGACATTGAAGAAAATATCAGAGATTTTATTTTCTCCTACAAGGAATATGAATCAAATTTGAAGAGTTTATTTGCAGGAGAAAAGGAAATGTGTTTTTGCAGAGAAGTGAAATTTCAAAAGTCTTATTGTTTATAATTGCAAAATTTGTGTGATCAGATGCAGGAGAAATTTATGAAGGAATGTGAAAGGTTCCAAGGCAGTGAAAAGACATACAACTTGTGTAAATTTGTTTTTCAGGTGCATTGATAAAAAAATTTAAGAAGGATAGAGATGAAATATATAGTGTTGTGAAGTGTTGGATTAGAATACACATTTGATCTACAGTGTTGTGAAGTGTTGGATTAGAATACACATTTGATATGCAGTGTTGTTAGAATGCAGTGTTGATTGGATCAGAATAAAGGATTGTTGAGATGTCAGATTGAATAGAATGGGTACAGACATATATTTGTATTGAATGGAAATAGAGTATCCCTCTGATTTGGTTTATAACTTCTATTGGTGATTTGGTTTGCCAGTGAGGCATTGTATTAGCCAGTGAGGCTTATAGGTCAGTGTGACCTTAATATTTGTCAGTGAGACAATTTGTATTGCCAGTGAGGCATGTTTTCAGTTAAGCCAGTGAGGCAATTCTGGAGTGGTTTTTCTACCCTGATGGGTTTTCCACTCGTGCATATCTTATGTTATGATTCATATTGATCTTCCTTGTGTATGTTTAATTTACTTATGAAGTTTTATTCTCTTTCTGCATTCATAGTCATGTGTATATGTATTTGACAAATCAAAGGTATCATTCATTCCTTGTGTTCAGAAAGTTAAAGTTTGAAAAAATTAAAGAATTTACACAACACTGATTCACCCCCCTCTCAGTGTTGTCCTTAACTCCTACACAAACTCCCAAAGAGGTTGATCACGCTGGAGAACCTATTTGACCCAGATGATGTGAGTTTGGATCAAAGAAAGTTTAAGGCAAGCAAAGATGATTATTCTGAGATTCAAGTTAGTGAAGGAAGAAAGCTGAAGGTAGGTAATACTACTACTCAAGAGGAAAGAGATAAACTAATTTTCCTATGTAACAAGTATGATAGAGTAATTGCATGGACCTATGATGGCCTTCATGGTTATAATAAAGATGTCATCCAACATACCATAGAACTTACTGAAGGGTCAAAACCAGTCCGCCAGAAATGGAGACCAATAAATCCTAGGATTGAAGCTTTAATGGTGGATGAATTGCAAAAGATTCTAGAGTCCAAAATTATCTTTCCAATTAAGCATTCAACTTGGGTCTCTAACCTGGTGCCAGTAAGAAAGAAGAATGGAGAACATCCAAATGCATTCTTCTCCAGGACCTTAAGAGAGTATGAATCAAGGTATAATTTTGTTGAGAAGCAAGCTTATGCTATGGTTAAAACCCTTAAAAAATTCAGACATCTAGTAACAGGGAATAAGATCCTAATATTAGTAGCTCACCCTAGTGTAAGGGAGTATATCATGGAAGGTGAGATTACTGAAAAGAGAGCCAATTGGATAACTAAAATCTTAGAATATGATGTAGAGGTAAGGCCTACTAAATTGGTCAGAGGCAGGGGACTCTACCAATATATTACTCAAGACATAGAGGAGTCAATGCCCGAAAAAGTAGAGAATGAAACAGTATTGAAGCTTCAAGAGATTGATCAAGATTCTTGGGTAAGTAATAGAATACAGTTCATGAAAACTGGTGTTTTCCCTAGTGAACTCTCCCCTGATAATAAAAGATACTATAGATAATAGGGAGTTCATTTTGTATTGACTGATCATGTTTTGTTTAAAAGGAATATTGATGGAATACTATTAAGATGCGTTGAAAATGATGAATCTCAAAAGATACTAGACGAGTTTCATCATGGAGCCTTAGGGGGGCATTTTTCAGCAAGAACTACTACAATTAAAGTTACACAAGCTAGCTACTTCTGGCCAACACTGTTTGCAGATTGCTATCACGTGGTCAAAGAGTGTCAGGCTTGTTAGTTTTATACTAGAAAGAGAAGGAATGTAGTGTTGCCTCTGAGTCCCATAATAGTGGAAGAACCCTTTGCTTAGTGGGGTTTAGATTTTATTAGAATGATTAATCTAGTGTCAAGTATGGGATATAAGTGGATCCTTGCTGCAACTGATTACTTTACAAGATGGAGTGAAGCAGTGCCACTTAAAGAAGCTACTGAAAAGGTAATCTTAGAGTTTCTTGAGAGGATAACTACCCGTTTTGGCCCTTCGTGCACCATTATATCAAACAATGCTAAAGCATTCTTAGGAACTAGACTGTTAGAGTTTGTGTTAAAAAATGAAATATATTTGAAGACTTCATCAAATTATTATCCACAAGGCAACGGTTTGGCAGAATCCACAAATAAAAACCTAACTAGACTCATAAAGAGAATGGGGCTGATCATCAAAGAGATTGGCACAAATCCCTCAATTCAGCACTATGGGCAGATAGAATCACACCAAAGCAAGTAACTAAGATGTCTCCATATGAGCTAGTCTATGGCAAGCATGCGATGATGCCACTAAATATAGAAATTCTTGCCTTATAGTTGCTTAAATAGTTGGAGATAGAAGAAAATGGCTCGATGCATGTGAGACTTGCTGAGTTACTAGAGGTTCAAGAGAAGAGAGAAAGGGCACATGAGTCATTGATGAAGCATCAGCATATTATAAAGAATTGGTTTGACAGAAAGACCTCCAACCCAAATTTTGAATTTGGGTCTCTGGTGCTGAAATGGGATGAGAGAGCTGCTAAACTAGGTTGGCACAGTAAGTTTGACTCATTATGGGCAAGTCCTATTAAGGTTTGTGCCTGTAAGAAACAGAATGCATTTGAGCTAGAGACTATGGAAGGAGAGCCTGAAGAGATTCCTGTGAATGGGATCTTCTTGAAACACTTTACATAATCTTAAAGACTCGCCCTATATCATAGTTAATTAGGTGTCTTTCAGTTCCTTTCCCACTTTTGTCTTGCTTTCCCATTTTTTTTCCTTTTTAAATAAGTGTTTTGAGAACACGTGTCCGCAGTACAATGGCCCCTTTGTTGGTAGTTGCATTTACCAAGGCCATTCGATCGTTCCTTAAACTTTAAGAAAGTACCTAATCATTCCAGAGGATCGCCATTCTTAATACAGATCTAACACACCATCCCATATGGATTTTCAAAGATACACTAACCGTGTTTTTGGCATTAATGCCATTAGATAAGATGCGATGGGTCATTAATGCTTCATTATGCCTATTTGAGCTAAGTAATTAAGCCTCTCAATTGTTGCATTTGCTATTTCTCATTCTACATTCTCTAAGTTCTTGCTGTCTGTGTCGAAAGTTTCATTCCTTGCCTAAAATTCTAGCCAAGTTCAAGCTTCATTCCTTGCCCGCTTTCTGCGTCAAGAGTTCCTAAGGCTTTAAAAGGGATACAAAGATGTTAGAGGCACAATCCCCTCAAGAAGGGCTAGGCTTTTCGAGCTACCTGATAAATTGAAAGGCAACAAATCTTATGCATCCACAGCAGCACCACCTAGAATAGGCTATCCAAGGACAAGGGTCTTGGATACAAGAGTAAGCATAGATTCTTCATAGGTGAAAGATTTTTCTGATAGTATCTTTGACACACATATGAAGAAAGACCCAAAGAATTTAAGGGAAGGGGCTCACTAGAGGTATCTCAGGCGTGCTGATAAAGGGGAGTCAGAAACTTTTGGGATGAGAATTTGGATGTCTCAGTTGGCACAATTTTTGGTCCCCTCTATTCACCCTTATCCAGAATTAATTGATATCTGTGTAGAGCTTTTCCACCCTCCATTCATGGTCCAGATATCCCCAAAAGAAATTTGAGATATGCTGGGTTTGCAACATGACCGAACAGCTACATTTCCTACAATCCCTAAGCTGCAACATACATGGGCTGGCATTCATAGTAAGGTACGGTTCTTAAATATTGAGTTGCATTTAGATGAAGAGAATACTATGATGCCTCAGCTACCCATTGGCCAAGCTCAGTTTAATCCTGATGTTCAAGATGTCCTTGCCATGCTATCTTTTATTTTTGGCCAATATGATGATTCAACAGTATATGATTGGCACTTAGCAGTAATTTTCAGACTTAAAACTGTAGACAAGTCTCAAGAGTACCGTTTCAACTTTTCAGAACAAATCTTAGGCTATGGTAGACCAGCTCATAAATTTCTCTCAAGACCGTATTTTCAAGTACTCTGCCTATCAGTTTCATCTAATTCTTTATCAAAATCATAGTCTCTTTCAGCAATATATGCCCATGAATATGTATGACCTGGAGCCAAGTAGTAAGAGAACAATTCCACTGTCCACATGGACCCATGTTCTCTTAGACACTTCAGATCCTTATGAGTTTGTAGAATGCTTTGTAGCCCCATCTTTTAGGCAGTTAGGGTCTAAGTCTATCGAGAATAGAATGACAGAGAGTTTGAGGGGTTTCTTAACCAATTTGAAAATTCCTTGTGATTACTTTCTGGGTGCTCATACAACCATTATCAGACTTCACGGCTTTGCTGGAGAGCCCATTCTTCTCCCAAAGGTTTTGAGCCCTAGGATCACATTTTTAGAAGTGGCTCAGAAAATATCTATCATTGATAATAATTTTGGAAATAAGAAGAAGAAGAAGAAGATGTATGATGTTCCATGGAGCAGAGGAAAGATTAGAATTGAGAGAAGAGAAACTGAGAATCTCCTATTAAGGAAATTGGCAAATTATGGCTTTCTAATAGTAGAAGATAGATGGAAATATGATCTGGACAACTTCTTAGCTTCTTGGATTGTGAATAACAAAGTTTCTGCCACTTTCATACATGAAAAGCGCCCATTTTGGGAAAAGAGGAGATCACCTAAGCAGGATGATCCTGCAGTTAATGTAGAGTTGAAAGATCTACCTAGTATAGTCAAGCCATGGGAGACATTTTACAAGAAGGTACAGGAATATGACCCTAAGAAGTTGATGACTTCTAGCCTTAGAGCTCCTTTAAAGAAAAAAGATTGGAATGCAGAGAAAATAGCCGCTTACTGGAAATACAGGTAGGAGATATCTGAGCTTACCCACACTTTTGGAGATGTTGAGACTGATGAACAATGGGAAATGGTCTGGGATGAGTTTCATATGACCCCAGTATCAAGCCCTGACACAAGCAACATTCTGGGTAGCTCAAAACATGATGAAGAGACAGAGGAGCCAGAAAGGATTCAAAGGAAGGAAGTATCAGAGGAAGCTCAGGAGCCTAAAGAAATAGAGAATGTAGCATCAGAAGTTCCTAGAGCCCCATGGCCTCAATCTCTTAGTGCTCTATAGAAACAAAAGGCAATAGTATCACCGTCTCGTGAGACCCAAATAGCTTTGACACCGAGGGATCTCAGAGTGGCACCTTTTCATCAAATAGTGATTGATTCAGAAGAAGATCCTGAAAATACAGAGAGTAGGCATTTGAAGAGAAGGCATAAATTAGTTTTACAGAAGGACACTAAAGAAGATGTATTGGCGCCCCAACAACAAGTTCCTATGATCTCATCGGCAGCCCAGGTTAGTGTTCCTCCTCCTTTTTCCCCTTCTATTTCTTCTCAAATAGGAGTGGTTGCCTCAGTTACATATTCTTCCACATCCCCTGCCACTATTGTTGTGCCACTTCAGTCTTTTTCCCCAATTGCCAGTTTGTCGGCCATGTCATCACAGGCCATCTCACTACCCCTGTTTTCCCCATCTATGCCCAGATGGGCTTTGCCTCAGTTTGACCCAAGTCAGCAAATAACTACCATTCCTTATGGTTTACCCCAAGGTTATCCATTTGCTAGAGGACACATTGCCTCACCTCCTACTTTTCAAGCACAAGCTGATACAACAAGAAAAGCAAGAGAGGCTAGAATGGAAAAGAAGAGAAAGAAATAGAATAAGGGCCCTGTTGTTTCTCACATGAAATCATTGTTTGATCCTATTCAACAGTCTTTGACTATTACCCATTTAGCCCCTAATGTGATCAAACCTGTAGAACAAATGCAGCCACAAGATTTCCTCATTTTAGGCCACAAGACAAAGTAGAATTGATGATTAAAACTACCTCAGCAGTTACCACTGATTATCTGAAGATGTCCAAAAGATTGTAGAAGGTAGAGGTAGACCTAGCACAAGAAAAAGCTACTAATAGTAGCTTGATGTCAAAAATACAAGCTAAGGATAAAGAGATTGATACTTTAAATAAGGATTTGTAGTCTATTGTGTCTTTCCAGATACATCAAGCATCACAGGCTCAGGTCGTAGCTTTGAAAAATGAAGTAGCACAGGAAAAGGCTGTTGTTGCTGCATTAAGACAAGAGAAAGCCATTGTGGAGAAGTATCAGGACAAAATGCAAGAGGTGTCGCAATTACAATAGACCCTTTTAAAAGAACAAAATTTGAATAGTGCCACTCAAGCTCAATTTATGGCTGAACAGTAGAAGACCAAGCAATTAACTATTGAGCTAGCACATAGGCCACAAAATGTAGGGATTTTGGCGATGGTAAAAGAGCTTTATGTGTCTGCTTGGAGAAGAATCTCTAAAGAGATTTCACAGCTCAAACCTTCTCTCACTTTCCTGTTAAATGCCCAACAATTATGTGAAAAAGTAGAGTCCTCTGTTGAGGCAACTTTGTCTATTATTTCTTTGAGAGTTTCAGACTCTCAACTTTTGTTGTAGAAGATTTACGATACAACTGATGAGACTTTATTAGCAGTTGGTGTAAGTGATAGGATGATTGCTACAAAGAAGGTAAATGATGTTTTAAGTTGCAATTTAGCTGCTATGAGTTGTAAGGTATTGCTTGATGTAGTAAAAGAGGGTGTCAAAAATATGAAGAGACACATTAAAGATTTAGTGCAGTTGGGGTTGCCATCCCCTTTTCCTGATGATAGTATAGTTCTAATGACCGATGCCATAAAGGCTCTTTTGCTCACTAAACAAAATGATCAGATTGTCTTCTGAAGTCTGAGTGATTCCTCTAGTGTTAAAGAAGTAGAAGCAGTCCTTGTTCCAATGGCTTGTCTTGAGTTTCAATTACATACTGTGGTGCAGATTTTGTAGTCCTTTTCTCATAAGGACATCATCAATTTAGATTTTTCATTTCAAGATCTGCAGAGTAAATAGGGATTATCAGATTCAGAGTGGTTTGTATATCAGGCCGCATTGTAGAAATTGTGATTCTTTTCTTTGTTAATGACAGTACAATTTTGGAATTTTGTTGATTCTGGAGTTCTCTTTGAGCAGGCGCAGAGGTCCATGTAGTCGCCAAGAATTGTAGAGTCAAACTCTACATTTTGATTTTTGTTTGATTGTGGCTCATTGTTTCATTTTTAGTTGTTGCTCAGTTTCTATAGTTTCTGTTGATATTTGTTTCCTGTATGCAGAGTGTATTATGGATCAATATTGAGAACCCACAAAGAAATGCTTCTAAGTAATGTGGCTATTGCCACATGGAATGGGGTTTCAGAGAAGCTATAATAATTTATAAGTGTCACAAATGGTGCCGCATATTTTCTTTATGCCTTGCAATTTCCAGAGGTTACTGGAATGTGCCACGTATCCAGTTTTTATATTTCTCTTTGAAAGATGTTTTTTGAGTGTGGGCTAGGCCATGTGTCACATTGTAAGGCCTGAAGAGAAGTTTTATTTTGATATAGCTTGCAGCGTAAGTCGCCAAGTGTCTTTTTGTTGTAACAACAGGAGTTGCCGCATGTCTCCCTTTTGATAAGCTTCTAGGTACCAAGAGGCATGTGGTGGGCCTGAGATGTTATGATATAGTTTTTTGGATGCAGCAAAGGGTGCCACGTTTTGTGTGTAGAAGGTTAAATTAAAGAAACTGTTGATGATGCCGGAGCTCGCCACTTATGATTCTTTTGTAAGTTTCAATTGTATGCGGTAGTCACCAAGTGTCATCTCCGTGGGGTTTTGAGAGACTTTTTTTTATAAGTTTTGATGATGAGCGGAGGGTGCCACATTTTTTTGTTGCTTTAAGCGGATGGTGCCGCATGTCACTTTCTCCTGTTAAGTTTTAAAGCTAACAAAACATATGGTGGGTCTCGTGAAATAAAGCTGCAGTTTCTAAGTGATATGGGAAGTGACAGGTGTCATTACCGTGGGTGATTGAGACATAAAGTAAAGAAGCTTTTAGGAGGCACGCAGAGTACCAAGTGTCCCGATTTTTATTCTCGGGTGCTGCCACATATTAAGTAATAAGTATGGCAGATGGCTACAAGTGGCAGTTTTCTGTGTGTTCTATTTATATTAAAAGGAAGCTTAGCATTTAGCAGAGGATGTTGTGTAGCATATTTTGGAGCTGATTGGAGCTTGCAGGTGATGCCACGTGTAGCAATAGAACTGCAAGTTGCGGTGCCACAATTTTAGTGTCTCTCAACCAATCAGAATAAGGGGAGGAAGCAATTGCAGATTTCAAGATATTTTCAATGCCGGTACAAGTCCTAATTGAGTTTCAGTTTTGTTCATGCCATTAAGATTCTGATGGTTATAGGCGATCTTGAGTCAAATTTTGTGGCTATAAGGAGAGGGAGATTTTGTAACACATATAGATATTATTGATTGATAATTCAAAGTTTGATTGTGATCGGATATATCATTTTGCCTTAGTTTAGCTATTTCTAAGAAGGAAATTGATAGATCTGTGCATGTTTTCTATGCCTTATGTATTTGTTGAATTGTTAATGAAAGAAACTATATTCTGTGCCATTGGTGATATTTTCTGTGTCTCTGTATCAACCTTTTGAGTTTAGCTTTTGATTTTAAATTCATTTATAATATGTCTATGTTAATCATGCAACATTTGCTCTTTAATATAGTTGAATCATAAGAATTTAATCACTATGCTGATTACTGAAATACATTTAAATCAGGTGCATCGCCATAAAATTAGATGTTCTATTTATTGTATCTGTAATCTTATTTTTTCTTGCCTTTACCCAAAATCCCATTGAAAAGGAAGAGCCAGCTTCTATAAAATCTGGAGGTTGTTTCAAGTGTCAAGTCCCACATTCTTGAAACTTCCCATGTTGGTGTTGGAATCCGTGCAATTTTATACATCAACAAATTACCAATTAGGGTAGTCATATCACTCGTATAATAGTTGGTAACATATCCCTATGATATCCCTCCTTAGTCTCCATTTTCTCATTAATCTTCATTTTCTTATGTATTCATAAATTCTATAGTATAGTTGTTGTAGTAAATGCAAAAGGTATAGAAATGCCATGATGTACCAAGAGGGAGAATAGAAAAAGGAAGAATAACCTAGCACCAATACATAACCCTAAACATCAACTATTCATGATTGCACACATGGGCCCATTAATCAACAAGGAAGAATAACCTAGCACCAATACATAATCCTAGACATCAACTATTCATGATTGCACACATGTTCCCATTTATCAACAACCCTGAAGGAAAAATGGGACTAGATAACTGTTAAGTTCATGCTATAGACATGAACTCATTGAAGAAACATAGAAAAAAATTACAATAGATTTCATCAATGCAAGCTAAAATCTAGGAAAAGAGAGATTTAGCGCTTGCAAACACTAAGGAAACCCTCAAGCACATGCAATTGTAAGTGTGATACCTAACTTAATAGTTGATTGATGATAATAAATAGCTCAAATATAGGTTCTCTACTAAGGAAACTTCCAAATAGAAACAACAAAATCCCAAATCTTACAAGTAGAATTAGGAAAGCTAAGTTCTACCTTGGAGGGCTATAGGTCAAAGCTCAAAAAGGTAGAGGAGATTAAGAGATTAGGTTCAAACCACAGTGAAATCTATAGGATATCTATCCCTCATTAAGTAATTGTATGCATCCTATTGGTCCAAGTACTTGGACATAGAGAGTTGAAATTTGTATTAAAATTTATAAGCTTTGTGAAAAAATTCAATGCATAGGTAAAGGTTGAGATTAACACCATTAGAAGATCCATAGCTCCAAAGGTAGTACTTGCAAAAAGTTGTGTTAAAAAATTATATAACTTTAATGATGAGTTAATTGTTGCAAGGATTGATAATTGGAAAGTCAATACTATGAATATCAATGAAGTTCTCAACAAAGATATGGTAATACAAAATGCAATCTAAAATTGTTTGCACTTGATCAAATGGTATAAGGGATGAGGACTCACATCCTCTCTCTTGTGAAATAGGGACTACCATCTCCCTTGGGTAGTGATAGCAATGTATTGTCAAAAAAAAGAATTTTAGAGAATGCTTGCACAAAAATAGATAGATTAGTGACCATTTCTAGACCAGTCTCAGACACCAAGCTTCTTTGAAATTAAATCCATCTTGTGGCTACTAGCCTAATTGGAAGCTGAGGCTAAATACACCATGGGGAACTTCAAGAATATCTTCTACTAGGACACTATTCATCTTGATAAGGTATTTTAGGACAATAGAGGAAAGGAGATTCTAATTGAAGATGAGTGGTAAGTACTCCAAGATTCTCTTAAGTTAAAATTCAAATGTGTTGTAATTTTTTCCAATTTTAAAATTATCAATTTTGACTTTATGGCCTATGGATAAGTATGTTCTTATTTCTTTCTTCATGAGTGAATCTAACCCTAGGAGATCACCAAGAATTGTATATTCTTCACTCTTCATTTTGCATAGGGTCATCTCTTCCATGTTGCAATGGAGTGCTTTTTTGGGAGTTAATATTATTTTGATTGTGGTGGGACTTAATACTTGTGTATGTTCCTATTTTTGAGCCCACTTATTTTCATGTTTTATTATTCAAAATTGTTTGTTTTGCCTCATGCTAATAGAGCCTTATTTTGGTGGAGGAATTTGTGTTATTGATCTCCATTAACATCAATAATTTGTGCATTTTTATGATTTGTCAAGATACATTGTTAGTATTGTGGAGTGCCAACCAATAACAATCATCTTTTGACCTAGAAGCCCATTCACTCACTAGAATTTGTTAGTTGCATGATTAGAATAACATTGCACCATTAGTTTCAAGCCTCACATGTCATCCTATGATGGACCCTTCTTTTATGTTTATTCAAGCATTAAGCTTGCTAAGCAATGATGTTAGAAAAAAACATGTGTGTGTGTGTGTGTGTGTGTGTGTGTGAGAGAGAGAGAGAGAGAGAGAGAGAGAGAGAGAGAGAGAGAGAGAGAGAGAGAGAGAGAGTTGGGGTTAGGGGTCAGGGTTTAGGGGCATTGTTTAGGGTTTATGAGTTTAACATTTATCAAATTTAGGGTTTAGGGGAATTATTTAGGTTTTAGGGGCTTAGGGTTGCTCAGGTTTAGGGTTTAGGGTTTAGGGCCTTAGGGTTTAGGGTTTAAAGAGAGATAGAGGGAACTGATAAAGATTGGGAGAGATAGGGAGATAGACAGTGAGATACATGTCCAGAGACATAGAGAGAGATTGAGAGATAGAGGGATGATAGAGATAGGGAGAGAGGGAGAGATAGGGAGATAGAGGTTTAGGGTTTAGGGTTTAGAGAGAGATAGAGGACCAATAGGGAGATATAGAGGAGACCGAGGGGAGAGATAGGGAAATAGAGAGTGAGGGACATGGCCAAAGACATAGGGAGAGAGATTGAGAGGCAGAGGGACAAGGCGATAGGGAGATAGAGGTTTAGGGTTACTTGGGTTTAGGGCTTTGGGGTTTAGGGTCTAGGGGTTTAGGATTTATCGAGTTTAGGGGTTAGGGGTTAGGGTTTAGGGGCATTATTTAGTGTTTAGTGTTTATTGTTTAGGGGTTAGGGGTTTAGGTTTAGAGGTTTAGGGTTTAGGGTTTAGAGAGAGAGAGGAATGATAGGGAGATAGAGAGTGAGGCAGATGGATAGGGACATAGGGAGAGAGATTGAGAGGTAGAGGGATCGTAGAGATAGGAAGATAAGGGAGAGACATGGAGATAGAGGTTTAGAGTTGATTGGATTTAGGGTTTAGGGGTTAAGGTTTAGGGGCATTATTTAGGGTTTAGGGTTAAGGTTTAGGGGTTTAGGGTTTAGTGTTTAGAGAGAGGACCAATAGGGAGATATAGAGAGTGAGGGACATCGCCAGAGACATATGGAGAGAGATTGAGAGGTAGAGGAATGATAGAGATAGGGAGATAGGGAGATAGAGGTTTAGGGTTGCTTGGGTTTAGTCTTTAGGGTTTAGGGGTTTGGGGTTTAGGATTTCTCAAGTTTAGGGTTTAGGGGTTAGGGCTTAGGGGAATTATTTAGGGGTTAGGGATTAGGGTTTAGGGTTTAGGGGTATTATTTAAGGTTTAGAGGTTTCTAGGGTTGCTTGAGTGTAGGGTTTAGGGGCATTATTCAGGGTTTACAGTTGCATGTCAAAAGAAGTCTCTCTCTCTCTCTCTCTCTAAATCCCTCAACCCTAAATAATGCCCCTAATCCCTAACCCATAACCCCTAAACCCTAAACCTGAGCAACCCTAAAACTCTATCTCCAGGTATCTCTCCCTTATCTCCCTCTCTCTATCATCCCTCTACCTCTCAATCTCTCTCTCTCTCTATCTCTCTGAGCATCTCACTCACTCTCTATCTCCCTATCTCTCCCTATGTCTCCTCTATCTCTCCTAATATATCTCCTCTCTTTCTACCTATCTATCTCTCCCTATCTCTTGCCTCTTTCTCCCCTATCATTCCTCTATCTCCCTATCTCTCTGGACATCTCACTCACTCTCTATCTCCCTATCTCTCCCCTATGTCTCCTCTATCTCTCCTTATCTGTCTCCTTTGTATCTCTCTCTACCTAGCCATCTCTCCCTATCTCTCTGTATTGCCTCTATCCCCCTATCATTCCTATATCTCCCTATCTCTCCCTCTTCCTTATCGATGAAGGAAATGAAAACAAGAAAACTAGGACTCTCTCTCTCTCTCTCTCTCTCTCTCTCTCTCTCTCTCTCTCTCTCTCCATGCACATACCCATTAGGTAGGCTATTTTGCATATGGCGTTCATATCCTTTAGGTCCAATCACCTCCAAACTTCACAAATAGATATAGAGCATAATTCTAAGCATCTTTCATAAAGACCACTTCTCTACATAGGTGCAACTAATACCACTTTTTCATTGTTTTCCACGTTTAATACTTATTCTTTTCCATTTTCCAAGTCCTACATGTGTCCAAGTTGTATTGTTTGTCAAGTTTTTAGTCTAATTTCTAGTCCCAGCTCTCTTGGTTATTAAAATGTTAGTATAGTTATATTTATCCTTAGGTAACATTAATTTACACATTATTGCACAAACAACCACACTAAAAAATAACCTTATCTATTTAAGGTTAACATTTAAGGTTCTTTCATTTGGTGAGCCTAATAGATCCAACTAGTTCAATCTTCTTTAGTCCATTCTTAGCCTTCCAAGAGAGTTCATGCCATGTTAACTTTGCATTATGTCCTCACTTTCCTCTTGCTAATTGTAGTACTCTTTTTTTCTAATCCTATCCCTATATCATACTATTGTTGTTGACTTTTTTTTCCATCTTCATCATCATAGTCCTAGTTATCCTATTTTGAGCCTACCACTTATTCTTAGCCATGTCTTGTACTTCTTCTATTCATGTCAAATTTAATGACCTCCAAATTTTCTATAAATTCTTCTCCACCAAACCCTAGACCCTCACCTAAATCCTTATTTTCCTAAGAAAAGCCCTTCCCCAAACATCATTTGATCATGTGGCTCCTTCCATCACTAGTCAGGTGCCCCTACTTTCCATTATTCATCCAATACAATCCTAATGTCATAGCTCACATTCCCACACCTACATTCATAGACTCCATTCCCCCTATCGACACCATCATTGATAATCATTTTAAGGAGTCTCCCTTGAATAGTCATTAAACCATGGATTATCCCATATCCCCATATTACACTTTCCTCACCTTTGAACCCTTAGAAGATGACATTTAGCTATCCCCACCATTACGAATTACACTTTCTAGAAATCCCACATAAGACACCTTACCCATCACTTCACCTAGGTCATCACCAATTAAATTAGCTCATTACTCCATTCAACCATACCCATACCACCCCTTTCTCACTCCACAACCTCTATTAACGCATGATTCACCCCATAACATGCTACAATTACCACAATGCCAATTCACTCTACCATCATTCTTCATATTATCTTATGAATCACCATCATTTCTTCCCATTCCTTGAGACATCATACCATGACACACATCCCTTCCTCCATTACATCCTCCCTGACCCTTTCCCAACATTGATAGCTCACTACGCATGCCACCTCATTTTCATAACACATGTGACCATAACATTGCCACAACAATCATCACTCATCCCGACACCATCCTCCACCATGTGACATTTATCTAACACATATTACCAATTATAATTATATCTACACAAAACTCAAGGTGTTGTAAGTACAATTAGAAGACCTTAACCCTCCTCCTCCTCCTTCCTCATCAATAGGATGGATTAAATCACCACTATCAATTGACATCATCTTACAACCATCTCCTCATAAAATGGTCTTGCTTAAATTTGATAATATAATCTCTCTCTCACCCTCTCTCTCCCCTCCATCTCCACCCTCTCTTCCTCTTCATCCCTATCTGTCTCCCTTAGTGACAAAGCAAATGGAAACAAGAAAACTAGGACATGCAAAGAGGAGGACATAATGCAAAGTTAACATGGCATGAACTCTCTTGGAAGGATAAGCAAGGACTATAATAAGATTGAACTAGTTGAATCTGTTAGGCTCACCAAATGAAAGAACCTTAAAGGTTAACCTTAATTAGGTAAGATTATTTTTTAGTGTGGTTGTTTGTGCAACAATGTGTAAATTAATGTTACTTAAGGATAAATCTAGCTATACTAACATTTTAATAACCATGAGAGGTAGGACTAACGATTAGACTAAAAACTTGACAAACAATACAACTTGGACACATGTAGGACTTGGAAAATGGAAAAGAATAAGTATTAAATGTGGAAAACAATGAAAAAGTGGTATAACAAAACAATTAAATGTGAAGAATTGGGTAAAGCAAAATGGATATCCATTTTGGTTTGTAAAGCAAAAGGGATATTTGTTTTGAGTTGCTCAAAATGGATATCCATTTGGTTTGGTATCCAAACCAAAACGGATATCCATTTCAAAACCTATGAAAGTCAAACTTGGCCAAGTTGCGAATTTGGCTAAGTAAAAACGTGATTTTTTTTCTATTGCCACTGTTTGGCCCGTGATGATCCTACACATACCCTTCAATAGGGGAGAATAGAATAAAATGGACTAGTGCCAAATCGGGAGAATACTTGGTAAAACTTGGCTCTATGGTAGTGGAAATGCAAGCCAAAAAAATAATTGGTCGATATCTCTCCTATGGCATAAATTTTGTCTTAAAAAATATGGCTCATTTACGTGGGTTTCCATCTAGAAGAAGATCCTAACAACCGATAGGTTCAAAAGCATGGATTATTGATGACCATCAAGATGCATTATGTATGAGCAGGAGGAGGAAAATGCGAATCATTTACTACTTAATTATCCTTTTGGCCACCGATGTTGGCAATGGTTATGTACAAGGCTGGGTTGGAGTTAGACATTGCCAAATGATATCAAGAAACTTTTCACCTCATGGTTAGTATTGCAGAGGCAATCAACTTTTGCATGTCTTTGGATCTTGCCCATCGTTACTAATTTGGGAATTTTGGAAGGAGAGAAATAGAAGTGTTAGGATTCGGCAGACCAGAGCAATATATTTAAGAAATACTAATGCATATAAAATTCAAAAAAATAAGAATTGCACAAGAACACAAAGATTAACGTGGTTCACCCAATGTGGGCTATATCCACAGAAAAAATAACCATCCTCTTTTTTATTATCCAATGCAAATTTGACCAATTACAACCTGTAGCTTAATCTGAATTGTGTGCTACATAACAATGCACTCACTATGTCTTTTTGTCTCTTGACTTTATATATTCCATAGTCATTTATATATAAAACTAACAAGCTTTGAAAAGCTTCATGATTGCCAGTTACACAATGATGGTTTACTAAAATAATGACTTTTTCCTTTATTAAATAATGGGAAAATTTTCTTCGGGGGCGCTGCCCCCAAGCGCCCAGATCCCCACTGTGGACTCCGCTCCCAGACCCCCGCCGAGGATGACCCCCTGGACCCTGCAAGAGGGGCGGTGCCCCTTGCACTCCCCCCTTAGTTAATTTGGGGTCAAAACGTGGCTATCAAAGTCACCAAAATATTAACTTGTTGTAGGTACCTACAGCCCGCAACATGATCGTTTGCCACATACCAACAAGAAGAACCTTTGAGTCCTCTACTATGAGTGTGGAATCTTTTCTGAATAAACTTGAATGTGCAATTGTAGAGGTGACTAATAATAGAGCTGGCATACAAAGTAAAAAGAAACAATTCTCATTATGGGATTGTGAGGTATCCCGCAAATGATAGGGCCTAAAGCCCCCCATTCATGGGGAGTGTGACATAAATGTCACTTTAAAAAATAAGAAAATAGATAAAATGGATACCACCCCCTGATGGCTGGGAAAAATTAAATTTTGATGGGGCAACTAAAGGGAACCCTAGCAAGTTCGGGCTAGTAATTGTGGTAAGGTCAACAAAACTAAAAGATTGTATGAATAATATGACAAAGACACTAGCATTGGTATTTAGTTTGGAAATATGAATCACACATGGAGTCAAGAACATTGAGATAGAAGAAGATTCAATGAATATTGTTAACACGATTCACAAATGGTGTGCGATGAGTTGGAAAATAAACAACATACTACTACAAGCTTGGCTGCTTTTGGACTCATTTCATTCATACACTATATGACATTTCTATAGAGAGACCAAATGAAGTAGTTGATTATCTTGCAAATTATGCATTCGAAATAAATGAGGACAAAAAGATTGGAGTGAAATGCGACGAATGGATAAATCTTAGGTCATATTTAAAATCCTAACATTGGTGTTTGAACACAAATCCACATCACAATGTTCATCAAGCATTCAAAGTATTCACATTTATGCACCAGAGTTCTCAGCTCATGGATAATCTAATTGCAAGATTTGGTACGATCTAATTGAGGATATTAAGGATGCCCACCTCACTCGACATTATCAAGAAGTATGTCATAGAGGTTATATTTATACCACCAATGAATTCGTCGTTATATCCATACCACCAATGAATTCTTCCTCATTTTCTATTTCGTATCCTCTTATTCCGTTTGGTATTTTCCATTTACATGAGTGTGAAATTGGTTAGCTAAGGTCGCCAAATGGCATTCTTGGGGAGCATAATGGAATTGAGATTGAAAAGGGTTTCCAAAACCAAGTCTAGGTTGATCCTTTATGTTGTTTAGTGGGTTTTGGGCAACAAATTCATAAATACAGACCACCGCTGCTGAGTAAATTTAGAAATTGCTTCCATGTTCGTAGAATTCATATTGGACCTAGGCAAAGACATTGAGACTACAATGGCGAAGGCTATAGTGAAGTGGAGCATACTAGGCAACCTAAATAATCTTCTATTTGTGGTGATTCCTGGTTTGGGGATTTTGGTGATGGGTAGGACTACTTTGACTTCTAGTTCTTCTACCATGGCATAGAACTATGCATCTATACAAACCATCCTATTCGAGAGGAGTGTTGGAAGCACAAGGCTAAGTAGGTGGTCAATTTCCTTAAACAAGCAACTAAATCACAGAGGAGCCAAGAATTGAATGGGTGATATCGTTGTTCATTGAAAGCTCGAACAAAGATGGAAGGTAATCTCATGGCATCTCCTCTACAATGACTGGTATAGTGGTGAAAGAATTATATTCTAAGTTTGTATATCTCCTATTGGCTCTATAATTAGTAGTAGTATGTTTATAGGAAGCCACTATGTACACAAGATGGTAGATTTTGTCTCTATGGGCATTTTGTTGTTCCCCTGTAGTTGCCACAACCGTGGTATTTTGATACCCACTAGGCTAAAACTATGTATTTTCTATTAATATTTAATATATAGGAGCAGTCCATTTGACCGCATTTACCTACAAATAAAAAACTATTAAATAAAAGTAATTGAAATTTTAGAAAAATGAAAAGGCTATAGTAGTATGCATAAGAGGGTCTAATTAGTGGTCACATCATCTAAGACCTAAATTTAATGGTCTTATAGTTGTATTTAAATATTTTTATAATAAAATATAGTCAAAATTTTAGAAAAAGTAAATCATATAAAAAGAGATATTTCCACACATTTAAGATTATAATTATATATTCATATGGATAATTGTCACAAAAAATTTACTAGACAACCAAGGTCAACTTTACTTAACAAGCAAAATTGAGTGTCAAATTTAAGCCTTGGCACCACCTCCCATTTTTGTTGCAGATGAAGAATATTCCACTTGTATTGTACAATGAAAATATTACATCATCCATTATTAAATAAATAAATGAATGACCATAAAATCAAAGGATATTGTTGCTTTTTAGATTCCTTCCATACAATACTGTACATGAAAAGAAATCCTTAGACTTTGAATTTCCACAAATGAATGAGCATAAAATCAAAGCATATTGTTACTTTATAGATTCCTTCCATACAATACTACACATGAAAAGAAACCCTTAGACTCTGGATTTCCACAAATGAATGACCTTAAAATCAAAACCTATTGTTACTTTATAAATTCCTTCCATACAATACTGCACATGAAAAGAAACCCTTAGACATTAAATTTCCACAAAAATAGACTCGTTCATTGGGATGGCCTTGGCACCACTCTCCCATTTTTGTACATGAAAAATATTCCACTTTTATTGCAAATTAAAAATATTACATTATCAATGAATGACCTCTAAATGATAGCAGATTGTGGCTTTATAAATTCCTTCCAAACAATAATTCAGATGAAAAGAAACCCACGCTGGATTTCCACAAAAAATGGACTCTTTGTTCCTTAGCGCTCCCACCCCATTTCTTTCTTTCCCAAAGTTAAAATCGAGGGACCCACATTGAAATCACATCCAACGGTGGATGCTCGGTCCAATAAAGTGGGAACCTACCATGACCGTCCAATGTGCAGATGTGCTGATCCCTCCTACAATGTATTTCACGTTGGCATATATCCACATAATGTGGACGGAAATAAAACCAAATGTCTTAAATACCGATTTGATCTTTTTCTTATTGTCATGTACTATGAAATTTTTTAATATATAACGATTTGATCTTTTTCTTATTATCATGTACTATGAAATTTTTTAATATATAATCTGTGCAAATGTTTCCAAAAAAAATAGCCAATAAGAAAGCAAAGTGAGGTGGGCATCCTTAATATCTTTAGTTAGCTTGTGCAAATGTTTTAAAATTTTTTTACATCACTGTCCAATTTTACAGATAAATTTTCCAACATTTGTTTGTTTAACTCCTAATTAATAGTTTTGCAAGAAAATGTGTTTCGTGCTATTTAAAAATATTTTTTTATTTGAATGTCATTTTTTTTTAATGTTCTAGTGGTTTCATCATAATATTTTTATAATATTAATTTTTTTTAATTAACGGATAAAAATAAGGATTTTGAAAGGTCCCCAAATCTTATACAAAAAGAAAGTTAGATAGAAGTATTAAGAATTTAGAGTAGAGAAAAATAAAGAGAAGCTGGGTTTAAACTAACAACAGCGCACACTTACAATAGAAACAAATAGTTATGCAGCCTCCTACAGTGGTAGGAAAACAAAAATCATGTAAATTAAATTCAAAAAAATAAAAAAATAACAAAAAAAAATATGACGTGGAAATGCCGGGGTTCATTTCGAGCCATTGTTTGAAGACTAGGCGGAAGATTGAAGCGGAGAGCAATGCCTTATCTGCCTCTCTAATTACGAGGAAGGTGAGGCGTTATCGAGACAACATATCTGCTACATATATATGAAGGTAAGTATTCATATATGATTATATCTCTTGGTTTTAATCCTCTCAAAAAATTGTGTAGCAAAAATAAATTGAATTGAAATGAAATGAAAAAGTGTTGTAAAGAAATGATTTTATATGCCTTTATTTTCTTTAGGGAAGTTTTATTAATTTTCTAAATTGGAATTTAGTGGACCCTAATTTGTAGTCAACCTAATTTAAAAAAAGGGCATGTTTCTATTATATTTCTTTTAATATAGATTTGTATTGATGAATAAAATCTTTTTAAAGTACTCAATTTATGTTAAGAATTTGAAATTTCAAGTCATGATTTAAAACAAATACTTTATTACAAAATTTTAATTCTTTTTGAAGTAAAAAATATATAATATATTATAATAATATATCTAACATTTATTATAATATTATATATTAAATATATTTTCCAAATAGAAGTAAAATTCTATTTTTTAAATATATTTTTTTAAAATGGTTTCTAGGTAAGATTTAAAATATATTTAAATAAAATATTTAGAATTTTATTTTATTTAATTTATTTAATTCAATAAAATATATTTAAAAATTTCCAATCTAAAATATTCAGTGCTTTAAATTTTATTATTTATCCATAACAAATATAATATTAACAATTTTTGAAATGAAATAAAAAATAACTATATTAAAGGGTTATAGAAAAAATAAAAATAGTATCTATTATGTTACTTAAAGGGTTATTTTTAATAAATGGGGTTACATTATTGTTACATAATAGACATAAAGTTATTTTACATATTTATGTTGAACAATCGGGTTTTCTTTATTTACAATTTATTTCAAGGATCTATGTTACTATATGTTACATAAAGTTATTTTAGGCATTATTTTTATTATCTATGGGGTTATTTTTTTAACTCCTTTTAACTTTTTAAGTAACTATATGTGAAACTCCAAAATATATATCATTTTATATTATATATTATTTGCATAAGAGACCAGATATAGAATTAACCTAGATCCCATACAACAAAAATTTCTTCTCTAGAATTCTTTGTAGTTGATAAATTAAAATCCCACAAGACTTTCCACATGCACCATATTGCAAACCCCAAACCTGCAACAAAACAAGATCATAGAACCAATACTAAGAAAGATTAGGAGAAAGCAAAAAAATAAAAATAAAAAAGTAGTATAAAGAAATAATTTTATATGCCTTTATTTTCTTTAGGAAGTTTGATTAATTTTCTAAATTGGTACTTAGTGGACCCTAATTTGTAGCCAACCTGATTTTATTATGACATGTTTCTATTATAGTAGTCATTAATTTTCCATAGTCCATGAATGTTGTAGAAATGCTTCTGGATTTAACTGCGTATGATTGTTTTTCCTCCACAGTTAAATTGTTTTTCCTACACAGTTAAATCCAGAAGCATTTCTACAATGTTTCTATTATATTTAGTTTAATATAGATTTGCATTGATGAATAATTTTTTTTAAAGTACTCAATTTATATTAAGAATTTGAAATTGCATTTAAAACAAATAACATTTATTATAAAATATTAATTATTTCTTGAAGTTTGATTAATTTTCTAAATTGGTACTTAGTGGACCCTAACCAACCTATATTTAAAAACAAGATCACAGAACCAACACTATTTTATATAAAAATAGGATATATTATTATATTTATAATTTTATTTGTTTTGAGACAATTTTAACAAATGAAAACTTAGTTCATAATTTTTTACATAAGAGACCACATCTAGAATTAACCTAGATCCTATACAACAAAAATTTCTCATTGCATGCCAGTTCTCTAGGATTCTTTGTAGTTCATAAATTAAAATCCCACAAGACTTTCCACATCCAGCAACAAAACAAGATCATAGAACCAATACTAAAAAAGATTAGGAGAAAGATCAAAGAAAAAAATCAAAATCCAAAAGTAGTATAAAGAAATGGTTTTATATTTTTCTATCTTTTTAAAGTACTCAATTTATGTTAGGGGTGGGCCTTGGCTCAATTGGCTAAAAAATTCCGTTGCGGTAAAGAAGGTCAAGTGAAAAAAGTTTACCAGACACACTGCAGGGGGCTACCCACAGTCAAAAAAATTTATGTTAAGAATTTGAAATTGCAAGTCATGATTTAAAACAAATAACATTTATTATAAAATATTAATTCTTTCTTGAAGTAAAATATATGTAATATATTATAATAATATATCTAACATTTATTATAATATTATATATTAAATATATTTTTTTAAATAGAAGTAAAATTCTATTTTTAAATAATCTTTTTAAAATGGTTTGTAGGTAAGATTTAAAATATATTTAAATAAAATATTTAGAATTTAATTTAATTTAATTTATTTATTTCAATAAAATATATTTAAAATATTCCAATCTACAATATTTAGTGCTTTATATTTATATTTTATTATTTAGAAGCATATTATGAAATAAAAACTCCATCCATAACAACTATAATATTAACAATCTTTGAATGAAATAAAAAAGAACTATATTAAAGGGTTATAGTAATAAAAATAGTGTCTATTATGTTACTATATGTTACTTAAAGGGGTATTTTTAATAAATGGAGTTACATTATTGTTAAACATAATAGACATAAAGTTATTTTACATATTTATGTTTACCAATGGGGTTTTCTATATTTACAATTTATTTTAAGGATCTATGTTACTATATGTTACATAAAGTTATTTTAGGCATTATTTTTATTATCTAAATGGGTTTTTTTTTTACTCCTTTAACTTTTTAAGTAACTATATGTGAAACTCCAATATATAGCAATATTTAGCCAACATAAAAATAGTTTTCTATATATATGAAACTATATTATTTACAATAATATAGAACTAGGGGCTTAATAAAACAAAAAATTCTAGAGAAATATAGAAATGATGGGCATTACATTTATAGAAATGAGGGGCATGCATTTTTTGTAAATTAACGGACTTATAAATATTTGTTTTATACTATTATGTAGGTATGGCTTCACCTAGGTTGAATGTTCAATCTGATGAGGAACGAAGACAATACAAAAGGGAATATAATAGAATATATATGAGCAAGTATCGAACACGACAAAGAGAACAACAAAGGATACAATAAAATGAGGTTGTTATAGAAAGATATCATAAATGTAGAGCAGATATAGCACTTGAAGAATTAGAATTACAAAATCAACAACGACCAAATATGATAATAATAAGTCATCCACAAACACCTCAACAAATCCATGTTCTTGAAAGAGAAGACAAGAACCTACTGGGTCAAATGCTAATTGTGTTTTTAATGTTGAAAATGACAATTCAAGATCAATAGATTTTGTGATTAAAACACAAAAAAATACACAAAGACATGACAAGGAACAAAGACATGACGAAGAACAAAGACATGACGAGGAACAAAGACAACACCAAAGGGAATATCAAAGAGTATATCAGAGGGAATATCGAAGACGTCAATGCCAACAAGAACCTAATTAGTTAAATGCTAATGGAATGCTTCACACTGATTGCAATACTTTCCAAATGCATTTTTGAAATGCAATAGATAGTTTTGTTTCACCAAACATGTGCTATATTTGTTAAGAATGTTACCTTGGAATAAGGGTTTTTCGAACACCTCAAGGTCCTATATGCAATAGGTGTAAACAAGAAAGAGGCAATAATTGATTTTCAGCATCAAATAATATGGATCTTGGCCCACAACTAGAAGAGCTTACAAACTTGACACAGGTAGAAGAAATGTTGATAGCACGTGTCAATCTAATCCTACAAGTGACACATGCAACTGGTGGACAATATAAATACAAGGGACACACAATAAGTTTTCCACAAGATGTAAAAGAAATTTCAAAGGTTTTCCCACATGGAATAAAAGATTTTCCAATCATTATTGTGAGAAGGAAGGATTAACGTGCCACAAATTATAACTTTATAGTTAATAGAGAGCGGGTATATAAGGCACTCAAATACAAAATTAAACATGACAAGTTCTACTCTGATGTTCAAATCGATGAAAATGCTCTCAGTGATCTCTCACCAAACTTAGATCAAAATATCTTTGACCAACTAAATTCAGTGCATATGGAGTTTGATTTTGATGCAAATGAAGTTATATTTGTGGGCCCATTAATGGAGATGGATGAAGGAAATGTCATTGATCACACAACATCAATGGCTTCCAAACCACCTAATGTTCATACAGAGAGATGAAATTAATTGTGCAGAGATGAAAAAGTGCAAAGACATTGTAAAGAGACACGAAAAAGTGCAGAGACATAAATTTCCATTCTATTATTCATGCATGGAATCGTAGAGAAGATCCACATCAAGGAAACGTACAGGTATGTTATCAGTCTTTTATAAATTAATATTTTATATATTATATAAGAAAAATTTGTTTCAATGTAACGGGTAAGTGCAAAAAGATGGGGGGTCAAAAAGTGGCCAAATTATTTTTTAAAAAAATAATACAAAATGCGAGTGCGTTATAACGCGCTCGCGTTATGGCTTGGTAATGACGAGCCTAAGGCTCGTCAAAACCAAGCCATAATGTGCTCGCATTATAATGCGAGCGCATTTCGACTTGCTATAAATAAAAAAAAAGTTTCTATCTCATTTCATTTCTTTCTTCTCCTCTATGCTCACGGCCTGCAAACCCTAGAAAGCACGCTCGCATTTTGCAAAACTCAATTCAACACAAAAACCTTATCGATTCGTTGCCAGAATGCCACCACGACGTCGAGCACGCCAAAGGAGTGAGTTATATTTTTTTTTTGTTTGAATTTATTTCTAAATAGGTAGGTTTGAGTTGATTTTTGATGTATATTTCGTTAATTGTCAGGAAATGTTAATGCACCTCCACCTCCTCCTCCTCAAAATCCATAAAATCCTGAGGAGGAAATACCTGCGAAACAACAACCTCCTCCATCCATTCCTCAACATGCCCTTGGAACACAAGAAAATATAATGGGGCAAATTGAAAACAACAAAAAGGAAATTGAAGATATAATTACAAGGTTGAAAGATCCTTCCACTTCAACCTTGCATAGGTCCACACTTGCCGAATCTCTTGAATCTATGTTATCAAAAGTAGATTCAATTAGCAAGCAACTAACTAGTTGGACGGATAAGAAGAGAGAGTTTAGAGATTACTATGCAGACAAGTTGTCATACCAAGATGTGAAAAAATTACAAATTACAAAATTAGACTTGTGTTCAATTTTCACAAACCCACAAACAAATCAACCTCCACCCATTACATGCAAGAGGTTCCCTATCCATTGGTGCAACAACCAAGCGATAAGGGACAATTTTGGGCAGAGGTGGTGGATAGTTTTTGACCATCCTCCATGCAATAATAATGAGGTCCTGCAATTCTTTTTGAGGAAACTCTACTGCGAGTTTGTCCTCAATAAAGTGCCAAACTATTTTGATATGCGGGACTTCTAGGGTAGAGGTGGGGGGTCAGCACAAGATAGACCAGGGGCACGTCTTGACCCACAGCAGGTAGTGAGACGAGTAATCAGCAGACCAGCCCATGAGCATGTTTCTATCCCTTCCATTGTGAAGGAGAGTGTTGAGGTCGATACACTACAGTCCATTAGTGCCTTGACCTAGAGCATCATAGAGCATGCCGGTCCTACAGCACAGAGTAGGTTGGGAGATAGTGCGAGGAGTAAGGTCCCACCCCATGCTTGTCAGGCTTGCAGCTTAGCCTGTGGTTATGACCCCATGGATAGTCAGGATGTAGGTGCACAGGCTACATCTGCAGCTGAGCAAATGGTGATGATAGATACCCTCCTGAGTAAGACTTTCGGCCTTGATACTCAGGTAAATATTAGCAAGTTTATTGAATTTAATTTATTAAATTTCATTTTTGAAATGCAAGATTAACTAATTTAGTTTGATGATTTTAATGAAATTTCAGGGTCATAGCGTCGATGCAGTTTTCAGTGGTTCTCCACCTACATTTTACACTAGATCATCTACTGTCGGGGTATGTAACTAGTAAACAATTATAAATATTACATGTGAATAGCATCATTATATGAATGGTATTCTAATATCTGATTTTGGATGTTGAATAATTTAATATTAGAGATTTCATGGCAACACCTGCTAGTGGTGGTGGACTTCAAAGTTTTATGGAGGTAATAAAATAAATAGTTTAATGAATGAATTGTACTTACTAGATTTTTGTATGTGACTTGTGTGCTTTATTGTGTGTACTTCCATGTTTAGATGAATGTGTGTGTATGTTAGGAACCATGATTTACATCACTATTATAGTTTTTGTAATTGAATAATGTTGTTTTATTTCCAAATGATGCAGGTTGCAAAGACACCTCCCGATGTTCATAGGGCAATGGAGCACGGTGTGGCCTCTGCGATTCATAGCTCCATGGCATTGACAGGGGTATGAGGCAGATTAGTAAATTTTAATTTACATTCATTATTATAGTTGTCTATTTTTGAAAAATCAAAAGATTATTGATTTAAAGTTTAATTTCTATCTGGATGGTTTTTATAGGACATGACATCACCACGGCCTATTCCTGCTACTGAGGCAAGTGAGGAGACAGATTATATGGTAGCGGTAAGTGATTATTTTGTTAAATGTTTCATTTTTTATAACATGTAATTTCTACATATTAATGTCTATACTTTTTATTGTAATAGGTAAAGATGCAGGAAGAACTAAATAGGAGGAGTAGCCCTCAGGTTCGAAGTAGACGACCCACATGCGCGTCTCCATCCCCTAGAAGATCAAAGGCTGCCCGTGATCTATTCTCTTCACCAGCCAGAGGGGAATGACTTTTTATTGTGTTCCTTTGTTGTATGCCTATATGGCATTTGTGGACATATATTTTGTATTGTATATAGTTGACATTGTATGCCTATATGGCATTCTTGTAAGCCTATACGACTATTTTGTATATATATTATACTTATATCGACAGATATTGATGTATGCCTATATGGATATTTGGTTAATACAAATCTTTTTTATTGATGGCATCCATACTTGCATTATAAATCCACGTTTGAATGGATATTTGTAGATGGCTACTTCAAATATTTAAAGTCTAATTGTATTACATAGGATGTTTGTTGATCCAATAAGCTAGCTATTGTTATTCAAGTATCACCTAAACCTCATTTTGGAACTAAAAGATAAAAGTTGTATTTTAAAAAAAAATGAATCATCATGTTGAACAGAAAATATTAATATTCTTTATGAGTAGCATACAATGTCAACTATATGCAATACAAAAAAATGAATCATCATGTTATTCTTTATGTTTGAGAGTCTAAAAATGACTAAGTATGGTAGCCTGATATCCTAAAACACTAGGATGAATATCCAAGTCATTAGGATGATTGCGCCTTGAGAAAAAGTCACTAAGACGAGTGCCTTAAGGAGACTTTCTTAAACATTCAAACATTGAGCAACAAGCATGAAGGGTTAAGGTGCAATTTGCAACTCATAAAGCCTCAAAAAGGCACCCAACTTGGAGAGAGCATTCATTTAAGACAAGGCACCCATTGACACCTATTCCACCATAAAAGTGTGCCTAAGGTGGAAGGAGAACAAGCCTCTAGTAAGTGAAGCGCACCTATTGTCTAAACCACTTCATTATGGTGCCCTAGCATGAGGAGGAGTATATAAGTTAATAGGAAATGGTGCCTATAATGCAAATGAAGGACTAAGTGGCATTTTCAATAAGCATCAATTCACCTTGAGCTTTCAATAAATACATCAAATTGAGCCCCATAAGCCTAGGCACCCTTTGCCTTCAAAAGAACCTTGTATCGACATCAAGAGTTGGTCATATTGGCGTATCAGCAGACCTTGGTTAGGCTTCACCAATAGTGGTCTGTCTTGCCGATGAGTGTGGTTCGAAGTCGAAGACATCGGTGTATCAGAAGATAATCCCATCGGCGCATCGGAAGAGCAGTTGAGAGCTTCACCGATGAAGGGGGTCACACCGATAGTCAAAATCCATCGGTGTATCGGCCCAACAAGATTAGAGTTCACCGATGTTTGGAGTCTCACTGACGGGTGTGGTTCAAAGTTTGTCATTGGTGAGATCGGTGTGTCAGCAGAAGAGTTTTTGAGTGTGCCGATGGTATTAAGTCCTACCGATAGGCGAGGGACTTAGAGTCTTGTATCGGAGTGACAAAGACATCGGTGTGAAAGGATATAAAGTCACTGATAGTGGTCTATCTGACCGATAAGAGTCAATGATGGGATGTTTGTCAGAAGTGAAATCAAATGGAGTCATGGTGGCATCGGCCTATCGACCGATGAAATTTTAAGCTCGCCGATGGTATGTTGTCTCGCCAATAGTGAGTTCGAAGGTTCAAAAGTTGATAATTCTATGCTTCCACTGTGTGCTCTACATCAGACACTCATCCCTACTATAGTCTATCATTCTCTAGTTGTGTTCTCCCCTTTATTTTTGTGAACGCCTCTGGAAGTAATGTTGAGTTACTTGTGATGTCCTTATTGACTGGTGTTGTTTTGGATTCATGTGTAGTCCTTGTTCCTTATAGTCTATTGTCTACCTGACTGTTTGTTGTAACTTATTAAACCACTATGATTTTGAATATTTAGATTTAGAGGGCATTAGACACCAAAACTTCTTGACCTTTAACAACCCAACATAGAATCAATAGATTTTTGTCCATCCCAACTATTCTAGTCAAGACAAAGGATGTTGATTCTCATTCAATCCAAAGTTCATTAACAGGATTATCTTATCATAATATTTAGGGAAATGACCACCTAGATGGACAATGATGTGAGCTATCTATAAAGAAACTTGCAAAAGTATAGGAGGCATGAGAATCCCTCCATGTTGTTTATCAAGTTGAATGATCTATGACACATCATGTATCATTAGAAAATATTCTCGAAGAGAAAGCAAGTGAAAATACTCAAAACAACCCATAACAAGGGGGACAAGTTTAAAGGATGGAGGTTGCAACACTTTCCAACCTCAGCCACACTAGTCCAATGGATTAGGATAATACTATCAAGCATCCACATAATAGTAGATAATCTTATCAAAAGTCATAGAGAAATTTTTAAGGACCATAGTGTTATCCCTATGACTTGACACATACTACTTGTTTCATAAAGCAAAGGGACATGATATAAATATTGTTGTTATATGGAGCCTAATCAGACTTGGAGGTTAAATTTACCCAACTTTTATCAGCGTGGTTTCCCCCCAAATATTTTCCTACTAGTTTTGGCACCGTGAAGTCTAAGTGCACGAAAATCATTCTAAGTTGGCAACCTAATCCAATGAATTGACACGGATCCCAAAACCACCTATTGGACCAATAGGATCCTAGGTGCTCACTTCATGCATTATGATTTCTAGGCACCAGTTTGATGCTCCATCACAAGGAAAGTGCGCCCACACTTGCAAGTGTTTTCCTTCAGGATCTAGGCGCCAGCTGAAGGTTGTAGTTGCCAAGAAGAGTGCCTAGCAAGAGGAAGTCTTTTGGAGTCTCCAAAACACATCAAACACTTGACTAACAACAAGATAACTTTGTCCCAAGTTAGGCACTTCAAGAGGGAAGTTAAAACATGAATAAGCGCCAACTTGTCTAGGTGCAAACTCAAGCTTGTTGAGGATACACATGGCGCCCAACATTCCTTGGTGATTTCATGAACTTCAAATGCTCAGAACTGTTCAAGGAATGCCCAATGCCCCTTCTTGATGATAGGCACCAAAGTTAGGGTGGAACTGCGCCTTGATGGCATTAGGCGCTATCTAGAGTATGCTACTCCATGGAAATGCGCCTTCTTGCTTAGAGTAATTCAAACACTCCAAGGTCTTCAGTGATCAATTCCCCAACTTATGAAATGTCCTCCTTCATTTTAAAACACATTGTAATGCTCCAGAGAGATGACTATACCTAGGCGTCAATCTGGGTTAGAAATGCCTCCAAAGTGCGCCTTCTCTTTCAGAATGCAAAACAAGGTCCAAAGGTGCTAATAAACTGAAGCACTTCTTTGGAAAAGTCCCAGAGGTTAAGATGCGCCTTGTCTTAATGAGGTGCAACTCTTGGGTAAGAAAGCTTGTAAAGTGCGCCTACCTTAGTGAAGAGGTTGATAACTTCTAAACCCTTCTTGGAACTTAGATTGCTTCAACTAAAGATCATCTTGCACCAATACATCACCAAACTTTCAATCACAAAATCAATTCAAACTTAGGCACTCATTAAGAGTCTTTCCAATGTTGGTGCATCTGAGAGGTTGAACTGGCAAGAGATGGCACCTAGCTTCCTAGACCTTGTTTCAATATGTTTGAGTTCCAAAGTTGACTCAATGGTATCAAGATGGCGCCATAGAGTCTTTGGACTAGTTCCTTAGAGTTTCAAAAACATTCTAGCTCCTTGAAAATTCCTCCTACATGCTTGGGTGCCATTTCAAGGTCCTCAAACCATGATGTAGCACCTTATTGCTCTAGGCGCCCATTCATGATTGTGCAACTTGAAATTGGCGCCTAGAGTGAATAGGCTTTCATCCTGATTTAATACACTGCCTCCTTCTGATAATTTTTGGGGCTGTAAAAAACCTTTCACCACAGGCAAATGTCTTAGAGATATAAAAAACTGAGAGAGGTTATTGTAGAGGCACTCTACATGATTGCGTTGCCTCAGACAGAATGTTTCTAAGTGACACATTTTTCGAGTAACATCTTGTCAAAGATTGCTACCTTTTTGCACTTTGGACTCTTTAGGGATGTCATCGGTACAATGTAGCTCAGACTATTTCGACATGTTTGGGTGAAAAATAGGACCATGCCTAGCGTAAATGTACCCATCCGGAAGTGTTGGAATAGTTAGTTTGGTCATATCAGGAGTAGGACAAAAGTTACACCCCTTTGCAACTTTACACTGCCTCCTTCTGACGATTTTTGGGGCAGCAAAAAACCTTTCACCATGGGCAAATGCCTCAGAGATATAAAAAATTGAGAGAGGTTATTGTAGAAGTACTCTATGTGATCACGTTTCTCTAGACAGAATGTTTCTAAGTGACAAAATTTTTGAGTAACATCTCATCAAAGATTGCTACCTTTTTGCACTTTGGACTCTTCAGGGATATCGTCGGTACAATGTAGCTCGAATTGTTTCGACATGTTTGGGTGAAAAATAGGACCATGCCTAGCGTAAATGTACCCATCTAGACGCGTTGGAATAGTCAGTTTGGTCACATCAGGAGCAGGACGAAAGTTACACCCCTTTGTAACTTTACATTGCCTCCTTCTGACAATTTTTGGGGCAGCAAAAAACCTTTCACCACGGGCAGATGCCTCAGAAATATTAAAAATTGAGAGAGGTTATTGTAGAAGCACTCTACGTGATCGTGTTTCCTTAGATATAATGTTTCTAAGTGACACAGTTTTTGAGTAACATCTCGTCAAAGATTGCTGCCTTTTTGCACTTTGGACTCTTCAGGGATATCGTCGGTACAATGTAGCTCAGACTATTTTGACATGTTTGGGTGAAAAATAGGACCATGCCTAGTGTAAATGTACCCATCTTGATGCGTTGGAATAGTCAGTTTGGTCACATCAGGAGCAGGACAAAAGGTACACCCCTTTGCAACTTTACACTGCCTCCTTCTGACGATTTTTTAGGCAGCAGAAAACTTTTCACCACGGGCAAATGTCTCAGAAATATAAAAAACTGAGAGAGGTTATTGTAGAGGCACTCTACGTGATCGCGTTGCCTTAGACAGAATGTTTCTAAGTAACACAATTTTTGAGTAACATCTCGTCAAAGATTGCTGCCTTTTTGCACTTTAGACTCTTTGGGAATATCGTCAGTACAATGTAGCTCAGACTGTTTCGACATGTTTGGGTGAAAAATAGGACCATGCCTAGCGTAAATGTACCCATCCCGACGTGTTGGAATAGTCAGTTTGGTTGCATCAGGAGTAGGACACCAAAAATGCATAACATGATGATGTAAAAATGTGTATATGTGTATAAATGCAGTAGAAAATTAAAAGAAGAAAAACCTTACAAATTAATGTGCATACTTACAACTCAATGTAACATGACTTTACAAAATCAATGTGAATACTTACAAATTAATCTAATGAACCATCAGGGTTTGCTCTACTCTTTATTGTGTCAAGTATTGCTTCATGGTCAGACTCACGCACCTTCCACAAGATTTTGTTCAAAGGTCTACCCCGATACTTTATCAAATGAACATTGGATGCCATGACAAGGTTTGAGTAATGAAGAATCTTCCGATGCATGTCAAAATCCTGTAACAGCCAAACATTAACACTCTTATGTGGGTACCTTTTAAGCCATGTTCCAGTAATAACCACTGAGCCTGTAGGGTATTCGATGTTTTCTCCATTTGTAACAGGGGTCTCCAATTTCTTTTTGGCCTCAACACAATGACATAAGTAATAATCTGTTCCCTCTTCATTATCTTCATTTGCAATAACTGCATATACGTGCCCTACATTGATATGTGTAGCAAATTAGATGAAATTAGTAAACATTACAAAAACACTACAAAGTAAGATGACATTACTTGGTTGAACTAGATGAAATTAGATGCATATATGTGCCCTATATTACCTGTTGAACTAAATCTGATATGTGGTCAAAGTCAACTAATGATTCCATCTATGTTAGGTCCAGTGTTGTCAGGGGTTGATACGTGTCAAGTGGGCCAAGATAATTTAACTGCCATTCATCAACCCACTCCTTTGACTCGCACTCATCCCAGACTTAAATTGTAAAGGAAGAACAAAAGCATGACATCTTTCGCATATGGATACTCCATGAACCTACAATTGAGCTTCTGAAAGAGTGCATCTCATTTGATCCTATCAGTGTACAATAGTCCTCATATGGTGCAATGTTAGTATCATCTATCAACCAAAAAAATCTATGAATTGAAGACTTACCTTCATTACCTGGACCCATGGAAGCATTACACCACTCGACAATCAATTTTACATCTGTCAACTTTGCAATGTCTTTATACTTTAACTCTTCTCGTGCTATGGCTCTTTTGATACATGCTCCTGCACCATCATGCTCCCCCTTTCCATGCCCGGCCTCACAAAAGTTCCACATATGCTGAATACCTATAAAATTATGGCTCCTACTTATCCAATAGAAATTCTGCAAGTTCTTGAATTGTGACGCACAGTTATCTGACCATATGATATGCTGACTGAACGATATGCCCCTTCTAACCAAATCATTATAGAACACCTGAAAGCAACTTTGCACGAACTCCGTAGAATGCGTACGATCATCACTAATATAGAAATTATACTCCCTTATGATCTTTCTGTCATCCTCTGTACTATCTTTCGCATGAATGAATGCAATGTGCACAAATATAGAAACCTATGTGGAGTTGTAATATTGTGATTGTACCTCACACTGTGGTTGTAGACTGTAGTTCTCTGCAAAGTCGACGACTGAAACAATGCTACCAATTGGAAATGTGTCCTTGCATAACTTGAATTGCAAGTCCAACCATCGAGCTCTATGGGTATGTATTGCATTACACCACTCGACAATCAATTTTGCATCTGTCAACTTTGCAATGTCTTTATACTTTAACTCTTCTCGTGCTATGGCTCTTTTGATACATGCTCCTGCACCATCATGCTCCCCCTTTCCATGCCCGGCCTCACAAAAGATCCACATATGCTGAATACCTGTAAAATTATGCCTCCTACTTATCCAATAGAAATTCTGTGAGTTCTTGAATTGTGACGCACAGTTATCTGACCATATGATATGCTAACTGAACGATATGCCCCTTCTAGCCAAATCATTGTAGAACACCTAAAAGCAACCTTGCACGAACTCCGTAGAATGCGTACGATCATCACTAATATAGAAATTATACTCCCTTATGATCTTTCTATCATCCTCTGTACTATCATTCACATGAATGAATGCGATGTGCACAAATATAGAAACCTGTGTGGAGTTGTAATATTGTGATTGCACCTCACACTGTGGCTGTAGACTGTAGTTCTCTGCAAAGTCGATGACTGAAACAATGCTACCAATTGGAAATGTGTCCTTGCATAACTTGAATTGCAAGTCCAACCATGGAGCTCTATGGGCATGTCTTGCATACTCATATACTATGCTGTCATGAAATATAGGCATAAATTGATACATTGGAATCTTTTCAATAACCAATTCACACCTCTTTGCTTCTTTACCATCTTTTGTATTGTATGCCACTATTTTATACTTGCCAAACTCTACTAGTTCATTTCCAACCGCATGTGTTCTTTCCATATGTTCACATATTGGCAAATGTTGCAAGCCACCACAACGATCACATGTGCCATCCAAGCATAATTTCTTGTAGAATATTTGACCTTCCTCTCTTTCACATAAAATTCTTGATATGGAATCTCTTGAAGATGTTGGTGGGGCACATATGGCACAACCCTGCAAAACATTGTTAGTATGCATATCTAAACATATAGACCTATAATCATCAAAATGGTTAGAAAATTCAATATGTAACATGTGTGATTTATCTTGACATAGAAAGGTTTTAGCATTTCAAAATATCTTTAACAAATTTTAATTTGAGGATACTTCTCTAGAAATTTATCATAAAATTGTGTTTGAGTCTCATCCAAAAAATGCTTTGGATGTGGCTCACGGTTCTGACTACCGATTCTCCTTCTTAGCACATCCCTTTGATTCGGAGATACCCTTGTGTAATTCTTCCAAAAGTCTTCAATTAGTGATCTCAATGCTTCAACAATTGGTTTATCTTTTCGTGGTAGTCTCCCCAAGAACACCCATAATTCATTGGCATTAGTGTCCTCAATTCTTTGGCATCTTCCAATGGCTCTTGATAAAGTTTTCCTATTAATTCTCAATTCTTGACTCATCTTTCTAATGAGATGAGCTTTCCTCATTTGACTACTTACTATAGTCGATGTAATCACATGCCATGTTGCATTACTATCTTTTGTACGTGAGGTGTTACCCACACTCTCATACGCACTCATTAGATTCTTGACAATAGATTTTTCACTTGAAGCCTCTGATGTTCTCAACCCAAGAATCTTCATGATGGACCTATACTTTATACTTCACATCATTTCAATGAATAGTTGACATCTTGCAGTCTCATTTAACTTTTCAAAGAACAATCTCCAAATCTTATGAGCATATCTTCTACAAGTGCGTTTTGGAATCTTACCTTCCATTGGCTACAAAATATTCTCATCAATTTCAATCAAATACTTTGGCTTTCTATGCAAAATTCTAGGTGGTGTTAAGTTAGGTAAATTCATCTCAACATTAGGAATTTCATCAATATTTAAATGAGATGGGCTAGATGGCATACCTTCAATCAAAGATGGAATAGATGACATACCTTGAGGTTGAGGTGGGAACGATGGCGTACCTCCTTCATCACATGTGAGTGATGATGTACTCTCAACTTGAGATGTGGTAGATGGTGTCCATACATGTTGACTTGCGGTAGAGGACGTGTCTCCAACTATGGTATTCAAATCTCTCGTAGCACGAAGTTTTTGCATTCGTTCTCTTTGTGCCGCCAATACCATATCTCTTTGTGATGGTTGTGGTTACTCTTCAATTGGTATGTCTTCATTTATCGTGTTGAATTTCCTCTTCTCACAAAGTTCCCTCACAGCCACTACTTTCATTGCATTCTTAGCTTCTATCTCTTCCTATGTTGGTTTAATTCTTGATCGTTTCCTTGGCATGATGGAGAATTTGTCTGTAGCATGATAAAGAGACCAATATTACTTCTTAAGAAATGAATACAAGATAATAGTGGGATGCATTTTTATTATGTTGTAAGGATTTATTCTTGTATAGTTTGACATCATGGTATGTTAAGGTCTGTTTATTACACATAATTATTAAAGAGCCCAAGTGTAGAAAATATACATGGCATCATGTGAGATTGTAGGCTGCTTTCTTGATTGGAAATGTGTCTATTTTAAACATGTATGATAAAGCATGATAAAGTAATTCAATCTGAATTAAGGAAAATGTAAAGAATATGCATATAAAGACTTGACATACCTAAAAAATGAAGATTTGAATGGAGAGAGTAGCCAATTATGTAGTATTTTTTTCTTCTTGCATCAAACTCCTCAACAATTTGAGTTTTTCACCACTTGCTTCCTTTTCAATGTTAAATTGAATAACACTCAAATATAATTACTAACAATAATACTATTAACCAATCTATAATGTTAAATTCCTAAAATTGAATCACAATTAACATTGCAACACTACAAAAATTAAAACTTGAAAAGATATATATCAAACCTGGTGTGAAAACTATGTTATTTCCTCCTTCTCAAGTTGGCAAAGCAGAAAAGGTGGTGGAAAGATCATCCAAAGGTGGTACAATGTGTCAAATGTGCATGTGAACTTCCCAACAACATGAAAGCACTTCTTTTTTGTCGGAGCTTGCGTAGAATCAGTATGAAAATAGAGCATGTGGGCCTAGATCACGGGGGTCAACACTTTTTTACCATTTCTATAGCAAGACAAAACGCGAGCGCGTTAGAACGCACTTACATTTTGTCCTGCTATAGATTGATCACATCTTGTGCATTTCTCTTTCCAAACCTTCCCCTTCAGACTTGAATGACCACAAGGTTTTTGAGGGAGAACTTTTCTTATTTCCTGCAAGAGCTTGCCAGATGCTCCACCATATGATAGGCATAACAATGAAGGGGCAAGCCCTCATAATCAAGTTCTTGATAGAAAATGCCCATCGAGGAAGAAAGATAGGTCTTCTTTGGAAGCAGAAGTTCTAGTTTGTGACAAATCCTTATCCAAGCATAAATAGCAAGGGTCCTGTCAAGCGATTGCCAATCCACTTCCAAAAAGTCTCCTGAAGACTACCTAATTGATTCCAAAACATCCACACCCCAAAACTGGAGAGGTAATCAATATAATCAAACCCATAAATCTACATTTGAAGACAAAAACCCTCAACACTATACCTTAAACCCTAATCCCTCAACCCTCCAACCCTATCCCTAATCCTTATACCCCCCACACTCTACTTTAACCCTAATCCCTCAACCCTCAACCTTATCCCTAAACCCTTGACCCTCGAACCTCAACCCTCAACCCTCAACATCAAATCCTAATCCATCAACCCTTCACTCTAATCCCTCAACCCTAAACCTTATCCCTAAACCCTCAACACTATACCTTAAACCATAATCCCTTAACCCTAAACCTTATCCCTAAACCCTAATCCCTCAACACTCAACCCTAATCCGTCATCCCTCAACTCTATTCCCTCATCCCTAAACCCTAAATGCTATCCCTATTCCTAAACCCTCAACAGACTCGATACTATACCTTAAACCCTAATCACTAATCCCTAAACCCTCCAACCCTATCCCTAATCCTTATACCCTCCACACTCTACTTTAACCCTAATCCCTTGACCCCCAACCCTATCCCTAAACCCTTGACCCTCGAACCTCAACCCTCAACCCTTAACTCTGACCCCTCAACCCTCAACCTTATCCCTAAACACTAAACCCTAAAGCCCCAAGCCTCGACCCTCAACGTCAAATTCTAATCCCTCAACCCTTCACTCTAATCCCTCAACCCTAAACCCTCAACACTATACCTTAAACCCTAATCCCTCAACCCTCAACCCTAAACCTTATCCCTAAACCCTAATCCCTCAACCCTCAACCCTAAACCTTATCCCTAAACCCTAATCCCTCAACCCTAATCCATCATCGCTCAACTCTAATCCCTCATCCCTAAACCCTAAATGCTATCCCTATTCCTAAACCCTCAACAGACTCGATACTATACCTTAAACCCTAATCCCTAATCCCTAAACCCTCCAACCCTATCCCTAATCCTTATACACTCCACACTCTACTTTAACCCTAATCCCTCGACCCTCAACCCTATCCCTAAACCCTTGACCCTTGAACCTCAACCCTCAACCCTCAACGTCAAACCCTAATCCCTCAACCCTTAACTATGATCCCTCGACCCTCAACCCTATCCCTAAATGCTAAACCCTAAAGCCTCAACCCTCAACGTCAAATCCTAATCCCTCATCCCTTCACTCTAATCCTTCAACCCTAAACCCTATCCCTAAACCCTCAACACTATACCTTAAACCCTAATCCCTCAACCCTCAACCCTAAACCTTATCTCTAAACCCTAATCCCTCAACCCTCAACCCTAATCCATCATCCCTCAACTCTAATCCCTCATCCCTAAACCCTAAATGCCATGCCTATTCCTAAACCCTCAATAGACTCGATACTATACCTTAAACCCTAATCCCTAATCCCTAAACCCTCCAACCCTATCCCTAATCCTTATACCCTCCACACTCTACTTTAACCCTAATCCCTTGACCCTCAACCCTATCCCTAAACCCTTGACCCTCGAACCTCAACCCTCAACCCTCAACGTCAAACCCTAATCCCTCAACCCTTAACTCTGATCCCTCGACCCTCAACCCTATCCCTAAACCCTAAACCCTAAAGCCTCAAGCCTCAACCCTCAATGTCAAATCCTAATCCCTCAACCCTTCACTCTAATCCCTCAACCTTAAACCCTATCCCTAAACCCTCAACACTATACCTTAAACCCTAATCCCTCAACCCTCAACCCTAATCTATCATCGCTCAACTCTAATCCCTCATCCCTAAACCCTAAATGCTATCCCTATTCCTAAACCCTCAATAGACTCGATACTATACATTAAACCCTAATCCCTAATCCCTAAACCCTCCAACCCTATCCCTAATCCTTATACCCTCCACACTCTACTTTAACCCTAATCCCTCAACCCTCAACCCTATCCCTAAACCCTTGACCCTCGAACCTCAACCCTCAACCCTCAACGTCAAACCCTAATCCCTCAACCCTTAACTCTGATCCCTCGACCCTCAACCCTATCCCTAAACACTAAACCCTAAAGCCTCAACCCTCAACGTCAAATCCTAATCCCTCAACCCTTCACTCTAATCCCTCAACCCTAAACCCTATCCCTAAACCCTCAACACTATACTTTAAACCCTAATCCCTCAACCCTCAACCCTAAACCTTATCCCTAAACCCTAATCCCTCAACCCTCAACCCTAATCTGTCATCCCTCAACTCTAATCCCTCATCCCTAAACCCTAAATGCTATCCCTATTCCTAAACCCTCAATAGACTCGATACTATACCTCAAACCCTAATCCCTTATCCCTAAACCCTCCAACCCTATCCCTAATCCTTATACCCTCCACACTCTACTTTAACCCTAATCCCTCGACCCTCAACCCTATCCCTAAACCCTTGACCCTCAAACCTCAATCCTCAACCCTCAATGTCAAACCCTAATCCCTCAACCCTTAACTCTGATCCCTCGACCCTCAACCCTATCCCTAAACCCTAAAGCCTCAACCCTCAACGTCAAATCCTAATCCCTCAACCCCTCACTCTAATCCCTCAATCCTAAACCCTATCCCTAAACCCTCAACACTATACCTTAAACCCTAATCCCTCAACCCTCAACCCTAAACCTTATCCCTAAACCCTAATCCCTCAACCCTAATCCGTCATCCCTCAATTCTAATCCCTCATCCCTAAACCCTAAATGCTATCCCTATTCCTAAACCCTCAATCGACTCGATACTATACCTTAAACCCTAATCCCTTATCCCTAAACCCTCCAACCCTATCCCTAATCCTTATACCCTCCACACTCTACTTTAACCCTAATCCCTCGACCCTCAACCCTATCCCTAAACCCTAAAGCCTCAACCCTCAACATCAAATCCTAATCCCTCAACCCTTCACTCTAATCCCTCAACCCTAAACCCTATCCCTAGACCCTCAACACTATACCTTAAACCCTAATCTCTCAACCCTCAACCCTAAACCTTATCCCTAAACCCTAATCCCTCAACCCTCAACCCTAATCTATCATTGCTCAACTCTAATCCCGCATCCATAAACCCTAAATGCTATCCCTATTCCTAAACCGTCAATTGACTCGATACTATACCTTAAACCCTAATCCCTTATCCCTAAACCCTCCAACCCTATCCCTAATCCTTATACCCTCCACACTCTACTTTAACCCTAATCTCTCGACCCTCAACCCTATCCCTAAACCCTTGACCCTCGAACCTCAACCTTCAACCCTCAACGTCAAACCCTAATCCCTCAACCCTTAACTCTGATCCCTTGACCCTCAACCCTATCCCTAAACCTTAAAGCCTCAACCCTCAATGTCAAATCCTAATCCCTCAACCCTTCACTCTAATCCCTCAACCCTAAACCCTATCCCTAAACCCTCAACACTATACCTTAAACCTTAATCCCTCAACCCTCAACCCTAAACCTTATCCCTAAACCGTAATCCCTCAAACCTCAACCCTAATCCGTCATCCCTCAACTCTAATCCCTCATCCCTAAACCCTAAATGCTATCCCTATTCCTAAACCCTCAATCAACTCGATACTATACCTTAAAACCTGATCCCTTATCCCTAAACCCTCCAACCCTATCCCTAATCCTTATACCCTCCACACTCTACTTTAAGCCTAATCCCTCGACCCTCAACCCTATCCCTAAACCCTTGACCCTCGAACCTCAACCCTCAACCCTCAACGTCAAACTCTAATCCCTCAACCCTTAACTCTGATCCCTCGACTCTCAACCCTATCCCTAAACCCTAAACCCTAAACCCTCAAGCCTCAACGTCAAATCCTAATTCCTCAACCCTTCACTCTAATCCCTCAACCCTAAACCCTATCCCTAAACCCTCAACACTATACCTTAAACCCTAATCCCTCAACCCTCAACCCTAAACCTTATCCCTAAACCCTAATCCCTCAACCCTCAACCCTAATCCGTCATCCCTCAACTCTAATCCCTCATCCCTAAACCCTAAATGCTATCCCTATTCCTAAACCCTCAATCGACTCGATACTATACCTTAAACCCTAATCCCTTATCCCTAAACGCTCCAACCCTATCCCTAATCCTTATACCCTCCACACTCTGCTTTAACCCTAATCCCTCAACCCTCAACCCTATCCCTAAACCCTTGACCCTTGAACCTCAACCCTCAACCCTCAATGTCAAACCCTAATCCCTCAACCCTATCCCTAAACCCTAAACCCTAAATCCTCAAGCCTCAACCCTCAACGTCAAATCCTAATCCCTCAACCCTTCACTCTAATCCCTCAACCCTAAACCCTATCCTTAAACCCTCAACACTATACCTTAAACCCTAATCCCTCAACCCTCAACCCTAAACCTTATCCCTAAACCCTAATCCCTCAACCCTCAACCCTAATCCGTCATCCCTCAACTCTAATCCCTCATCCCTAAACCCTAAATGCTATCCTTATTCCTAAACCCTCAACCGACTCGATACTATACCTTAAACCCTAATCCCTTATCCCTAAACCCTCAAACCCATATCCCTAATCCTTATACCCTCCACACTCTACTTTAACCCTAATCCCTCGACCCTCAACCCTATCCCTAAACCCTTGACTCTCGAACCTCAACCCTCAACCCTCAACGTCAAACCCTAATCCCTCAACCCTATACCTAAACCCTAAACCCTTAAGCCTCAACCCTCAACCCTTAACATCAAATCCTAATCCCTCAACCCTTCACTCTAATCCCTCAACCCTAAACCCTATCCTTAAACCCTCAACACTATACCTTAAACCCTAATCCCTCAACCCTCAACCCTAAACCTTATCCCTAAACCCTAATCCCTCAACCCTCAACCCTAATCTGTCATCACTCAATTCTAATCCCTCATCCCTAAACCCTAAATGCTATCCCTATTCCTAGACCCTCAACGGGCTCGATACTATACCTTAAACCCTAATCCCTTATCCCTAAACCCTCCAACCCTATCCCTTAACCCTCAACCCTATCCTGAAACCCTTAACCCTCGAACCTTAATGTACTCAACCCTCAACATCAAACCCTAATCCCTCGACCCTTAACCCTTAAAACTTGAACCCTAAAACCTATCCCTACATGCTTGACACTCGACACTATATCTTAAACCCTAATCCCTTAACCCTCATCCCTAAAGCCTCAACCCTAAATCATTAAACCTTTAACCCTAAACCCTATCCCTAATCCCTCTACCCTCGACACTCTTATTTAACCCTAATCCCTTGACCATTAACCCTATCCCTCAACCTCAACCCTCAACCCTCAACCCTCAACTCTCAACATTAAACCCTAATTCATCAACCCTAAACCCTAATCCCTCAAACCTAAACCCTATCCCTAAACCATCAAACCTCAACACTATACCTTAAACCCTAAGCCCTATCCCTCAACCCTTAACCCTTAAAACTTAAACCCTATCCCTACACCCTCAACACTTAACACTATATCTTAAGCCTTAAACCCTCATCCCTAAAGCCTCAACCCTCAATCCTTAAACCTTCAAACCTAAACCCTATACCTAATCCCTCTACCCTCGACACTCTAACCCTAACCTCGACATTAAATGCTAATCCGTCAACCCTAAACCCTAATCCGTCAACCCTAAACCCTATCCCTAAACCCTCAACCCTCAACACTATACCTTAAACCCTAATCCATCAACCCTAAAACCTAATCCCTCAACCCTCAACCCTAAACACTATCAATAAACCCTCAACCCTCGACACTATACCTTAAACCCTATTAGAAAAGATTTGCGTATGGTACATCCACAGTGAGTAATTAACAGTTGAAATCAGAAGGATGATCATTATGATAAAAGATTTGCATTGGGGTACATCTATGTTTCTTGCTGTCCACCCCACACTTATGGAAGGTATATTGTTATGAAACAGGCAAATAATCTCCCATTGATTACTGGCTCTATCCAAAAGAACTACTAAACTATACCTTAAACCTTAATCCCTCAACCCTAAACTTTCAACCCTAAACCCTATCCCTAATCCCTTTACCCTCAACACTCTACCTTAAACCTAATCCTTCAACCCTTAACTCTAAACGCTATCCCTAAAGCCTCAACCCTAAACCCTAATCCCTCAAGGTCCTAAACTCTAATCGTTTATCCCTAAACTCTAAATCCTATCCCTAAACGCTCAACCCTCAACCTTAAACCTTAATCACTCAATCCTTATCCACCCCTCTCCTCCCCTATCTGGCTCACTCCCATCTCTACCCTCCTCTGCCCTCGACACTATACATACATAAATATAGGCATACATAGATACATACAGACATACATATAGGCATACATAGATACATACATACATACATACATACATATAGGCATACATACATACATACATGATTAATAGACTTGAATAGAAAAAAATTTAAGGGGAACATAACACGAGCGCATTATAACGCACTCATGTTATGTCAAACATGACAAACAACAGACTTGCGGAAAAAGAAAAATACAAAGCAAAACATAACACGAGCGCATTATAATGCACTCGCGTTATGTCTTGCTTTGGGAATCCCAAGTCTTGGGCTTGGGATTTTCTTTGGATTTCCAACCCAAAGGCTTGGAGTATCTTTTGAACAGTCACAGACGTGTTTTTCCATATTCTTCAAGATTTCACATAATTTCATTCATGCTAACCCTCAGATTTGCACGTGTTTCAAGGTCAAACAAATCGAACACCTGGGTAATGTTAGGATTTCTCTTAGCTATTTGATGATGTGATTTTTTTCACATTTTAACAATGTTAAGCCTTTCATCTTTAATTTCTTTTGTTTGTGTGTCTGTTTTTGGGCAAAAACCACTGTTTGGTCTTTTTTTCATTGTAAATTAACTATTCATTGAAATTTCAAAAAAATTACATATTTAGAAACTAGACTCCATTCTACAAATATTAAAAAAAGAAAAAAATAATTTTCAATTAGTTTTCAAAATTTATAGGGGTAGCACAGCCAAAATTCTATTTTTTAGGATGTGTCCACTTTGAAAATTAGTAAAAATCAAATATTCATCAAAAAATTATTAGAAAAATCGGACATAAACTACATACTATTAGCTAATTTCTCACTGAAGTGATTTTAAAAATACCAAAAAAAATTTGACCTTTTGAGGGAGCCACAAAACATGCTATGTTATGTTTTTTTGACAGAAACAACACCAATTTCTGTGGCTCCCTCTTTTGAACCCCTTAATCTATGCCATTTTCAAAAAAAAACAGTAGTTTAGAAAGTAGACTCGAAGCACTACGAACATTGTTTTGGTTGCATCTCCAAATTTTGAGTGTAACTATGCTCAATTTCTCATCCAAGGCCAGTATTTCCTAATTTCAGAAAAAAAAAGTGGCCACTTAAGACCCCTTTTGGCCCCCCATCTTCTTGCACTTACCCTAACTAATAAATTTATACATTTTTAAATCATAGGTATTGCAAAATTTTGTCCAACATCCATATCTTTGAAATACAAGACAACTTACAGAAGTGCATATGGGACATGACTATGAAGAGATTTTAAATTATGTAGAATGACATACAATGTGTAGAGAGGGTGCATGTCTACACAAGAAAAGAGGATGAATGGTTTGTAGGTAATATTTAAAATCTTTGCAATTATTATTTTCAAGTTCAATATATTATGAGCACACATAAATTAAAAAGTGTTATTACTAATTATAGGTATAATGCTCCATGGCCATTAAATCTTGAGGGATCAAAATTATATGAAGACTCTGAGACACGTGAAAAGAAGTTTGAACCTACAAGAAATGATGATAGAGTAAATACACACAATCACTACATACTACAATTATCAAGAGCAAACATAAATTGGCAACATGTTCTTTCCAAACATGTTGTAATCAAGTACATTGCCAAGTATGCAGCTAAAGCAGAAAAGAGTTCAGAAACTTATCATCAAATGTTAATGCGGCTTGCAAACATGAAAACCCTGATGATTTAGCATCAAGAGCATATAGAAGACTTCTTACTGAAACAATTATAGAAAGAGACATTGGGGCACAAGAAATATGCCACATGCTATTAGAACTTCCATTAGTAGAGAGCGGTAGAAAATTTGTCAATTTGAATGTTTCACGTGAGGTGTTCAAACCTGTAGATAAAAATGACGAAGATGAGTACGAAGAACATGTACACAATCTTTCATTGATGGATATAAGAATAGACCCTTTTGCATGGAAGCTGTTTCACTTATTGAAGCAGCTACATCATGGATATATAATCCAAAGCGAATAACAGATAACAAATGGGTAGAAAGGGGAATGACAGCTATTGTTAGAGTGTTTCCAAGGTTTATATCCATCCCTCAACGTTAATCAGATAAATGGGTTGATTTTTGTTGGTTTGCTTGTTGTTACTTTATAAGCCATTTCATCATACAGAAAGAGATATTGGTCTTGATAATGATGTTATAATATCAAACTAGGATTCATTCAATTATAATCCTTAGCATGTGGAAAGAAGTTGTGCAAAAGATGTTGAAAATAGTAGTGATTCTGAAATTGAAGATAATCAACCTCTTCAGGGAAACACAACAGAGCATGAATGGGAAATCATATCGAGACTACATCGTAATCAAATTATGGAAGTTTTTGAAATAGATATGTTGGGAAGAAGAGATATTAATAGACAAGCACCATGGTCTAATGAATATCAAGGTGAAGAGTACACAAATAAAGCAATAAAATTCATAAGCACCATGAAAGATAATGGATTTCTCATGTGGGATGATATAACACAAAATATCAATTATGCAACATTGGGTGCCAAACAAAAAAAGCACTTGATATAATTATGACACATTATCATGGATCTCAAAATTTATTGCCATTATTCATGATAATTCAAGGAACAACAGGAACTGGAAAATCATATCTAATTGGTGCTATCACTCAAGATCTTCAAAATGTAGCATTCCCAAGGCATAGTGCACTTCTACTACTTGCACCAATAGGAGTTGCAGCATTCAATATTGGAGCCTCAACAATCCATTCAGTACTTCAAATCTCAGTCACAGACTTTGGTCAGTTAGAAGAAGCAAGACTCACAAGTTTCCAAGAGCAGTTACGACACATAAAATACATTTTGATTGATGAAATGAGCTTCATTGGATAAAATTTGCTAGAGAAGATGGATTGTCGACTTCGTCAGGCATTCCCTCAAAATGTAGACATGAGTTTTGGAGGTATACATATGTTTTTCTAATTTATATATGTATTTTTACCCATTTTAAAACATATACTTGATTATTATAAATGTAACAATTAATTGTATACACTAATGAAGGCCATCATTTTCTAATTTTCTGCAGGTGTATCTATGATTCTAGTTGGAGATTTAGGTCAATTACCTCCTGTTAATGATAGACCACGATATGATAGTAACAAACGAGGTAAACTATTATGGGAAGAATTCAAAGTTGTTGTTACTTTGGATAAAATATTTAGACAAGGAGAAAACATTGAACAACAAAGATTTCGTCAACTTTTAACAAATGTAAGAGATGCAAAACCAACTATTGATGACTGGAAGTTGCTCATGACAAGAACCAATGTTTGCATAGATGAACCAACCAATGAAGAATTTGACAATAGTATTCATTTGTTTGCCACAAATGATAATGTGCATAGTCACAACAAAAAAAAACTATTCTCATTGAGGCATCCAATTGCACATAGCATTGCAACAAGTGTGGGTAGTGTCAATGCACTACAAGCAAGTCAGATTGATGAAATTGATATTGAGTTATTACTTGCTAAGGATGCAAGAGTCATGTTAACTTCTAATCTTTGGATAGAAGCAAGCCTTGTAAATGGATCTCTAGGCTATGTTCAAAAAATAATATACAAACCTGGAAGTGCACCACCTGAACCACCGACATATGTTATGCTGGAGTTTGATAATTATATAGGGATACCATTTGAAGATCAATCTCCATGTACACTTCCAATTACACCAATACAAAAGGGTTGAACAATCCAAATACCCTTAAGATTGGCTTGGGCATTAACAATTCACAAATCACAAGGTTTAACTCTTTCAAAAGCCACAATTGACATACGGAAAAAAGAAAGAACATGATTAACATTTGTGGCTATATCTCATGTAAAGTCATTAAAAGGTCTGAGAATAATTCCACCATTTACATATGATCATTATGAAAAAATGAAAAAGGGAAAACATCTTGGTAAGAGAAAAGATGAGGAAGAAAGACTGATATTATTAGAACAGAGCAGAGTAGAGCAGAGCAGAGCAGAGAAGAGCATAGCAGAGCAAACTGAAGAGATCATACCAGAGTAGAGCAAAGCAGACCAGAGAAAACTAAACTCAACAAAGTAGATTATAGTAGAGCATAGCAGAGTAGAACAAAGTCAACAAAGTAGAGTAAAGCAGAGCAGAGAAAACAAAGCAAAGTATAGAAGAGAAAATACAGTAGACCAAGACATATTACAATAGGGCATACAAAGAATATCTTGTATATTTCAAATGCTATTTATACAAATGAATATATACTTTGTGCTCTTTGTTGGTGTTATTTTTCCCCAAAAGGTTTCTCTGCGTATATTTTTTGTTACTAGACTTTGTTGATTTTATTTGTTATTTGTACAAAAATAAATTAGCAAATTCTAAGAGCAACTAAAGAAAGATTTCATTGTTTTGCTTCCAATGGATAGAAGAAGTTGTGATTTTGAATTTGGTTAAAGTTGTTAAGAAAATGGACAACTATCTATGGGCCATTCAAATCAACTAAGTGTTCTTATTTATGATATTTCCAAATTTCAAGATTTTATTATAATATAATATTTTTTATATAATAATATAATATTATATAATAATATAATATTATATAATAATTATATAAAAAATTATGATAATATATCTAACCTATATTTTTTCAAATCAACTAAGTGTTTAGATTTATGTTATTTCAAAATTTCAAGATTCAAGCATATTATTATATTATAATATATAATACAATATGATAATATAATGTTATACCTTAATATATCTAAGCTATATTTAATATTATTATTATTCTCTTTATTTCTGGTGCGGATGCTACTAGTATACCTATATTTTAAAAAAAAATCTACGTCAGAGATATCCTTTTCGAGGCGCCTATTTTTTTAATCAATTTACTACACATAGGTGGAAATAGGCACCTCCAGAAGGATATCTCTAGGCTTACTTTAGATATATTTTTAAATATAGGTATACTAGTTTATCAACAAACCACAACAAATAAACAGTAAAGAAATAGTAAAAGTCCAAACTAAGGAGAGTCTAAGATACTCAATCCTTTTATAGCCTCCCACTCTTCAGCGATGAAATTAATGTAATCCTCTATTAATTTCAATTCTATATTCTTTCCCCCCTCCATCTTACCTTTCTAATATATTTTGGATTTCTTGTTGATTCTAAAGTCTATATAATTATCCTTCTTGGCCTTGAACCCTTCCTTGGCAAATTATGAATTTGCCAAGAACCCCTCCTTGAACAAATTCATACTCCTGCACAATTCTTAATATTTGTTTGACCAGATTTACAATCTTATCCAAATTCTTTTAGAAAAATTTGTTTGTGACGTCCCATTTAATAATTCTCTCCTAGAGGATTGTCACCTTATCTTTCACCATGCAATCCTTTAACTAGTGACTGTTATTACTCATTCCATTTATGTACAAATGTACAAGTTCCTTGCGTTTTCTCTAAGTTCACTATTATATTCTCTAGAGTTATGGCACTTTGTGTAAAGGAGAGTTAAATAGTGAGAAAAAACTTAAACTATTTAGCATAAAAAACTGATAGCTTAATACTAAACTATTATATTCTCTAGACTTATGGTACTTCTTGTAAACAAGGAGTTAAACAGTAGAAAAAGACTTAAACTCTTTAACATAAATATATTTGCCGATGGAATGGACAGAAGAAGGGAGCGTATTAACCTCTGGTTTGATCCTGCTCCAGACTATCACAGATACTCTATTTTTTGGAACATCTATTACATCATGTAAGTTGGGTTTTAGCACCTTTATTTTTCTACCATTGGCACTGAAATTTGTTTGGTTTCGTAGAGGAATTTTGTTCTTAAATTTTTGAAGGAACAAAGCGTCTAATAGATACAATTTAACGTGCATCATGTTGAAATTTACATTTAACGTTCAAAAAAGCACTAACTGGTAAATTAATTTACTTAGTTGCTTTTGCAGCAACTTTCTAGGTTGGACAGATTTTTTTCCACTGTATTACATTAATTGATTTTGAATTGGGAAAGACTGGAAATTTTATGAAGTGTAGTTTCAGTATTTGAGCTTTCGAATACTTAAAAAAATCTTTAACAAAAGGTCAGTTAAATTTACAGGCTTGTGTGTAGAGTAGTCGGTAAAATCATAGTCATATATAAAGGAGGTCGTAGGGTCAAATTTCGGGGTTTACGGGTACTTGGATTAGGAATTGTTTACAAGTTTTAAAAAATATATATTACAAAAAATAATTTACGCTAATAAAAATAATTATTATAAATTTTATGTAGAGGAAAACAAATTATAGAAAGCTATCTTATATAAATATTTTGGCTGTTCTTAGATATCATCCACTTTAATAGTCAAAGGTCAATTTTGGCCAATAAAAATAAGACAAATATTTACCACTTTTTGTTGTGAATGAGATGTAAAATTGCTATTGGTTGTTTGACCATTGAAGTGAATGATATTTAAGTAGAATGAAATATTTTAGGGTATTAATTAAACAATGATTAACAATTAATTTTAGGAACAAGAGATGGTAATATTATGGTATAATATATTGAAATAACATGGAATTTAAATAAATAGAATTTGGTTATTGGATTGATATTGATATTGATTTGATTTTGTCAATTATTTTTAAATGATTTGTTTTCAATTAGAAAATTAGGATATGGCTTTTATTAAGATAAAGGTCAAATCTATGAAACCCCAAACAAACAAACAAACAAGAGGAACAACCAACCACGTTCAATCAACACCAATGAACAACATGGAGCAAAGTAAGAAACAAACATAAAAAAACTAAACCCTACACATGGGGAAGACAAAAACACCCAAAATACAAGGCCACCAAATCAAGGTGGTTTAAACCCAAAAGTCCTCAAAGCGCTGTCTCAAATTGGCCTCCCAAGAATTAACTGGACAGGTCTCTTACTGAAGGTGAAAACACCTCTACTTGCTATTTAGGATATGTTAGTTGAATGCATTTAAATTAGAATGATAGTGAGGGTTAATTTTGCACTCAAGATCCCACAACCACCAATCTAATTCTTATGCATGAATATAATTTGTTACTATGGATATGAATTTTTCAAAATGTTACATCTTTGAAGTCAAACACCTAAGGATTTTATTTTAATTACTAGATATAAAGATAAAAAACAACACTCACTCATGCAATATGCTTATGATGTTATGCATATATTAATTCTCTAAAGATAATGCAATGAATAAAAGAGGTTTTCTTGCTAGTTACTAGATGTGTGCTAAAATGTCCATTAGTCATTTCAAATGAATTAGGTTTTGTCCTTAAATATAACCCCCTAGTATGCAATTCAAATATTTTGTGCCTCAAGTTCACACATGATGGTTAAATGGAAGGAAATAAGTGAACCTTAAATTTAAATTTAAATTTGAAAATTTTGTGATTATAACCTACATTATTTACACAAATGATAGATATAACTTAAAATAAAAAATGAATAACTTAAAATTTGGATTCAAACCCTAAGAATAAGTATAGATAAAATTAAACTAAATTCATATTATATGTCAAATTTCACATTAAATATATTCTTTTACACACTAATAATTACAATAAAAACAAATAAGTCAAAGAAAATTTTTAAATAATATAAAATATACAATTTTAACCATTACATTAAAATTACAATCTATATTTAAATAATATATTAAGAGATTTTAATAAATTTAAGTTAAAGAATGTAAATTTAATCCTTTCTATATCATTCATAAGTCATCTTTCATTTTATTATAACTCATTTAGTTAAATATAATTTAGAGAAAAAAATCATAAAATAATAAAGAGAGATTTCTTTATTTTTTAATATAAAATAATCTCTTAAAAATTTACAAAATAATTTCTATTCATTTTATTTAAATTTAACTTATTTAGTTGGATTTGTTGGAATTAGACTGGACAACTGAGAGAGGGGGGGAGGGTGAATCAATTGTCCCAAAATTTAACCTTTTCTTTCTTTTAATCTTCTTTCACAATTTGCAAGTTGATTAATGATGTAAACATTAAAGCATGAAACAACATCACATAAGCAGAAACATAATCAACACATTTGATCCAAGATTTTTGACGTGGAAACCCGGTTAAGGGAAAAACCACGGTGGGTGTTAGCCCAGAAGATTTGTACCCTGTTAAAAGTACTTAAAAAGAATGGGAAGGCACTTGCCTTTGGGCTCACTGCTCAAAAGAGAGGCTCACTGCCTCCAAGAAATTTAAGTTTAACATAGAAAGAATTAGCATCTACTTCATGCTTGGTTTAGTTTCATTGAACGGTCATAAAACTTCTGTTCTTCTTCCAAACTCTTCTTCACTAACTTTTCACTCTATTCTACTTTTGCTCTTATGCTCCTCCTCTTCTTTGCTTTGCTCTTGATCCTTTCTTTTGACTTATTATTTTTGCTCAAGGATGATTTTCCATGACTTAGCTACACTCCTTTATATGCTTCATCAACCTTGGAATAAACATCAGGGTCAGCACACCAAACATCTTACTTAATGTGAATCACTAAGCTGTTGGCCAAACATTGCTAAGACTTGAATCTTCTTTCAGCAACACACCACGCTCCAGAGAATTACTTTTGGGACATTTGCAATATGCTTGAATCATCCGGTCGGCCAGGACTGAGAAGAACAACAACACCAAGAAGGAAATCTTCACCAACAAGCTCAAGCTTCAATGCAAACCTTCAACACAGTAGTCACATAATCCAAAGACCTCCACAAGCACAATGAATTCAACAAAAACATCCACACTCCTCCAAATCATCAGAACCACTTGCATCTTAATCTGGAACCTCAAGAATACTATCTGCCATGACTGTCATCTTAGAAAGATTTCTTGTGGACCTCCAAACCATGAACCACTTGAATGGATGATATACACTGACTTCCCATACATGCCTCTAGATCCACAGATCATTGTTTGACATATTCAGAAGGATCCAGACCACTTCTCTGTCACTGTATCTCTTCTAAATATTGAAAAACTAGTTCTACTCAAATGACCATAGTTTATTCAAATCTTCATGCAGACCTCTCAAATCTTGACTAGAGCTACTTCACACAATCCTCCATATTGCCGTATGATCCGCATCCATTGATCTTTATTAATTTTCTCAATATCCTCAACATTCCAGTCTTTTAGTTAGGCAACAAGATAGGATACAATTGACACCAATGGCAACAAGAATATGTTGACATCAATGACAACACTGATTAGGCACATATTTGTAACAATCTCCCCCTTTGTCATTGATAGCAACATATGATGTCAAAAACTAATTCAACCATCAAGACAAGAGCTTCTCCCCCTTTCTCTGATCACTTCTACAACCACTATCTTCACTGCTCCCCCTTTCACTAGCAACTAGTTTTTCACATGACTTCTCTCCCCCTTTGACATCAATGGCAAAGGACACATATTTTCAATCTTTTCTCCTTAGTTTTGTTTCAAATCAAACTCAAAAATTGCATGTAGACTACTCCCCCTGAGTAGTGTTTCCTTAACATCAATCTGGATCCCAAGGTATGACTATAAATTCTACTAGACTGATGCACTCTAGTGCATCTTAATTCTAATCGGGAGGGGTAATAACTCCTAACTTCTCTCTGAGATACTCAAAAGTATCTTTGGGAAGAGGCTTAGTGAAAATATCTACAATCTAATCCTTTGAGGATACAAACTTCAACTTGACTTCATTCTCATTTACCTTCTCTCTCAAGAAATAGAACTTGATGGATATATGCTTTGTCTTTGAATGCAACACCAGATTCTTTGAAATACTTATTGCACTTGAATTATCACAGAAGATTGTGATAGGCTCCTCAAACACAATTATGATGTCCTTCAACATTTGCTTCATCCACAGGACTTGAGTACAAATGTTTGCTGCTGCTATATACTTAGCCTCTGCTGTAGATAGGGAAATTGCCTACTACTTTTTACTTAGCCAAGAAACCAATCTACTTCCCAAGAAGAATGCATCACCAGTAGTGTTTTTTCTGTCATCCACATCTCCTGCCCAATCAACATCTGAATATGCATGAAGAGTGAAATCATTATCCTTTGGATACCATAATCCATAATCAATTGTCCCTTGGAGATATCTAAAAATTCTTTTGACTACTACAACATGAGATTCTTTAGGATCAGCTTAGAATCTAGCGACAAGCCCAACTGCATTCATGATATCAGGTTTGGTCTAAGTCAGATAGAGCAGTCCTCCAATCATTGATCTATATCTTTTCTGATTTGCCTTAGGGGAGTCATCATCTTTACTCAACTTACATCCGGTTACCATAGGCATACCTACTGGCTTTGAATCTTCCATTCCAAACTTCTTCAACAATTCTTTCACATACTTAGACTGAGATATAAAGATACCTTTGTCTAACTGATTGATTTGCAAACCTAAGAAGACGTTCATTTCACCAAACATGGACATCTCAAATTCACTTTGCATCTGATCAGCAAATGTTTTGCACATACTCTCATTTCCACCAAAAATGATATCATCAACAAATACCTCAACAATCAGAATATTCTAATGATCAATCTTGAAGTAGAGATTACTGTCAGCAGTGCCTTTGCTGTAACCTAGCTTTAGCAAATACTTATCTAATCTTGCATACCAGGCTCTTGGAGCTTGTTTGAGTCCATACAATGCTTTCCTTAATCTGCAGACCATGTCTCCCTGATCAGACAACTGAAATCCTTCCGGTTACTCAATGTAGACTTCTTCTAACTCTTCATTTAGAAATGTTGACTTGACATCCATCCGATAGACTTTAAAATCTTTATAAGTAGGAAAAGCAAGAAATAATCTAACTACCTCTATTCTTGCCACTGGAGCAAAAGTTTCTTCAAAATCAATTCCTTCCACTTGAGAATATCCTTTGCATACCAACCTTGCTTTATTTCTTACAACTTCACCTTCTTCATTTAGCTTGTTCTGGAAGACCCATTTAGTTCCAGTCACATTTTTGTCCTCAAGTCTAGAAAGAAGATCCCAAGTGTGATTCTTTTCAATTTGTATTAATTATTCTTTCATTACCTTTACCCAATTTTCATCTTTGCAGGCTTCACTTACTATTTTTGGTTCAATCTTTGAGATTAGACAAATCTCTTCTTGATTTTCAGCAATTCTTCTTCTAGTTCAGACACCTTTATTTCTGTCTCCTATAATTTGATCTTCAGGATGATTCATCTTTACATACCTGGGAGTTTTGGGAATTGTTTGAGCTTCTATTTCCTCAACTTCTGCACTATCCTCTTGAATTACTTAATTTTCTGGATCAATCTAGATATGGATCTAAGTTTGCACTTGCCTTTCTTGACTTGGATTTTCATCTTGATCATCTGAATCATATCCACAAGATCTGGAATGTCCTTCTTTTCTTGCATCAACTCTAACATTAGCACTTTCAACAATCTTTTTCAACCTCTTGTTAAAGCACCGGTATGCTTTTCTTTGAGTAGAGTAACCTAAGAAAATTCCTTCATCACTTCTTGCTTCAAACTTGCTTAGATCCTCATCTCTTTTGATATAGCATTTACTACCAAAAACTCTGAAGTATCTTACAGTAGGAGGATGACCAAACCATAGTTCATAAGGTGTCTTACCAGAATTACCTTTGATTTGTACTCGATTAAGAGTGTAGACAATAGTACTCACAACTTCTCTCCAATAAACTTGAGGAACATTTGTTTCCATCATCATGGTCTTGGAAGCTTCTTGAATGGTTCGGTTCCTTTCCACAACTTCAATTTGCTAAGTCCTAGGAGTAGATAATTGTCTTTTAATTCCATGCTTTTCACAAAATGAATTAAACTCATCGAAGGTAAATTCTCAACCTCTGTCCGATCTCAGACACTTTATCTTCACACCAATCTCATTTTCCACCATAACTTTGAATACCTTGAATTTGTCAAGAGCTTCTGATTTTTCTTTTAAGAATGTTACCTACATCATCTAGGAGTAATAATCAATCAACAACATAAAATATATGTCTCCTTGCACACTCCTAATTCTAGCAGGACCACATAGATCAGTATGCACAAGTTCCAACCGTTCACTTAAAAATTGTTCTTTACTTTTGAATGAAATTTTGTTCTGTTTGCCCAATTGACATTCTCTACATATGTTATATCAGGTTTCATAAGTTTTGGAAGATCTCTTATAGCTTGAGTAGAACTTATCTTGACAATGTTATCAAAATTTACATGACACATCCTCCTATGCCATAACCAACTTTGATCTGACTAAGCAATCAAACAACTTTTTCCAAAACTACTTAAATGAAAGATGTTACCTCTAGTTTGAGTACCAAATGTAATTTCAGTTTCAGAGCTTTCTAAGATTCTACATTTTCTAGCCTTGAATTGAAGATCATAACCCTTGTCAACCAACTATTCAACACTGAGAAGATTATGCTTCAGTCCTTCCACATACATAACATCATTAGTGTTATTCTTACCATCAAAAGAGATGGATCCTCTATCACAGATTCTACCAGCTGAGTTGTCTCCAAATTTCACAATTCCACCTTCATATTTTTTAAAGCTTACAAACTTACTCTTATCAGTAGTCATATGATGAGAACATCCACTATCAATTACCCATTCATCATTTTCAACAACCTAAGTAGCCAAGGTACTTTCCACATTTGTACAGCTAGTAGATTCAGTAGACATCAGATCTTCTTCCTTGATAGCAATGAACACCCAATCATCTTTAGTGGAACATCCATGATCAGATTCATCATATGTGACTCCTTCTCTAGCTTCTTAGACATAGTAACATTTTTTCTGACCTTTATATCTATTAGGGTTTGGTTTTGAGTACCTCTCCAGACATCTTGAGGCAAAGTGACCAATCTTATTACAAGAAAAACATTTGAGTGGCAACTTTCCTTCATATTTACCAGATCCTCTTGGTATTCTTTTGGCAATAAGAGATTCAAGATCTGCAGTCTCAATTTCATCATCTTCAAGATCCTTGTCTTCACAAATTGGTTTGATCTTTTTGAAGAACTTTCACTTGAATCATATCTTTGCTTTCCATACACACTAGCCTTAAATGCAAATTCAGACTTAGGGAGAGAATCACCAAACTCACTCATTTCAAATGTTGAAAGCTTACCAACTAACTGATCCCCTGTGACAGTTGTTACTGTCCTGATTTCTTCAATGGCTGTAGCTTTATGCTTGTATGCTGCGGGTAAGGATCTGAGCACTTTGGCAACAATTTCTAATTCTTCCCATACTCCACCTGCATTTCTGATACCGGTCACAAGTTCATTTACTTTCTGCATGTAGGATGTAATGTTTTCATCATCCCTCATTACCAATCTTTCATATTTACCCTTCAGGCTTTCTAGCTTGGCACATTTAACATATTTGTCACCTTCAAATAGATTTTCCAACTTTTTCCATATTTCAAGGGTAGTTTTCAAATCCAAGACATTTGCCAATTCTGTATCAGACAGGGCACTCAATAAAGCTTCTTTGGCTCGAATATTGCATTTAGCTTCCCTGAGTTCATCTAGAGTAGTAGGGCCATTCTTCAGAATCTTGTACTCATTCTTTGTTATTGTCCAAAAGTCATTACCAATACATTTCAATTGACACTGCATGCATACCTTCCAAAGGGAGTAATTTGTTCCATCAAATCTCAAACTTTCCTTATCATAAGTCAACATCTTGGATCTCCTCAAGCGGTCAAGCTTCTTTTAGAGGATCTATCTCTGATACCAATTGTTGGCATTAGATCAGACAACTAAGAGGGGGGGTGAATCAGTTGTCCCAAAAATTACCCTTTTCTTTCTTTTAATCTTCTTTCACAATTTGCAAGATGATTAATGATGTAAACATTAAAGCATGAAACAAGATCACATAAGCAGAAACATAATCAATGCATTTGACACCAAGATTTTTGACGTGGAAACCTAGTTAAGGGAAAAACCACGGTGGGTGTTAGCCCACAAGATTCATACCCTATTAAAAGTACTAAAAAAGAATGGGAAGGCACTTGCCTTCGGGCTCACTGCCCAGAGCTCACTGCTCAAAAGAGAGGCTCACTACCTCCAAGAAATCTAAGTTTAACACAGAAAGATTTAGCTGAGAAATAGCATCTACTTCATGCCTGGTTTAGTTTCATTGAATGCTCATAAAACTTCTGTTCTACTTCTAAACTCTTCTTCACTAACTTTTTACTCTATTCTGCTTTTGCTCTTCTGCTCCTCTTCTTTGTTCTGCTCCTGATCCTTTTGATTTATTATTTTCGCTCAAGGATGATTTTCCATGACTCAGCTACACTCCTTTATATGCTTCATCAACCTTGGAATAAACATCAAGGTCGGCACACCAAACATCTTAATGCGAATCACTAAGTTGTCATCCAAACATTGCTAAGACTTGAATCTTCTTTCAACAACACACCACGCTCCAGAGAATTGCTTCTGGGACATCTGCAATATGCTTGAATCATCTGGTCAGCCAAGAATGGGAAGAACATCAACACCAAGAAGGAAATCTTCACTAACAAGCTCAAGCTTCAATGCGAACCTCCAACACAGCAGTCACATGATCCAGAGACCTCCACAAGCACAATGAATTCAACAAAAACATCCGCACTCCTCCAAATAATTAGAACCACTTGCATCTTAATCTGGAACCTCAAGAATACTATCTGCCATGACTGTCATCTTAGAAAGATTTCTTGCAGACCTCCAAACCACGAACCACTTGAATGGATGATACACATTGACTTCCCAAACATGCCTCTAGATCTATAGATCATTATTTGACATATCCAGAAGGATCCGAACCACTTCTCTGTCACTTTGTCTCTTCTGAATACTGCAAAACTAATTCTACTTAGATGGCCATAGTTTATTCAAATCTTCATGCGAACCTCTCAAATCCTGATTGGAGCTACTTCACACAATCCTCCATACTGTCATATGATCCGCATCCATTGATCTTTATTAATTTTCTCAATATCCTCAACATTCTAGTCTTCTAGACAGGTAACAAGATAGGATACAGTTGACACCAATGGCAACAAGAATATGTTGACATCAATGACAACACCGATTAGGCACATATTTGCAACAGGATTACGTTGGAAGTTTTTCCCAATCCTTGCATGGGTCCTACACCCAAAAGTATATTAACTTTGCTCTTAAATTTTGGGTACATAAGATAGGGATTTAAAGCCACAAACTTCTCATGTGCTTATTAAAGTAAGGGTTGCTTTTATTCAATCAATTTCTAGCTAGTTAGAAATTAGTATTTTTAATATTGGTATTTTTATTTTTAAGTAATTGATTATTAAATATTAGGTAAGTGTACGTTTATATTAAACTTTTTAAAATTAAGTTATTATGATTAGGGAGATTCATTATGTCAAAGTTATTTAAAGATTGAACCTATTCCCATTATACCTCTAAAACTTTGTACCTTGGTGGATGACATTCTTCTAAAAAATTGTATCTTGATAAAATTAAGTTTTTTATATACATTATAATTACTTAAAAGAATGCTCTTCATATGTTGTCTTTGAGAAGCCCATTTTAGTATCTTTTCTTCTTAATATGCTTTGCATGGTTAGGGTGGATAGTAAATATTAATTTAGATAAGATAATTTATATATTTTGTTTTCTATGAATGTCTAAGTTATGAAAAAAATATATTAGTTAAAAGTATAATGTAAACAAATTATATTAATTAAGTATAAATTATTTGTTTGTGTTTGTTTTATAATTAATATTTTTCAAATAAGATTATGACTATGTTATATGTATTGTAGATTTTATGTAGATGATATACCAATTAGAGTACAAAAGAACTATGCAGAGAAGGGTACTACATTCCCTAGAAGGCAACCCATGGGGTTGTTTGCAAGTATATGGAATGGAGAAAATTGGGCTACTCAAGATGGAAAAAATAAATATAGATTGGAATGAAAGTCCTTTTGTTGCTTCTTTTAGGAATTTTAGTGTAGAAGTGTGTGTTGGCAATGTGTGTTGTCATTGATATCAACATAGTATATGGAAATGTATAGACAGACTTGTACAAAGGAAGAGTCAGTATGGTCAAGGCAAATTAGTCTGAGAGAAGAGAAAATAGTCTAAGTATAGTAAAGAGATCAGTTCTATGGTTGAGCATGATGTGGAGGTAAATACTCATGTCCTTGCATATTTCTAGTATCCCCACATGTATATCTTATCAGTTGGGAATACCACACTTAATGACAAGAAGTAAAAATTTGACTAAGGCATTCAGAGTTCATATCCTAAGGCAAAGTCACCTTGTTTTGGTCTATATTTCTCTACAGAGAAAGATCTGATCATGCGGTTATGAGGAAAGGATAATAGATATATAAGGCATGCTATGATGAAGTATCAAGTGGTCTAATGGTCCACAAAGACAACACTCAAGTGATAGAGGCAATACAGTCAGTTCTGGAGCTTGAATACACAAGTTTGATTTTGCGGAGGATGACATATATACAGCTCAATCATAGAAGCTTGTGAGGAGGTCTTATATGCTCCAAGGTATCTCAAGGATGATCCACATGCAAATAAATTCTTTTTTCTGGTACCGCATCAAGTAGTTAAGTCTATAAGTGAAGATTTTAGTATAATTATTCTCTGGGCTCCTGGTTACCTTTGTCAAACCTTTGTATTCCTCTGGAATTATTAGATAAAGATATATGGATCTAGTAAGGAACATGTAATGATGCTTAAGATCACTCCTAAAAGGTTTTTGGGCTTGTAATGCATTGCAATGATATATCTTGAGTTATGGAGTACCACATGAGGTCTGGAATGCTCTATTTCTTATAGTTTGGCATGATTCTTATTTTGCGGATGTATAGAGTGAGATGATAATTAAGAAGTAAGGTGTATGAATGATTTTGAGATCATGTATTATTGAATTCTTGGTCCACATAGAGATTTTAGCTTCTCCCTAGCAGTATGAAGATGAACAGTTAGCAATCTTGAGTAGTTTGAGCTGACTAGTTAAGTACCTGATATATGCAGAAGATCCTGATTAGTTTCCTTAACTTTGGAAGGTATGGAAAGATGTGTCTTGATCCCTTTCATGAAGTCATGAGGTAGGCAACAAGTTTTTCGATCAGATTGAGTCTGACTTGTGAAGAGTTACATGTTTCATCCAATGTTGTTTATGATGCCAACCAAATCAGTGTTTTGAAGTGATGTGGAGGATATTTATAGAAGATCAAGTTCATTTGTGAAGTGTGAATGTGAATGCAAAGATAAAAAGAGTAGAATTCAAGATATGTGTAAGGGTAAAATGGTGATCAATCAAATGAATAATATAAGACCCAAACATCAACAGAATAGTGAAAACAAGAAAGATTCAATTAAACGAAGCAATGAACAATACAAAGCAAACCTCCCCTGAAATTGATGCTTCTGTTGTTTGCCTATCACAATCGTCCTTTTTGCAGATGAAGTGAGCCCTCAGAGAGTGCACTCTTTTAGCTGTTTGAGGAAGTCGATGGTAAATGGCTGTAGTGATATGCAATGAAGATGGGCTCCAAGGCAAGTATGTGATCTCAAGCTTGTAAATGGTAAGAGGGTGCCAAAGGCGTGCTGGTGATATTTCTGCAGAGTAACAATAGAGCTAGCTTGGATGAATAGAATGGATGGATGAAGCTTCATTTATAGACTCAGAAGAATGGGAATCAACGGTTGAGAGGAGATATGAAGATCAATAGCTGAGGATGGTTGAGGAATGTGCAACCAGTAGAAATGTGACAAGTGTCCCAGCTCCATCATGAAAGAGGGGATGTGACAAAATTGATTGGAGAGTTAACTCCATTGACTGAACAGTTAACAAACTTGATTGATCAGTCAGAAGAGTGGATTATGGAACTGATTGAATTGATTGAGGGATTGACTCAATTGACAGGTTAGTTAACACTTTTGATTGATTAGTTAACTAACCTCTGATTTGAGAAGAAATAGGCCATGTGGGTGAGGGAAAATAAGGTAATTAAATATTAATAATATTTAATTACATGTGCAACCTGATGAGGTGGACAAGGTGAGGTGGAAAAGGTGAGGTGTAAAGGTGAGGTGGATTTTTGAATTTAGAACTTAGGATAGAGGCATTTGGTTTAATTAAATAATTAGGATTATTTAATTATGTGAGATACTTAGAAGAGTTTAGGTAATTTTAATTAAATAAATTGATTTTATTTAATTATGGAATAGTGAACCGATTAAATAAACTTAGAATATTTATTTAATTGGTAGAAGAATAGAATAAATATTTAGAATATTTATTTAGGATGATTCGTGTCATTTTTAGACATATACAATATGAACTGTGCAGAATCAGTATGAAGGCAAGTTTTGAGCAGAAAAGGAAGACTGCATTACCAACATGAGTTAAATGTTTACTCCACAGCAGTCCTTGTATTTACTATCTTTGTAAGTCCTATTGCAGTGAGTAGAATACTTAGGGAGTAGTAGCTTCCTTGGGTTGAAGCCCTAAATCAAAGTTGTAATTGTTGTAAGCATAAACATAGGGAGTAGTAGCTTCCTTGGGTTGTAGCCCTAAAATAATGTTGTAATACTTTTTGCAGTGAGAATAATATATTGTGAGCTAATCCTCACTATGGTTTTCCCCTGTTTTAGGGTTTTCCATGTAAATATACTGGTGTTATGTGTGTTGCATGATTTCCTTTCTATTCTCTAATTTATTTAGTTTTATGTGTAAACAATTGGTTAAGTTTTAGTGTATGTTGATTCACCCCCCTCTCAGCACCTCATTGTGTTCAACAATTGGTATAAGAGTTAAGTGCCTTTGAGAAGCCTAACAGTTGAGGTAGATCCTACACTTGAACACATGGAATCTAAAGTTATGGACAATGATGTATTTGTACTAGAACCAGATCTAGAAGCAATGGAACTTAAAGGTTGGGATCTTGATGGGTGTGAAGTAGACCTTGAGGGAGAACTCAAGTTTGCCCTTGATGAACTAGATGAAGCAAGAGGATTGAATGTAGAATATGAAGACATGCTTGAGATAGCAAAATAAACAATTGACAAATTGAAGGCAAAGGCCAAAGAATCAAAAGAAGAAATTGGAAAACTGAAAAACTCTAATAAAAGGAGATAACTTAGGAGGTGACATGAAGCTCAAGGAGGTAGAAGAAATGATCTCAAATTTGAAAGTCATGGTTGAAGAAGAAAATAGGATTGAAGATTGCTTAAACTTCAAGCTCTATGAGAAATCAAATGAATGTTCAAAACTTGAGGAAGAAGTTGTCACTCTAAGAAAAGAATTAGAAAAGGCAAAAGAATGGATTGACAAAGGACTAAAACCAAAAGGAGGATCTGAAATCCTTGATGGAATAATTAATTCTCAAAATCTAGCAAAAGAAAAATCAAGCCTTGGTTTTGACAAGGGGAAGAGTCCTATGATCAGTACATCTGCAAATTTATATGACAACTTCCAATCAAGAGGAAAGTTTGGAATAAAGAAGGAAGAGACCTACACTAAAGATCCTAAGAAGAATGCCTCTAGAATTATTAAGAAGATAAATTCACACCTATCTGGAGACAAAGGAAGAATATGAAGAAGAATTTTAGAGGTCCTCTAGTTACAAGGCAACCTACTCCCATCAGGAATCCTCAAAGTTTCAATGGTAATTGCTATGCTTGTAATAAATTTGGTCACAAAGCTACTGATTGTAGAAGTAAAATGAATCAAAATGTTGTAAGATGTTATACTTGCAATAAGGTTGGTCATAAAGCTGGTGAATGTGGGAGTAATTTGAGTTAGAATCTTGTAAGGTGTTATGCTTGCAATAAGATAGTACATAAGGCCAATGAATGCAAAAGTAAAGTGTCAAGGAATAACAGGGACAATGCTCAACCCTTTCATGGATACTATTACACTTGTAACAAGTTTAGCAACAAGGCAGCTAATTGCAGATCTAAGGTAAGGAAAAATGGAAATGCTCAGCAATCAAAATTCACCTATCACAAGTGCAATCAAACAGGACACTCTGGAAAGAATGTAAGGCCTGCTCCTCAAAAGAAAGTTGATATTGCTCAGCAAGAGAAGGAAATGAGAAAAATATCATGGAAGAAGGAAGAATGTGATGTTTTTGGACCTTTGCCTAGTGTAGAGGGATCCTCTAGTAACTAAAAGAAGGTACTGATTCAGGGGGACTCACAACTACAAAATTCATCAAACCCCTAAATAAATATGATGCTGAATTCCTCAGCATTCTGGGTAAAATGGTATGAGCATCTCAAGATAATGATATGAAGAAGTCTGATAAAAATTGCGGAGAAAAATCTCTCAATGTGGTAGATTGTGGAATAATCAAAGAATCACTATTATGTCACATAGTAGGTCCAATCAAGTATTCACCTAACCCTACTAGTGCATTCAATGTAGAACAATTAAACATATGCTAAGAGGTTTATAAGTCATTTCACATATTCTAAAGGCATTTGTGATCGAGCACTTGAGAACAGAGTAGAGAAAAGGTATACTTGGAGTGTTTGAGTAGCAAAGCAAAAGGTGAAATCCTAGCAGCACATCTCAGAGGTATTCTTCATACTAATTCTTGTTATCATGATTGTTTATGATAGCTGCATCTTTTACTCCTCAATTGATCAACATTGCTAATGAACCCCAACCAAAATTCAAGAAACATCCTTATAAGACAATGGAAGTTGACAGTAGTGGAGCATTATCTAATGTTCCTGCATTTGTGGTATACATGGGAGATGTTAGGATATATTCACACAAAATTGGAAGAGATTGACCATCAAAAGTTTGAAACCCTAAGGCATAAATCGTTAGATGATGATGATATACATTACAAACCTGAGTATGCCACCATTGAAGAAAAATGGTTGGATGTTTGGAAAGATTTTCTAGATTTCTGTAATGAACATGACTAGGTTAGGTATATCCTCAGTAGAATTCATGATGAATTCATATACCTTGACAAACCTCACCAAATAATGAAAGAATCTATTAGGGCTGTAATAGGGCTATGTTCCACTGGACCCGTACCGCAGTTGAAATCAATTAAGAATGAAAAGGTCACTGAATTAACTGGTGCAAAATTTGACAAGAGGGCTTTAACAATTGATGATATTATTGACCCCAGTGTAAGATATGTAGCAATGGGAATTGCATACAAAGTGTATTACTCCAACAAAGAGGGCTCTGCAACTGCTATAGCCATATACATTACCTATCAGATGGCTAAAGAGGGTAAGGATTTTGATTTGTGTGAAGTTATGAAGGATCAATTATTAGAGAATCTGAGAAGAACAAAGGAGACATGATACAACTTTAAGTATGGTTCACTAATCATTTGTCTGGCATTCTATTTCATGAATGAGTTATTGGGATATAAAGGAAAGATATGGCAACAAGATAAGCCAGTAGCAACACAAATCAATGAAGACATAAGAAGCTTTGACTCACAAAGTTGTAATACTGTCTACTAGGGTTTCTTCAAGAATTTCCAAACTTAAATGCATAAAAGAGATAGAATCTCTTCTGATTTCGTCAGGAAATACAAAGATGACATAACATTTCTCATGGACAAATATTGTTGTTATATGGTAGCAGTTGAGCCGAGGACTTCATGGATTCCCAAGCTTCCATATGAAGTACCTGATGAGGAAGTTAAGGCCTATGTTGGGATTTTGTTAAGTCAGCCTAAAGATCCTAAAGGTGAAAGATTTGGAACTTATGAAGAAATTCAGGACAAAATATGCAAGAAAAGGGTTGAAGAAGAGGTAGAGATGAATAAAGAAAAGCTATTAAAAAAGGTTGGTATCCCACCTACAGGTTTCACTACTCTGAACACTACAAAATATATTATGCCACTCACTATTGCGCATCCAACACTGAGAAGATTAGGTAGATCTACTTCTCAATCTACTGCTAGTATTCCACAACCTACTTTCTCTGTAAAGACAACCTCTACTAGATAGACATAGGTTTTTGAAGGTCAAACATAGATAAAATATGAGGGCAAACAATCATAGAAGAAGAAATAAACTATTGTGGAGGAGATTGAGAGTGATAAAGAAGAAGTAATGTCAAAGAAAGAGGAGAAAGGAAAACAAAAAAAGAAACCAAGAGTCAAGGTGAAGGCCAAAGGGAAGGAATGTTGGTGAAAAATCATATTTCACTTTTACATAAGTTAATTAGGGAGATTCTTTTTCAGATAATGTTTCCTTTCTCATACTGGAGAGATTTATGGTGAGTGACCTAAGCTTTCCTTTCCCACTTTGTCTCTATTTGGCAAGTGGTTATCTTTTAGGAAGGTTAGTTGTCTTTCTTTTTAGTGCTTGAGACATTTATGGCATGTATCATCATTTGCCATTTTTGTCTCTCTCCCACTTTAGCAAGTGGTTGCTTATTTATGTAACTCCAATATTGTGAATGTGAAGCACAAATATTCGAATGCATTTGGCTTGTGCATTATCCTCTTGTAGCTCTCTCTTGTAGAAGTTTTCCTACAGATGATCATGTTAGATTCAAGATAGACAACTGAGAGGGGGGGTGAATCAGTTGTCCAAAACTTTCTTCAATTAAATATTTAAATCCACTTTGTAATTCAGCAGCATAATAATAAATCAATCATGGAAACATAATGCATTAAATCAAGAGCAAAAACACATTAACACATAAGACACCAAGATTTTGATGTGGAAAACCAGGTTAAGGGAAGAACCACGGGGTGACTAACCCAAGATTGTATTCTCTATTAGAAGAATAGAAAGAACAAAATGGCACATGCCAATTAGGGCTCACTGCCTACAAGAGACACACTGTCTACAGAATAATAAGTATTACATACTTGAACTGAAGAATAGCATCTTCACCATGCTTGAGTCAGTTCCATTTAAGCACAATATTTCTGCTTTGCCTTTCGCTCCTCTGCTCTCTACCACACTCTCATCATCACGTCATACATTGAAATGACTTTACAACTCCTTATTTATACAAGACATTGACTTATGGATAATCATCCAAGTTAGTATTACATTACAGAGCAAACATATAAATACAACATGATTAAAAAGACTTCACGTGGATCAATACACTCTCGGCCACATAGATCTGAGACTTCAATCTTTCTTTAAGAACATGCCATTCTTCACACAACGCCTTCAAGATCATCCGCAGAATGTGTAACTCATCTGGTCGACCTGACTTGGGAAGAACATCATCATCCGGAAGTAATTCTTCAATTTCAAGCTCAATCTTCAATGCGAATCACCAACACGAATTGGACACAATCCAAAGACCTCCACAAGCTTTCCTGAATCACCAAGAACATCCACACTACTTCTGCTTACTAAAATCATTCTCTCCTTCATTCAGAACCTCAAGAACATAGTTTGTCATCATTGTCATATTGGAATAGATGCTTGCGGACCTCCAGACCACGAACCAATTGAGTTGTCAATTCACATTAACTTCCTAGACACTTTACCAAATCCGCAGAACAAGACATTGCATTTTCAGAGCTCACTAGACCTATTTGTGTCACTCTGTCACCTCTGAACATCTGTCGGAACTGGTTTTACTTGAGTGGCCATAACTTCTTCAGATCTTCATGTGGACCTCTGAAATCTTTACTGGATCATCTTAAGATCTACAAACCCTTTGAAGTGCATCCTCTTATATTCATCTTAGTTGGGATTTTTACCTCACTGACTTCACTGTTCTTCTCTATTTCTGATAGGACTAATTTTCTCAATATCCTCAGCATACAGCTCATCCAATCCTTATCTTCAATGCAACAGGAGTATGTTGACATCAATGACAACATCAATTAGGCCCATACTTGCAACAGCTCCTGGCTCCTGTGAGTCCTTGTGTGACGCTAACATGGTATTAGAGCTCCAAATTTGTCAGTTTCTTCTCAAATAAGAGAGGGTTTTGGCCATGAGTAGATAATATGTGCATCCTGGAGCAAAAAAGACCTCATGGTTGCGCTCAGAAGGTGTCAAAACCTCTATTTTCATATAACACATTCTATATTTTGGTGATAGAAACTTTTTGGGCATTTTTTGGGGTTTGGCTTTTTATGTGTAGGAAAAGTCCGTATGGCCGCCTCGATTTCCATACTAGATTTTCTATAGAACTGCCTCGATTTTTGTGCTAGATTTTTTGTACAATCAAGTCAATTTTTGTGCCATTTTTTTGAGCTTATTTTGAATTTTGAGCTACCTCGATTTGCATGCCAATTTTTTTTTGAATTTGTGTCAATTTTCATGCCACTTGATTTTGGTCTGCCTCAATTTCGGTGCCACTCAATCTCTGTATCTACCTTGATTTCCATGTCGCACTCATGTGCAGGGCTAATAAGGCAGTTTTCTTCTAGAGGCCATAACTTGAGCATATGGACTCGAAAATTGGCAAAGGAAAAAGCGTTGGAAAGGTATCAGCGAGCTCTACACATCCATCTATATATTTTTTTCCAGATTTGGCCCCATGTATCTTTTATTCAGTTTTTAAATTTCATACATACTGTGTGATATCCTGGACATGTTGGCTTTTGGGGAAGTTATGTTTGCTTCTAAGGGCTTTTGTTATCAGCATAAATCTATTTGCATGCTTTGATCTCTATCATTTTGAGGAGGTATCATGGGTTTTTCGACTCATCCTTCTGTGGTCAATCTGACTAAGGACAATTATGAGTCTTGGAAAAGAGGCATCCTAACACATCTCAGGTGGCTGCATCTTTTGCCTCATCTTTATGGGTTCATACTTGAACCAGAGACACCTATGAAGAAATCTGTTTGGGGTAACAATCGAGATCATGTTGTAGCTTTCATTTGTACTACTGTTGATTATGATATTGCATGTGATCTTCCCATCTATGAGAGCCCACACACACTTTGGACAAAAATTTGGGAGTTGTATGGAGACCCTCATGTCTCACCATTTCCAAATGATCCTACAGCAGATTGCCTCATTCCACTTGATGATGCAGATAATATACATTATGATGATGATACTTTAGAGGAGCTTGAGTATATGTCATGTCTTGAATGTTCAGAGATAGAGACCTATCTTGCATCCTCTTATCCTCCTATTGAGATCACATCTTCTTCACGTGTTCCTTCTTCAAAGTTTAGTGTTGCATCATCATTGGCTTGTAGTGATTTTGTGCAGCAGGTCAATATCAGTCTTTCAGATCCACCTCATTGGGACTTTTATCTTGTAGACATATCATCCTTATTTTTGGAGTCTCACATTGTTGATTTGGAGGACATATTTGAGGCTTTATCTCTCTTGTTTGATGCTATCTCAGTTGGCTTTGCATCACCACCTTCATCTTCTGTATTTTCAGATGCAGTTTAGATCATATCCTCTCCTAGTTCTTCTCTAATTGGGCAAACAGTTTCTATTTTAGAGAAGACATATTTTCCCAATATGAGATCACTTGAGTTGCATTCAGAGGCACACATTTTGATATGGATTCCCTATTCATCCAAGATGTGGGAATGGCTTCTACATTCACCAACAGATATGTTTCTTCCGAAAGGGAGAAATGTTGTTTGCAGGCAGTAGATTGGATTCTGTCTTCAAGATCTCTTCATTAGTTTTGGAGCTTCTTCTTGGAGGGGATTCATATTCTCTATTTGTTCTCTCTTATGGGGGGCACTCATGATTGTACTCTTGTGATGGATTCATTCCATGGGGGGTCTTAGTGTCCTTCCATCACATGTTCTTGTACTTTCTTTTTTGTTTTTTCTCTCTTTTGGAGAAGAGTTTTCTCCCATTGGGTTTTTCTCCTTTTCTTCACCTTATGAGAGATTCTTGTTGTTCATGGGTACCTAACATGGCTTTATTGCCAAGACCCATCTTTCTTTCTTTATTTTTAGCTTGTGTAATCTCCCTAAGTTGCACTTATGGGGGGTGTTGGTGAAAAATCATATTTCACTTTTAAATAAGTTAATTAGGGAGATTCTTTTTAGGATAATGTTTCCTTTCTCATACTAGAGAGATTTTGAAGCAAGTGAAGAAGAAGAGAAAATTCCCCCACTAAAGAAGAAAAAGAAAAATGTCACTCAAGTACTAACACCTCCTCCTAGAGACCCTATGTCTCTAGATGATGTTTACAATGGCATTGTCTGCTTCAATTTGTTTAATGAAATTGTGGTGCTTCATTTGGATTCTTCTCCTGATGATCAAGCCATTATTGAAAAGGAAGTTGCAATGTACATGATGACATATAACAAGTCCCTTGATGAAATCTTTCCTAAAGTACTAGAAAACTTACAAAAATCCCTAAGAAGGGATAAAGATGAAGCTGTGGCACTAGAAGAGAAAATCAGACAAGATGCTTTGGATAAAGTTGGTTCTTCTCCGTCTAAGGAAGAAAAAGAAAAATTGATTCAAAGGCAAGCTAAAGATCTCAGAACAAAGAATAGAGTAGACACTCTTATGCAGAACAAAAAGGAGGACATTGAACAAATTACAAAAGAAACTAAAGAAACCACTCAGAAGATACTTGGTGAGGTAAGAAAACTAGAGGATGTGGAACAACCACATAATTCACCACCACAATCACCTCATCATGCTAATGCATCCTCTCTAGAAAAAGAAGAACAAATTGAAAAAGAGAAAGATAATGAAAACATGCAAGAAAATGTGAATGTTGATTCTAGTCCTCAAGATAATGCTAAGAAAGATAAAGAGAAAGATGAAGAGAGTATTCCAGAGAACTCTAAACAAATAGATAATCAATTAAGTATGCAAGACAAGTAGAATTTTCTGAAAGACACCACTCAAGTGGATGATCAAATAAGTGTGCAAGGTAAACAAAATGTTTCAGTGAATATAGAGCAACATGAAGGGCCTGACAAAGATATGATTACTGCTGATAAAGTAAAGGATCCGAAGATGAGTCAAGGTGAAGCAAAAGAGATTGGTCAATAATCAACTAATTCATTCATAGACCTACTAAGTTTGGAAATGCAGTTCCAACCTATGGTATCTCCACGGTTGTTACAAATTCCTATGGAAGAAGGGAAGGTAGATTTGACTAATATTAACCCCTTGCATAAGCTACATCTTGGTGACATTCTACATTCATCTGCTAGAAAGGAAATTCTACATAAACACTAGCAGAATATAGAATTGTTTGATGTAGCAGTAAAGGTTATCCAAGACTTTATGGCTGAGGTAAATATAGACACATCTTTGACCATTGTACAACAATTAAATTTCTTACTTGATTCTTTCAAAGATCATTCATCTCAATTGGAAGAAAAGGTAGAAAAGGTGCCTTAAAGAAAATAAATGATAAGAGATTGAAAGATGATTTTGATATGTGTGCAAATGCACACAATATATTGCAAGATAAGATAAAAGATTTTCAGAAGTGTATAGAAGAGGCTACTTTGTTGTATCAATTCTGTCTAAAATGGTCTATGTCTACAAGGAACATAAAACATAAAGGATCAGATGGAATCCATCGAGTCACAAATTTCACATGTATCTGGTTTGTATGATCCCCTAAAGGATAATGATGGGGCAACTAGAGCTATTATTAAAAATTTGCACTCTCAGTTTTATCTACTTTAACAACAAAAAGATCAAATTCTAAGATAGTACACTCTACTAAGAGAAACATTAAGCCTGAGACTTACCTCTATGACATAAGTTGTGACAAAAGCAGTAAAGGTAGCACAGAAGTGGACAGTTCCTAGCACTATGGAAGAAGCTGAAAATATGTATATTCAATTTGAGTGTTAAAACAACTCTCTTTATTCAACAAAATGTCATTGGGACACAACTTGTACCCAATTGAAGATAACCTATAAGGAGACCTTACCAAGTAAGTAGTATGATGTATAGACAAATTTTGTAATAATGTGTATATGCAGAGGTATTGAGTACAATGGCAGTACCATTTTGGTTTTCAAAGGTACAACTTTATAACTAGATAACACAGTCAGGGGGAGTATAGTTTAGAAATCTTTTGTAAGGGGGAGTCTATACAATTTTTGAATTGATACAAAGGATATCAATCCCTTTGTCCTTGATGTCAAAGGGTGAGAGAGAAATATATGTCTAAGGGGGAGTATGTGTTGCCATCAATAAAAAATGGGGAGATTGTTGGCAATGTGTGTTGTCATTAATGTCAACATATTATATGGAAATGTATAGACAGACTTGTACAAAGGAAGAGTCGGCATGGTCAAGGAAAACTAGTCTGAGAGAAGAGAAAATAGTCTAAGTATGGTAAAGAGATCAATTCTATGGTTGAGCATGATGCTAAGGTAAATAATCACGTCCTTGCATATTTCCAATATCCCCACATGTATATCTTATCAATTGGGAATACCACACTTAATGACAAGAAGCAGAAATCTGACTAAGGCATTCACAATACATATCCTAAGGTAGAGTCACCTTGTTTTGGTTTGTATTTCTCTGCAAAGAAAGATTTGATCATGCAATTGTGAGAAAAGGATAATAGATCTATAAGGCATGTTATGATGAAGTATCAAGTGGTCTGGTGGTCCGCAAAGACAACACTCAAGTGACAGAGGCAATACAATCTGTTTTAGAGCTTGAAACACAAGTTTGAGTTTTGCAAAGGATGACATATATACAACTCAATCATACAAGCTTGTGCGGAGGTCTTATATGCTCCAAGTTATCTTAAGGATGATCTGCATGGATATAAATTCTATTTTCTGGTACCGCATCAAGTAGTTAAGTCTGTAAGTGAAGATTTGAGTATAACTATTCTCTAGACTCCTGGTTACCTTTGTCAAACCTTTGTATTCCTCTAGAATTATTAGATAAAGATGTGCAGATCTAGTAAGGAACATATAATGATGCTTATTATCTCTCCTAAAAGGTTTCTTGCCACCACAATGATATCTTGAGTTATGGAGTATCACATGAGGTCTATAATGCTCTATTTCCTACAATTTAACATGTTTCTTATTTTGCGGATGTATAGAGTGAGATTATACTTCAACAATATGGTGTATGAATGATGTTGAGATCATGTATGATTGAATTATTGGTCTACATAGAGATTTTGGCTTCTCCTTGGCAGTATGAAGATGAACAGTTAGCAATCTTGAGTAGTTTAAGCTGACTGGTTAAGTACCTGACATATGTGAAAGATCCTAATTAGTTTCCTGAACTTTGGAAGGTATGGAAAGACATGTCTTGATCCCTTTCATGAAGTCCTAAGGTCCGCAACAAGTTTTTCCATCATATTGAGGCTGACTTGTGAAGAGTTACATATTTCCTCCAATGTTGTTTATGATGCTAACCAAATTAGTGTTTTGAAGTGATATGGAGGATATTTATAGAAGATCAAGTTTATTTATGAAGTGCGAATGTGAGTACAAAGATAAGAAGAGAAGAATGCAATATATGAAGTGTGCAGAATCGGTATGAAGGCAAGTTTTGAGCAGAAAAGGAAAACTGCATTACAAGCATGAGTTAGATGTTTACTCCATGACAGTCCTTGTATTTACTATCTTTGTAAGTCCTATTGCAGTGAGCAAAAGACTTAGGGAGTATTATCTTCCTTGGGTTGAAGTCCTAAATCAAAGTTGTAATTGTTGTAAGCACAAATACAAGGAGTAGTAGCTTCCTTGGGTTGTAGCCCTAAAACAATGTTGTAATACTTTTTGCAGTGAGCATAATATATTGTGAGCTAATCCTCACTGTGGTTTTTCCTTGTTTTAGGGTTTTCCACATAAAAATACTAGTGTTATGTGTGTTGCATGATTTTCTTTTTGTTCTATAAGTTATTCAGTTTTATGTGTAAACATCTGGTTAAGTTTTAGTGTATGTTGATTCACCCCCCCAGCACCTCATTGTGTTCAATAGTGTGCCCATGGAAAGGAAACTGAAGGTTTTGCAGGTCTAGGAGTGCTCAGAGTTGGTGGAATAAATGCACTCATGGTACTTTGCATGATTCTCTAAAGAGGAAGCTTGAATGGGCAAGGACTACGATTACTACACTGATACAAAGATAGTCAACACTACTAATCCTGATGTTACTCTCATGATGGAATGCACTCTTTCCAAATATTAACGACTACAACTACTATAGTGAAAATAAAAAGTCTGAAAACCATGGCTTAGACTAGATTGGATATTATACTTATTTTATTTCTTGTTTACCATTCCTACAATAAGAATGGATATCTATGATCAAGATAGAGGAATATTATAAAATAAATTAAATATTTGTACAATATAATTGTGTATGAGTTTTTATGACATTATCTAAATTTATGTTTTAATTATATTATAATGAAGTTTATCTTGATGACCTTCTTTTCATCCAAAATTTAGAAAAGACTTACATGTTTCAAAGTTCACTATGATATAATAAAAAGATTCAAAGAAATTTTTAATTTTTTAATTATGTATTTATATTTTCAAATATAAAAAAAATTATAGTAACTCATTAAAAAAAATTGAACCACTTAACATAACTACTTTGCATTGTTTTTGTTTTTATTGTATAAAAAATAAAGAAAGATTATTTTCTATGAATAAATAAAGTTTAAGGAGCCTTAGAATACACAAATGTTGTTGAGATATCAACTCCCACGTGAGACTACCCTCATCATAAGGATGCAATAATATGTAAGAATCAAGTTCATCTCAATGATGAATATGCATTGTCTTCTAACCAATAATGAAGATCCATAAAACACATCTTGAACAAGACATGCTTTCTCCAAACAATCATTTAACTTTATTCTTTTGAGAAAAGAAAACTCACAAGCTCACAACCAAAAAAAATGAACTCTAAAAAGATGTTCATTCCTATAAACCAACACATCCACAAAAATTTTCTAGTAGAACTTAAAAAAATAATTCAACATATATTATTGTTATCTCTGAAAGTTGTACCCTACCAATTTGCAGAAAATTGGTACTCTAGAGAACATGGAAACACTCCTATGGCTATGGGTCACCTAGAAACTGGAGTGAATCTCCAGAGAAGGCTAGCTTCCTAAACTTTGTATCACCAAAGACTGACTACTCTATGGTCTTGACAGGAAAAAGAGTGAGAAGGATATGCACTAAAACTGAAATTAAACTCTAATTGGTGATGCACCTAACTTAATGAGGAACATGAAAATATCAAATTTAAACACTTGTTACAATGACTGAAAAGATTCTTGCACAACCTATCACTTCTACTTCTGCATAAATATTTCACAAGCAGGTTTATGTATGCAGAATTCTTAAGAGGAAAAGATGATTTCACACTTAAAGATAAAACACACTTAAAACACAACTTGCAACTTGCATTAGTATTTTCATAAAATGCTCTACATCCTGAGACAAAAGCTAAGAGGAAATAAAACTTCACAGATAACTCTATCAAATCAGTTGATAAGCACAAAGATGCATAAGACAAGTAGGCACAAACTCCAATCAATGGCATTCAAGGTCTCCATTGTATTCCATATCAAGTAAACTGGTAAAATGAGTTACAAATTGTCAAAATTTGAGCAAAGATTGCAAAATCACAAGTCTCCAAAAGTTGCATAATCAGAACTAAGTACAAATGAGTCACATAAGAAACTATATCCATAGGCTTCCTCCTAAAATCCATCAAAAGAGGAACTAAAAATAGTTGGGGTTGGATACAACAGAAAAGCCCCAAATCTAGCACCTAAATCTACTCCAAAAGAGGTCACAATGAGTGAAAAAGTACAACATGACTTACTCTAACATAATGGCGCATAAAGCTGTTCACAAAAGGCTCCTAATTACCCTCCAAAGTCAATGAAATCTTCTCCTAAATTTCCTACAAATGTTGGACAACTCAAACAACTAGCTCCTATAAGTTTGGCATGTGTCTATCCACCTTCTCCAATCCCCTATATGCTTGGCATATTCCAAGGCATGACAAAACACTTAACACTTTGCATGTGTCTTTACAACCTCCTTTGCATTTAAGGATTATAAATAAACTTTAAATGATTTATAATTGCATCATTTAAGCTTAAATGTTTTACATTTTGAGTTTTAAAGCAAAGAAAATAAAAGCACCGAAGTGCTAACCCTAGAAAGAGGGGACAAAGTCATTACAAAAGTCTTAAAAGACTTGCATACCTCATCATGGCCCCTATCACTAACATGACTAAATGCTAGGAATATACCTCCAAGTCTTGGACCACAGTCTTATTAATGAAAAAGATACAAAATTAAAAAAGAATACAAAAAGCCCATCGGCTCTTAGGGCTTGAAACCCCAAAAGACAAAAAAAGTCGAGCAACTTTTGCAACTTTTCATTTTGCAATTTTTGGTTTCCACTGTGTGTGCTGCCATGAGTGGGCTTCATTTGGCCTCTGTAGAGGTTTCCTTGCTACTTTGAAATGCTTTTTCAATGATTCCATACACACAGAGCTTGATGAATGGCTTCAGACTGCTCAGGTGAGTAAAACAAATGTAATTTTGGAGCTAAAGCTTGTATATTTCATTTTTTTTATGCTCCTTTGTTTCACTGTATATGATAGATGTTTTATTTTGTATCATGGCCATGGCCATACATGTGTTTCACAAACTCTATTGTCTTCAATATGAATACAGAAATAGTAGAATGATTTTCTTTTGGTCGAAACTTGTTCTCTGTATTATGTATGGTTGTGTATCATCAATGTTCACTGTCGACTTTTCTTGTTAAAGAAGACTAAACTTTTAGAAGTTGATCTATAAAAGAGTTTTGAAGAAACAAACCCTAGTCATTTTTTTTTAAACAAACACAGTCACTCAGATATGCTTTACTCTTTCACTATTAGCAAAAAAATAATGTTAACTTTCCTTTGTTTACATGCTGCATTAGGGTTTGGTGGAGATCTTTAACTATACTTGATCCACCCATTATAGATAAACTCCGTTGCATTCTGTATCTTTTAATGGGTTCAAAAAGACACTTTTCCTTTGTTCTGTAGCAGCAATGCTTAAACTGTGTGCATACTTTCCTTGTCTCTCATGCTCTGTATACATTTTGAATGCAAAAAAGACCCTTCCTTGCAAAACTTGAGCATATCCTATAGCTTTCAAAACTTTGGATTCACTTTGCATTTAGCATATCCTACATATATTATGAAATATTGAATATACCAGATCTCTATAAAGTTTGAACACATTCTATCACTAATAATGAAAACACACTACTATCTTTCTTTGATCTCACTAAGGTTTACAAAACAAAACCCTTTAGTGTATATTTGAACCATATCTCATGACTCTTGTAGCTGCAGATCTTGTATTTTTGTTCTATAGAAGCATAGATATATGTTCATAAACTATGGGTCTTTATTTGATTTGCATTGTTATTCACATCTAAGGCACCAATTATAGCAGTAACTCTTCATGAGATCTCCTAAAGCTGTATCTTCTAATGAATAACACTGAGCAGTCTCAGTGGCATCAAACTTATGTATGTCCATTTTGCTTCTCATGACTTGTGTATATACATTATGAAATGTTTATAATCTAGGGTTACATACCTCATGCTTTTGAAGAAACTGCATATAGCTCTTTTGAAATGCTCCTGTAGAAGCTTCATTTAGTCCTTCATTCAATTCACTTGTAGTTTACTATGAGCATGTAATTTCATTGTGTTTGACATGCAATCAATCATGAAGGAAGTAAGAACTGTTTCTATTCTGTAGCTTGCATGACTGTCGTGATTGTCTTTACCCCACCTTTAGACTGCACCTTCCATTCATCTTTGCACCTGAGATGTCTAAAAACTCTTCAACATAGATCTCTGAGGTTTGAGGAGTCCTATAATTGTAGTTGCAGACTGTTACTTCTTTGTTGGCACTGTCCCCTTACACTTTGGTTTGTCCTATACTGATGACTATTCCTTCACTATTTATTAACAAGATCATTTCTGACATGACTATCACTCATTGTCCTTGCTCTGTATAGAGAAGATTGTTATATTCTTATCTATGACTGTCCTTCTCCATAGTTAGACTGTACAACTTGACTATCCTTGTGACTGTCTGTGGATTCTACTGAGGCTCACTTCTATCTTTCTGATAACTAAAACCTAAAAAGTCACATGATTGCTCATCTCTATATTAAGCATTGAGCAGGTATTTCACCATTTATGACAATGACATCAGTCAAATCATTTTTATTAATGATGAAATATATACTTAAAACTGATAAAGAGAATGCCTTTACACTCACATCCCTCTTAAAACACAAGAGGGAAGCATGCTAGGCTCGACTCTTATGGGAGCCCATTTCACTCCACATGTTGAAATTAGATAAACAAGTTAGTAACATAACTTGCTCTATACCTGCACAGGAAACAAACATGTTAGGAAAATAAGGGCACGTGATTGATATTCTTGATTATCTTGTTGCCTTCTCAAAGGTCCCTGTGACACTAACTAGTTTACTACATCTAAAAGTCAAAATGTATATTTGTAGATGTATATCATATGATATATGATGCCTTGTCATTGCTCTAACATCAGTTTTTCAATAGTTTTTTGTAGGTAACTAGGGGCAGCAAGGAGACAGCAGTTGAGTGCATGACAAGTGGACAACACGAGATGACACCAGACACGACAAACAAGACCAAGACTTGTCATTTAGGCAATGATGAGTCACCCTACCTCATATGCATATTTATCTTTTTAGTTTTCTATAAATGTATAGTTTCTCTTTCCATTTGCAGTCAAACAGTTAATCTCACGGCTTGTGTGAGACCTTATACATTTATTTTTTCAATAAAGATTACTTTCTTTGAAAAGATCTGTGAAATCCTTTCTATGTTATCTGCATTTGCATAAATGCAATCTAGTGTAATGTAATCCTTCTGATTCTATTTATGCATGTGCATGTAATGTAGCAGCAGAAATAAAATGTACCCTTCTTTTTCATTTAAGACACAAAAGCTCTACCTGATTGAGCTGTAGTGAAATTAGGTAACATTTTTGGTGACCTCTACTATATGTTTGCCTGCTAAACATCAGACCTGTTGCCTGAAGCTTATCCATTGGGCATAGGGTCACTCAAATACTTCTAAAACACTTGGACAACATATTTCTGATTTCTGCAACTTAGCAGGACAAAGTGAAAGACAACTGAAAACCTAAGCAAAAGAAAAAAAATAGAAAGGCAACTATCTAATTGTGTTGGACAGCACTTAGGGAATTGAAAAATGTATTTGGAAACCTATTCTAACCTATCCTAACCAGTAAAGAAGCTGGTCAAACAAAACCATTGACTGGCTTTACAAAATAACACCCCTTTCTAATTAACAACTGATACATTACATGATTATATATTGCTGAAAGAACATGAAACACATGCAAATATTCAATAGACTGTTGTAATGTTTTAGGAAAATTGCAAATAAACTCACTTACACCTTGATTTTGATCATGCCTATTTCTATCCTAGACTGGACAAGTGAGCTAAATTTGACCACTTTCAGCTGCAACTCCAAAATTAGTTTCTTCTTCAATTGCATCCTCATACTTGGGTGCAAGCATGACCTCTGGTACTTAAGTGGCCTCCATACTAGCTAAATATCTAATTGGACAACCCCTAGAATGGATACAACTTGGACTCTCATTATTGGTTGCTTCACATTCTTCCTACTTTTCATGGTTGTCCTGCTTCGTGGCTAAGTTTGGACTACAGAGAAAATCATCTAGATGCTTAGAAAAAACAACATTACCTTCACCTTGCATAATAAGTTGCCATGTTGATTCCTCCTCCATGGTCAATGGACAATCCTCTTCCACTAGGGTGTCTAACAATGCATCAAAGCTATAAGCTATCAGCTCTTGAAAGGCTCTTAGGGACAACAGGTTCAGGTTCAAAATCTTCATTATTATTCAAGGAGGTACACTTCAAATTAGGACTTTTTTCTTCAATGAAGGAAGGCAAAAACTCAAACATTGAAGTAGCCTCTTGAAGCAAACTTTTAGTTGATATATTAGCCTCAAGCTCTTCAGTACAGCAGAAAGGAAGCTCCTCCAACTAGCTAAGACCTTGCAAATTAGATTCATGAGAAGTTTCTTGACTTGAGAGAATGAACTCCTCTCTATCAGGACTAGATTCCTCCTCTTGCTTCAACACTTGTTTAAACTTGTGAACTTGCTATTCTAGTTCATCATGATTGTCAACTTCTCCTAAAAGGTCTAACTCCTTGTCATCCAACATTAAACAAAACTGCTCAATTATGCCTGTGCACATCTCTCCAAAAATCTCAACATTAGCTTTCTCATGCATAACATCCTCAAATATATCAAAGCTCATAACTTGGAGAATGGTGTCAGGTTTAGATTTATGCTCTTCTTCATGGTCCAAGGCTCCATTTTCATATTGATTATCGTCAATTAGCAATTCCTCAGATTGTTTGATATCCTCTTTCTATTCTAAAATTGTTGTTAGAGTGGAAAAACTCACATCTTCTTCATTCCAAACTGTAAACTACTCTTCCTGACCAGCCTCTTTCACCATTTCACCTTACTATCCTATTGGAACATTTTCACCATCTTTTACGAAACAAGGAAGCTGATAAGTTAGAGCATTCAAAGACACTTCTTGAAAGGTCTTTTCTTATCCAATATTCTTCTGTTCTAATCTGTATTCCTCCGTAGTTAAATGCAACAATTTTATATTTCTATTTTCCTCCATGTTGAGTGAGCTATGCTGGTCAAAAACTTGCTCTTCTTTTGCTTTCTGGATGTTAGGAAGAGTTGAGATGAAGCTAGGAATGGAAAGGGCTGCCTGGGTTTCACACCTTTTTTGGCATTGATAATCTAAGTAAGCTTGACTACTTTGCACCTGAGCAGACAAAAACTTCATTTGCTCCTTTTTAGAAGCTATCTCTCCTTTAAGACTTCTTTCAAACTGTACTCTTTTTGTCACCCGCTCTTGATCATAAACAAAGGATTGCTCAGCCAACTCTTGCTGCTGCAAGATAATCTTTTTCTACTTCTTGATGTCAACCAACATCCAATACATGTGTGAGAACTCCTTACTAACGTCACTAATCTTCATATGTTCAAGCTTTTGGCTTAAAACCCACAAAACAGAATCAAATTTTTGGATTAGATCCAACACATTCTTGTAAGGGTGCTCTTGAGGCTGATTGTGTGAATAATCATGCTGGTTAGCATCAAAAACCTCTTTTTGGGGTTGAATTTGATCATATATCAACTGGTATTGAGATTGAGCAAGGATGGGAGGGTGGAAAACATGATAGGATTACTGGTAATCTACTGTTACAAGATCATTTGGAATAAAAATAGCAAGTTGTTCTGTGTGATATGGTTGGTAAGGGGGCATATATGCATGATTTTCATGGAATGGAGGTGAAAAACCATCACAGTGCTGATAACTAGACATTGCAAGAGTAAAACATGAAACATAGGCAAGTCTAGATAACTGATTTGGAATGTATATAGACAACAGGGTCTTGAAACACTAAGAAATGAGTTATAACACCAAATAGAGTCACCACGTGCTAAGAAAATACTTTCAAATGGTCGAAAACTAACAAGTAACACCAACCTCATTAGTTACTTGTACCTGGACTGCTAAAACCGGCTAATTCTTCACTTGTAGAGTCACTAGGTGTGTGAATATTGCCTCCAAAGGCTGATATTGTTGAATACACACCAAATATCAACAATGAAAAGAGGACTTGTGGACTATGATAGTCCAGTCGATCCAACCAGAAGTGCCAAAAACTGTTATCTCTGAAAGTTGCACCCTACCAATTTGTAGAAAATTGGTACTCTAGAGGAACATGGAAACACTCCTATGGTTGTGGGTCACCTAGAAAATGGAGTGAATCTCTAGAGAAGGCCAACTTCCTAAACTTTGTATCACCTAAGACTGATTACTCTATGGTCTTGAAAAGGAAAAGAGTGAGAAGGATATGCACTAAAACTAAAATTAAACTCTAATTGGTGATACACCTAACTTAATGAGGAACATGAAAATATCATATTTAAACACTTGTTACAATGACTGAAAAGAATCTTACACAACCTATCACTTCTACTTCTGCATAAATATTTCACAAGCAGGTTTATGTATGCAGAATTCTTAAGAGGAAAAGATGATTTCACACTTAAAGATAAAACACAATTAAAACACAACTTGCAACCTGCATTAGTATTTTCTGCATAAAAGGCTCTAAATCTTGAGACAAAAGCTAAGAGGAAATAAAACTTACTTCACAGATAACTCTATCAAATCAATTGATAAGCACAAAGATGTATAAGACAAGTAGGCACAAACTCCAATCAATGGCATTCAAAGTCTCCACTGTATTCCATATCAAGTAAACTGGTTAAATGAGTTACAAATTGTCAAAATTTGAGTAAAGATTGCAAAATCTACTATATCCATTAGCTTCCTCCTAAAATCCATCAAAAGAGGAACTGAAAATAGTTGGGGTCAGATACAATAGAAAAGCCCCAAATCTAGCACCTAAATATGCTTCAAAAGAGGTCACAATGAGTGAAAAAGTCCAACATGACTTAGTCTAACATAATGGCACATAAAGTTGTCCACAAAAGGCTCCTAATTGCCCTCCAAAGTCAATGAAATCTTCTCCTAAATCTCCTGCAAATGTTGAGCAACTCAAACAACTGGCTCCTATAAGTTTGGCATGTGTCTATCCACCTTCTCCAATCCCCTATATGGTTGGCATATTCCAAGGCATGACAAAACACTTAACACTTTGCATGTGTCTTTACAACCTCCTTTGCATTTAAGGATTACAAATAAACTTTAAATGATTTATAATTGCATCATTTAAGCTTAAATGTTTCACATTTTGAGTTTTAAAGCAAAGAAAATAAAAGCGCTAAAGTGTTGACCCTAGCAAAAGGGGACAAAGTCATTACAAAAGTCTTACAAGACTTGCATACCTCATCGTGGCACCTATCACTAACATGACTAAATGCTAGGCATATACCTCCAAGTCTTGGACCACGGGTTTACTAATGAAAAAGATGCAAAAATTAAAAAAGAATACAAAAAGTCCATCGAGCTCTTAGGGCATGAAACCCTAAAAGACAAAAAGGTTGAGCAACTTTTGTAACTTTTCATTTTGCAATTTTTGGTTTCCATTGTGTGCGCCGCCATGAGTGGGCTTTGTTTGGCCTCTGTAGAGGTTTCCTTGCTACTTTGAAATGCTTTTTCAATGATTCCATACACACAGAGCTTGATGAATGGCTTCAGACTACTCAGGTGAGTAAAATAGATGTAAGTTTGGAGCTAAAGCGTGTATATTTCATTTTGTTTTTGCTCATTTGCTTCACTGTATATGATAGATGTTTTATTTTGTATCATGGCCGCGGCCATACATGTGTTTCACAAACTGTATTGTCTTCAATATGAATACAGAAATAGTAGAATGATTTTCTTTTGGTTGAAACTTGTTCTCTATATTATAAATGGTTGTGTATCATCAGTGTTCACTATCGACTTTTCTTGCTGAAGAAGACTGAACTTTTAGAAGTTGATCTATAAAAGAGTTTTGAAGAAATAAACCCTACTCCTTTTTTTATTTTTAAACAAACACAATCACTCAGATATGCTTTACTCTTTCACTGTCAGTGAAAAAATATTGTTACCTTTCCTTTGTTTACATGCTGCATTAGGGTTTGGTGGAGATCCTTTAAGTATACTCGATCCACCCATTATAGATAAACTCCATGGCATTTTGTATCTTTTAATGGGTTCAAAAAGACACTTTTTCTTTGTTCTGTAGCAGCAATGCTTGAATTTTGTGCATACTTTCCTTGTCTCTCATGCTCTATATACATTTTGAATGCAAAAAAGACCCTTCCTTGCAAAGCTTGAGCATATCCTATAGCTTTCAAAACTGTGGATTCACTTTTCATTTAGCATATCTTGCATATATTATGAAATATTGAATATACCAGATCTCTATAAAGTTTGAACACATTTTGTCACTGATAATGAAAACACACTGCTATCTTTCTTTGATCTCAGTAGGGTTTACAAAGCAAAACCCTTCACTGTATAGTTGAACCATATCTCATGACTCCTGTAGCTGCAAATATTTTATTTTTGTTCTATGCAGCATAGATATATGTTCATAAACTGTGGGTCTTCATTTGATTTGCATTGTTATTCACATCTAAGACACCAATTATAGCAGTAACACTTCATGAGATCTCCTAAAGCTGTATCTTTTGATGAATAATTCTGAGCAGTCTCAGTAGCATCAAACTTATGGATGTCCATTTTGCTTCTCATGACTTGTGTATATACATTATGAAATGTTTATAATCTAGGGTTACATACCTCATGCCTTATGAATAAACTGCATATAGCTCCTTTGAAATGCCCCTGTAGAAGCTTCATTCAGTCCTTCATTCAATTCACTTGTAGTTTACTATGAGCATGTAATTTCATTGTGTTTGACATGCAATCAATCATGAAGGAAGTAAGAACTGTTTCTATTCTGTAACTTGAATGACTGCCATGATTGTCTTTACCCCACCTTTAGACTGTAGCTTCCATTCATCTTTGCACTTGAGATATCTAAAAACTCTTCAACATAGATCTCTGAGGTTTGAGGAGTCCTATAATTATAGTTGCAGACTGCTACTTCTTTGTTGGCACTGTCCCCTTACACTTTGGTTTGTCCTATACTGATGACTGTTCCTTCACTATTTATTAACAAGATCATTTCTGACATGACTATCACTCATTGACCTTGCTCTATACAAAGAAGATTGTTATATTGTTATCTATGATTGTCCTTCTCCATACTTAGACTGTATAACTTGACTATCCTTGTGATTGTCTATGCATTCTACTGAGGCTCACTTCTATCTTTCTGATAACTAAAACCTGAAAAGTCACATGATTACTCATCTCTATATTAAGCTTCAATTGAGTAGGTATTTCACCATTTATGGCAATGACATTAGTCAAATCATTTTTATTAATGATGAAATATATACTTAAAACCGATAAAGAGAATGCCTTACACTCACATCCCTCTTAAAACACAAGAGGGAAGCATGTTGGGCTCGACCCTTATGGGAGCCCATTTCACTCCACATGCTGAAATCAAATAAACAAGTCAGTAACATAACTTGCTCTATACCTGCATAGCAAACAAACATGTTAGGAAAACAAGGGCACATGATTGATATTCTTGATTATCTTGTTTCCTTCTCAAAGGTTCGTGTGACACTAACTGGTTTACTGCATCTAAAAGTCAAACTGTATATTTGTAGATGTATATCATATGATATATGATGCCTCGTCATTGCTCTAACACCAGTTTGTCAACATTTTTTTGTAGATAACTAGGGGCAGCAAGGAGACAGCAGCTGAGTGCATGACAAGTAGACAACATGGGATGACACTAGACACAAAAAAAAGGACCAAGACTCGTCATTCTAGCAATGACGAGTCACCCTACCTCATATGCATATTTATCTTTTTAGTTTTCTATAAATGTATAGTTTATCTTTCCATTTGCAATCAAACAATTAGTCTCACGGCTTGTGTGAGACCTTATACATTTATTTTTTCAATAAAGATTACTTTCTTTGAAAAGATCTATGAAATCCTTTCTATGTTATCTGCATTTGCATAAATACAATCTAGTGTAATGTAATCCTTTTGATTCTATTTATGCATGTGCATGTAATGTAGCAGCAGAAATAAAATGTACCCTTCTTTTTCATTTAAGACACAAAAGCTCTACCTGATTGAGCTATAGTGAAATTAGGTAACAATTATGTTGTAAATAAAACCTTTTATATAATGTACTCTAAGATTTACTCAAAGTATAATTATTACTTTAAAAGCATGTCATCCACAAATAACTAATTTAATGAATATTTATAACTTGCATCCAAATACCAACCAATAATGTTAAAGAAGATTAGAGTACATCACTAAAATAATTCTTTCTATACAAATCCTCACAAACAATAAAAAATCACTTTAATTGGAGCAAAATTAACTAATGTTAAACCACCTAGTGTTGGAATAGGTGTGTTGTACACCTTGCATAACATTGATTATTTTATTTATGTTAAATAAATATTTATTTGTGGTGCATTTTAATTGATGTCTTTAGCCACATTAGATATTTATTTGGGTGCCACTTGTAAACATTGTATATAACATTGGGTTAGTTATTTTGTGTGTGGGACAGAGAATAATTAATTGAGAAATTATTTAATATTGGGCATAAAGTGAAAATTTAGTTGCAAATATTAAATGAGGGGTCAATGGTTTTGTGTATCCATGGTTTTGGAACACATGGTTTTCTCCATACTACATCTTGTATTTGTGTGAGCTTGATTCTATAAAAGCAAGCACATGGTTAGTAGTTGGGGTTGGCTTGTTGGTTGTTTTGGCTGTAGGTTGTGTGAGAGACTATCATTGTATTGATTTTCTATTGTGAGTCCATTTTGTGAAGCATGGCATGGAATGTGTGGTTACATGTTTGGGCACATGGAGGATGCATTGGAGGAGCTTTGTCATACCCCAAATTTTGACTATGATTTACTTTTTACTTGAACATAATTAGTACTTAATTATGCATGAATTAATGATTTGACATTGTGTGAAAATGTCAGGATAAAACAATGATATCATGAGTTTATGTTTATATGATTAGAATTTAGACATGTGATTATAAGATGTCATAATTATTTATTCATAAGGTTTATGGATTGACTAATGATGCACTAATCCCAGTTTGGTGATTGCAAGTTGTAACCAGGAAACAGGTTTTCAACCCTCCAAGAAAGAGAGGGAGAGCATCATCAGAGAGAAGAGAATAGATGTATGGATAAGAATAGATTATTTTGCATCTAAGTCTCGTGCGTTCATAGTTTAGTGAACTTTCGTTGAGTAAGGTAAGTTATGTTTGACTAATTCGTCTAAGTTTGGTTCTGACTTGACAAATCGTCGATTGTCAACTAGATTCATTAAGCTGAGGTTATTGTTGTGTTGGAGTTCTCTCAAATCTGCAGAGGGTTTGCCAGTTCCAATGCACAAGCAGATTCGGCCAACTAATACAGGAGGTTGCATGAGCTGCCTCCTCTTCACTTTTGGTTCTGTTGCACCAAGGGGGGTATCCCTATTAGCTAAAGATTTAACCTTGACTCGCCCTATGACATAAAGATTTAGCTTTACACAATAGGCAGAATACTCTCATGTATGGACCAAGATATGCATGATAAATCACAAGACTGGCAATATTCTTGGACATATCTAACTAGTTGAGGATGAGAGTATGCAGGGGTCCTATTCCTACTCCTACAACTAACAGGCGGGAATTATGAAATGGTTTGTTTTTAAGTTTTGGATGCAAGACAGGGGTTTTGGATCATAACTACTACACAAGGAGCAGACTGGTGCCTACCTCAAGGCAAGGAGTCAACTAGACGTATACAAGAGAATGATTTGCATTGGCATTCAAGTTTCAAGGGGTTAGAACTGGTGTTTGCCTTACAAATACCACCCAAGACTGAGTATTTAATTGCCTCTACTTACAAATATCCTAGCTAACATACATTCTTCTCCATACTTAACCTAAAACAATTTAATCCTCTCCTTGAATGGAAGTCACAGATCAAGTATGCAATACAGTAATTTTGTATCCTATAATCTGAGGAACCCTTAGAAACAAGATTCAAAAGAAGGAATGCATACGACAAATGGAGATAGATAACTAAACACATGCATTAAAGCATTTCTCATATAAAAACAATAATGAAACTGAACATGTGTGCAAAATACATTCATATTTCAACTCATTAACTCCAAAAAAGAGATAGAACAACTAAGAACAACTCTGTTTTTCGTTATTTTTTCCAGAAAATGCCCAAGTCTTCAACAACCTAATGAGTAACACAGTTTGCATTTTATAGCAAGACTGTGTACTCAACAATAATTACATGGCATTTCAAAATTTTGCCAAATACATTGCACCCAAAATGGCACCCAAAACATTGAATGTAGCCACGAGAAACAGAGGAGAGAGCAGGTGAGTTCGGGATCTGCACCGCCGCCTAAAGATTTTCTCATCAAAATTTGTAGTTGGCATGTCCCCTCAACCCATACTCCTCTGCAATTTGCCATTAATGCCCAATCTACCTGCGGGATGCAGCAATTGCGTACTCTAGAGCTCTTCCTACCTGGAATGCAACTACGGACCGTGGAAAGCCCCTCCTGTTGAAAATTTGAATTAGGGCTATCGATCTCTTTTCTTCCCGCCGAGGTTTGCGGCTTCAATCACGTTGGTTTGTCCTTGACCAATAAAAACATGCCACACGGGCACCCCCTTCTATCACTGACTTTTCCTTCGCAGCATACATTTTGCCTTCTCCGCCTCAGTTGTCTTTTAAATTCTTGTATATGCAAAAGCATATACATACAATAGTTTTGGACATGTGGCAGCCGCTGATTTGCTCTCCATCGCTAGGAAATTGCATATCCATCGGCCATTGGAATGACCCTGGGAGTATTCGCCGATAAGCAACGTTATGCTGACGAGCCAATGTATCTTTTCCTTTTGCATATGCGGGATACAATGCTTCACATACAAGGCAAACCCCAAAACATTATGAAACATATTTAAACTCACCATCAGGTCTGGCTTGTATCTCCCCCATGCACATAATCTTGTATATTGCATATACATATGCAACATACAAGCTGCGGATTCTAGCTCATTTATCAATCAGAATGTATACCCTCTTAAAATTCAACTTGCATCTTGACTTTCACATTCCACATTGTATATTTTCATTGTATGCTCATCGGCTTGTATATCGCATATACAAATGTGAATATACATACCACGGACCTCAAACCTGTATAAAACAATTTTAAACTTCAATCAGGTCCAGGCATTGTATGTTTTACCTCCTTTGTATATCGGCGATATACAAGCTGTGGACGTCAACCTATTTATGAGGCAGATTGGAGAATCCCTTGAAATCCATGTTGTATCTTTTTCCTTGCATCATTACTTTGTATATCGCAAACATACAACACGGATATACAAAACAAAATATACAATCCGAATCTCAAACCTGTATCAACCAGAATGTATAATTTCTCAGGTCTGGGCCTTCCATATTCGGTTGGATGTGCCAACATACAATCGCTTTTGTATGCAACTGGTGGGCCCAACCCTTTGTTTTTCTTCTTTGCACATTGACAATGCATATCTCCTTTGTATGTTGCCGCCAATGTACATTATGCCTTGCATCTTGGCAATGTATTTTTCCATTATATGTGCATCGGCCATCGGGAAAACATTTTGCTTGGTTGCTGATGCATACCTTCTTGCTGATAACAAACTGCCATCGGAAAGACCACCACAATCAGCCAGACATCCCACAGCTCGATCGATAACCCAAGTTACACCGATGACCCTTTCACTGTATCGAATGTATAAGACCCTTGCACATTTCCTTTGTATGTCGAATATACAACGCGAACATACAAACCCTTTTACATACAAGCAAGGAATCTTTCCTAGAATATGCCTGTAATGTATAACCCGATATGCATACAACTATTTTTTGCACCTTTTAAGGCCGATTGAACATATTTTGGAAAGTGTCTGCAAATTTAAATGCTTAAAGCCCAAATGCTTATGCAGGCACTAACATGTTGAAAACTAAGTTAGGTTAGAACATGACCGTCAAAAAGGAAATGGTTGATAGTCATTATTTCTTTATGTGATATGAATATAAAATTATATTACTAGAACAAATAAATACTATTAGTTAAACTACTTTATTATCAGTAATTCTTGATTAGAACTCTATTATGATAATTTATCTATTTTAATGTTTAAGAAATTTTGAGAGGGGGAGAATACCTTGACCCCATTCTCATATCTTATCATGTGCTAGAGACAACATAAGTATACGTTGTATACACCTATTTTGTTGTTGTTAAATATCTATTTAATATGAATTTTAAGTTTAAACCAATTGTATGTAGTCGATGAGCATTTTTAGGAATGTGGTGTTGTTGCAAATTTAATGCAAAACCACTTCATGTATTTTGTGGGCACTCGACTCCTTTCCTCCATGTTGGTTATGGAGAGAAAGGAGGAGTTTACAAACAATTTAGGAGTGGTCTTTATGACTAGTAACTCCATCATTTCTACATGCCACTTTAGAGTGTGAATAGGCATAGATGTAGGAAGAATATATGTTGTTATGGAGGATTGTAGTGGGATAAAAACTCCTTAAGAATTGATCTTAGCTCAATTGGTAGGGAGAGGAGGCTACAAGTTAGTGGCAGTTGGGCATGGCTTGTGATAGCGTTAGCTATGCTTGCTCAGTTTTGTTCTCATCAATAATCTGTAGGAGCGAAGGACTGTGTGAGACGTGGAGCTCTGTTATCATCAAGAATCTGTAGGAGCAAAGGACTGCATGAGACACAAAGCTTTGTTATCATCAAGAATCTGCAGGGAAATAGAGACAAACGTAGAGGAGGTTATTAAGATATCTAAGGTTTTTGGGAAACCATTGATGCTTTAAGGTAAGGATATCTCTTATAAGCAACTCATTCCATTATTAAACTACAATATTCCCATTCTGTATGAACATACAGAGATATGATGAAACCACACATAGAATGCATGTGATAATAGAGTATGAATTTATGAGAGACACAACAAAAATGTCAATGAATAGCAGTATAAAACCACGGAGGATAAACAATAGAATGTTTTAGTTATAATAGGAATACTATGGAAGATAACTTTTTCATGCCCTCATTTTGTATCATCGAACCCATAGAGAAAATATTGTAAACTTTGTTGCTTTGATAGACATAGGATTATGGAAGAATATTATGAATAGCATTGTTTACACAAAGGTTTATAGTATGTAGAAAGTTGTCACTTAACTTGGTATACTCGAGCAAACATAGGTTTCTTTTAGCTATCAAAACACCAAATCTGTGTAGAAATCTAGCATATAAAAATGCAAAGGCTGAACTTTATGAGAACTCGATATAAACCTAAGAGTTGAGATGAGTAAGATTAAATAAAGTTAGAGAATGATAGAATCTCATTTTACAATGATTTATATGTATAAGTTTTAATGTTTATAATAAAAAGTTATGGTGATAGATATTCACTTATATAGAATATATAAATGATATTGATATAATTGAAAACACCTAAGTATAGTGATACAATATCACATATGCATTATACAAATAATGAAAAGCATTATCATGATATACAAAGGATGTTAAAATATGAGTTCATAACCTATCCTATATCAAAATTCAATGGACTTAAGAAGACCAAGAGGTTGAAAATATATTATTATTTTAGACTCAAACCTATTTATGTTGAAAGATTGAATTTAGTCAAAAGATTAGTTATGATAATGATAGTATTCATTAAGATCTTATATGAATGAGGATATACCTCATGTATTATGTTTATACATGTTATGAGAAATGTGAATTCAAACAATGTCTAAGTGGTCAAGAGAAGACTAGAGGTTATCATTTCCATGTTATATTATTATTAATTTTTACCTTTGGAAAACAAGAGTATTTGATATTTCAATGTGTTGGGATAGAGAAGTTAAATCCTTAGATTTGACCCAGAAGGGTAAAGAAATATTGAAAACTCTTAAATCGGTTAAATAACATTGAATTAGTCTATTGTTTATTATGGTCGACAATGAATGGTCGAGAAACCATAGATCAAGACAAGTATAATTTAGGAAGAGTCTAAGAAGCACTTATGATAAAATAAATGATTTCTTGATAGAGTCAAAAAAACTTGATATATTACACAAGAGTGCTCAATCTTTGGGTCATTGAGTAGAATGACAAGAAGTCATAGACCCTAGTATTTGCAAGTATGCAAAAAGGAACTCTTTGAAAGGATAAAGTCACCTAAACCCATATATTATGTATATCCTAGATTGAGGATTAATTCTAAGTCAGATTAACTAGGATTTGAGTTTAGTCAAGACAATTCATGTCTAAAGATTCTAGTCAAGAAAGTCAAACTGTAGGATGTTGTAGTTTCCAATTTGAGTAAGAGGTGTGTGAACATATGACTACATTTATTACAAATGTCTATTTATAGATAAACTTTGGCCAAAGTGATGCATTTGTCTCTGCATGCATTAGTTGGTTCACTGTGTCTAGATAGCGTAACTTGATAGAATAACCATACTTAGCTAGAAGATTTTCTAGAGTTGTATGGTTGATTAAGCTATGTAGGACACAACACTAGGACTCAGATGGAAACTTGTTGGTTCCTTATGTCTATACTCTTTGTGAATGGTAGTGCTACTTCCAGATGGAAGATGGGCGAGGGACCGCTAGTCTGTGGTTGGAGGAAAAGCACTCAGATGATGCTCTCCCTTTATAGCAGAAGACACGCCGAGAGTTGTTAGACAGATACCAAATTCTAGATGTAGTATACTTCATGATATGATTTATGATTTTCAAACTTATATAAAATTATTCATATTGCCAAGTGCAAATTATTTGTAAATGGAAAGTGAAATGATTTCACTATGATTTTCTCTTTGAATATATTGTAATTTCAAGGTTGAAAAATATGCAAAAAAGATATACATTTAGTTCTATTTGATTATTGTCAACAATGAAAGTGTGAATCACCTAGGATAAGCTAAAACCAATCTAACTATCCAATTCACAAATTCAAATGACCTCTAGATTAGACTAAATATCAATGCATAATTAAACTAATTTTGTACCCTATCTCTATGTATTCCTATTGATATGTCCTAATTGATACTATGCTAGATGACGTTCTTAATTAGATAATGTTGAGTGCTCAAAATGACAGAACTTTCTTGCATACAAATTACTTTTTGGAAATGGAGAGGAAGGCCTCAATTTATAGATTTTTGGAGGAGAGGATGGAGGGCCAGGATTGAATTGAAAGATCAAGGGATCAAATTACTTGATGATCCTCAAGAAAGGAGAGTTGGACAAGTGTCATGAGGAGGTTGGATGAGGGAATTGCCCCAAGACTCAAGGGAAGATCAATAGATGAAATTGAGTGGTTGAATGGATGAATGGCTAGGATTGGGTAGGTGTATGACATGTAAGGATTCATTTATGAAAATGTATAGTTTGGATTTTGTGAGGAATTTAAAATTGGATGAATAGTGCCACATGGAATTTAAAATTCCATGAATAGTAACACTTAGAGTGGAAGAAAAGAAATATAGGACAAATGTACACTTTTTAGAAGATTTGCCTATGCTTCCAAAGTACCACTTGTCATGTACATGCATGTATATTGAATGACAAGTGGACTTCTAGAAACATGGGGATTTGTAAGTGTGAGTTAATTTTAATTAACTCATGTGCACATGTTTAAGAGGAAAATAATGACGATTACTAAAAGTAATCAAAAGTGGATAAAATAGGGATATTTATTTAATTTTTGGGAGTGCATATGAACTATAGTTTGTCAAAATATTTAATTTTTTGAACTATAGTAGAGGAAATTGATTTTTTAGTGATAGGGGAAGATAAAAAAAATATTAATTAAATAATTACAAATTATTTAATTAACGTGTGTATTGGGTGAAATGGTGTGAATTGTCAAGTCTAGAATGTGGAGGATAGATGAAGGTGGTTGTGACCATTTTTAGGTGTCTACATTTTGTCCCTCTTTGATATGGCATCATTACTATCAAGGTTGATGGGATATCAAAGAATAGTTGGATAATTAGGATGTCCCAGTCAGCTGACAGGAGAGGGAAGAATAGTGAGGTGTGTTGGTGCCAACCTAGGGTTAGGGTTTTGAGCTTGAGCATTTGCAGCTTTTTTCATTCAAACCCTAAAATTTTTGAATCCGTCGGTAGGACTATTGCTTTGTCTCAGTGATCGCGTTGTTTTCAATGGTTTGTTCTTTTCATCGCCAAGACAACCTACATCGGCAACCCAATTCTTGTTTCCGCTGATCACCGATGGGGATCCAAGCAAAAATCCAAAGTGTTCATCGGTGTAACAATGGCCATCGGCGACCTCATCTATGGTCTTTCCAACAGGCCGATGGGATGTGCAGGGTGGGCCGTCGGTGTGATAAATGTCATCAGCGTGCTATGGGGGCTTCCTTCCGATGTGAAGGGTCTTTCCGATGGTGGTTTGTTCCTGTGGTCTGCGGTCGGCGTGACAAGTGACATCGACGGGGCAAGAAGATATTGCTCCAAAACTTTAGGTTGCATCGATGGAGGTGGCTATCGGAGTAACATTACATGTTAGGCGAGTTGGCAGAGTATTCCCCGATGAGGCTGGTCTGGCCGACGGAGTGTGGTTCAAAGGTTTTATCGGCAAGATTTGCGAGGTCGGTGTAGTGCGGAGGGGTTGTCCCAATGGTTTGGGTCACACTGAAAGGGGTCTTGGTGTCGGCAGGAGTTGGGCCGACAGGCTACTAGCGGTTGGTTCGAGGGTCGCGGGGAGGAAAATTGTGTGACACTAAGTTTACGTGCGGCCTGGTTTATAAAGCCATTAGAGGATCATTGCGGGGTGAATGTGGGACAATATATCTCACAGATAGGAAAAGTCAGCGATAGAAGGGGTGTTCGCGTGGTATGTTTTTATTGGTCAAGGACAAATCAACATGATTTAGGCCGCAGATCTTGGTGGGTAGAGATAAATCGATAGTTCTATTCAAAAGGAGGGTTTTCCATGTATCTGCAACTGTTTCAGGGCGGGAAAATTGTAGGGCACGTAGTCTGCTACGTTTCCAAGGCCAAGAGTTGGTATGCCATTAATGGCAGATGTTACAGAAGTATGGTCGAAGGCATGGACGGACCAACTACTTGATTGAAGAAGAAAATCCCCAAGCGGTGGCACAGGTCTTGAGTTCAACCACTCCCAGCTTTCTTTTCTGCCTACTACATTTAATGTTTTGAACAACATTCTCATGGTGCTCTGTATTTGGTAGAATTTCAAAATTTTGGTTGCCATGTAATTAATTGCTGAGTGTACACAGTCATGCTATAAAGGGCTAACTGTGTCACTCATTTGTTGTTGTTGAAAACTGGACAAGTTTTGGTGCTGTAATAAAATACAACCTCGTTGGTGGCTCTATTTTTTGGGTGTCTTATGAGTTTATGAATCTCGTGTTGTATGTTTTATGCATAAGTTAACTGGTTTCATGTTGTTTTATATGAGAAATGCTCTGTTGCATGTGTTTAATCATTTGTCTCCAAGTTGTGGGTGTATTTTCTTTTGAATCAGAATAGCTAAGGGTTATTTAAGATTCAGGGATATGGGTTTTCTATATTGAATGTTTAATCTCCTACTTTTGTTCAAGGAACAAATTAAATGTTTCAGGTTAATCATTGAGAAAGTATGTTGCAATAGGGATACCGTCAAGTATGAATGATTAAACACTTGATTTTTGGGAAGTATCTGTAAGGCAGATACTAAAGCTCCCCTTGAAACCTAGTCACTGATCTAAGCTTATGATAACCATTCACATGTGTATGTCTATTGACTCCGAGCCCTGGATAGGCACCAATCTGGTCTTGTGTTGAGGTTACAACCAAGGTCCTAGTTTTGTATCCAAATACAAAATCAAACTCAAACTTCAAATACAAACCTTTAGGACATTAGAGGTAGTTTAGGACCAAAATCCTCTATCTCACAACTAATCATAGGCCCAATGCTAGCCCCTTTGCACTTATTTCATAGTTTTGGTCTGCATAAAAGAGGATTTATCTACTTTGTGTCAACATCCCAGCTAGCTCATAGATGCATTTCATAGATGTTGAATAGGGAATACCCCCCTTAGTTCTACAGAGCCTAAAGAAGAAGAGGAGATATTTATAGGGTCTATCTCCTGTACTATTGGCCCCTGGCCCGGGAATCCTGTTGATCAATGATGGCTACCTTGTAGGGATAACTGGGAAGAAGCATCCAGTCTGGGAAAAATCCAACAGATTTGGCGACTCTACTGGGGACTTTGTGTAAGAACCCTGGTTTTAAAAGAAAATAATTCCTAGTTGTAGGTGGCGACTCTGAACCAATCTCCCAACCAGTAAGGTAAAATTTGTAGGGGAGAAGATCCCTGCATAACCCTTTGTCTGAAGAATTACCTAGAAAAAAGGGACTATTCAAGCTAGTCAAGAGGGTTCTCCTAGAAGTAATGATAATATTCAAGACAATCTAGGATCTTTAGAGTGGACATTACCTTATTTTTCAAACACTGAGGCTAAAATCCAGAATGTATATGAAAGACAACAAGGTGTAAATTTGAGAGTGAGATCAGAGGTATTTTAGGAACGCCCTTTCTTAGATCCCTCTGATAGATTTGAAGAGACTGAGTCCCCAAGGGATGATGATGATGACCAGAATGGAATGAGACCATCCACTTCTATGCCCAAAGATGAATAATTAGTTGAAGAAATCAAAAGCTTAAGAGCTGAATTAGAATATCTACAGGTAGTAAAGATTAGAGATGACATCAGACAAAAGGTGCAAGCTCTGAGAGTTGCTCAAAATGATTCGGTCCCAACCCTTGATAATGGAAATGTGTTGAGAAACCAGCACAAAAATGAAGTTCAGGATCTGCATAATGATCAAAGACAGAATGCAAATAATGCTAGAGTACCATTAAATAATGTAAGAAATCAGAATGTTAACAGGAATGCAAATGCAAATTAGTTTGGTAGACAGCCTATGCAGCTAGACAGATTTAGGCAGTTAGTTTTTGATGGCATTCCGGGTTACCCTAACCCTATTGATAAACATGTGAGGCCACAGGTGCCAAATTTTTTAGGAAATAATGTTGTATCGGGTGAGGATCACTTGAAGGCTTTTTAGAATGTCATGGACAATTTTGAAGTTGAGCATGAAGATGTATTTATGAAATTATTTATGCAGTCCTTGGTTGATGAAGCTAGGGAATGGTATAAAAGTTTGCCTGACTGAAGTATCTCATCATGGGATGATTTTAGGAGAATCTTTAAAGAACAGTATGGTGACAAGACTGACCCAAGCTTTTTTGTAAATGAATTCACTAGTATTACTAAAGGGTCAAATGAGCAGCTCGCGGATTTTAATGCTAGATTTACTAAAGTGTTGAACAAATTGCCACCTCACATGAGGCCTAATGAACCAATGTGCATAGTGTTGTACATAAATGCTTTTGATGCCAAAACAACATATGGGTTAAGAGATAAGGGTCCTGCTAGTCTCAGGGATGCATTCAGAATTGTAACAAATATTGAAAATAATAGAAAAGCGTCTGGCAAGACAAACATAAGAGATGATGTAAAAATTCTCCAAAATCCAAATATTAAATCTCAGAGTGCTCAAGGTAATGCATCTACTTCTGAGGATAAATTAGATAAATTGACAACTTTTGTCAAGGACCTGAGTTACAGACTTGCTAAAAATGAAAAAGGGATAGGTCATGACAGGCAGGTCTACCAAAGACAAGAAAAGAGACCATCATTGCATGATATGCCATATAACACTAATTGGCATAATGGTAAACCCATCCTCCCGCACAACAATACAAATCAAAGAGCTTAGAATGCGAAGGAAACACCTGATCCTTTGAAGAAGGCTGTTAATATTGTTGATGATACCCCATGGTGCATAATCTGTCAGATGCCTCACTCACAGTCATAATGTATGATTGCTCAGTCTTTATATAACAATGTTGTTACCTGTGATGAGTGTAATGAGCCACATGGAATGGAGAATGACAGTGTCAATATGTTGTCTACAAATAGGGAGTATCCTTGTCATGATGCTAATACAAACATAAATAATGAGATTCAGGTCTGCCAGTAGGTTTCCTATGATAATGAGGATGATGAAGATAATTATGCCTATGCTCAAGACTCACACATATTTCTGAATAATTTGAGGCCTTTTGATGAATAAATTAGAGCCCTCACAGCTGTAGCAGTGGCTCAGGTCAAAAGCAATTATAACCTCAGAGGAAAGGCTCAAGTAAGCAACTCATGCCAACTAGAGGACACTTTTGTGAGCCAACTAGTGCATAGTCATAAAGAGGCTAAACCAAAAAAGAAACAATGGAACAACAATAAGAAAAACTTTAAGCAAAAAGCAGGTCATGATTCTCAAGGACCGGAAAATAAGATTCCCCAATGTGAAGATCAAAATAAAAACTCTCAGATCATGGATAACAGTCAACATGCCACTAAGATTAAAGCTAGATCAGCCCAAGACAAGAGTAAAACCATGGATCAGACTACAACTATCATACAAAATTATGCTCCCTTTGATATAACTCAAGTCCTGTCCCAGGTAAAAGTCTTTGTTCCATTGATGGAGTTGATGAAGGTTGAAGAAATCAGGAATAAAGCATTGTCCCTGATTTCAGGGGTACCTTGCCAAGCCGAGTAGAATGTTGAGACTCAGGGTAAAAAACATGCCATGTGTGTTGATGAGGATGAGATTCTTGAAGTATATCTGGGGGTGACCATGACAAAGTGCCCTTCACAGGTTGAACCATTTTATGTCTCCCTTGTTATTAATGTAAAAATAATCAGGAATTGTATGCTTGACTCAGGAGCATCAACAAATATCATGCCTCTGGCTATCATGCAACAAGCTGGATTAAAGATAGACAAGGCATGTGGAAAATGCTACCCAATGGATGCTAGGGAGGTACTAGTCATTGGAATCATTAAGGATGTGAATTTCAGACTGGCAGTATATCTAGAAAAAACCTACAAAATGAACATAACAGTTGTTGATATAAAACCACAGTATGGTATGATGTTGTCAAGAAGATGGGTAGCATTAATTGGTGGGAGTATGCAATTGGACCAATCATATGCCATAATCCCAATGAATGGCAAGGATGTCAAACTGATCAAAGAAGAAAGGTCATTAGAAACAGTTGAGGATCAAGAGTCAGAAGGGCATGTATGTTTTGTTGATACTGACTGTGAAAATTTTAGAGTTGTTTCTGATGATCAAGGGGGTAAAGGGAGAGGTATTTGTATTCGAGAGCTTGACCGACATGGTCTATGGACCATGTATTTTGATGGAGCTTGTTCAAAAGAAGGCTCTGGTGCTGGAGTTGTGTTTCTGTCTCCAGCCGGTAAGCTTCTTAAATTCTCTTTCTTGTTGAAATTTGCCTGTACAAATAATATTGCAGAATATGAAGCACTGTTGCTAGGATTGAATGTGGCTCTGAAGCATGGAATCAAAATGCTAAAAGTATTTGGATATTCAAAGTTAATTGTTTCCTAGGTTAGAGATAAGTATGCTTCAAAAAATAAGAGATTAAAATAGTATAAGCATGTTATTTGGGATACAATTGAATTGTTTGATGCATTTTCTATAAATTGGATAGAGAGATCAAAAAATGTCATGGTAGATTTTTTAGCTAATGTAGCCATAAGGCCAGATGACATCACTCTATCAGATGTTACAAATGTTGAGGTTAAACTTAGACCTGTAGTACCAGACAATGTATGCAGTTGGCAAGTGTTTGATAATGACAAGGATTTGTTGAAGTTTTTGCATTGCATAGATGAATATGAGAACCGAGAGATTGATTTTCAAAATTTTGTTGAGGTTGTGGATGGAAAAGAGACCCTTTTGGGGAAGGAGGTAATTCAACTCAAAACAAATAAAATCCCTAGAAGACTGGTTGCTTTAGAGAGAGCATTTGACAATAGACATCAGTTTGTTACAAAGGCATCTCCAACAAATAGGAATGATTTGGAGGAGATAAACTTGGGGACATCTCATGCCCCCAAGAAGGTATACATTGGTAAACAACTTAAACCACACATCAGAAGTATACTGATTGCATTACTGAAAAAATATAAGCATGTCCTTGCATGGTCGTATGAGGACCTAAAGGCTTATAGAGAAGATCTATTCCAGCATGAAATTCCTTTGAAACCTACAGCTAAACCATTTAGGCAAAAGCAAAGACCTATCAACCCAACTCTAGCTCCAAAGATGCAAGAAGAACTCATGAAGCTTAGGGAGGCTGGAATAATTATGCCTATCAGACATTCAACTTGGGTGTCTAACCTTGTCCCAGTTAGAAACAAAAATGGTGACATAAGACTTTGTGTTGACTTTAGAAATCTAAATGTATCTTCTTTGAAGGATAATTATCCACTGCCTAACATGGAGGCTATGCTGCAGAAAGTGACTGGTTGTGAACTTTTATCCATGATGGATGGATTTTCAAGATACAATCAGGTGAAGGTAAAAGAATCTGAACAATTCAAGACTGCCTTCACCACTCCATGGGGGACCTATGTATATGTAAGAATTCTATTTGGACTGACAAATGCAGGTGCTACATTTCAGAGGGCTATGGATGCTGCTTTTGCAGGATTAATTGACTCAATCTTGGCTGTATATCAAGATGATCTAACTGCCTACTCAAAAAGGGAGGAGTAGCACTGTATGCACCTAGAACAAATTTTTATTAGAGCATTGGAATATGGCATTTCACTTAACCCAAAGAAATGTGCTTTTGGGATAGTGGAAGGAAAATTGCTTGGACACATTGTTTCCAAGGATGGAGTTAGTATTGATCCTGAAAGGGTGGCTGCAATCTTTCTTTGGACAAATAAATTTTGCTAGAAGATTTATCCCCAATTTTGCAGAAACTACAAAGGACATTTCTAAAATGCTGAAAAAAGGTGCAACTGTCAAATGGGAAGGGGAAGCAACTAAATCATTTCATAACATCAAAGAGGCAATAAAAATGGCTCCTGTGCTGAAATCTACTAATTTTTCTAAGCCATTTCAGTTGTTCTCATTTGCTTCTTTCCATACTGTTGCTACATGTTTATTACAGAAAAATGAAGAAGGTTTTGAACAAACTATAGCTTTCTTTAGCAGGTCATTGTAGGCTGTTGAATTAAAATATGACTTTATGGAGAAGTAGGCATATGCACTAGTTAGAGCAGTCAAGAGTTTCAGGCCATATTTGGTGGGCTCTTGGATAGTTGCATATGTACCCCATGCAACAGTTAAAGATATTTTCACTCAGCAAGAAGTGACTGGAAGAAGATGCAGATGGATAAACAAATTGCAAGAATTCAACATTGAAATACAAATCACCAAGTTGGTAAGAGGACAAGGTTTGGCTAAAATGATGACTTAATCAAATTTAGAGGCATGTCAAGTGAATGTAGTGTAGAATGAGGTCGTAAATATGTCATAATTTGAATGGTACAAAGACATTGTGTATTATTTGCAGAATTTAAATTGTCCTTCCCATTTCAATAATAGTCAAAAGAGGACTTTAAAGTTACATGCTATTAAATACATCATTGTTCAAGGAGAGTTGTATTGGAAAAATCCTAATGGTGTACTACTCAGGTGTGTAGATGAAAATCAGGCTAAGGATATTCTAAGTGACATGCACAAAGGAGTATGCGGTGGACACTATACTGCCTAGACAATAGCTCACAAAATTCTTAGAGCAGGCTATTGGTGGTCAACTCTTTTCTCAGATGCACAAAAAATGGTAAGAAAATGTGATCCTTGTCAAAGGTTCTCAAGAAAGCTAAAGTATGAAGGTGCATTACCCCTTAAAACTGTGACTGTGGAGGCTCCATTTCAGCAATGGGGAATTGATTTTATAGGGGAAATCTTAGAAAAATCAAGTGGAGGACATAGTTGGATTTTGGTTGCTACTGACTACTTTACTAAATGGATTGAAGCCATTCCAACTAAGAAAGCTACAAGCAAGGTGGTGATGGATTTTATTTTAGAACACATTATTATCAGGTTTGAAGTGCTAGTCAAAGTGGTCACAGACAATGCTATGTGCTTCAGATCTGGTGAGTTTGTAGATTTCTGCAATGACTATGGGATTAGTTTGTCACATGCATCACCATACTATCCGTAAGGAAATGGTCAGGCAGAGTCAAGTAATAGAAGCCTCATGAAAATCATCAAAAGAATGATAGACATAAACAAGAGGGCATGGGATTCAAAGTTAAAGTTGGCATTATGGATTGACTGGGTAACGGTGAAGAAATCGATTGGAAGGTCACCTTTTGAGTTAGTATATGGTGCAGCAGCTAAGTTACCTGTGAATAATCTATTGCCGGTTTATAGGTTTGTACAAGAAATTGATAAGGAGATGGAAGACTCAATGACTGAAAGGATAAATCAGCTGGTTGCATTAGATGAAACCAGAAGAGAGGCACACAAGACAAACATCAAGAAACAACAGAGAGTCAAGTATCTTTTTGATAAAAGAGCTATAGAAAGGAAATTTCAAATAGGTGATTTAGTCCTTGTATGGAATGTGAGGAGCCAAGATAAGGGCAAGCATGGTAAATTTGAGCCCTTATAGGTGGGCCCGTAGCAAATCAGCAATACTCATGAGGAAGATTCCTACTTCCTCCAGGCCCTCAATGGTGAACTACTGGAATTGCCAGTGCACAAAAAATTTCTTAAAGCTTTTTTCTCATAAGTGATTATCTTTTATGCACATCTGGAAATTAGATGTAAGTGGTCTGTATATACCTTGTATAGTCGGTGTTGTTTTACGTTTTGTGTTTTGCCTGGTCTGTCCCGGAGTGGTCTAGTTCTCGCCATGCCTGCCGGAGGCATGCGTCCCTAGTCGGAGCCTATGTTGGTGCCCACCTAGGGTTAGGGTTTTGATCTTGAGCATTTACAGGTTTTTTCATTCAAACCCTAAAATTTCTGAATCCATCGGCAGGACTATTGCTTTGTCTCAGCGATCACGTTGTTTTCAATGGTTTGTTCATTTCATCACCAAGACAACCTACATCGGCAGCCCAATTCTTGTTCCCGCTGATTGCCAATGGGGATCCAAGAGAAAATCCGAAGTGTTCATCGGTGTAACAATGGCAATCGGCAGCCTCGTCTATTATCTTTCTAACAAGCCAATGGGATGTGCAGGGTGGGCCATCGGTGTGATAAATTTTATCAGCGTGCTATGGGGGCTTCCTTCTAATGTGAAGGGTCTTTCTGATGGTGGTTTGTTCCTATGGTATGCGGTCGGTGTGACAAGTGACATTGGCGGGGCAGGAAGATATTGCTCTGAAACTTCAGGTTGCACCGATGGAGGTGGCTATCGGAGTAACATTACATGTTGGGCGAGCTGGCGGAGTATTCCCTGATGAGGCTAGTCTAGCCGATGGAGTGTGGTTCAAAGGTTTTATCGACAAGATTTGAGAGGTCGGCGTAGTGCGGAGGGGTTGTCCCGATGGTTTGGGTCATGCCAAAAGGGGTCTTGGTGTTGGCAGGAGTTGGAGCGACAGGTTGCTAGCAGTTGGTTCGTGGGTCGCGGGGAGGAAAATTGCGCGACACTAAGTTTACGTGTAGCTTGGTTTATAAAGCCATTAGAGGTTCATTGTGGGGTGAATGTCGGACAATATATCTCACAGATAGGAAAAGTTAGCGATAGAAGGGGTGTTAGTGTGGTATGTTTTTATTGGTCAAGGACAAATCAGCATGATTTAGGCTGCAGATCTTGGTGGGTAGAGATAAATCAATGGTTCTATACAAAAGGAGGGTTTTCCATGTATCTGTAGCTGTTTCAGGGTGGGAAAATTGTAGGGCACGCAGTCTGCTACATTTCCAAGGCCGTGAGTTGGTATGTTATTAATGGCAGATGTTACAGAAGTATGGTCGAAGGCATGGACGGACCAACTACTTGATTGAAGAAGAAAATCCCCAGGTGGTGGCGCGGGTCTCGAGTTCAACCACTCCCAGCTTTCTTTTCTGCCCGCTGCATTTAATGTTTTGAACGACATTCTCATGGTGTTCTGTATTTGGTAGAATTTCGAAATTTTGGTTGCCATGTAATTAATTGCTAAGTGTACATAATCATGCTATAAAGGGCTAACTGTGTCACTAATTTGTTGTTGTTGAAAACTAGACAAGTTTTGGTGTTGTAATAAAATACAACCTCGTTGGTGGCTCTATTTTCTGGGTGTCTTTTGAGTTTATCAATCTCGTGTTGTATGTTTTATGCATAAGTTAACTGGTTTCATGTTGTTTTATATGAGAAATGCTCTGGTGCATGTGTTTAATCATTTGTCTCCAAGTTGTGGGTGTATTTTCTTTTGAATCAGAATAGCTAAGGGTTATTTAAGATTCAGGGATATGGGTTTTTTGTATTGAATGTTTAATCTCCTACTTTTGTTCAAGGAACAAATTAAATGTTTCAGGTTAATCATTGAGAAAGTATGTTGCAATAGGGATACCATCAAGTATGAATGATTAAACACTTGATTTTTGGGAAGTATCTGTAAGGCAGATACTAAAGCTCCCCTTGAAACCTAGTCACTGATCTAAGCTTATGATAACCATTCACATGTGTATGTCTATTGACTCTGAGCCCTGGATAGGCACCAATCTGGTCTTGTGTTGAGGTTACAACCAAGGTCCTAGTTTTGCGTCCAAATACAAAATCAAACTCAAACTTCAAATACAAACCTTTAGGACATTAGAGGTAGTTTAGGACCAAAATCCTCTATCTCACAACTGATCATAGGCCCAAAGCTAGCCCCTTTGCACTTATTTCATAGTTTTGGTCTGCATAAAAGAGGATTTATCTGCTTTGTGTCAATATCCCAGCTAGCTCATAGATGCATTTCATAGATGTTGAATAGGGAATACCCCCTTGGTTCTACAGAGCCTAAAGAAGAAGAGGAGATATTTATAGGGTCTATCTCCTGTACTATTGGCCCCTGGCCCGGGAATCCTGTTGATCAATGATGGCTACCTTGTAGAGAAAACTAGGAAGAAGCATCCAATCTGGGAAAAATCCAACAAGGTGATGCCCCCTCGAGAGATTGGTAGAAAAAAATAAGAGTATTTTTGGTGATGTCTTGAAAGAGGGAGAGAGGGCTAGACAGGAAGAGAAAAGGATAAACAGGGAAAAAATGGATGGGGTGGGGGAGGAAAAATAGGGATAGGGGTGAAATTTGGGGGTTACATATAAGAGATGGGGGACCCATTCTCCTCATTTATCTTCTTGTGATTTGCAACCCTTGATTAGTTGAGAGAAAGCTAATTAGAGAGGCTATGGCATGGATTCTACGAGAGGAGCACCGCACGGAGAGGGTTCGGGAGTACCTACTACCTGCGGTAGCTAGAGACTCGGTAGGTGCCTAAACAAACTTTGTGATTTGGGTTTCAGACTAGCTAGGAGCATTAAATGTTAGGTGGGAAAGGGTAGATTCTAGTCGCTAGTATAGGGGGATTAGTGCCTAGGGGTGGATTTTAGCACCCAAACCAGGGAATAGCACCCAGTCTGGCGATCAGTGCCTAACCGGCGTGGATCAATGCATAGCTAGTGTGGATTAGTGCCTAGTCAGCATGAATCAGTGCTTAAGTGGGTAGGTGGTGTGATGGCAGTTTAGCACCGAGATGAGAATTTTAGCGCCTAAAATAAATGTTGTAGTGCTAGGAAATGACACATTTTCTGGCAATTAGTACCTAAAGAGTTTGATTTAGTGCCTACAATGGGAGGTTTTAGCGCCAAAAATGGTGATTTTAGTGCCTAGGTGGAGAAGTAGTGCCGAGTTGGTGATTAGCGCCCAGACCTGGGGATTAACATTGAGTCAAAAGGATCAAAGGTTTAGTGCCCAGAAGGAAATGAGTCTAATGAAGTGTTTTAGTGAATTTTGTAGGATGACAAGGATGTTTTGAAGTCAGCGAGCATAGACCACCCACATGGGTGATGTGGGATCAGTTGTATGCAATTGATAAGTTCTTTCTACGAATGGTAGGACTGAGGTTTATAGTTGAGATGTCAGTCATCAGGGCACATAGAGTGATGATGATGACATTAGTAGAGCGATGGCAGACAAAGCGATGTTTTTTCCTATTGCCCACAGGAGAGATGACTATTACCTTGGAGGATGTATGGAGGATCTTGCGAATCCCCATACATGGGGCGAGAGTGGTGTATGATCATGGTTGCAATGTACAGTTTGTAGATGAGGTGTTTGCCCCATTTGTGGTGCCTTATGATGTTCATAGGATAGAGATGATTTATGCTTAGGTGATGGGTAGACTGTACAAGCTTCCCTTGTTTGTAACAGGGGTGATTACAGGGACTCTATTTCCAAATAGGTGGTCAAGGGATTCCTAGTGGGCTGGGGAGTTGTGCTATTGAGGATGATTCATGATGGAGTGGTCTATGCTTGGGGACCGTGCGTGTTAGCACACTTGTATCATGACATGGATGCGGTGGTATATTGGTGATTAGCTAGTTTGGGATGTGGAGTTACACTGATGTACATCTAGGCATGGGATCACATTATGATCACGAGGCTAGTGATCGTATAGGATTAGTAAAGCATCAACCATTTGTATATGCATATAGAGGAGGGCTACAAAATCATAGATTAGGTGATCTCAGCTATTGGAGGTGGATGATTGATGACATATAGTCAATCATCTGGAGGCCATGGAGAGAGGTTGAGACTTGGTTAGAGGATTAGGTGCAACTACAATATGTGACACAGCTATGGCATTTGATGGGGCATACAAAGCTCATCATTTATCGTTACATGCCAGATCAAGTAGCTTGGCAATTTTGATTGCCTTAGGATGTACCACAGAAGTAGGTTGTCTTTGCGTATATTCATGTAGAGGCACCACGGTGAGGGCCACCTCCTCAGACAGGTGTAGGGCTATCCCAATTGGGAGCTTCAGCTTAGGATAGTTCCACATAGGGGTAGTGTAGACTCTTGATCTTATGATTGTACATATGTATTTTGACAGGTCCTCAGGACTTGATTGTATCATGATCATTTTTTGGATGTATATATATATGAGATTGTTGGTGTGATGAGATGGACTATGTATATTTATTTTCATTTATGGATGTCTGATGGATTTATGGTATGGCTTATGACGTTTATAAGTTATGATGTATTGACATGTACGTGGTAGATGTTATGTATGTTTTGACAATATGATTTGATATATGAGTGATGACATATGTGTGATGCAAGATTATTATGTGGGATGATGTGATATATGTATATGTGATGCTTGATGATGTTTGTGATGTGTAGGATGACATGATGTCTGAGTTATTTGTATGGATGTTTTGTATTTATTATGATGATGGTTATGATTATGATATGTAGGATGTGTTATGATTTTGATGTTATGTTCTAATGATCTATGTATTATGTATGTGTTGAAATGGACTATGATGTGGATTACTATGGATGTTATGGCATGGATGTATGATGGGTATATAGGATAATGGATATGGATAATTATGGATTTGATGTGATAATGTAATCATATGTGATATGTAATAGTAATAAGGGTTTTAAATGGTCTAATGAATTTTATGGATAAATGGATAAATGCAAGTGGTCAAATGAGAATGAAATGGTAATGAATATAAACATATATTATGAATAGTAAAATACAAAGGCAAAGTGATGAGAGTGATAATGGAAATGATAAATATATGCTCAGATTATATATTATGAATGGATAGTGAAGTGCAAAGTGATGAAATGGTAAATATATTCTCATATTAATAAGCATATATTAATCTTGATTCTCTATTATAGTGTTGACATGATACATGTTCTCTTGAGACTAGGATGTGTGCATTGGTGCATGGGATCTCCTAGGAGGAGATTTTAGATCATGATGTCATGATTGGGTTCCTAATTTTGTAGTTGGATCTTTGGCAATGATCTCGGTGGTTCTCTTGGTATTGAGTACATTGGTCATTTGCTTGAGAGATTCATGATAGTGTGGTGTTGCATTTGGAGTTTATCATGGATTGATCATGGAGGTGCTCATGGATACTTGGAGACTTGGGTGAGGCTAGAGTTCTCTTGGGATTAGAGACATTTGTTGAGATAGTTACTCTTTAGAGGTTTTAGTAGAAAGACTGAGGAGACTACACCTAGATATGGACGTGAGTTCATTATGGACCTAGAGGATATTGTCTTGGAGAGAATCATTGTGGCTTGGTGTATCCTAGAGGAGCATTCTGATTCCCCACTCTTGTTCTACTCAATAGATTATCATCTATGAGGTATTGCCCATCCTTTTAGATGTATTTTTCTTTATGATTTATCTTCTCATGCTTATAGATCTTGAGCTATGGTTATTGGTTCTAGAGGGTTCATTTGAGGGATGTCGGCATGGTTATCTCCTTATTCATATGGTTTGATTTATGATATCCATTATGAGGAGTTTAGGAGATGTGATTGGGCTTATTCCTAGTTATGGAATGGTTATGAGTTTGATCTACCTTGGTTAGAGAGGCTTACATCCATGTTGGTTACGTGATACATATATTCATTTGATCTATGGGATTGAATGGTTGGGTGTTGTTAAGGTTTCTCATTTGGGGTTGTAAAGGAGATCATACTTGACACAGCTTAACACTTTGAGGTGTTGGTAGGAAACTATGATTTACAGGTTTTCTCCTTTTGTTTTATGGCTACTTCTTGGAGATTCATGTTGATATGGTTAGACTTGGGAGAGTTATGGTGACATGTTGTGAGAGCATATGCAGTGATTTATCTTGCATGTGTGGATCATTGTGATTGTTCTTGGTACTACATTAGCCACACCTTGGTTTGAGTGTTGATTAGTATACTTCGTATGCCTTGGATCTATTTTCAGATTTTCCATTACCCATGCAATGGGGGTTCCTAGATGTATGTGTTCTTCATTGACGAGATTTATACATGGAGCTTGTGATTGTAGTATATGGGATGGATATGTTGTTGGCATGAGTTTAGTGATGTTGTTGATATCTATGAGGTATATAGATGGTTGGATGTATTAGCATATGTTGTGGATGCTATTTCTAATCATGTGGGTTTTTACCTTTGACAATAGCTTGGAGTCTTTTGTTATCACTTGGATTTTATGCTTGTGTTCTTTGGATTGGTGCATCTTCACCTTGACATGTTTCTTAAATTCTTCCATAGGTGGCATGATGGAGGATGAGAGGAGTTCTTGCTTGAGATGGTGATTACCTTGGTTTTGTTGTAGGTACCTTGATGGAGCACGAGAGTGTGTTGGAGATTCATGTGGTTTCATGTATGGATATGATGATGTATTCAATTGATTGACCCTTATGCAATGTATACAACAAGTGGGAGAATTTTGGAATAGGTGTGTTGTACACCTTGTATAACATTGATTATTTTATTTATATAAAATAAATATTTATTTGTGGTGCATCTTAATTGATGTGTTTAGCCACATTAAATATTTATTTGGGTGTCAATTGAAAACAACTAACACTGGGTTAGTTATTTTGTGTGTGTGGGACACAAAATAATTAATTGGAAAATTATTTAATATTGACCATAAAGTGAAAACTTAGTTGCAAATATTAAATGAGAGGTCAATGGTTTTGTGTATCCATGGTTTTGGAACACATAGTTTTCTCCATACTACATCTCATATTTGTGTGAGCTTCATTCTATAAAAGCAAGCACATGGTTAGTAGTTGGAGTTTTCTTGTTGGCTATTGGTTGTTTTGGCTATAGGTTGTGTGAGAGGCTATCATTGTATTGATTTTCTCTTGTGAGTGCATTTTGTGAAGCATGGAATGGGATGTGTGGTTACATGTTTGGGCACATGGAGGATGCATTGGAGGAGCTTGATGTTTCAGAGGTGTTCATGAAAACTCATGTGAGTGTATTGTAATATCTTATTATTCAATAATACATTTGAGTGTGGATTCTTTTGGAGGCTGGGTTTTTCCCTCTTGAGGATTTTTCTAGGGTATATCTTGTGTTATCTTGTGATTGTCTATTAATCTTTGCATTGTGGTAATTTTGTATACTTGTATGCATCATTTTCTCCTTTTAGGTTATGAGGAATTGGTTTGATCATCCTACTGGTACCTGAATATGTATATGCAGGCCCCTTCCCGAAAGTCCAAAAAAGTTCTAACACTTTCAGCCTTTGCAGTTGTAAAAATTGCAAAAAATAGTTAAGGTGCGAGTGTTTTTGTATATACAAGGGTGTTTGTATATACATGCAGGTCTAATATGCATTAGCGGGCTTGCAAAATCCAAATCGGCCTCCAAAAAATGATAAAGAATTGAGTTATATGCATTTTAGATGCATATCGGGTTGCATATACAAAGGGGGAATCTCTCGCAGATTCCTAAGAATATTTTGCAGTTGTATGCAAAGTTTAAATGCATATCGGGCTCAAATGGATGCATGTACAATGGCGGAATATACATTAAAGATTCTAGGAATATTTGATAGATGTATCAAGGTCTGTTTGTATATCAAGTTGTCTATTCGCACATACATGCATAGGATACAGGGTAAAATATGTATCTCCTGGCATACAAGTGCGAATGTATGTCGTATATTCTCTAAAGATTCCCTGTTTGTATGTTAGGGAGGTTTGTATGTTTACCTTTGTATTTTCAACATACAAACAAAATATACATTTGCTAGATATGCAAGCGGCACATACAAGAGGGAATATATTTTGCATATTCCAGGACAGATTCCCTGTTTGCATGCGAAGGTAAATGTATATTCAGTGATATACATTGATAATGTACAAAGGCAGAGATGCATTTGATGGGGCCTACCACTTGTATAAAGTGATTGCATGTTCGAACATACAATAAAAGTGCATTCCAAATATGCAAGGCAGACTCGAAGTTGTTTTTAATTTGTTCTATAGTAGTGTGGGGTCCGCCTTGTATGTTAAACAATTGTATGCATATGAGAAGGGGTTGATACGCAATGGCTAGGGCCCGCCATTTGTATATTTGCGTTTGTATATGCAAATATACATTCGCGAGATGCAGGCCGGATTCCAGGATGTTTCAAATTTGCCTTATGATGTGGCAAGATTCACAGTTTGCATGTATGTTGAGTTTGTATATACAACATAGAACCCGATATACAAAGAGGTGACATGCAACCCAGACGCGGTGGAGAAATGAAATGTAGTGAATAAATATTTGAGGTCCGGCTTGTATATCAGATGATTGTATATGCATTTGAGTATGCATATACAAGGGAGAAAAGGCAAAAATGAGAGGGAAGAAGGCCAGCGATAAGAGCACGAGGTGCCTACGTGGCACATTTTCATTGGTTGACGACTTTTCAAGGTATTTTGGAGCCGTTAGTCTCAGCGAAGCAATGCAAATCGATGGTTCTATTTCTACGACTTGCAGTGAAGGTTTTCTTTGTATGCGGCCGTGTTTTTTGAGCGGGAGAACTCCAGAGGTACGCTGCTGCTGCATCTTCAGAGGCTACAAGTAGTTGAAGCATAAATGGAAGAAATGCAGTGGTATGGGTCAACAATGGATAGGCCAACTACCAGATTTAAGATGCAAGTCTTTGAGCGGCAGCTCAGATCCCGAGCCCACCTGCTCTCTTCCTCTGCTTCCCGGCTGCATTCAATTTTGAGCGCCAATCTGAAGATGCATTGTATCTGGCAAATTTTTGATTTGCCTTGTAATAATTTTGTTGGGTACACAGTCTTGGTATAAAAAGCCAAATTGTGTCACTCATTAAGGGGTTGAAGACTTGGGCAATTTTTTTGTGTGAATAACGAAATACAAAGCATTTCCTATCTATTGTATCTCTGTGGAGTTTATGAGTTGCATCTGAAGTGTATCTTGCACATATATTCAGTTTCTTGTCATTGTATATGAAAAATGCATTATTGCATGTGTTTATCTGTCTGTCTCCATTTGTTGTATGCATTTTCTTATTTTGAATTTGGTTGCTAAGGGTTTCTCAGATTCTAGGGTATAGTCTTACTGTACCACATGCTTAATCTGTAACTTCCATTCAAGGAGTGGATTAAATTGTTTTAGGTTAAAGTGTGGAGAAGATTGTATGTCAGCTGGGATATTCATAAGTAGAGATAGTTAAATACTTATCCTTGGGTGGTGTTTGTAAGGCAAATACCAGTCCTAACCCCTTGAAACTCGAATGCTAGTTGCAAGCTATTCTGTTGTATACGTCTAGTTGACTCCTTGCCCTGGGATAGGCACTGGTCTATTCTTGTGAAGTAGTTATGATCCAAAACCCCTGTCTTGCATCCAATCCATCAAATTCAAACCATTCCATTATTTCCAAATTGTTAGTTGTAGGAGTAGGATTAGGAGCCCCTGCATACTCTCATCCTTAACCAGACAAACATGTCCAAGAATGTTGCTAACCTTATGATTTGTCACACAAATCTTGGTCCACACATGAGAGTATTCTGCCTGTTCTAAAAAGCTAAATCATTCTGTCATTGGGTGAGTCAAGGTTAAATCTTTAGCTAATAGGGATCTCCCCCTTTAGTGCAGTAGAACTAGAAGTGAAGGGGAGGTAGCTCACGCAACCTCCTGTATTAGTTGGCCGAATATGCCTGTGCATTGGAATTGGCAAACCCACTACTGATTCAGAAATAAATACCACCAGACGGCGACTCCGCTAGGGAAGGATAATGTCATATCCGTGAAGGTGTGAGTCTAAAAGATTGAAGAATCAGACCTGGAAAGTGTTTTGTTGCAGAAAACAAAAGAAAAACTTGTATGTGTGACTCTGTTGTGAGAACCTAAATTAGTTGTCAGCTTCAGCTTGTTTGAAGCTCATTCCTCTGCCAAGGAGGTGGCGACTCTATTGAATGAACCTATCAAAGACTGCAACATGTCTAGGTATTTCCATAAATTTTAAAAGGTTCCCTATTTGGTGAAATAGCACTGGTTAAAAGGGAAATGTTAGTAAAAGATTGCATGCTTTTGTGAGGACCTAATTGTATTTCAAAAGGAGCATGCAATATTGTTGAAAAGACTCATATAGGGGACTTTAGGCAAGCTGAAATAGTAGTTTGTATTTTAAGGGCCTAAGGTCATTGTTGTAAAAGAAAATCTGAGTTGAGAAAAGGGTTGCAAGAAACACATAAAGATGTATTATCAGCCCATGCACCCTTCTGAGGTGTCAAATGCAGTAATGCATAATAATCAGTCTAAACCATGTCATAGAAAAAGTTCCAGTATTGACAGATATAAGCCCATCAATTTCAATGGCATTTGTGGCTACCCAAATGCTTTTCCATCTAAAATCAGAAAGTATTTGCCCAAATTCAATGGTGCAAAGGATGAATCAGCTGAGAGACACTTGCAGCAGTTTATAAATGTGATAGATGATTTTGAGATTGACCATGAAGATGTAGTTATTAGATTATTTGTTCAATCTCTAGATGAAGATGCAAGGGACTGGTTCTCCTATCTTCCAGCTCACTCTGTCAGCTCTTGGCAAGTTTTTAAATCTACATTTCTAGAACAATATGGTCAAAGAATTTCTAATTATGAAGTTATTAGTGATTTTATGTCTATCCATATTGAAGAGGATGAGTTGATTCTAGCTTTTAACCTCAGATTTATGAGGGCATTGAAAAGAATTCTAGAATGCATGAGACCTAATGATGCATTGTGTCTAGTTGTCTATTTGGGAGCATTTGATAATAAAATGAGCTATAGATTGAGAGATAAGGAGCCCACTACATTGCATTAGGCAGATCAGTTTGCAATAGATATTGAAAATAATAAGAGGTATGGGATTCAAAAAGGTTATTTCTCTGAAAATGTTTACTGCCCTAAGGCCACCAATGTTGATGAGGGATATAGTTTAAATGTTGGAGATGAATGTCAAAGTACTCACACCCTTGTTGTCCCAGTTTTTGCATCATTCCAAGTTGATGATGTTTCTGTTATAGAGGAGGATGCCCTGATTTGTCCAGCAAATGAAGTTGACAATAATAATTTTTCAAGTACTATTTGCATACCAGTCCTAAACAAAGAGCATTCATGTTTAAATGATCCAATTGTGCAAAGTTGTGATCATATGGATCAAGAGTCAATATCAGTTTCATAAGGAAGCATTAGAGGGCTGGAAAATGATGTAGATAGTTCAACTTCAGAGTGCATCGAAGTAGCAGAAGTTTTGTATGTGGGGCAATCAGATGTTAAAGATGATGAAGATGATATCCATGACTAGTTCATGGATCAGGTTTGTTCTTCTTATGACTCTAGGTCTGATAATGATGAAAAAGAAATGGATTGTCATGAAGAAGAAATAGAGACCTTTGCAATGAGTATGAATCCCCTTTATGATGAGCCTGTGGATACATTTGATATTGTGAGCTATGACATTCATTGGTGCAGAATTAACCCTCTGTTTGAAAATGATGATACTGATTTGCAAACTGTGGATGATAAATGCTTAGCATTACTTGTTTCAGACATGTACAGTGATGGAAATGGGTGTGTAGGTCAGGATTTGTTTTCAATGTCAATGAGTGATATAAATGATATTGAGGGTCTCATATTTTCTGACTGTTTTTAGTTTTTGGATCAGCTAGATATGTGTTTGGTTATATGCAACAGCTAGGTAGATAATGAATATTGCCAAATGCAATACGAGGATATACTGCTTGAGGATCATAACATACATATGTTACCTAATGCTGAAGAATATTGTAATGTGTATGGTTATATATCTGGTTGTAAGGTGTAGAGTGACAGAGGCAGTGCTGACAGTGGCAAGCTTTCAAAAATGGTGAAGCATGTAATTGACAAGATTAGTATGTGGGCAAAGTATTTTAATGTTTTCAGCTATGGTTGGGATTATTCAGAGTGGAACCAAGCATTTGAAAGAAAAAGGTTGTGGTTCTTCATTTTTGGCTGCCCAGGGCCACCAAAATTAATGATTAAAAATATAATTTGTGTGCAAGTTGGTGTAATGTTTGACTCTGTTGCCCAGTGGATAAGGCCCAATCTATGAAACCAGAGATTCTAGGGTTCTCGCCATGCCTACAAGAGGCATGCATCCCCAGACAGAGCCTATGTTGGTACCTGAATATGTATATGCAGGCCCCTTCCCAAAAGTCCAAAAAAGTTCTAACACTTTCGGCCTCTGCAGTTGCAAAAATTGTAAAAATCAGTTAAGGTGCGAGTGTTTTTGTATATACAAGGGTGTTTGTATATACATGCAGGTCTAACATGCATTAACAGGCTTGCAAAATCCAAATCAGCCTCCAAAAAATGATAAAGAATTGAGTTATATGCATTTTAGATGCATATTGGGCTGCATATACAAAGGGGGAATCTCTCGCAGATTTTCAGGAATAGTCTGCAGTTGTATGCAAAGTTTAAATGCATATCGGGCTCAAATGGATGCATGTACAAGGGTGGAATATACATTGCAGATTCCAGGAATATTCGACAGATGTATCAAGGTCTGTTTGTATATCGAGTTGTCTATTCGCACATACATGCGCAGGATACAAGGTAAAATATGCATCTCCTGGCATACAAGTGTGAATGTATGTCGCATATTCTCTAAAGATTCCTTGTTTGTATGTTAGGGAGGTTTGTATGTTTGCCTTTATATATTCAACATACAAACAAAATATACATTCACTGGATATACAAGCGGCACATACAAGAGGGAATATATTTCACATATTCCAGGATAGATTCCCTATTTGCATGTGAAGGTAGATGTATATTCGGTGATATACATTGATAATGTACAAAGGCAGAGATGCATTTGATGGGGCCCGCCACTTGTATAAAGTGATTGCATGTTCGAACATACAATGAAAGTGCATTCCAAAGATGCAAGGCAGACCTGAAGTTGTTTTTAATTTGTTCTATAGCAGTGTGGGGTCCACCTTGTATGTTAAACAATTGTATGCATATGAGAAGGGGTTGATACACAATGGCTGGGGCCCGTCGTTTGTATATTTGAATTTGTATATGCAAATATACATTCGCGAGATGCAGGCCGGATTCCAGGATGTTTCAAATTTGCCTTATGATGTGGCGAGATCCGCAGTTTGCATGTATGTTGGGTTTGTATATACAACATACAACCTGATATACAAAGAGGTGACATGCAACCCGGACGCGGTGGAGGAATGAAATGCAATGAATAAATATTTGAGGTCCAGCTTGTATATCAGACGATTGTATATGCATTTGAGTATGCATATACAAGGGCAAAAAGGCAAAAATGAGAGGGAAGAAGGCCAGCGATAAGAGAGCGAGGTGCCTACGTGGCACATTTTCACTGGTTGATGACTTTTCAAGGTATTTTGGAGCTGTTAGTCTCAGCGAAGCAATGCAAATTGACGGTTTTGTTTCTACGACTTGCAGCGAAGGTTTTCTTTGTATGTGGCCGCATTTTTTGAGCAGGAGAACTCCTGAGGTACGCTGCTGCTGCATCTTCAAAGGCTGCGAGTAGTTGAAGCATTAATGGCAGAAATGCAGTGGTATGGGTCGACGATGGATAGGCCAACTACCAGATTTAAGATGCAAGTCTTTGAGCAGTGACTTAGATCCCGATTCCACCCACTCTCTTCCTCTGCTTCCCGGCTGCATTCAATTTTGAGCACCAATCTAAAGATGCTTTGTATCTAGCAAATTTTTGATTTGCCTTGTAATAATTTTGTTGGGTACACAGTCTTGGTATAAAAAGCCAAACTGTGTCACTCATTAGGGGGTTAAAGACTTGGGCAATTTTTTTGTGTGAATAATGAAATACAAAGCATTTCCTGTCTATTGTACATCTCTGTAGAGTTTATGAGTTGCATCTGAAGTGTATCTTGCACATATATTCAGTTTCTTGTCATTGTATATGAAAAATACATTATTGCATGTGTTTATCTGTCTGTCTCCATTTGTTGTATGCATTTTCTTCTTTTGAATCTAGTTGCTAAGGGTTTCTCAGATTCTAGGGTATAGTCTTACTGTACCACATGCTTAATCTGTAACTTCCATTCAAGGAGTGGATTAAATTGTTTTAGGTTAAAGTGTGGAGAAGATTGTATGTCAGCTGGGATATTCATAAGTAGAGACAGTTAAATACTTATCCTTGGGTGGTGTTTGTAAGGCAAATACCAGTCCTAACCCCTTGAAACTCGAATGCTAGTTGCAAGCCATTCTCTTGTATACGTCTAGTTGACTCCTTGCCCTGGGATAGGCACCGGTCTGTTCTTGTGAAGTAGTTATGAGCCAAACCCCTGTCTTGCATCCAAACCATCAAATTCAAACCATTCCATTATTTCCAAACTGTTAGTTGTAGGAGTAGGATTAGGAGCCCCTGCATACTCTCATCCTTAACCAGACAAACATGTCCAAGAATGTTGCTAACCTTGTGATTTGTCACACAAATCTTGGTCCACACATGAGAGTATTCTGCCTGTTCTAAAAAGCTAAATCATTCTGTCATTGGGTGAGTCAAGGTTAAATCTTTAGCTAATAGGGATCCCCCCTTTGGTGTGGCAGAACCAGAAGTGAAGGGGAGGTACCTCGCGTAACCTCCTGTATTAGTTGGCCGAATATGCCTGTGCATTGGAATTGGCAAACCCACTGCTGATTCAGAAATAAATACCAACACATCCTATGAATTCTCAACACCTAGTTATTGAGATATACAAATTCCACAACTAATTTACTTTGGCTCTAGGAGGGTACACCCTCAAAGTCTAAGTAGGACCTGTTGAGGGGTGTTTTATGCACATCAACAGTAAGTAGAACAATGTTCACTCTACTTCTCCTGAAAGGTAACCTATGAAACGTTTAGATTACCCCAAGGTCCCTTTTAGTTGGGTCACAACAGTGTTGGATCACCTTAGTGGTCAATGTGTCTTGTTTGTTCAAGGGGCTTGTGCTAGTCAGATGACTTCTGGATCAAAATATGTTGGTATCCAAAATAGATTGATATTCTTTTAAGTTCAAACCCTAAATCTAATCTAACTAACCAATCAAAGAAATAGAAAAAGGGAATAGAGTTAGAAAATTTCTATCTTTCTATACCAATGAGAAATGGACAACATCTATATTTAACTTTAACTTCATTCAATGAGGACAAGACCTATAATAACCTATAATATGATTACCAATATTTCACACAACCATACACACCACAGATGCGAGAGTCTAGGGATAGTTTGAGATATCAAAATAATAAGTAAGAAAACACCATATTTCATGCACAATAATCAAACCTTATTCATCAATCTCTTACCAAAACAAAGCAATCATACACTAGATCTCATCAAAGCTCACCAAATGCAAGTAAAAGATGCATATACATTACTACCAAAGGAAAGAACGCCAAGAATACTGATAATTTTCCATTAATTGACACCAAATTGGAAGATTACAAATGACAGTAGGAATCCCACACCTCAAATGTATGAATGTTTGCCCTTACATGCCTTGACAAAATAACAATAGTCTAGCCTTCTTGCGAAGAGTATGTATCCCCCCTTTTCTCCAAAATGGAGGACTACTTTTATAGCTATCCTAAGCATCCAAGATACAAAGTTTTGATGCCATGTCAGCCTTGCCTTATTTTGGTGCCTTGGACCAAAAAAATCCAAATATTTACAAGTTACAACTTTTAGATTACACATCGCACCCATAGGGGTGAGTTTTTAACCAAAAGAAAAATTTTAAGGAGACTGCAGAACAAGGATATTATGTTCCCTCTAGAAACTGGGCTTGGAAACTCAAATTAGCCTCATTTATGTCATTCACATTCATCCCACTATGATACTTCACTTTGACCTAATGTGATTCGATCCTATTATTTGATTTTATCTTGAAGGCCTGGCAAATCAATTAACTACCCCTGGAATTCTATAAATATGGCCTTTAGCATCATCAAATTATCTATACTTTTCTCAATCAACTGTTGTTGGAAGATAACAAATAAATCTTTGATGATCCTGGACGCTAGGAGAACTTCATAAGAGCTATCCTTGAAAATGTAGGGAATGGACCAAATGAAGGATTCTACCTTGCTCAAGCTTGATTAACAGCTTCAGTCCTCATTTGCAACTTTTCCTACATTTTTGCAGCACTTTGACCCTTAATTTCCCTACATGCAACACTCCATTGCTAAGCCTAGGTGACCTTTGTCCAAGATACCCAACCAGAAGAGCTTTCTTGGAGGTGTTGCCTCCATTCTTTGTAAAACTAGGAGGTACTCTTCCCAAACCAACAAATTATCATCAATGGAGTGCTTCAAGTTATCTCCACTTCCTACTTCCCCATTGATGGAATGGAAAGTCCTTAGTTCTTCCCTAATGGTACCACTCTAAAAGGTCTCCAGCTTCATGAAGTTGTTGTAGGGAGAATGCTAAGGGGATCTAAAGGTAAGCTCTCTTTTCTCAATGCCTCTAACAAAGATGGTGCAAGAGTGCTAAATTCCATGGGCCCGACCAAATGTGTAACATATGTTGACAATTGAGCCACCTACTTCTTGAGTTCTTCTTTAGTAGTTTAATCATTTTTCATCCTCTCCGAGATAGCAATGATTGACTTAGTTAATGCATGCTTGTCCCCTTCTCTGGTCTAATGGCCTAGGACAACCTGCTAGATGTTATAATCTGCAAGGGTCATTGCCACTTCCTCCTTATCCACCAGTGGGGTAGCTACCTGAGCAATCTAGACTCCTTGCAAGTTAGTGGTGATATGGGATAAATACATTGCCTTCTTTTGTTTAGGCTAATCCTTCAATACCTATGCTATAGTGGTAAGGTCATATTCCTTGACATATGACTTCTTCCTCTTTTCTATTGTTCTGTTGAGCCAAGTTGGGAGGCTTGACTCTACTATCACTACCTTAGAAGGAGATGATTGAGGAGGAGATCCCTCATGAGGATGGGAAGCACATCTTGTTAGTGAGGGAGTCAAGACCATAGTTCTCTCTAATTCTTCAGACCCTTCATCCTACTCCTATGGTGGAGATGAGGCAGAGCCTACCATGCCTTCCAAACCCTTAGTGTCATGAGTCTCCTCTATTGGTCCCTTTTCCACCTGCAACTCTTCAACTTGTTATTTTTCTAATTGTTGTTGTTCTTTGGTCGATGGTTCCTCTACTACAAGTCCCTAAAGGAGGGACTCCCCCTTACTATGGACTTCAGGACCAAGTGATGACTATTATTGTGGGATGGTAGTAGGTTGGGGAGAAAGAGAATTTTATGGAAGAGGAGCTTGTTGTGAGTCGACTGGAGATGATGGATCTTGAGGAAGTGAGGAAAACAAGGTTGGAGCTATTGGAGCTTGGGTAGAGGTGATGGAAGGGGTAGTGTTAGTTTCTCCAATGGATGTGGTGGAGGGAGTGGTAGATGATGGAATGGTTGGCCCTGACTGAGTGGAGGAAGGAGTGATGGTATAGGGAGAAATTGATGCAACATTCACACCTTCACTAGTGGGGATGGAAGCAGAGGTAGGAGGCAAGACTTTCTTCTTAACTTTCCTTTCCAATGGCATTGTGTCTTCCTCCTCCTCACTGGTTTTAACTTCTACAATTTTCACCTTTTCTTTCTCTTTGGCTATAGTGGTAGCCCTTGTCTCCCTTTGGGCTGTGGATGCTTTTGATACCTTGCCCTTAGGGGCTATAGAAGATTCTTCCTTTTCAATTTTCTTCTTCTTTTCCTTGGCATCTTTGGAGGGATAGGGGTCAAACATGGAATATGGCCTCCTAAGCCATTCATTTGTTGTCTTGATCACTGACCTATCATTGTTGTCTATTGAAGTATCCTCTTCTTCATCCCATTGGATAACATCTGGTGGCCGGTTGAACACCTTATTCTTCTCATAAGAAGGATCAAGGACCTTTCCATCTTCCTTTAGTCCCTTGGGGATCTTGGGTAGACCATTAATGTTCAGTGCCTTCACCATACCCAAGGTCAATCTAAAATAGTCCCTCTTTTGGACTTGATGGTCATCCATGCAATTGGCCCAGTGGTCGTCCAATGTCAGTTCATGTTGATACCAGGTTCCAATCAAAGTCCTACCACCGTCAAAGTTTCACATTTGCACCTTACCTTCGAATCTCCACAAGGTTGACATTTTCTATATATGTGGTGACTTTACACATTGTGAGAATTTGTCCACCTATGGAAAATTCCAATTACCTCATGAACTCTCACATATCCTGAAGACCCTCTAACTCCCACAAACCAACATTAAGACCTCAAAACTCATAGAATTTTAGAAATCGATGAGGGAATGTAACCAAATTGCTAATTGTGATGAATCCTCAATCTAATGAGGGGTAAATTGAACCTTTTTTAGCATTATGCCTTCAGTAAAGTGATGAATTAAATGCATAGAAATATCCTTGTGAACTGTTGAAAGGAATGCCATGTTTTTTGAGTAAACTAGATTATTTCATGTTTATGGATGAATTTCCATAACGTAAAGGATTAATATCCCGTTAAACATGGGGTTTTCTGTATTAACAATAGAAATGAAATGAATCATGATATAGTTCTTTATTATAGACTTCCTTTTAAAGATTGAACATTTAACTTGGAAGTGATATAAATGTTGTCGATGAGGATTGCACTCTTATGCAAAGTTGTGAAACTCTGCAATCCTTTGAAACATGGGGACAAACTAAGGCTGTGGGTGACCTATATTGAGTTTGAACCTCTAGATTATGGGTTGGTTCCCTTAAAATATTTAGTTTGAATCTATGAATTTGGTTTGGAAAAGGGTAAAAAAGATTTTCTAAAGATAATAAAACTATAAAAAGTTGGTGATGCACCTAATAATGATGGAAAAAATTGCAAATCTGATTCACAATAGATCTCAGAAATCTTACCCACACAAACCACTTTTGGCAAAAATGATCACAAAAATGTTTCTAAGGAAGGCTAGAAATTATCTACTTTATGAAGGAAAAGGTTTTTTCCACAACATGAAAGAAAAGATTTCAGTAACACAACCTAAGACCTGTGATATCACTATGCTTAACACTTGCAAGTAAGAATGAGACAAAATTTTAAAGATTTTGATATTTAAACACATTAAAATTTCATCAAATCATCCACACAAGTAGCATTAATGGAAAGACAAACACTTGATTTCAATGAAAAATAAAGGAAAATATTACATGAAAGACAAGAAAATGGAACATGTAACCTGCTGTAATCTCTATAAAATCTATAATCAATGAGTTACAAAACCTCCTTCTCTCTCAAAGTGTAAAGAGCAAAAAAGGCAAGAACTCAAAAATGAGTTACAAAACCTTGTTCTCTCTCAATGTATAAAAGAGAAAAGAATGCAAGAACTAGCAAAAATTGAGTTTTGCTTTACAATATATAGCTTGCTCTCTCCAAGAGGCATGAAAAATAGAAATTTAGCTAACTGCCTCTCTAAAAATAATATCTCCAAAGTGATCCATGAGCAAACCAAGAAATCCCTAAAAATAAGGGTCCAAACTGCCCCAAATTGAGCAAAAATAGCTCCAACTTGATCCTCTCCTTATGTTTGACCAAGAAATTGACCAAAAGTCTCCAAATTGACCTCCAAACAATGCAAAAGTCTCCAAATAGCCTCAGTTAACTCAACTCATCTATTTTGCATGATTTTTGCATTGCAAAATTGATGTGAGTGAATTATAAAGTAATTAAGTGATAATTACTTTACTATTAGTTACATTATATTCTATTTTCTATGAATTTACAACTTGTGAAAAATAATAAAGTAATTTGTAGAATATTACTTTATTATTTACTTACATTGATTTTAGTTGTAAAGTTATGCATGATAGATGAAAGAAAATAAATACCTTATCTCTCCAATTACACTTGCTTAATTTGCTCAATTTGCATGATTTGATGCAAAATAGGACTTAAGAGAAAACAAAAATCCCCTTATGCCTCCATGCAAGAAAAACTCCTAGTTGGATGATACATGCACTAAGGCAAAAAAATTCACCCTTATTGCTCCATTACATTGCCAAGGGGAAAAATATATCATTACAAAACACCAAGGCATTTAAGGTATAAAAGAATATCCCCTACCTTTTGTCTTCATTTATCATGCAAACAATATAGTTGTCTTCATTCATCCTGCCATTTTGTAAACCTGTACCTTATCCATGCTCTTGTCATTACACTTTTTGTCTTGCATGCATTTGGTCAAATCTTTAAAGCACTTTACCCTTGTAAAATAAATCACCTTCTTACACACTGCCACCTTGCAATTACCTTATCCACTTCATGTAAATATTCTTTTCTCACCATATAATTTCCACGATGCAAAAATATAACCTTATCCATAAGTCTGCCACCTTGCATGCATATCTTATTCTCATATGATGTTTTACCTTTGATAACCTTCTGACCCTTAGTGCAAAACGTATAAGGCATGAAAAGCCCTTGACCATATTCAGTCACCATGCATGATTTTGAAAAAGAATCTTGGGATCTTTTACCATGTGCATATGATAACAAAGTATATACTTAAGGCATTTCTTTGATCATTTTGTCGACATATAGAAAAAAGGGGATTTGGAAATTCATAAGGCATTAAGCTTTTCTTTCTCATGATGTCGACCATTGACTTTATTAAAATCAAATGCAAAAGAACTTGTCAGCCCCTTCAAATTATGATGACTAGGAAATTTCAAGACTTAAAGTCTCAACCACGGGCATTAGGATAAGGTAATGATTTAATTTTTATGAAGTCAAAAAATAAAAGAAACTTTGAGCACTCATCAAACAAAAGCAATGAGAAACCCTAAAAGATATCCTCATTTTTCATTTCACATTCTTTCTCATTCGCTCTACAACTCAAACATGGCCAACTTTAGGGTTTGAAATGTTCAAGCATATCTCTCTTATTTCTATGGCTTATGTGGCTGAATCCCTAGTATTTTTATGTCAAAACACAGCTTGGAATCAAGGTGAGCATGGTATATAAGATTTAACTGGCATTTTCCTTATCTTCTGTAACTTGTTTTCGTTGAATGGCTGCAACCATGATGACTATGCATTACTGTGCAATCTTTGACAATCTTTCCCTTTGTTTCTCTGTCTTTCTACAACTATAACTTATGCAAAAACCCTTCAAAAATGAAGGTCGCAGCTAGTGATATAGTTCTACATCAAAACAAAAGGTGAGGTTCTTCTAATTCTTCTTGATTTACCTTTCTTGTATCTTGATTTTTCGGCACTGTAACTAGAAAAATAACAAGGTTTCTGAGATCTTTGAAGTGGGTATCATGTTTCTCTACAGAAAATGACCTCTTTAGCCACGACCACTCTATTCTTGCTTCTATATCTCTTTTTGACATTGTATATGTTAAATCATAAGGGTTTGAAGTACTTAGTGATGGGTTTGCAATTTTTTATACATACAGAACTTTCTCTATCATAGCCATAGCATATATATGACTTCTCTTTCATTTTTCTCTGCTATAGATACAAAAATGGCACAAGGGTTTCACCTTTCTTGGCATAGAAATGCTTATTTCTCTTCACGGTCATGCTTCCTTTCTTTTGTAGATGCAGAATGTATAAAAAGTGACTAGGGTTTTGAAGTTTTACAATGAGGGTTTCATTTCTCCTTGCATAAAAAGAGCCCTCTTCTGTCACGGCTGTGCTCTCTCATTATCCTCCGGTGCATTTCTTGGTTCTGTAGCTAGAAATATCACTAGGGTTTCCAAAGTATGAAGAGTTTCTAACATTTTCAAGAGCAAGAAGGATTTCTCAGCCACAGCTTATCATTTATTGCACTGTATATTTCTTTCTATCAGTAGATATAAAATGAAGCAAGGGTTTTATCCACTTCTGTATGCAAGCTTCTTTCTTTAATACAACCATGGCATTTCTTGATTTCTATAATTTTCCTCCACTGTAGCTAGAAAAATGGCAAGGTTTGAAAATATGAAAAGTCTTGACATTTATGGGCAATGAAAATTCTTCTGTAACTATTCATGGTATTTTGTATGCACGAGACTTTGTAAGCTTTTCAAAACATAATAAAAGTTTTGACATATCTTTTCATAGCTACATTTCTGTATGTAGCATGTTGACAAGTTCATTCAAAACAATGATTCCTTTATGATCTGTAATGAGGAAAATCAAATATGTCCGATTTGATTTAATCAAACTATTATCAAAGTGAACATTGTTTATAGGAGAAATTGTTCCTTTTCATCTTTATCATGACGACTTCACTTTTTTGCAAGTTGATCTTATGATGCATGATATTGCTTTGAATGATGCATCCTGTCTTTCATTCTGATATCCTTTTCAATTGAATAGAAAAGGGAAACATGCTGGGCTCAACCCTTATGGGGGCCACATTTTCTCCACATGTTTTAATTCCTTCAAATCAGCAACATTACTTTTCCTATACCTGTACAGTGAACAAACAAGTTAGCATAAAACATACCTTTATGAAGTTGATTGATCTTTCTCATGATGATCTGATTTATTGCACATGTCTAATTTGATCCATTCACATGAAATGCATATTGTCTATAAGTTGATATGTCTATTGATAAAAGCATATGAAAATCTTAAATATCTGGAGCTCTAACAGGATCTTCCCTAATTTTTTGCAGGTTCACTCACATGACTGGAGCTAAAGATGAAGATATGAAGATCAACCATCAACAAAGGACATCAACCTTGATTTCAGGCAATGATGGATATTTAATATTCTCATGTGTTCTTTCTATTTCCTTTTATCATTAGATCTATAGCTTGCATATGTCTGCATTTCTTAGTTTAGTTACTCCCATGGCTTGTGTGGGACAATTTAAACACTTCTTTTAAATATGATTAGTTAATTTATGTTATGCACTAGATTTATGTATGTTTCTTTTTCAATCAATGCATAGGATAGAATAACTGAAACTGAATGTATGTTCCAAACATGATATGAAATGACAATTCAAATGAATACCCTTCTTTCTTGCTTTCAATTATGATCATTTGAATAATCAAATTGTCTTATATCTCTGAAAGATAAAAATAGTTTAGATCAAATGTCTCTCGTTGACTGTTTGATTTCTTAACATTGCCATTCACTTGTCATGATGGTTTGACAGTCCTGATTGGACTATTGGATTATCATGACAATTGATTATTGTTTCTTCTTGTCAAGACATTGAAAATTCACTGATTGCAATAACTTAAAAGTTTTTCCTTTACTCCTTGTGAAACAAATGCAAATTAGGTTCAACTAAATTTAGTAACATTTCTGGTGACCTCTCAGGGGTGTTTGCTTGCTAAACAACTTAGGACCAGTAGCCTTGCAATTCCATTGGGCACATGAGTCTTCTTCTACCATGAACTTTGAAAAACTTTTTTTTTTCGCAACTCAAACTGATAGAAAACTAAAGTAGCGAACAAAAACTAAAACTAAAACTAAAACTAGCTTACTTAATACAAAACCAGTAAAATGTGCAAAAGCACTTCTTGGAAACAAAATACTGAATGAAAATTCTACTCTACCCTACACTAACCAGCCAAAGGTGTTGGTCAAACAAATCCATTAACTGTTTGGCTAAAATAACTTCCCTTTTTGAATAGGGGACACTGATTCACATGCTTATGAATGTCTGAAATTAGATGAAGTACAAAAAAGTACTCAATAAATCTGTGCAATGCTTTATAAAAAATGTTGATAAAGTCACTCACCATCTAAAAATGATCATTAACACTACTGTTATAAGGTGAATAAATGATCTCATTCTGTTGTTTTGAGGTTACAATCTGCTCTGCTGGTACAATAGCAATCTATACCTCTTTATTAAGATCTTTTTTAGCTAAGTCCCTGATGGGACACCCTCTTGCAATGATGAACTTTCTGCTCGTACTCCTGGTTTCCTTATCGAGATCTACTATCATGTTTTCACTTGCAATTTCAACCTGATTTGAAAGAGCTAGCCCACATGAATGAAATGAAGGAAAACTTGCCTCTTTGACCTGAATATATACTGTTGGTTCAAATTGCATTAGATCATTATCAATGTTAGAGCAAAAATCTTCTATGATACCTAAAAACATGCTCTCATCTAACTAATAATCTTGCACTCAAGCCATATGAATTTCATCCTTTTGCTGCTGAATACTTTTACCTTGCATGATAGTCTGCCATGTCAATTCTTCCTCCATGGTTAATGAATCGTCTTCTTTAGTTAGGATAGCCAACAACTCATCAAAACTATCAGATATCTGAAGGCTTCTAGGATCAACTGATAGAGTAGTTGATTCAAGCTTCAAACTACTAGTTTTCTCATGTATTTCAATCTCTCCATCCTTTAAATCAAGACTATCCTCATTCTGTTATTGGCAAACCAGCAAACCATCACAATTATTTACATCTTCCTATTGTTCTGTTATTTTTGCCTATAGTATGAGCTCTTCATCTGGCTCAACAAAACTAGGTAATTGGTCAAACAAAGAAACCAGTTCTTCCTTCTCACATGGGACTTCCTCCAATGGAACTTAGGCATTCTGTCTTTGTAATAGAAGACTTTCACCTTGTGACCTCTATACTCTGCTTTCATTCATTTTATAAATAGCATTAGAAAAATTTTCAAATGAATCAAAAAGAAAAGGATTGAGTACCAAATTTGAACCAGCATCCTCTTCATATGCATTATGCTCTTTCAGCTAGGGACACAGAAAAAGCAGCAGCAATCTCTTGCTCCACATCTAATTTTTGTGATTTGGTGGGACAAGAATGACTGAAAGTAACATCAGGTGCTAGGTTGAAGCTTGGAATTTTGATAGGCTCAGGCTCTAAAACCTTTTGCTTTTGTTCACCATACCAACTTGGAATCTTGATTGTTTCAGATACTACCTCTTCCCCTTCCTACTCTAATTTATCTTCTGAGATAAATGCTAAAACATTTTCCTCAATTTCAACAAAATAGGGAAGATCATCAGTTAAAGCATTAAAAGACTCCTCTTGAAGGGTCTTCTCCTATTCAATCTTTTGTTGTTCTAATTGGTAACGTTCCATAGCTACATGCATTAGATTTATATTCCCATCTTTCTTCATTATGAGTAGGTTTTCTTAAAAAACAATAGGTCCACCTTTATAAAGGCAAATAGTGATAGGACAATCAAATTCATCTGATAGGGAAACTTGGAGTTTTTCTTGAGTTTCCTGGATGATAAAAGGCTCTTGAAGTGGCTAGTCATGAGGAATAACAGATTTAGATTGTGTCAACATAGGCTCTAACAATGGTGAAGGGTCTCTAAAATTTGGGATCTTGACCTCAGGAGGATTAGGAAGCTTAATGTGCTTCAAACATGGAATTTGATAATCCTAACCTCATCTTGAACAGGTTGATCTGGAATGAATGCAGCTATCTAGATTGCTTGCCTTTGAATTTGTGCAAGTAAAAACTTCATTTGCTCCTCTTTTGCTGCTATCTCTCTCCTAAGACCTTCTTCAAATTGTATACTTTGCGCCTCCAACTCCTGCTCATGAAGATAGGCTTGATAATCTAGTTTCTCTTGTTGCATGTTATACTCTTGCTACCTCTTGATCTCTTCTATCTGCTTATTGATTTCTAGCACTATATTGTTTGTATCATTCATGATGTTCTTGAGCTGATTTTTTATATCTTCAACCCATTGGAGGTGATAGTGTTTGAGTTGATTTGATATCAGAGATATATCTTGAGGCTGATTTTGGACATATGCATGTTGATATGAAGGTTGAGTAGGGGTGGGTGGGTGGTAAGCATATTGAACATGCTGGTTTCCTTGAGAAACCATAGAATTTGGGTTGAAATCAACAACATGGCTAATTTGATATGGCTGATAAGATGGTGGGTTAGTAGTATTTTCATGATATGATGGATGATATGACATGTTCCCATGAAATCTAGACATGCCTACTCATTCAAAAGATGGAAAATAGCACATGATCTTGTGAAATTCTTTTATAGGCTGCAAAATATGATCTATCAACATAGGCTCTAGCAATGGTGAAGGGTCTCTAAAATTTGGGATCTTGACCTCAGGAGGATTAGGAAGCCTAATGTGCTTCAAACATGGAATTTGATAATACTAACCTCATCCTAAACAGGTTGATCCAGAATGAATGCAGCTATCTAGATTGCTTGCCTTTGAATTTGTGCAAGTAAAAACTTCATTTGCTCCTCTTTTGCTGCTATCTCTCTCCTAAGACCTTCTTCAAATTGTATCCTTTGTGCCTCCAACTCCTGCTCATGAAGATAGGCTTGATAATCTAGTTTCTCTTGCTGCATGTTATACTCTTGCTGCCTCTTGATCTCTTCTATCTACTTATTGATTTCTAGCACTATATCGTTTGTATCATTCATGATGTTCTTGAGCTGATTTTTTATATCTTCAACCCATTGGAGGTGATAGTGTTTGAGTTGATTTGATATCAGAGATATATCTTGAGGCTGATTTTGGACATATGCATGTTGATATGAAGGTTGAGTAGGGGTGGGTGGGTGGTAAGCATATTGAACATGCTAGTTTCCTTGAGAAACCATAGAATTTGGGTTGAAATCAACAACATGGCTAATCTGATATGGCTGATAAGATGGTGGGTTAGTAGTATTTTCATGATATGATGGATGATATGACATGTTCCCATGAAATCTAGACATGCCTACTCATTCAAAAGATGGAAAACATCACATGATCTTGTGAAATTCTTTTATAGGCTGCAAAATCTGATCTATCAAACCAGAAAGTTAGAGTCGCTGGGTATTTTAAAATAAAATTCTAAAAGGCTATATAAATTGTTGATCATACCAAAACAATAGTAGTAATAAGTTCTTTTTGAATTGAAAATCAGTTCAAAGTCCCACCAAGTGTGCCAAACATTGTTGTCGATGAGGATTGCACCCTTACGCAAAGTTGTGAAACTCTGCAATCCTTTGAAACATGGGGACAAACTCAAGATGTGGGTGACCTATATTGAGTTTGAACCTCCAGATTATGGGCTGGTTCCCTTAAAATATTTAGTTTGAATCTATGAATTTGGTTTGGAATAGGGTAAAAAGGATTTTCTAAAGATAATAAAAATGTAAACAATTAGTGATGCACCTAACAACAATGGAAAAAATTGCAAATCTGATTCACAATAGATCTCAGAAATCTTACCCACACAAACCACTTTTGGGAAAAATGATCACAAAAATATTTCTAAGGCTGGAAATTATCTTCTTTATGAAGGAAAATGTTTTTTCCACAACATGAAAGAAAATATTTTAGTAACACAACCTAAGACCTGTGATATCACTATGCTTAACACTTGCAAGTAAGAATGAGACAAATTTTAAATGTTTTGATATTTAAACACATTAAAATTTCATCAAATCATCCATACAAGTAGCATTAATGGAAAGGCAAACACTTGATTTCAATGAAAAATAAAGGAAAATATTACATGAAAGACAAGAAAATGGAACCTATAACCTGCTGTGATCTCTATAAAATCTGTAATCAATGAGTTACAAAACCTCCTTCTCTCTGAAAGTGTAAAGAGTAAAAAGGCAAGAACTCGAAAATGAGTTACAAAACCTTCTTCTCTCTCAATGTATAAAAGAGAAAAGAATGCAAGAACTAGCAAAAACTAAGTTTTGCTCTACAATATATAGCTTGCTCTCTCCAAGAGGCATGAAAAATAGAATTGCAGCTAACTGCCTCTCTAAAAATAATCTCTAAAGTGATCCACGAGCAAACCAAGAAATCCCTTAAAATAAGGGTCTAAACTAGCCCAAATTGAGCAAAAATAGCTCCAAGTTGATCCTCTCCATATGTTTGACCAAAACTCTCCAAATTGACCTCCAAACCATGCAAAAGTCTCCAAATAGCCTCAGTTAACTCAACTCTTAGTTACATTTTATTCTATTTTCTATGAATTTACAACTTGTGAAAAATAATAAAGTAATTTGTAGAATATTACTTTATTATTTACTTACATTGATTTCAATTGTAAAGTTATGCATAATAGATGAAAGAAAATAAATAGCTTATCTCTCCAATTACACTTGCCTAATTTGCTCAATTTGCATGATTTGATGTAAAATAGGACTTAAGAGAAAATAAAAATCCCCTTATGTCTCCATGCAAGAAAAACTCCTAGTTGGATGATACATGCACTAAGGGAAAAAAAATTCACCCTTATTGCTCCATTACATTGCCAAGGGGAAAAATATATCATTACAAAACACCAAGACATTTAAGGCATAAAAGAATATCCCCTACCTTTTGTCTTCATTTATCATGCAAACAATATAGTTGTCTTCATTCATCCTACCATTTTGTAAAACTTTACCTTATCCATGCTCCTTTCATTACACTTTTTGTCCTCCATGCATTTGGTCAAATCTTTAAAGCACTTTACCCTTGTAAAATCAATCACCTTCTTCTTACACACTGCCACCTTGCATTTACCTTATCCACTTCATGCAAATATTCTTTTCTCACCATATAATTTCCACCATGCAAAAATATAACCTTATCCATAAGTCTACCACCTTGCATGCATGTCTTGTCCTCATATGATGTTTTACCTTTGATAACCTTCTGACCCTTAGTGCAAAAAGTATAAGGCATGAAAAGCTCTTGACCATATTCAGTCACCATGCATGATTTTGAAAAAGAATCTTGGGATCTTTTACCATGTGCATATGATAACAAAGTATATACTTAAGGCATTTCTTTGACCATTTTCTCGACATATAGAAATAAGGGGATTTGGAAATTCATAAGGCATAAAGCCTTTCTTTCTCATAATGTCGACCATTGACTTTATTAAAATCAAATGCAAAAGAACTTGTCGGCCCCTTCAAATTATGATGACTAGGAAATTTCAAGACCTACAGTCTCGACCACGGGCATTATGATAAGGTAATGACTTAATTTTTGTGAAGTCAAAAGACAAAAGAAACTTTGAGCACTCATCGAACAAAAGCAATGAGAAACCCTAAAATATATCCTCATTTTTCATTTGGCATTCTTTCTCATTCGCTCTACAACTCAACCATGGCTGACATTAGGGTTTGAAATGTTCAAGCATATCTCTCTTATTTCTATGGCTTCAGTGGCTGAATCCCTAGTATTTTTATGTCAAAACACAACTTGGAATCAACGTGAGCATGGAATATAAGATTTAACTGGTGTTTTCCTTATACTTTGTAGCTTGTTTTCTTTGAATGACCATGGCCATGATGACTATGCATTACTGTGCAATCTTTGAAAATTGTTCCATTTGTTTCTCTATGTCTTTCTGCAACTATAACTTATGCAAAAACCCTTCAAAAATGAAGGTCACAACTAGTGATATAGTTCTGCATCAAAACAAAAGTTGAGTTTCTTCTAATTCTTCTTGCTTTATCTTTCTTGTATCTTAATTTTTTGGCATTGCAACCATAAAAATAACAAGGTTTCTGAGATCTTTGAAGTGGGTATCATGTTTCTTTACAAAAATTGACCTCTTTAGCCATGGCCACTCTATTCTTGCTTTGTATCTCTCTTTTCAACACTGTATATGAGAAATCATAAGGGTTTGAAGAACTCAGTGAGGGGTTTGCAAATTTTTGCACATATAGAACTTTCTTTGTCATGGCCATAGCATATATATGACTTCTCTTTCATTTTTCTCTACTGTAGATGCAAAAATGGCACAAGGGTTTCACCTTTCTTGGCATAGAAATGCTCTTTTTTCTTCACGGCCATGCTTCCTTTCTTCTATAGATGCAGAATGTATAAAAAGTGACTAGGGTTTTGAAGTTTTCAATGAGGGTTTCATTTTTTCCTTGCATAAAAAGAGCTCTCTTCTATCACGGCTGTGCTCTACCATTATCCTCCTATACATTTCTTGGTTCTATAGCTAGAAATATCACTAGGGTTTCAAAAGTATGAAGAGTTTCTAACATTTTCAAGAGCAAGAAGGATTTCTCAGCCACAACTTATCATTTATTGCATTGTATATTTCTTTCTATCAGTAGATATAAAATGAAACAAGGGTTTTATCCACTTCTGTATGCAAGCTTCTTTCTTTAATACAACCATGGCATTTCTTGATTTATGTAATTTTCCTCCACTGTAGCTAGAAAAATGGCAAGGTTTGAAAATATGAAAAGTCTTGACATTTCTGGGCAATAAAAATTCTTTTGTAACTGGTCATGGTATTTTGTATGCACGAGACTTTGTAAGCTTTTCAAAACATAATAAAAGTTTTGACATATCTTTTCATAGCTGCATTTTTGTATTCAACATGTTGACAAGTTGATTCAGAACCATGGTTCCTTTATGATCTATAATGAGGCAAATTGAATATGTCTGATCTGATTTAATCAAACTATTATCAAAGTGAACATAGTTTATAGGAGCAACTGCTCCTTTTCATCTTTATCATGATGACTTCACTTTTTTACAAGTTGATCTTATGATGCATGATATTGCTTTGAATGATGCATCATGTCTTTCATTCTGATATCCTTTTCAATTGAATAGGAAAGGGAAACATGATGGGCTGAACCTTTGTGGGGGCCACATTTTCTCCACATGTTTTAATGTCTTCAAATCAGCAACATTACTTTTCCTATACTTGCACAGTGAACAAACAAGTTAGCATAAAACATACCTTTATGAAGTTGATTGATCTTTCTCATGATGATCTAATTTATTGCACATGTCTGATTTGATTCATTCACATGAAATGCATACTGTCTGTAATTTGATATGTCTATTGATAAAAGCATATGAAAATCTTAAATATTTGGAGCTCTAATAGGATCTTCCCCAAATTTTTGTAAGTTCACTCACATGACTGGAGCTGAAGATGAAGATATGAAGATCAACCATCAACAAAGGACATCAACCTTGCTTTTAGGCAATGATGGATATTTAATATTCTCATGTGTTCTTTCTATTTCCTTTTATCATCAAATCTATAGCTTGCATATGTCTGCATTGCTCACTTTAGTCACTCCCATGAGTTGTGTGGGACACATTTAAACACTTCTTTTAAATATGATCAGTTAATTTACCTTATGCACTAGATTTATGTGTGTTTCTTTTTCAATCAATACATAGGATAGAATAACTAAAACTGAATGTATGTTCCAAACATGATATGAAATGATAGTTCAAATGAATAACTTTCTTTCTTGCTTTCAATTATGATCATTTGAATAATCAAATTGTCTTATAACTCTGAAAGATAAAAATAGTTTAGATCAACTGTCTCTCATTGACTGTTTGATTTCTTGACATCACCATTCACTTGTCATGATGGTTTGACAGTCCTGATTGGACTGTTGGATTATCATGACAACTGATTATTGTTTCTTCTTGTCAAGTCATAAAAAATTCATTGATTGCAATAACTTGTAAGTTTTTCTTTCACTCCTTGTGAAGAAACTGCAAATTAGGTCCAACTAAATTTAGTGTGAACAAAATTTACTAACATTTCTGGTGACCTCTCAGGGGTGTTTGCCTGCTAAACAACTTAAGACATGTAGCCTTGCAATTCCATTGGGCACATAAGTCTTCTTCTGCCATGAACTTTGAAAAACATTTTTTTTTTGCAACTCAAACTGATAGAAAACTAAAGCAGCGAACAAAAACTGAAACTAAAACTAAAACTGGCTTGCTTAAGACAAAACAAGTAAAATGTGCAAAAGCACTTCTTGGAAACAAAATACTGAATGGAAATTCTACTCTACCCTACACTAACCAGCCAAAGGTGCTAGTCAAACAAATCCATTAACTGTTTGGTTAAAATAACTTCCCTTTCAGAACAGGGGACACTGATTCAAATGCTTATGAATGTCTAAAATTATATGAAGTACAAAAAAATACTCAATAAATTTCTGCAATGCTTCATAAAAAATGTAGACAAAGTCACTCACCAGCTGAAAATGATCATTGACACTGCTGTTATAAGGTGAAGAAATGATTTCATTCTATTGTTTTGAGGTTGAAATCTACTCTGTGGGTACAATAGCAATCTATACCTCTTTATTAAGATCTTTTTCAGCTAAGTCCCTAATGGGACACCCTCTTGCAATGATGAACTTTCTGCTCGTACTCCTAGTTTCCTTATCAAGATCTGCTATCCTATTTTCACTTGCAGTTTCAACTTGATTTGAAAGAGTTAGTCCACATGAATGAAATAAAGGAAAACTTGCCTCTTTGACCTAAATATATACTGTTGGTTCAAATGGCATTAGATCATTATCAATGTTAGCAAAAAAATCTTCTATCATACCTGAAAACATGCTCTCATCTAACTAATAATCTTGCACTCAAACCATATGGATTTCATCCTTTTACTACTCAATACTTTTACCTTGCACGTTAGCCTGCTATGTCAATTCTTCCTCCATGGTTAATGAATCGTCTTCTTCAGTTAGGACAACCAACAACTCATCAAAACTATCAGATATTCGAAGGCTTCTAGGATCAGCTAATAGAGTAGTTGATTCAAGCTCCAAACTACTAGTTTTCTAGTGTATTTCAATCTCTACATCCTTTAAATCAAGACTGTCCTTATTCTGTTCTTGGCAAACCAGCAAACCATCACAATTACTTGCATCTCCCCATTGTTCTATTATTTCTGGCTTAACAAAACCAGGTAACTAGTCAAACAAAGAAACTAGTTCTTCCTCGTCACACAGGGCTTCCTCCAATGGAACTTGGGCATTCTATCTTTGTAATAGAAGACTTTCACCTTGTGACCTCTGTACTCTCCTTGCATTCATTTTATAAACAACATTAGAAAACTTTTCAAATGAATCAAAAATCAAAGGATTGAGTACCAAATTTGAACCAGCATCCTCTTCATATGCATTATGCTCATTTTCAGATGGGGACACAAAAAAAATAGCAGCAACCTCTTGTTCCACATTTGATTTTTTTGATTTGGTGGGACAAGAATGACTGCAAGAAACTTTAGCTACTGGGTTGAAACTTGGAATTTTGATAGGGTCGGGCTCTAAAACCTTTTTCTCTTGTTCACCATACCAACTTGGAATCTTGATTGGTTCAGATGCTACCTCTTCCCCTTCCTGCTCTAATTTATCTTCTGAGTTAAATGCTGAAACATTTTCCTCAATTTCAACAAAATAGGGAAGGATCATCAGTTAAAGCATTGAAAGACTCCTCTTGAAGGGTCTTCTCCTGTTCAATCTTTTGTTGTTCTAATCAATAATGCTCCATAGCTACATGCATTAGATTTGAAAGGAAGCTAGGTGTGCGGAAAATGCTTCCTACACTAATCTAACAAGGAGAGGGCTATATAAATCCAACTTTATCCTAACTATTACAACAATGTTAAACCATTAACATGAGATATTGCAGCAAAACACAAGAACCAAAAAGAAGACTGAAGAGAGAGAGAGAGACAAGATATACGTGGGGAAAACCCTTACAGGTGAAAAACCCCACACTCCAAAACATAGCTCAAATGTATTACAGTAAACAATAACATATTACAATATAGTTTCAGAGCCAATGCTCTTTTAAGAGTCTTTGAATGTCGAATCTAGAGATATTCTAGTAGCATAATAGTACTTGTACCAAAGTTGTCTATTTCCCATCGAAGCACCTGTTTATATAGAGTTTACAAGGCAAATATGGAACCTTCTAGAGATGGGCGTCCATCTTGGACTCATGCCCCAAAACCCACACCTAAGGACACTTGTCCAACATCTCATCCTGAAGTGGGTGCCTGGTCCCAAGATAGGTTAGGACAGATGCTCTTATGCACCTTACAGCTGTCATAGAATCCATCATACACTGACTAAAAATATCATATTCCTCTTACATGTCATAACCTCCCTTGACCGCCCAAAGATGCCTTTCTCTCGTGCAAAGATAGAGTAGTTGATTCAAGCTCCAAACTACAAGTTTTCTTGTGTGTTTCAATCTCTCCATCTTTTAAATCAAGACTATCCTCATTCCGTTCTTGGCAAACTAGCAAACTGTCACAATTACTTTCCTCTTCCTGTTGTTCTGTTATTTCTGTCTGTAGTATGAGCTCTTCATCTGGCTCAACAAAACTAGGTAACTAGACAAAAAAAGAAACCAGTTCTTCTTCCTCACACAGGGCTTCCTCCAATGGAACTTGGGCATTTTGTCTTTGTAATAGAAGACTTTCACCTTGTGACCTCTATACTTTGCTTTCATTCATTTTATAAACCACATTAGAAAACTTTTCAAATGAATCAAAAAGAAAAGGATTGAGTACCAAATTTGAACCAACATCCTCTTCATATGCATTATGCTCATTTTTAGATGGAGACATAGAAAAAAAAAAGCAACAACCTCTTGCTCCACATTTGATTTTTCTGATTTGGTGGGACAAGAATGATTGCAAGAAACTTCAGCTACTGGGTTGAAACTTGGAATTTTGATAGGGTTGGGCTCTAAAACCTTTTTCTCTTGTTTACCATACCAACTTAGAATCTTGATTGGTTAAGATACTACCTCTTCCCCTTCCTGCTCTAATTTATCTTCTGAGATAAATGCTAAAACATTTTCCTCAATTTCAACAAAACAGGGAAGATCATCAGCTAAAGCATTGAAAGACTCCTCTTGAAAGGTCTTCTCCTGTTCAATCTTTTATTGTTCTAATCGGTAATGCTCCATAGCTACATGCATTAGATTTATATTCCTAGCTTTCTTCATGATGAGTGGGTTTTCTTAAAAAACAATAGGTCCACCTTTATAAAGGCAAATAGTGATATGACAATCAGATTCATTTGATAGGGAAACTTGGAGTTTTTCTTGAGTTTCCTGGATGATAAAAGGCTCTTGAAGTGGTTGGTCATGAGGAATAATAGATTCAGATTGTGTCAACATAAGCTCTGGCAATGGTGAAGGGTTTGTAAAATTTGGGATCTTAACCTCAAGAGGATTAGGAAGCTTAATGTGCTTAAAACATGGAATTTGATACATATTAACCTCATCATGAACAGGTTGATCTGGAATGAATGCAACTGTCTAGATTGCTTGCCTTTGTGTTTGTGTAAGCAAAAACTTCATCTACTCCTATTTTACTGCTATCTCTCTCCTAAGACCTTCTTTGAACTGTATCCTTTGTGCCTCCAACTCCTGCTCATGAAGATAGGCTTAATAATCTAGTTCCTCCTACTACATGTTATACTCTTGCTGCCTCTTGATCTCTTCTATCTGCTTATTGATTTCTAGTACTATATCTTTCGTATCATTCATTTTGTTCTTGAGCTAATTTTTTATATCTTCAACCCATGGGAGGTGATAGTGTTTGAGTTGATTTGATATCAGAGATATTTCTTGAGGCTAATTTTGGAAATATGCATGTTGATATAAAGGTTGAGCAAGGGTGGGTGGGTGGTAAGCATATTGAACATGCTGGTTTCCTTGAGAAACCATAGAATTTGGGTTGCAATCAATAGCATGGCTAATCTAATATGGCTGATAAGATGGTGGGTTAGCAGTATTTTCATGATATGATGGATGATATGACATGTTGCCATGAAAAGTAGACATGCCTACTCATTCAAAATCTAGAAAACAACACCTGATCTTGTGAAATTCCTTTATAGGCTACAAAATCTGATCTATCAAATCAGAAAGTTAGAGTCGCTAGGTATTTTGAAATAAAACCTCTAAAAGGCTATATTAACTACTAATCATAACAAAACAGTAGCAGTAATAAGTTTTTTTTGAACTGAAAATCAATTCAAAGTCCCACCGGGCATGCCAAAAATTGTTGTCGATGAGGATTGCACCCTTATGCAAAGTTGTGAAACTCTGCAATCCTTTGAAACATGGGGACAAACTCAGGTTGTGGGTGACCTATATTGAGTTTGAACCTCTAGATTATGGGTTGGTTCCCTTAAAATATTCAGTTTGAATCTATGAATTTGGTTTGGAAAAGGGTAAAAAGGAGTTTCTAAAGATAATAAAACTATAAAAAGTTAGTGATGCACCTAATAACGATGGAAAAAATTACAAATCTGATTCACAATAGATCTCAAAAATCTTACCCACAAAAACCATTTTTGGCAAAAATGATCACAAAAATGTTTCTAAGGAAGGCTAGAAATTATCTTCTTTATGAAGAAAAAGATTTTTTCCACAACATGAAAGAAAAGATTTTAGTAACACAACCTAAGACCTATGATATCACTATGCTTAACACTTACAAGTAAGAATGAGACAAAATTTTAAAGGTTTTGATATTTAAACACATTAAAATTTCATCAAATCATCCATACAAGTAGCATTAATGGAAAGGCAAACACTTGATTTCAATGAAAAATAAAGGAAAATATTGCATGAAAGACAAGAAAATGGAACTTGTAACATGCTATGATCTCTATAAAATATGTAATCAATGAGTTACAAAACCTCCTTCTCTCTCAAAGTGTAAGGAACAAAAAGGTAAGAACTTGAAAATGAGTTACAAAACCTTCTTCTCTCTCAATGTATAAAAGAGAACAGAATGCAAGAACTAGCAAAAACTAAGTTTTTCTTTACAATATATAGCTTGCTCTCTCCAAGAGGCATGAAAAATAGAACTGTAGCTTACTGCCTCTCTAAAAATTATTACTCCAAAGTGATCCACGAGCAAACCAAGAAATCCCTAAAAATAAGGGTCCAAACTACCCCAAATTGAGCAAAAATAGCTCCAAGTTAATCCTCTCCATGTGTTTGACCAAGAAATTGGCTAAAACTCTCCAAATTGACCTCCAAACCATGCAAAAGTCTCCAAATAGCCTCAGTTAACTCAACTCATCTATTTTGCATGATTTTTGCATTGCAAAATTGATGTGAGTGAATAATAAAGTAATTAAGTGATAATTACTTTACTATTAGTTACATTTTGTTCTATTTTCTATGAATTTACAACTTGTGAAAAATAATAAAGTAATTTTTAGAATATTACTTTATTATTTACTTACATTGATTTTAGTTGTAAAGTTATGCATGATAGATGAAAGAAAATAAATATCTTATCTCTCCAATTACACTTGCCTAATTTGCTCAATTTCCATGATTTGATGCAAAATATGACTTAAGAGAAAACGAAAATCCCCTTACGTCTCCATGCAAGAAAAATTCCTAGTTGCATGATACATGCACTAAGGCAAAAAAAATCACCCTTATTGCTCCATTACATTGCCAAGGGGAAAAATATATCATTACAAAACACCAAGGCATTTAAGGTATAAAAGAATATCCCCTACCTTTTGTCTTCATTTATCATGCAAACAATATAGTTGTCTTCATTCATCCTACCAGTTTGTAAAACTTTACCTTATCCATGCTCCTGTCATTACACTTTTTGTCCTGCATGCATTTGGTCAAATCTTTAAAGCACTTTACCCTTGTAGAATAAATCACTTTCTTCTTACACACTGGCACCTTGCATTTACCTTATCCACTTCATGCAAATATTATTTTCTCACCATATAATTTCCACCATGCAAAAATATAACTTTATCCATAAGTCTGCCACCTTGCAGGCATATATTGTCCTCATATGATGTTTTACCTTTGATAACCTTCTGACCCTTAATGCAAAACGTATAAGGCATGAAAAGCCCTTGACCATATTCGGTCACCATGCATGATTTTGAAAAAGAATCTTGGGATCTTTTACCATGTGCATATGATAATAAAGTATATACTTAAGGCATTTCTTTGACCGTTTTGTTGACATATAGAAATAAGGGGATTTATAAATTCATAAGGCATAAAGCCTTTCTTTCTCATGATGTCAACCATTGACTTTATTAAAATCAAATGCAAAAGAACTTGTTGGCCCCTTCAAACTATGATGACTAGGAAATTTCAAGACTTAAAGTCTCGACCACAGGCATTAGGATAAGATAATGATTTAATATTTGTGAAGTCAAAAAACAAAAGAAACTTTGAGCACTCATCGAACAAAAGCAATGAGAAACCCTAAAAGATATCCTCATTTTTCATTTCGCATTCTTTCTCAGTCACTGTGTAACTCAAACATGGCCGACTTTAGGGTTTGAAATGTTCAAGCATATCTCTTTTATTTCTATGGATTATGTGGCCAAATCCCTGGTATTTTTATGTCAAAACATAGCTTGGAATCAAGGTGAGCATGATATATAAGATTTAACTGGCATTTTCCTTATCTTCTGTAGCTTGTTTTCTTTGAATAGCCGCGACCATGATGACTATGCATTACTGTGCAATCTTTGACAATCTTTCCCTTTGTTTCTTTGTTTCTTTCTGTAACTATATCTTATGCAAAAGCCCTTCAAAAATGAAGGTCATGGCCAGTGATATAGTTTTGCATCAAAACAAAAGGTGAGCTTCTAATTCTTCTTGCCTTATCTTTCTTGTATCTTGATTTTTTGACACTGCAACCAAAAAAATGACAAGGTTTCTGAGATCTTTGAAGTGGGTATCATGTTTCTTTAGGAAAATGACCTCTTTATCCATGGCCACTCTATTCTTGCCTCTGTATCTCTCTTTTCAACACTGTATATGAGAAATCATAAGGGTTTGAAGAACTTGGTGATGGGTTTGCAATTTTTTGTACATACAAAACTTTCTCTGTCACAGCCATAGCATATATATGACTTCTCTTTCATTTTTCTTTACTGTAGATACAAAAATGTCACTAGGCTTTCACCTTTCTTGGCATAGAAATGCTTATTTTTCTTCACGGCCATGCTTCCTTTCTTCTATAGATACAGAATGTATAAAAGTGACTAGGGTTTTGAAGTTTTACGAGGGTTTCATTTTTCCTTGCATAAAAAGAGCCCTCTTCTGTCACGGCTGTGCTCTATCATTATCCTCCTATACATTTCTTGGTTTTGAAGCTAGAAATATCACTATGGTTTCAAAAGTATGAAGAGTTTCTAACATTTTCAAGAGCAAGAAGGATTTCTCAGCCACAACTTATCATTTATTGCACTGTATATTTCTTTCTATCAATAGATATAAAATGAAACAAGGGTTTTATCCACTTCTGTATGCAAGCTTCTTTCTTTAATACAACCATGGAATTTCTTGATTTCTATAATTTTCCTCCACTGTAGCTCAAAAAATGGCAAGGTTTGAAAATATGAAAAGTCTTGACATTTCTGGGCAATGAAAATTCTTCTGTAACTGTTCATGGTATTTTGTATGCACAAGACTTTGTAAGCTTTTCAAAACATAATAAAAGTTTTGACATATCTTTTCATAGCTACATTTTTGTATACAGCATGTTGACAAGTTGATTCAAAACCATGATTCCTTTATGACCTTTAATGAGGAAAATTGAATATGTCTGATCTAATTTAATCAAACTATTATCAAAGTGAATATAGTTTATAGGAGCAACTGCTCCTTTTCATCTTTATCATTGCGACTTCACTTTTCTGCAAGTTGATCTTATGATGCATGATATTGCTTTGAATGATGCATCCTGTCTTTCATTCTGATATCCTTTTCAATTGAATCGAAAAGGGAAACATGCTGGGCTCAACCCTTATGGGAGCCACATTTTCTCCACATGTTTTAATGTCTTCAAATCAGCAACATTACTTTTCCTATACCTGTACAGTGAACAAACAAGTTAGCATAAAACATACATTTATGAAGTTGATTGATCTTTCTCATGATGATCTGATTTATTACACATGTCTGATTTGATCCATCACATGAAATGCATACTGTCTGTAAGTTGATATGTCTATTGATAAAGGCATATGAAAATCTTAAATATCTGGAGCTCTAATAGGATCTTCCCCAAATTTTTGCAGGTTCACTCACATGACTAGAGTTGAAGATGAATATATGAAGATCAGCCATCAACCTTGCTTTCAGGCAATGATGGATATTTAATATTCTCATGTGTTCTTTCTATCTCCTTTTATCATCAGATCTATAGCTTGCATATGTCTGCATTGCTCAGTTTAGTCACTCCCACGGCTTGTGTGGGACACATTTAAACACTTCTTTTAAATATGTTCAGTTAATTTACCTTATGCACTTGATTTATGTATGTTTCTTTTTCAATCAATGCATAGGATAGAATAACTGAAACTGAATGTATGTTCCAAACATGATATGAAATGATGGTTCAAATGAATACCTTTCTTTCTTGCTTTCAATTATGATCATTTGAATTATCAAATTGTCTTATAACTCTGAAAGATAAAAACAGTTTAGATCAACTACCTCTCCTTGACTGTTTGATTTATTGACATTGCCATTCACTTGTCATGATGGTTTGATAGTCTTGATTGGACTGTTGGATTATCATGACAACTGATTATTGTTTCTTCTTGTCAAGACATTAAAAATTCACTAATTGCAATAACTTAAAAGTTTTCTTTTACTCCTTGTGAAACAACTGCAAATTAGGTCCAACTAAATTTAGTGTGAACAAAATTTAGTAACAATAAAGTGCAAATAGATCAAAGGCTTTAGGAAGATCTTCAGATCAAGAAAATTAGTGTGGAAAGAATCAAAGGTCTTCTCAAAATCCTTTGAGGAAGAAAAACATAAAAATCATATCATTGTTGAAGAAAGAAGACATTGCTTAATTCTAGGCCATGTTCATACCTATTTGTTTCCAAAAAACCAGTTCAGAAATGAAGTGTCCACATCAAAAATGTGCCACATTTTCATTTTTACCTATCAAATCATTGGAAAGGAATTGTTTTTTTCTCATTTGACCTGCCTCAAAAGTGAAATTTTGTCTTTGTCTAAAAGGGCAATAGTGAAATATGAATTTTTAACAAATTGTGACACAAATATTAAATGATGATGAATTTGAACCCTTGGTGTTGAGTTAATCCTCACCCTTCATTGTAAACTCAGTGTTCTTGCCTCTCCTATATAAATAAAATTACTTTCTCTTGTAAAAGAGAAGGAAGGACTGAAAAGAAAAGAATTGTTGAAACTCTGCCAATTTTCTGAATCAATACAAACAAAAGTTCATTTGTTGATGCCATATGAGTTTGTTTTATTGATTGGATGTGGTTTTCATGGTTCCTTTTCACCTTCTGTTAATTAAATTTTAGTTTCATTTATGATTGATTATTTCTAATATTCTATGGACCTCCTTTGTTCATACCATTGGTAAATTGTTGATTGTAACTTATTGTGTATGGTTAGTCTGAACACAATAAAATTTAGTTTGATTATGCAAGTTAATTAAACTGCACCAAATATTTAGGTTTTTATGAGTTTTCATAATTTAAAAATCCTTCATTTCCTTTGGAGATTGCACCATTTCTGCAGCATTGTGAGATGTTTGGTTAAGCAGAAGTTGCTTCATTTGAGGTCTATCTATCTAAAGTGGTCAATTATTCCTATAGCTATCCATAGAAATTCTCCAACCTTTCTCTAACCCCTTTGCCTTTGCACTTTTTTATTATATCTGATTACAATAAGACTTTCAAACTTTCATACTACTATTATAAAGTTCATATCTCACAAATGCAAGTTGATATATTGTTGAAAAAAGGCTTAAACGACACATTTTACAGCAATATAAGTTTGTATTAGTTCACTTATACATTACTAAATCTGAAAACTGATTAGTTTATGTGTAATTTAACCCTGTATGTAGAAATTTGTCTAGATTCATGTAAGGCCCTTTGTTGTTACAGCAAAATATATCAACTATTGAGTCATTTCACATAGCTAAGACCTAGTTGGGAGAAACCTTGGGGTAGTCTTTTTTAGATTCATTGGGATAAGATTCCTTTCAAGAGAGATAGAATACTCAATATTTTATCCAAGTTGTTGCATGCAAAAACACCCATCAATAGATTGGCACTAGAAGGAGGGCAGAACAAAGACATTGCTCCATTCATTTCATGCCTTCTCCTTTTAATGCTCATCAATAGATTGGTGCTAGGAGGGAAGAATAAAAACATTACTCCATTCATTTCATGCCCTTCTTGTAACATGCCACTTGTTATACCAAATAAGATTTACTAAGTTTTTAACTTGAAAGTAAATAAATCAAGAATTCATAACATGAATAATAAAAATTTTCCTTCGAACATTTGATATAATGCACATTTGAACATATTTCAAACTTCTATTGCATAACCAAATTACATTTTCTCTATAAAAGAATTGAATAATTAATTTTTACAACTTTTCATAAATTACATAGAAGCTTCAAGAGCTTAACTGAAAAATAGTTACACATGTTTGTATACTTGTTTGTCTTCAATACTCCCGGCCACCAACTGCATGAGGGGAAGCATCACTCAAGTGATTTACCTCCAACCACAGACTATTTGCGGTCCCTCGCACATTTACCCAACTAATAAATGGTCCTACCCTTCAACGAAGGGGTTGGTATATCAACCTCAAAGTTAATCCTAATTTGAGCAAGTGTTGTGTCCTATATTAACTAGTACTATCATATTATGGCTACAACCATCAAAATATGACATCCCTACTTAGTAATGCAAACCCGTAACACAGTGAAACTAGACAGTGTAAACATTGGCTATTTACACCACTTTGGCCAAAGTTTTCTTCATCTCGTATTCACCCACCCTTCTATCTCGATTGGGAAAGACAACAATCTCTATACTAGGTTATCTACCTCTTCCATGGATCACATATCCCAAGGTTAACCTATTACATGCTTTACTAGGATACATATATCGAAGTAATACCACTTAAAATCTATTTTCACTATCTTTCCCCTTATACAATTTTCCTATACAAACACCAATCAATGATTGATTCATAAATCTATCTAGGTAAAATCCCAACCATAGAAACTATCTCATATTCACAATACAAATTTGCTATCGATATATATATGTGTGTGTGTGTGTGTGTGTGTATATGTATGTATATATGTATATATATATGTATATATGTATATATGTATATACATATATGTATATATGTATATACATATATGTATATATGTATATATATATATATGTATATATGTATATATATATGTATGTATATATGTATATATGTACATACAAATATATATATGTATATATGTATATATGTATATATATATATATATATAAATTTGTATGTATATATATATATGTATATGTATATATGTATATATATATATATGTATATGTATATATGTATATATATGTATATATATATATATGTATATATATCTATACGTATATAGATACAGGTATATATATGTATATATATACATATATATATATATACGTGTATATATATATATACATATTATACAATCAATAGACATTCACATCGATAATTCAAAATGCAATCACTTAAAACAATACAACACATAATGTTTTGATAACAAAAGAAACACAGAGAAGGAGAAAAACCCCATGCCTGATATTATAGTTCTAAATGTACCAAAGACTCCTTTGCTTAAGCTCTTCCAACACTCTAGATCACCTCTCTAAATAAAACAACTCACAAAAAGCAATATGGCAAAACTCTCGAAATTAACTCAAAACTAAAAAAAAAGGCTCTTGATAGAAAAATGTGTGTGTAAAAATGAGGGAGAGCACCCCCTTTTATACAAAAAACTAAGGAGTGGTCTAGCTACAAATAAGCAAAGAAAACTGCCACCTTTCCCTTTAATTTGCAACCAACTCCAAAGTGTCGAAAGAATGATGACATGCTTAATAAAAATCTGCAATTAATTTCATTTCCCATAGGCTCAAGACCAAGTCTAACTTTCCAAAATAAAAGTTTGTTATGAACTATAAAGGAAATTCACTAACGGTCTGTTAGTAATAATTTATGTTTGGGGTTTCAAGTCAGGTCTCTTCCCTAAAAATCCAAAAAGTTCTAATATTTTGGCCCCTGCAATTATCAAAAATGCAAGAAATCAGTTGTGTGCAGGTTAGAATGGTAGTGGCGGGTCGAGAGATCCTATCGACCCTTTAAAATTTGAGTTACATGCATTTGGGAATGCATTTTGAGCCACAATTTCTAGTTTCTAAATGTTTATGACAGTGGCTAAGGGGGTTTCTTCTTGCCAGTGCCATGGGTCTGCCAAGTGTCGAGCCCCAGTTTAAATCTGCGCCCTTGTTTTTGCTTCCCGTAGAGCATGCCATGTGTCAACAGCGGAAGCGGCCCCTTAAAGTTTCAACTAAACATGGAAGGTGCCATGTGTTGGCTTCCGCTAGAGTCTCAATGCAGTTTCTTTTATGTTTCAAGAGTGCCGCGGAAGGCACCACATGGAGGCACCTGACGAACACAGAAAGAGTAACTAGAGCCCCGTGGAAAGTGCCAAGTGTCGCTGTCCACTAAAGTTTCAAAAAGTTTCTAAGCTGCAGCGGATGATGCCAAGTGGCTACCTCCGCATAAAGTTTCAAAAAGCCCCTTTTCTCTCCTCTAATGTTTCTATAAGGGCGGAAAGCGCCAAGTGTCGGCACCCGCATGAGTTTCAGAAAGGGTCTTTGTGTTTTAAAGAGAGCGCGAAAGCTGCCACGTAGCTGATTGCCGATGCTGCGGATGCCGCCACGTGTCCTCTTTTTTGAAAAGCAAATGGTGGAACAGAAAAGTCAGTGATGGAAGTGTGAAGTGCCTACGTGGCACGATTTAGTTGGTGGGCGACTTTTCAGCAATTTTTGGGGCTGTTGATGTCCGCAACTGGGTTTTAGATCAACGGCCACATTTTAAACCTATAGCGAGGGTTTTCTCCTGAGCGTCTGCAGCTGTTTTTAGGTAGGAAAACTCTAGAGGTTTGCTGCGCAGCATTTCCAGAGGCTGCGGGTTGGTGAAGCTTTAATGGCGTATCGTGCAGAGAGGCATGGGTCGAGTTGATGGGTCAGCTACTAGTTTTATGAGGAATGTCCCTGGGCGGTGGCGCAGGGCTCGAGATCACTTCCTGCTCCTTCCTCTTTGTCCCTCTACTGCATTTACTGATTTTGAGCACCATTTTTTTGATGCATTGTATCTGGCAAATTTTTGATGTGCCATGTAATTAATTCGTTGAGTACACAGTTTTGCTATAAAAGGCAGACTGTGTCACTCATTTTAGGTTGTTGAAGACCTGGGCATTTTTGTGTAAATAATGAAGAACAGGACATGATCTTGGTTGTTTTTATCCCATTTTGGAGTTTATGAGTTGCAACATGAGTGTATTTTGCACATATTTTCAGTTTCAGTGTTAATGTTATATGAAAAATGCTTACGGCATGTGTCTATCTGCTTGTCTCCATTTGCTGCATGTTATTCTCCTTCTTTTGAATCTAGTTGCTAAGGGTTTCATAGATTCTAAGGTATAGATATCTATACTACATGTTTGATCTCTAACTTCCATTCAAGGAGTGGATTAAATTGTTTTAGGTTGAGCATGGGGAAGTTTGCATGTCATCAGGGATATCTAAAAGTAGAGGCAGTTAGATACCCATTCTTGGGTGATGTTTGTAAGGCAAGCATCAGTCTAGCCCCCTAAAACTTGAGTGAAAGTTGCAAACCATTTGTTGTATACGTCTAGTTGACTCCTTGCCCAATGGATAGGCACCAGTCTGCTTCTAGGTCAGTAGTTATGAGACAAAACCCCTTGTCTTGCATCCAGGACATTATGTCCACCCATTTCATCACTTCAACCTGTTAGTTGTAGGAGTAGGATTAGGAACCCCCTGCATACTCTCATACCCAACCAGACAAATATGTCCAAGAATGTTGCCAACCTTGTGATCTATCATGTAGATCTTGGTCCATACATGAGAGTATTCTGCCTAATGCTGTCAAGCTAAATCTTCGTATCATTGAGCTAGTCAAGGTTACATCTTGAGTTATAGGGATACCCCCCTTGGTGCGGCAGAACCAGAAGTGAAGGGGAGGCAGCTCACGCAACCTCCCGTAATCTGTTGGCTGAATTTGTTCATGCATTAGAACTGGCAAACCCTCTGCCGATTCAGGAAAAATAACCAACATGGTCCATATCCTAAGCATTTGCATAGGATTAAAGTTATGGGCACAATCCCCTATTACCTTGGCCTCCTAACGGCTTTACCACATCTGATCATAGCATGTGCTTTATGCACTTTATGCGCTACCTTAATGGCTTAAGGGGGCCGCGTGCCATGTAAGGTTACCACCCTTAATTAGTATGGGATTTATCCCTCATAATATAAACTATTAACCTATATTATATATATTACTCTTTGTAATCACCATTAAATCTTATTTTATATATTACTATTCTTTTAATCACCATAAAACAATATTTACAAAAATCAATTTCTACAAAATGATAAAATTGTATTTTTTCTATTAAGAGAAAATAGTAATAATATTTATATTATATACATATATATAGAGAGAGAGACTATATATATATAATCATAAAATCAAATATAACTCATAATCATAAAGCATTTAACGTCGCGAAATCTTCATAGACTTAACATCAAAAAACACAAAAGAAACATTAGTTATTGCATAGTCCAAATCAATATCCCCTTACCTATGAGAAATATACTCATGAATGTACATAGGTACATCTACGTACGTATGTTCGTGCTCATATCAATTCATACGTAAGATCATATCGTGGACTTGCATGAACTATAGTCTCCAAAAGAAAACTTGCCTAAACAACCAAACACTTAACAACATGAAGGTTCGAACATCTAATCAAGACTCTAGATACAAAACTTAGATCACTTACCATTACCCACACTGACTCAACTCAACCTAGGTCAAAATAGGATGTGTGTGTGCTGCTCCATTTAGTCTTCTCTTTTACATTTACCAGACCAAGTCCTTCTCCTGAGTGATACCTCCCCTCTTTTCTGGAGGGACAACTTGTTCCTGCATCCACTTAGATCATCACCACAGTAGTTAGCTGATCAAAATATAATCATTAATTAACAATAATCAAATCTAATAAAAGACATTGCATTATTTTTTTTTTCTCATCATATTGCATTCAAGATAGATAACACATAGATGCAAAGATTCATAATTACTTCAATTTTCATGAAATAACCAATCTATAGTAAATGGATAGAAACACACATATAGATGTAGAATTCCATAATCACTCACTTTCCAAACAAATTAACCAATCTAGGTAAATAATAAGTGGATAGAAACACATGGGGTGTAACATACTCCCCCCCTTGTGAATCATCATCCCCAATGATTTTAAGTATCAAGTATTATCGTAACATAGTAAAACATAAAGAGTATCATATCAAAAAACATATTATTTTTCAAGAACTTTCAAAATCTAGAATAACTTGTGGAAACTTCTGCGTTATTTCAGCATAATCTTCCCAAGTGGCAAAATCTTCTGCATATTGATCCCATTGGACCTTGCATTGCAGAACCTCTCTATTATGTAAGTGAAGCTTACACGTTTTGAGCACCTTGAGAGGCTCGATTGTTACCACCCCTGGGTCTTGTACCTGTAAAGTATTCCAGTCAATAACATGGTTATCCCCTGGAACATACTTCTTAAGATATGACACATGAAAAACATTATGCATCCTAGCAAGAGCTGGTGGCAAAGCAATTCTGTAAGCAATAAGATTGACTTCTTCTAGGCCCTCAAATGGACCTACATAGTGCGGAGCTGGTTTGGATGACTTTCTAAACTTTATTGAACTCTTATGGGGTTTTGCACTCAACAACACTTTATCCCCAATAGAGAAATTCCTAGGAACCTGTTTAGCATCCACATAATTCTTTTGCCTGTCATTAGCTTCTGCCAACCTTTGCCTCATAATCTTAACTTGTTCTTCCATATCTGACAGTATTTTTGGCCCAAGACTTATCCTATCTTCTAGCTTATCCTAGCTTATAGGAGTTCGACATTTCCTGTCATACAATGCTTCAAACGGAGCCATCTTTATCACAGAATGATAAGAGTTATTGTATGCAAACTCTACCAAAGGTAAATAATCCTCCCATTTGTATTGATTATCCATGCAATACATCCTTAGAAGATCTTCCAATACTTGGTTTACTCTTTCTGTTTGCCCATATGTTTCTGGATGATAAGTTGAACTTATATTTAACTGAGTTCCAAGTGAAGAAAACAAGGTTTGCCAAAACCTAGAAGTTACACAAGTATCCCTGTTAGAAATAATCTTTTCAGGAATCCCATGCAATCTAAACACCTCTTGAATAAACTTCTGAGCTATTACTGGAGCTCCATATGAAAGATTACCTGGTCTGAAATGCACTACCTTAGTAAGCTTGTCTATGACCACTAGAATGGCATTGTGCTTATTCCTCGACATTGGAAGACCTTGCACAAAATCCATGCTAATAACCTGCCATTACTTTCTGGTATATCATAGGGATATAGTAAACCTTCAGGATGATGAGTTCAAGTTTTACTCTCTGACATTCTAGACAACTTGCCATGAACCTTGCAGCATCCCCTTTCATCCCCTTCCAGAAATATAACGGCTTTACATCTGCTAACATCTTGGTAACACCAGGATGCCCTGAGTATGGTGCATTATGAACTTCTTTCCATACCAAATTCCTTAGTTCACCAACATCAGGTACATAAATTCTTCCATTAAATCTCAATAATCCATTTGGTTCAAAACAAAATCCTTCATACCTCTTATCTTGCAAATCTCTCGATAGTGCTTGCTTGACTTGTTCATAGAACTTGTCACCCTTGGATCTTTGCAATACTCAACTTTTGAAGTTCGTCTAAATTACTACCAAAGAAGATATATGCCTTCTTCGACTTAAGGCATCAACAACTCTATTTTCCTTTCCCTTGATGTAGTTAATGTCAAAATCATAGTCTGATATCAACTCTAACCACTTTCTTTGCCTTGCATTAAGATTGAGTTGTGTAAATAGATACTTCAAACCATGATGGTCCATTTTCAGTTCAAAAGGTTTACCCATTAGATAGTGTCTCCACATCTGCAATGCATGAACTACTGCTGCTAAATCTAAATCATGCGAAGCATAATTTTGTTCATAAGGCTTTAGCTTCCTTGACTCATAGGCTATGACTTGCCCTCCTTGCATCAATACTCCACCCAGACCTTCTCGTGATGCATCTGTGATAACTACAAAATTACCTTCTGGATCTGGCACTTTCAAAATTATAGCCGTAATCAGCTTCTTCTTTAGGAGATCAAATGCCTCGACATTTTTTAGTCCATTCATACTTTTTCCCTTTCCTCTGAAGAGATGTGATAGGAAAAGCTACAATAGAAAATTTTTCCACAAACTTATGGTAATACCCAGCCAAACCCATGAAACTTCTCACTTTGGAAACATTCTTTGGCACTGGCCACTCAAGTATTGCTTTGATCTTAGCTGGCTCAACTACAATCCCTTTAGATGAAATCACATGACCCAAATATTATACTTCCCTCTGAAAGAAGGTACACTTGGAAAGTTTTCCGTACAACTTATGCTCTCTTAGCCATTGGAGTACTATTTTCAAATGCTGAAGATGTTCCTCTTCATTCTTGGAGTAAATCAAAATGTCATCCAAGAAGACCAACACAAATTTATCCAAGAAGTCTCTAAATACACTATTCATAAGGTTCATGAATGTTGTAGGTGCATTTGTTAACCCAAACGGTAAGACTGTAAACTCATAATGGTCATACCTTGTTCTGAAAGTAGTCTTAGATATGTCTTCATCCTTGATTCTCAACTGGTGATATCCTGACCTCAGATTAATTTTGGAAAACACAGTTGCACCTCACATCTGATCAAAGAGATCATCAATACGTGGCAATAGATACTTATTCTTCACCGTTGCTTTATTGAACATCCAATAATCTATACACAATTGCAATGTTCCATCCTTCTTCTTGACGAAGATCACTAGTGCTCCCCAAGGTGAAACACTTGGCCTTATCAATCCTTTGGACAACAATTCTTCCAACTGAGATTTTAACTCCATCAATTTAGTTTTTGTCATTCTATATGGTACGTTGGAGATAGGTTCCGATCTTGGAATAATGTCAATGGAGAAATCAAACACTCTTTTGGGAGGTAATCCTCGTAAATCTTCTAGAAATACATCCACAAAATCTCTAAGGATAGGGTATTTCTCCATATCTATCCTTTCTGCACTTTCTATCTCTCCATCCTCAACTTCACATTCCTCAAGTTTTTCGATTTTTACCGCAAAGAGTTGACAGCCCTTCTTCTTTACCCTATGCATCTAAACAGCTGAGATCTATCACAACTTAACTTCACTAGGAGTCCCTTGTAAAGATACCCAGTTTCCAAGATCATCTAAGCATTCTATAGTTTTTGCATGATAATCTACCTTAGCCCTATGCCTCCATAACCAATTCATCCCTAAGATGACATCATAAGACCCTAAGGGAGCTACATACAAATTAACTTCTGTAGAGGAACTAGGAAGTTCAAGCCTTGCTTCAAACAAACATTGGTCCACCTTAGCTCTTGTCTGGTTTGCGTACTCAACAACCCATGATTTTTCCATATAACCAGCTCTTCTAGACATTTTACTACTACTCTAGGTGAAATGAAGTTTTCTGTGGCACCAGTATCTATTAAAATAGAAATGGGTATACCAGATAAAGTACCTAGTATTTCTACTAGAGTGATCTGGTATTCAACCTATCTGTTATTTACTGTAGTGTGTATCCTTTGCTGAAATGCCTCCCACTGTGGTGGAAGAGAATTACAACAGGGTTACGATCCTGATGGCTTGTTGGGGAATTGGCTAGCATAGTGATCACCACCACAGTTGAAACATCCTTTAACTGGCCCCTTCTTTCCAAGAGCTCTTTCTGAATAGGTGATGTTCCTAGCAGCCTTTTTGAAGTTACTATTGTTATTTCCTTTTTGGTCCTTCTTTGGTTCACTCCAATTATTTTGAAAATTCTTTTCTCCTTGCTTTTGAAATCCTTGCACCTCATTAGGTTTTCCAGAAGTTTGCTTATTCTGAGACCAGTTAAATTTTTTCCTATTCTTTTCACGGTAGTTAGCAATAGACTTCAATTTTTGTTCTTGCTTTAGAGCTTTCTTCTATACAAGGTCCATGGTGGTAGGACCATGCATATCCACCTCTCCACCTATCTGATTGTTCAACCCCATAATGAACTTTCTTATGCGGAATTGCTCATCAGCTTGATACATAGGCACATACCTCAAAAGACGTGTGAACTTCTCCTAGTATTCACTAACCGAGGAGTCTCCTTGCCTCAAATTCTAAAAATCTGAGAGCTTTTGATCATAGAAAAGTTGGGGTAACCAACGTTTCTGGAATATTTCCACAAATTCTGTCCAAGTGAGTTGAGTTAAACTAATTCCTAGTTTTGTCTTATTACTCATCCACCAACTAGATGCTTCCCCTGCTAACTGAAAAGCTCCCCATACCGTGCCTTAGTGACCTCAGAATAGTTTCTAATCTCAAAGTATTTTTCCATTTCCACAAGCCATGCCTCAGCCACATCCCCACTAGTGCTACCTTCAAACTTTGGAGGTGTAATTTTCCTCATATCCTGAGATAGCTCCTTTTCCATCCTCCTTCTTTTAGTCCTTTCAGTATATTTTCAAGATGAGGACTGGGTCTAGGATTGTGATACCTCATTTTCATGTTCACTTGCTCGAGTGTGAGCATGAGAATCTTCTCCCTCTTTCTCACCATCAGGGACTTCTTTTCCTACTTCATTTTCTTCTTTTTGCTCTAAGATCCCCATTCTTTCCCTAGTCTCTATCATCATTGTAAGAATACGATCCAACTTTGTGTTCATGTCCCCTAACCCTTGTCCTACTTCTTCACTCCCTCCAGGGTTACTTCTGGTCCGAACCATTCTTTCCTATAAAGTTTACCCTGTAGGTTCCATTACAGTCAAATTCTCTTATTGTTTATTTATCATTCTTAAATCATCTAACTTTTCCAAAAAGAACATTTATTATCATAACTTTTTGCCAAAAGACATATAACACAAGCTTTTGATAAGAAAACTTTCTTTTATTCATAGAGATAAGGATTTAAATTTCCTTTGATTTACATGGAATGACTATTAAGATAGTCCAAAGGAGAGTATCCATCGGATTCATTCTCATCTACAGGGGTGAGTAGAGTATATCCCTCTAATTTTACTTTAGATACATAATCTTAGGGTACATATCCCTCTGACTCATCACTAGAAGAAATTACAATTATCTCAGACAAGGGAGGAATATGTGGATCCCTAAACAACATAGTGGGGCTCACACTATATTCCAAGGGCATATCCCTAGAAAGTGGTAAGGATGTCAACTTGGTTGGAGACACCGATGTTAGACAGTTAAAGTTGGCATCATCTCTCATCCTTCTTCTCTCTTGGCTAACCTGAGAAAGTGCATGACTCAGGGTTTCCTCATCTCCTAGCCATACGTCATTAACATCGTTGGTTCCCTCGATGGTTTGAACAAGGTCTTCCCTATCTTTCTTGGCCTAAGGTAGTGCTCATTCCTAATGACTGATTTCCTCACAGTCATCTTGAGATGCACCATCCTAGCACAAGAATTCCAAACGTTAGACTCATAATGTTGAATAGGAAATCATAGTGAGCACAAAGGTTCCAGAGATGAAACCTAGCTCTAATACCACATGTAACATGCCACTTGTTCTACCAACTAAGATTTACTAAGTTTTTAACTTTAAAGTGAATAAATCGAGAATTCATTAAAGGAATAATAATTTTTTTCCTTCGAACATTTGATATAATGTACATTTGAACATATTTCAAACTTCTATTGCATTTTCTCTATAAAAGAATTGAATAATCATTTTGTACAACTTTTCATAAATTACATAGAAGCTTCAAGAGCTTAACTGAAAAATAGATACACATATTTGTATACTTGTCTATCTTCAATACTCCCAGCCAATTGCATGAGGGGAAGCATCACTCAAGTGATTTACCTCCAACCATAGACTAACTGCGGCCCCCCGCACATTTACCCAACTAGTTAATGGTCCTACCCTTCAACGAAGGGATTGGTATAGCAACCTCAAAGTTAAGCCCAATTTGAGTAGGTGTTGTGTTCTACATTAACTAGTACTATCATATTATGGCTATAACCATCAAAATATGACATCCCTACTTAGTAATGCAAACATGGAACACAGTGAAACTAGACAGTGTAAACGTTGGCTATTTACACCACTTTGGCCAAAGTTTTCTTCGTCTCATATTCACCCACCCTTCTATCTTGATTGGGAAAGACAACAATCTCTATACTAGGTTATCTACCTCTTCCATGGATCACATATCCCAAGGTTAACCTATTACATGCTTTATTAGGATACATATATCGAAGTAATACCGCTTGAAACCTATTTTCACTATCTTTCCCCTTATACAATTTTCCTATACAAACACCAATCAATGATTGATTCATAAATCTATCTAGGTAAAATCCCAACCATAGAAACTATCTCATATTCACAATACAAATTTTCTATCGATATATATATATATATATATATATATACAATCAACAGACATTCACATCGATAATTCAAAAATGCAATCACTTAAAACAATACAACACATAATGTTTTGATAACAAAAGAAACACAGAGGAGAAAAACCCCATGCCTGAGATTATAGTTCCAAATGTACCAAAGACTCCTTTGCTTAAGCTCTTCCAACACTCTAGATCACCTATCTAAATAAAACAACTCACAAAAAGCAATATGACAAAGCTCTCGAAATTAACTCAAAACTAAAAAGAAAAAAAGAAAAGGCTCTTGATAGAAAAATGTGCACGTAAAAATGAGGGAGGGCACCCCCTTTTATACAAAAAAACTAAGGAGTGGTCTAGCTACAAATAAGCAAAGAAAACTGCCACCTTTCCCTTTAATTTGCAACCAACTCCAAAGTGTCGAAAGAATGATGACATGCTTAATAAAAATCTGCAATTAATTTCATTTCCCATGGACTCAAGACCAAGTCTAACTTTCCAAAATAAAAGTTTGTTATGAACTATAAAGGAAAATCACTAATGGTCCATATCCTAAGCGTTTGCATAGGCTTAAAGTTATGGGCACAATCCCCTATTACCTTGGCCTCCTAACAGCCTTACCACATGCACTCATAGCACATGCTTTATGCAGTTTGTGTGTTGCCTTAATGGCTTAAGGGGGTTGCGTGCCATGTAAGGCCACCACCCTTAATCAGTATGGGATTTATCCCTCATAATATAAAATTTTAACCTATATTATATATATTACTCTTTCTAATCACCATTAAATCTTATTTTATATATTACTATTCTTTTAATCACCATAAAACAATATTTACGAAAATCAATTTCTGCAAAATGATAAAATTGTATTTTTGCTATTAAGAGAAAATAGTAATAATATTTATATTATATACATATATAGAGAGAGAGAGACTATATATATTCATATATGTATATATTATTATCATAAAATCAAATATAACTCATAATCATAAATGCATTTAACGTCATAAAATCTTCATAGAATTAACATCAAAGAACACAAAAGAAATGTTAATTCTTGCATAGTCCAAATTGATATCCCCTTATCTATGAGAAATATACTCATGAATGTATGTAGGTACGTCTACCTACATATGTTCATGCTCATATTGATTCATACATAAGATTGTATTGTGGACTTGCACGAACTATAGTCTCCAAAAGAAAACTTGCCAAGACAACCAAACACTTAACAACATGAAGGTTCGAACATCCAATCAAGACTCTAGATACAAAACTTAGATCAATTACGGTTACCCACACTGACTCGACTCAGCCTAGGTCAAAATAGGATGTGTGTGTGCTGCTCAATTTAGGCTTCTCTTTTACGTTTACCAAACCAAGTCCTCCTAAGTGATACCTCTCCTCTTTTCTAGAGGGACAACCTGTTCCTACATCCACTTAGATCATCGCCACAATAGTTAGCTGATCAAAATATAATCATTAATTAACAATAATTAAATTTAATACAAGACATTGCATTATTCTTTTTTTTCTCATCATATTGCATTCAAGATAGATAACACATATAGATGCAAAGATTCATAATTACTTCAATTTTCACGAAATAACCAATCTATATTAAATGGATAGAAACACATATATAGATGCAGAATTCCATAATCACTCACTTTCCAAACCAATTAACCAATCTAGGTAAATAGTAAGTGGATAGAAACACATGGGGTGTAACACTTTTCCTAATGCTCATCAACAAATGGGCACTAGAAGGAGGGCATGAATGGGAAATTTGGTACAATATTTCAATTTCATTGATTTATTGCATATTTTGATATGAGTTAGATCTTGGGGAGATTTGGCTCAAATAGATAGCCCTTTGTGAATACCTGGGGTCCAATATGAGGTTCCTAATCATGCATATAGTAAGCTTCCTTCATCTTTTCCCCATAGTGGACAAAGAGCTTCACAACATGTTGAGGGTTTTAAAGCATTGATGTTGAAACTTCATATTTGGCAACAAAATTTTAAGTGCATCCTATTTGTCCACACACTTCAAGGTGCAACTTTACAATGCTATGCAAATCTTTCACCTAATTCCATATGGTCATGGGTTGAGTTTGAAGCATGTTTTTGCTACAATTTGATCTACATATCAGCATGCAACATCCATTACTTCAATTTGTAGCAATTAGAGGACAACATTGTGAGAGTGTTATAAAATTTAACCATAGATTTAACATGATTTATAGAAGGGTTGAAGGTGCAGATCTGATTTTTAATCATGAGGTTTTGAAGAAGCATTATTTGTGGGGTCTCGATTTGATGTTTAGAAAGTTGATTATTGGCTGGTCAAGTGGGGTAATGACTTTAAATGACCTATTTGAGATGGCTCTTGATTTTTCTAACAAAGGATATGACATTAAAAATCATTTGAATGATGAGCATATTGGTTATAACATGCATTTATTTGCATTTTGTGAAAATATGCAGCCTCATATCAACTCATTTGTAATCAGCTACAAACACCTCATGCAATCAATTATGATAATCACACTTCTCAAAAGCTTCAATTAGCACATTATACAAATCAGGTCAACCACTTGCAAGTTGTATGATCAAGTTCTAATTCATATGCAACTATATGTTCATCAAATTTGGTGATTTGCCAAGTGCGAAGAGTGTTGATCAGTCATGGTAGCTTGCAAATGAAGTGATGGTAGAAACAATGTGAAAATCATATTGCAAGCTTTCTTAATTACTTGATTGAGAGGAATAATGGTTTGACATGTAGCAAAGATCAAAATAATGCAAGAGATGATGATTTTCCAACCCATCCAATCTTATTTGTGAGTTGTTCCAATGAGAGACCACCAAGCCTAGAGGTTTACACATGCTCATCAAGTGTTTCTAATGGTCCTCCAACATCTACATTTGATCAACTATCATCTTATGAGGATAATTTTCATGTGGATATCCCACTCTTTCAAGAGGTGTTGGATAAGCAAATAAGAGAGCAGTGGCCAAACATTGTCCCACTTTGGTTCATCTCAAGTTTGCAATGTACATCCTAAAGATCCACATGGTGAGATCAATTGTTTGGCATTTATCACAAGGTTGGATTCACATCCAAAAGGACTAATCCCTATATTGGAACTGTATGAACTTGAACTGAGGTATGTATGCATAAGTAAGAATGAATTTTCTCACTTGGTTTGTCAAAATGAAGATGAAAATGAAATTGGATGCATGATGAATGAGTCACTAGATGGTTGTCCTAACAAGTTTGTTGAAGGTACCAATGTTCCAAAGTGGGAAAATTTTGGTTTTCAATCATGGGATAGTGAAGAAGGCTTTGAAAATGATGACATATTGACCCCTAATGATGAGAACAAGTTGGATGATAAGTTTGGCAAGTTGAACAATCAAATAAAAAGTGTAGATCAACAAGAAAATGCTTGCCAAATAATGGATTTAGTGACTAATTTTGATGGTAAAGAGGGTGAAAATGATTGGTTTTAGTTTGTTAATTATTTTGAATATGAAATTGAGTGTGAACAGTAGCTGAATTAGTCCAATTTCATGCCAAAACAAGAGGATATCATCCTAACAATTGAAGAAAATTCATGGACAGCGAAGAGGGACTTTATTGTGATCTTGATATACCATAGGTACAATCTAATTTTTTGAAGGTAAATAATCAATTGCATAGTTGTACTTGATTTTTATGTCAAGATAAATAATCATATTAGACCTATACAAGCACTTTAGATGAGTTACAAGTTGATCCAAGTGAAGAAAATCAAGGAAAAACATTACTACAAGTTGAAATCAGCAACATAAGTCAAGATACACAAGATAAAGAAGGTACAAAGGGTCTGGACCCTCAGATGCGGAGGATAAGGTTGATGGCACCCTAGTCCAATCAAGCTCTTTCTTCAGGATCTAGAATCTCCGTAGTGTCCTCCTATTCCCTGCAACTACACTTCTTCCATTCTCACAACCTGTAACCTGCAATCACATGGAATGTGGGAGGAGGTTGTGGTGTTTAGAGGCTTGCCTCAATCAAGCCCTGTAGAGATATTCAAGTCTTCCAAACATCGTTGTCAGAGAGAGAGTGTGCATCCTTATGGGATAGAGGCAAAAATCCAGATGATAATGATGATAAAACATAATAGATGTCACCTTGATGATGAAGCTCTCATGGAAGGAAGAGGCTCTTCAATGCCATGAGGGGAAGATGTAATCTAATCTGTAAAAACAAACACAATAACAATGCTATGCTATGCAACACATTGACAATCACAAGTACGCCAATAGCTTTTAATCATAAAACATCCTCTAGTTATCTTCTAGTTTCTAAATGATAACCTAAACATGCTTAGATATGCAACTATTAAGATTCCTGCTAATAATTTCATATTTGAAACTTATGATGTCAGCCTGGAGACCAAATAACAGTCACAAACCTGACATTTAAAATTAGGGCAGACCCAAAATAGGGCTAGACTAGGGTGCTAGCGCCCTTGTCCACCCCCCTATCTTTGTTATGGCATCATCAAATTAGACCCCCTTAGGTCCCATTTGTCACAAGACCCAAGGGTTTTCTCATTGCGAGTCTGAATTACCATGCAAAATTGTCTAAATGTAATGTAAGGACATGGGAGCTAAACCTTAAAGGAAAAAGCCCCCAAGGGTATATTTTTCTGACATAACATTTAGCCCCCACTTTAATGTATGTATTAAACGCAATGCCAATACATGCATTAAAGTAAGGTCAACAAACATAGCAAACATGCCAAACACAAAGAAGACATGCCAAACACATTGAAGACAATAACAAGCACGCAAAACATGGAGAAGACAGTTGTAGTCACACAAAACACAGAGAATACAACATTGAAGACACACAAAGCACAGAGAATACAAGGACTGTAGTGATTATTATTATTTTTTGCATATGAAATGCAAAATGTAGGTACAAGGAAAGTAAACAAATAAATCCCAAAAAGTGTAGAGGAGTTGTTCAGCACTGGTCTTGCACTTTTTGAGAACAAACACGCTAAACAAAATCCCAACGTGTAGAGGAGTTGTTCACCACCGGTCTTGCACCTTGAGAACAAACACACCAAACAAATCCCAAAGTGTAGAGGAGCTCATCACCACTGGCCTTCTACTTTGAGAACAAGCATGCCATACACAGACACACTGAAGACATTGAGAAAACACAACAGACAAGAGATGGAGTGAAACTATTGCTAGATTCATCACCATCTTAGGCACATTATAGGCACACACTGATGATTGGGCTTCACCACAACAACTACCAAAAACATGCTTAAGGGTTGAGTTAGTCATAGAACCGCTCCCCACCTCGCGATGAGGACTTTTGAAAATGACAGGATAATGCGATCTCTCTGAGAAATACACCATCCCCGCCTCGTGATGAGGGCTTAAGATAAAAGGATATGCTTGATATCCTGCCTTCGTAGAGGGCTTAAATAATTTTGATTGATTTTAAAATTGTTCAAACACGCTTTACTATCATCTAAAGTAGACAAATTACCTTATAGATGCCCCCACCTTAAGGTGGTTGATATCGCATATCGATATCAAGCACGTTAAGGTAGGAAGAAAATACACAAGGGAACACGAGCACTTGCAAAGCCCATGCCCCCCAGAGGTGACATGTACTTTACGATCACCAAATGTTCCCACAAACACATCCCTGCAAGAAAGGTGTTAGTGTCCAAATAATCATGATAAACAACAATGCATATGATCAACTACATGAAAGAGCCAAGCAAGGTGATATTCATGATAAACAAAGTGCACGGAGTAGCAGTATTGTTAAAGTGTTGTTAGCAAGATAAGATAACATCAACATCAAGATAGAGAAATCATGGAGTGATTCCACTAGCCAAGCATCAGATAATTTGTTACAACCCCATTGTCATGCATGGACTAGGTCCATTTTTTAATTACTCGCGAAAGGGACACTAGGTCCGCATCAGTATAATATGTTTTTCATCATCCTCTAGTTAGATCGAAACACTAGAAGAAGGTAAACAATAAATTAGAGAGGAGAACAAGTGCCTTAGGGACAGTCACGTAGGAGGGTGCCCCTAATTCACCAACCTCAATGCTATGTCCATAAGACACAACACACAACAATGAAATTAGAGGAGAGGCAATATAGAAGAATGATGATACAAATAGAAGAAGGCTACAACAAAGGCAATCTCCTAGTATCCTTGACCTTACAAGAGAATCAAGGGTTATCCTAGGAGGCCTAAGAACACATAACACATCATGGAGTTAAAGGGTTAGAGATACTTACCTGTAGAGAGATTCATGCTAGAGGTCATCCACGATTAAATTATTCTCTTTCCAATCTCAAACATAAGGTACAGTTGCCAAGGCTTTGTCATTATTCTTTTATTCATTCTTAAATGCTTTTTGGTTTGACTCAATGCTGGGTGGAATGTTTTCTTGTCGAAGCTTACTAGTATACTTATTCACCATCTTTTTAGGAGGTGGAGGAAGCAAATTGTTTTGAGTGATCTCAACATCCATCCTTGAGGGATTTAATGTGAGAGACCTTTCCTCATCCACTAATGTGACATCTTGTGAAAAGAGAACATAGGGATGAGAGGAAGGTAAGGTGTTGTGAGAGAGGTAGTCAATGTTTTTAGATCCTTAGTGATGTCCAAATGACTTGAATATTCAATCAAAGAAGGGAGATTAAGGGTCTTCTCCTTCTTAGTGATATCCAAGGTGTGTGAACAATCAACTAAAGGAAGAAGGTTGGTGGGATGATCCATAGAGGTTCCATGCACTAGGGTAGGGTTTTGATTATTGTTAAATGAATGCTCATTGTCTACCCATGGAATGTTCTTTGTTAAAGGGAGCTCTTCATTCACTAATGCTTCATCTTGGCCAGGGAGAGCAGTGGAATTACTAGATCTATCCCTAGTCTTCTCATCTAAGGTTCTTGAATATTCGATGATAGGAGAAGTAGGATAATCTATGGAATCATTATCAGCATATTCTTTAGTGGAAAAAGAATTTTTGCTCTCATCCTTCTTATGAGTATTCCTAGAAATGAATTTAGTTAAATCTTCTAATATCAAAGGATATGCTTCTATGAGTAAAGAGAAGCTACTAAAATCATGTGTATAACAAAGTAATTTCAACTCATATGTAGAACATATAGACACATCAATACCACTGATAGAAGCTATGTGCTCTAGAACATCAGGATTCTCATTAGTGAAATTAGAGAAATTTTCAAAATGTAGGATATACTCATGAAAAGAATTCAAAGATGGATAACATGAAGATGCCATTATCAATGTCTGATGCAAAGTTATCAAATTTATGTTGGAAAATTAATGTAAAATCAGATTTTAAAAGCGTTTCAAAACTTATGCAAGGAGCAAATGCAAAAGTGATGTCAAATATGCTCTAAAATGCTTAATTTTTCAACTTTTATCAATGTAAACAAGTGAAATAAGAGGCGTTGTAAAGATTTTAAAGATGAAAAGTGAGTGATATTCTTAAAAACAGTCAACTAATGCAAGAATACCTTTCACAACATGCTTTTGAAACAACTCTAGAGAGTCGATAAGCCAAAACCTAGTGAAAATAGGGCAAAATATGCGATTTTTCACCAAATCTCAATGCAAACAAATGAAAGAAGAGGTGTTGTAAAGATTTTAAAGATGGAAAGAAAATTATATGCCTAATAACAGTCCAATAATGCAAGAATACCCTTCACAACATGCTTTTGAAGCAACTCTAGAAAGTCGATAAGCCAAAACCTAGTGAAAATAGGCCAATATATGCTATTTTTCATCAAATCTCCATGCCAAAGAGTAGGGAAATAGGTGTTGTAAGGAAAATTATGATGGAAAGAAACTTATAACAGTAATAACAACCACCTGATGCCAAAAAATCTGTTACAACATGCCTATAATGCCACTCTAGATCAATCCTTAGTGCAAAAATAGCGAAAACATGCAATTTTTCACAAAATTTCAATGCAAAGGCCCAAAATAAAGGGTGTTGTAAAGAAATTGAGAAGGGTCAGAAGAAAATAACACCAATAACATCCAATTAGTGCAGCAAAATCCCTTACAACATGCTTGGAGTGCAAGTCTAGCAAGAAAATAAGGCCAAATCTAGTGAAAAATGCAAATTTTTCAAGCCCTAGACATGAAATTTCACAAGGAGGCCACTATGATGCAAAACTAAAATTAGAAATCAGACCTAATGAGTTTTTTTAACAAGGTAGTAAAATTTGAGGAAAGATTTTGACTACAACCCTAGCTCATGCAAAACTAGGTTTTCATGAAAAATACAAAATTTCAAGCAATTTCTAACAAATCAAGCATGCAAATGCAATGCAAATGAATTGTAAATGATAAATTTCTATATTTTGTATCATATATAATGCAAATAACATAAATTAGTTGAAATTAGATGCCAATTGATTCAAATTTTACAAAAATGCAAGCCTAATATGCCAATTTTTGCAAATTTTCCAATTTTTCCAATTTTTTTTGTAATTTTTCAAATGCAATATTCAAAATAATGAATTGAATGATAATGAATTTTAGATATGATGTAAAAATCAGAGAATTAATGAAATATAATTGAATGAATGCAAACTATGTCAACAATCAAACCCTAGAATGTAATTTTTTCAAATTTTCCAAATATATCAATTTTTTTGTAAATTTTTGAATGTAATGAAATGAATGAATGTAGATCTATGAAACAACACTCAGAAAGGTGCTAAAAACTTCAAAACACAGGTTCACCAAAATGTTTTATATGAAAAGGGGGATGACGGGGTTGTTGTGAAATGAATCCTCCTTTCCATAAAACATTCCAAGGGCTTTTCAACCAACTGCTTCTCGCATCGAGAGGAGAGTCATCTATCAGGTTGGGTTGCCACTTAGTTTTCTACTAGGAAATTCAAAAGTTATCACACAAGATTACTAATTAATGTTTTAATGCTCTTGAAACCCTAATTTAAGCAAAATAGTAATTAAATCTATGAATTATGACAAATGCTATAGGAATCAAACAAAGGGTAGAGAACCTTAACTCACTATTTTTTGCAGTTTGGAGAACGAAAATGTCAGGGACAATGGTGATGGTGCCCTAGTCCAAGGTACTAATTTTTTTGTGGATTCCCAATCTCCTTCCGGCACTGATCTTTGCTATATTTTATGTTTCTTGTGATCTGACAATGGAGGACAAGATTGATGGCGCCCTAGTCCACTGTGGGAGATTCTTTCGAATGTCAGAAGCTCTGCAAACCCTAATGCCCACTGTCCAGTTTGTTTTTGTACCTTCGGATGTGGAGGACAAGGTTGATGGCGCCCTAGTCCAATCAGGCTCCTTCTTCGGGATCTGGAATCTCCGCAGTGTCCTCATGTTACCTACAACTCCACTTCTTCCACTTTCGCAACCTGTAACCTACAATCACATGGAATGTGGGAGGGGGTTGTGGTGTTTAGAGGCTTGCCTTAGTCAAGCCCCAGAGAGACATTCAAGTCTTCCAAACATCGTTGTCAAAGAGAGAGTATGTATCCTTGTGGGATACAGGTAAAAATATAAATGATAATGATGATAAAACACAATAGATGTCACCTTGATGATGAAGCTCTCATGGAAGGAAGAGGCTCTTCAATGCCATGAAGAGAAGATGCAATCTAACCTGGAAAAACAAACACAATAACAATGCTATGCTCTGCAACACAATGACAATCACAAGTATGCCAACAGCTTTTAATCATAAAACATCCTCTAGTTATCTTCTAGTTTCTAAATGATATCCCAAACATGCTTATATATGCAACTATTAAGATTCCTACCAAGAATTTTGTATTTGAAACTTATGATGTTAGCCTGGAGACCAAATAACAATCACAAACCTGACATTTAAAATTAGGGAAGACCCAAAATAGGGCTGGAGTAGGGCACTAGCGCCCATGTTCACCCCCCTGTCTTTGTTTTGGCATCATCAAATTAGACCCCCTTAGGTCCCATTTGTCAGAAGACCCAAGGGTGTTCTCATCGGGAGCCTGAATTACCATGCAAAATGCTCTAAATACAAGCTAAGGACCCGAGAGCTAAACCTTAAAGGAAAAAGCCCCCAAGGGTGCATTTTTCCAACATAACAGTAAGATACAACAAGTTGGTGAGCTTACATTTCAATTGATGGTACTTCAAACCAGGTTGTATCTTCCAATTTCTCATTGAGTTATGATGCTTATCATTTTGATTATGGTAATTTGGGTAAGAGAACATGTGTTTGGATTGATCATGAACATTATGAGTTGCCTCAATTGTTGATCCTACATGAGTTGTATCCTGAATACGAACCTGGTTTGCCTATATCCTACTTTTTAGAATACAAGGATGAGTTTGCTAGATTAGGACCTTGACATGTGCCTTATTATTCTTGTATATATTGAGAAATCAGTCAAGAGAAAGTGTTGATTCTTGTTGTCCTAGGACATTGTACATATTTTGAGTTTGTTTTGTTTCTTGTTGTTGTTGCTTTTCTATTTTAGTTTAGTTTCCTTTTCTATTGTTTTCTTTCTGTTCTACTACTTGTTTTAGTTGTTAGTTTCTTGCTTTCGATTTGTTTTCTTTTGTTGTCCTTCTTGGTCTGGGGTCTTGCATTTTATAAATAGAGGGGTTGTCTACATGTGTATGCAATTTTTTTTTTCTAGATTATGTTTTCTTAGTCTTCCTTTGAGAGACATTAGTCATAAACTAAGGGTTTTCTTATGGGCTCCATTGTTAGTGTTGAATGGCATGATGCTTGTTCTTGGGAGATGGGTCAATTATTTGGTACAACTTGAAGTTTTTTGAGATCTTATACCTTTCACAACTTAATAATCCTCAAGTTTCTAAGTAATTCTTGGTGATTCTACATTAAATGAAAAATCTTAAGGTCTCACCTTTTTTTCCACTATGATTCCTAGCCCAACAAAGTTGAAAATATGCATAGCCCATGTGAAAAAACATGTGATGTGGCAAAAGCAAGAATAAATCAAAAGAAAAGATAAAAAAAAGAAAATAAAAAATGCAAGGTGGTACTTTCGAGTACTTCCCTAATATGACTCAACTAGTTGGAGGTTTCAAGTATCTCTACCAAGGCTATAGACACCTAGATGGTAATAGAGCTATGCTTTGAGTGGAATCATAGAGACAACCTCGTCAGAGCTATAGACACTCAATTGGCAGTGAGGCAATGTCCAAATAGTTCATGAGGTGAAAATCATTCATGTATCTTAATGTAAGGGAAATTTGATGAGCTTAGTTTCTCAAGGATGGGAATGAATGCATTTGCACACACTTGGATCTTTAGAATATGGATGGTTTTGCTAAACTTTTGATTTTGATTCCTTAATTCAATTTTTGTGTTTTTTTGGCCTAATATGTGGGTGCAAAACCAAAGATTCTGGGTTCTTGACTTTCATTTATCTTTGGAATGCTCAGAAACATTCTCCCAATAGAGTCTCCATTTTTTGTGTCCTACACATAAGCCCCATTTTTCTAAAATGTGGACCCCCTCTTTTGCTTGCCTTGTTTGGTTAGAGTTTCCAATTTCTAGTCTTGGGCATTAGAGAGTGATTTCTTGTTTCGTAAAAGCACTATTTTGCGAGGTCTTGAGCACTACTATGTGTTATTATTTAAGTGGTCTAAGTACTCATTCCAAGCTTAGTCAATAGGTCTAGGAGGAGAGAGTTTTATTTCAAGGCCCCTTATTTCTTGTTTAGGGGAGATAGTTGCAATTGTGATCTTGATTGGGATTTTGAGTCACATTCCATAATGGCCTTCTTTAGAAATTGCAGAACTTTTATCTTTGTTTGCATGTGGAGCCTTTAATAATGTCAGGATAAAAGGCCCTTGGTTTAAAAATTATAGGAGTTTTCACTCTTTAAGGACATTGCAGGGATTCATCAAGTATTGGGATATATCCCTTTCACCCCAAAAGTCCCGCCTCCTATATTTATCTTGCAAGGTATTTTTTAAGTAGGGTTTTTATGCTCAAAGGGATAATACATAGAATCAACGCCCATAAGGACAAATCCATTTATGAACCATATCCCTGCAAACATCCTGATGATCATCATTTTCCCACAAAGTAAAGTTAAGGCTTCGAAAGTGAGAATGTGGGCTCTCAATGGTGATGTGCATATGCCCTATTGATGCTAAAGGTCCCACCACCCTCATATCCCTGCAAATCAGATAATGCACTAAACCTCCACAATATCCTATAGACCTTCAAAGTCCCATAATTTGAAAATAAACAAAGTAAAGGTGTTTAAGATGGTTCAATAAGGATTTTTCTCACATTTATGTGGATTTATAAGTATAATTGAATGGTGGCATTTGATGGACCTTTGGTTACTAGAATTCATGCTTCGTGCATATGTTCTGATGACACCATAACCCCCGCATATCCCAATGGCCTCAAAAATCTTGCTATGTCTTAACAACTCCCAAATGCCTGCATATCCTAATGGCCTAGAAACTTTTCCTCGCTCTAAATACAAGGCTTTTCCCGCTTGTGGATGTCCAATGCATATGCAGATATGTTCCAAAGACACTGAAATCTCTACATTCCAAGTAAGCTTGAATTTACACATTATTCCTACAACCCCCCATTGTGGAGATAACTCATGCACATAGAAATTTCTAGTGAGACCTAAAAGTCCCACCACCCTTGAAGTTCTGCATTTCCACCTTTCCTTCGAATCTTTGTAAGGTTGACATTTTTTATATATGCGGTCACTTTACACATTGCGGGAATTTGACCACCTATGGAAAATTCCAATTATCTCATGAACTCCCGCATATCTTGAAGACCCTCTAACTCTCACAACTGACATTAAGACCTCAAAACTCACAAAATTTTATAAATTGATGAGGGAATGCCACTAGATCTTCACAAAAATTATTAATTATGACGAATCCTTGATCTTAATGTAACCAAACTTCACAACATTAAATTCAACACTATTATTACAAAAGAATACCCACAAAACTCAGAACTATTTTTAAATTTCTTCTCACTCCATTCCATCCTCCTACAACTAAAGATAAATATAAAATTTATACAAAAATGAAAAATTACCATTTTTGGCAGATTTTCACAACTTTCTAAAATTGCCATTTTTGGTAACTTCGCATCCTTATCCGTATGACCATGAAAGTTTCCAAATATTTGAAACTTACTAAAAAATGACTAATTGTCAACTTTCTAATCTAATTGTAAGTAAATCTAGGAAAATATTTAGAAAAAACAACTAGAAAAATCTCGAAAAAAATATTAAAACCTCATTTTGAGGCCCTAGATGATTGAATAAGGTCCAGAAAAAAGTGTCAAAATAGTGACCTACCAAATTTACCAATTCAATGGGTTTTTTATTAAACTCTTCAAGACGCATCTGCCCACCAAATTTTAGCTCCGACGGACCTCTGGGTCAAAAGTTATGACCTCTAGAAGTTCCTGCATCAAATCTAATGAGGGGTAAATTGAACTTTTTTAGCATTATGCCTTCTACAAAGTGATGAATCAAATGCATAGCAAGCTCCAAGTGTGAATTGTTGAAAGTAATTCCATGTTTTTCTAGTAAAGTAGATTATTTCATGTTTATGGATGAATAGCCATAACTTAAAGGATTAATATCCTATTAAACATGGGGTTTTCTACATTGATAATAGAAATGAAATGAATCATGATATAGTTCTTTATTACTAGCTTCCTTTTGCAAGTCAAACATTAAAGTTGGAAGTGATATAAAGTGCAAACAGATCAAAGACTTTAGGAAGATCTTCAGATCAAGAAAATTAGTGTGGAAAGCATCAAAGGTCTGTTCAGAATCCTCTGAAGTAGAAAAACATAAAAATCAGATCACTAATGAAGAAAGAAGACACCACTCAATTCTAGGCCCTGTTCATGCCTATTTTTTCTAGAAAACCAGTTCATAAATGAAGTGTCCAAATAAAAAATGAGCCACATTTTAATTTTTAACCTCCAACTCATTGGAAAGGAATTGTTTTGTCTCATTTGGTCTGCCTTAAAAGTGAAATTTTCTCTTTTTCCAAAAGGACAATAGTGAAAAATGAGTTTGTAACAAAATGTACCACAAATATTAAATGTTGTTGAATCTAAGCCCTTGGTGTTGAGTTAATCCTCACCCTTCATTGTAAACTTAGTGCTCTTACCTCTCCTATATAAAGGCAATCACTTTCTCTTGTAAAAGAGAAGGAAGGACTTAAAAGAAAAGAATTGTTTAATCTCTACCAATTTTCTGAATCAATACAAATAGAAGTTCATTTGCTGCTACCATATGCGTTTGTTTTATTGATTGGGTGTGGTTTTCATGGTTCCTTATCACCTTCTAATAATTAAAGTTCAATTGCGTTTATGATTGATTATTTCTAATATTCGATGGACCACCTTTGTTCATACCATTGGTAAATTGTTGATTGTAACTTACTGTGTATGGTTAGTCTAAACACAATAAACATTAGTTTAATTGTGGAAGTTATTTAAATTGCACCAAATATTTGGGTGTTTATGAGTTTTCACAATTTGAAAATCCTTCATTTTCTTTGGAGATTGCACCATTTTTATGGTATTGTCAGTTGTCTAGTTAAGCAGAAGTTGGTTTTCAGTTGAGGTTTGTCTATCTAAAGCAGTCAATTATTCATGTAGCTATCCATAGGAATTCTCTAACCTTTCTCTACCCGCTTTTCCTTTGCACTTTTTTATTAGATATGGTTAGATTAGGACTTTCAAACTTGCATATTGCTATTAAAAAGTTCATATCTCACAAATGCAAGTTGATATTTTGTTGATTATAGGCCAAAATGACACATTTTATAGCAATATAAATTTGTATCAGCTCACTTATACATTACTAAATCTAAAAACTGATTAGTTTATGTGTAATTTAACCCTGTATGTCAAAGTTTGTCCAGATTCATGTAAGGCACCTTGTTGTAATAGAAAAATACATCAACTACTAAGTCATTTCACATAGCTAAAACCTAGTTGGGAGAAACCTTGGGGTAGTCCTTTTAAAATTCATTGGGATAAGATTCCTTTCAAGAGAGATAGAATACTCAATATTTTATCTAAGTTGTTGCGTGCAAAAACACCCATCAACAAGATCCATCATGGATGGAACAATTATTGCTCATGAGGCAATACATTCCATCACTGAGTCAAAATCAAATGGAATGCTAATCAAACTTGACATCAAGAAGGCATATGATAGGGTGGACTAGTGATTTTCCTTCAAAATTATGGAAAGATTCAGGTTTTTCTAGGAATGGTCAAACTAGATTTTTCAATTGTATTTTTGGCCCTCAGTACTTGGTCTTGGTGAACGGTTCCCTTGATGGATCCTTCTACTCTTCTTGGGGGCTTAGACAAGGGGATCTCTTATCCGCCTTTCTCTTCATCCTCATGGCTAAGGTGTTGGGAAGATTGATCAAGACTACAACAAACTTTGGATCTTGGTACTATCTCAAAATCATAAAAAATGTCAACCATATCACTCATCTCCAATTTTCAAATGACATAATGTTGTTTGAAAAGGCCTTGGTCCACAAGGCAAGCATAATTAAAAACCTTGAGCAACTACTCCATTGTGGTGGGATAGGAGGTGAACAAAACCAAGTCAGAATTATTCCTTTTTAACAAAACCCCCAAAACATAATGAAGTGCCACATAAGTTGCGATATTGGATTGGCACTATCCCTAGTATATATCTAGGAATTTCAATCTTCAAATGGTGTGGTAGGGCTACCATTTGGCATCCTTTGTTGGAAGCCTATGTAAATAAAATGACTACTTGGAAAGTAAGGTGGTTGTCATTTACTAGAAAAATACTAATGCTAAAAGCTATTATATCAACAATACCATTATACCTCATATCTTTCCTCAAAATGTCATCCAACATCATTGGAAAAGTGGAGAAAAAGATGAAAAATTTCCTTTGGTAGGGGTCCTTGGAGGACAAGAAAATATTTTTGGCCACATGGGAGAAAGTATGAAAACCTAAGGCTGATGATGGCATGGGCATTAGAAGGATGGTTGTTCAAAATAGGGCATTGGGGGCTAAGATAATTTGGAAGATGTTTAGAAACCTACAACTCAAGTGGGCAATAATACTACAAAATAAATATCTTGATTTAGATGACTTAAAAAGAATATTGATTGTCTCCAATCCCTCAAGGGGTTCATGCTTGTGGAACTTCCTCTTATCATGCCAATTGATTATCACCAATCACTTGACTTGGGAAATTAGGAGTGGCAATTCTACTAATTTTTGGATCAACTCTTAGAATGGCCTCCCTTCCTTGAGCTAGAATGTAGACACAATTCCCATCCAATAAATCATGAGGGAGAAATGGGGTGATACAGTTGTGGACTTTCTCACCCAAATCAATGTTGAAGGCCACACAAAATGGTGGTGAAAGGATCCTAGGGGCTTGGTCATCTCTAAGGAGCAAATTTGGGTCTTGGAGGATATATTTTTGCAAAGGATAATCTTTCCTTTAGTGGGGGGATAGAATAAAATAGACTTGTGGCAAATCAGGGGAATACTTGGTAAAACTTGGCTACATGGTAGTGGATATGCAAGCTGAAAAATTGATTGGATAGTATCTCTCTTATGGCATAAGTTTTGTCTTCCAAAAGATAGCTCATTTGCATGGGTTGCCATATAGAAGAAGATCCTAATAGCTAATAGGTTCAAAAGCATGGATTATCAAGGACCATCAAGATGCATTACGTGTGAACAGGAGCAGAAAAATGTGAATCATTTACTACTTGATTATCCTTTTGCCCACTATTGTTGGAAATGGCTATGTGCAAGGCTGGGTTGGAGTTCAACATTACTAAATAATATCAAGGAACTTTTCAGCTCATGGCCAATACTGCAGAGGTAGTTAACTTTTGCATGTCCTTAGATCTTGAGCCCATCGTTATTGATTTGGGAAATTTGGAAGGAGAGAAATAGAAGAACCTTTTAGTCCTCTACTATGAGTGTGGAAGCTTTATTAAATAAACTTGAATGTGCAATTACAGAGGTGGCTAATAATAGAGTTGGCAAACAAACTAATAAAAACAAGTAATTCTCATTATGGGACTATGAGTATCCTACAAATGACAGGGCATAAGGGTCCCTCCTCTGTCCATGGGGAGTGTGACATAAATGTCACTTAAAATGGAGAAAAGAGGCAAAATGCCACCACCCAATGGGTGGAAAAAATTGAATTTTGATGTTTGGGGCTAGGTGTATAATAAGAGATTCAAAGGGAAATATGATTGTGGTAGGGTCAATGAAACTAAAGGATGGTAATAATAATGAGGCTAAGGCATGGGCATTGGTATTTGGTATTTGGTTTGCAAATATGCATCACATATGGAGTCAAAAAAATTAAGATAGAAGGAGATTCAATGAACATTGTTAACTCGATTCACAAACGGTGTGCAATGAGTTGGAAAATTAACAACATACTACTACAATCTTGCTCGCTCTTGGACTCATTACATTCATACATTGTATGACATGTATATAGAGAGTCCAGTGAAGTAGTTGATTATCTTGCAAATTATGATTCAAAATGAAGACAAAAAGATTGGAGTGAAATGTGATGAATGGATAAATCTTAAGTCATTTAAAATCCTAACATTGGTGTTGAACATGAATCCATGTCACAACATTCATCAAGCATTCAAAGTACTCATATTTACGCACCAAAGTGCTTAGCTCATGGATAATCTAGTTGCAAGATTTGGCACAAGCTAACTGAAGATATTAAGGATGCCCACATCACTCGACATTATGAGGAAGTATGTCACAAAGGTTATATCTATACTGCCAGTGAATTATTTTTTGTTTTCTTTTTGGTATCCTCATTTTCTATTTGGTATCTGCCATGGACATGAGTGTGAGATTAGTTAGCCAAGGTCACGAAATGGCATTTTGAGGGAGCATAACAGAATTGAGATTGAAAAGGGTTTACAAAACTAACTCTAGGTTGATCCTTTATGTTGTTCGGTGGGTTTTAGGTGACAAATTCATAAATATAGACCACCACTACCGAGTAAATTCAGACATTGCTTCCATGTTTGTAGCAGTCATGTTAGACCTAGGCAAAGACATTAAGACTATTTGTACAATGGAAAAGGCTATGGCGAAGCAGGACATATTGTGCGGCCTAAATGATCTCATGTTTATGGTGGTTCCTGGTCTGAGGATTCCAGTGATGGGTGGGGTTACTGTAAAGTGTCATACCTGTTTGTATATTTTTAAAATCTTTTTTGTGTTATTTTATTAATTTATTGTGTTCTTTCAGAACTAGACAGAAGGATGCAGAAGGGGTTTTCAGTTTGCTGCAGATGTGAGGCAGGAGCATACAAAATATAGCATAGAATGCGAACCCAGAAAATATACAATGAATACAAGAGAAATATGAAAGACCCAGTTCATATAACAATAGATAAAAAGGTTCTATCCAATACCCATATGTAGAAATACAACTTCATACAACTGTTGTCGCCAGACTAGTTAATGGGTGTGGCTAGAATGCATTAAATCTTCATAGAATGTGAGGGAATGTCCATACAAAGTGAACAACACATAGAAGGGCTTGAAATGCCACTCTCAGGCCAAATAAAAGCATACAATGAAAAGGAAAGAGCCTCTAAGGACCCTCGTCCTCACTGGGGTTGGTGCGGCTATGGCTAGGAGTCTAATATGTAGCGAATACTTCTGAAACTCCTCTCTAGCTGTTCTGAAATGGACCTGCAACGACCCCCACTAAGTGGCGACTCATCTCCATGGAGGGAATAAACCCAGTTCTTCTTCAAACCCTCAAACAATCAAACTCCAATGATGCACAGTTGTGAATACTAGATGTATCCACTAAAGAAGCACCGTTGGGTGGTATTGCACACCTGTAGAATGCTATTACCTATGGAGGTTTCTGTCTCCACAAGCCTCTAGTTTGAATCCTCAACCTCCACAATAGCAGACTCTAGTAGAGCTCAAAAAAGAGATATCATAAAACATGCATATTTCAAATGAGGCACTTTTCCCTCTTTTAAAACTCTCCAAGAGGGACGTTTCACTTTAGAGGGAAACATTTCTTTTTAAATTCTCTTTTAATATTTCCCAAAGTGAGCGCTCCAAAAAGTAACTTAAGTGACCCTTTAAATTTTTCATTTTTCATCACTTAACCAAACGGCTAGTCCACCAGAATTCCATGATGGACTAAACATGAGCCTAGAAGGGGACATTACAGTCCGCCCTCCCTAAGATTTCTTGCCTCAAGCAATCTCAAGTCAGGATGCTCTAATATCTTCTCATTCTCCTAAGTAGCATCCTCCATGGGCAAGTTCTTCCATTTTAACCAAGTACTCTCTGGTGTTCCTCCTCAAATTACGTTCCCTAGTATCAATTATAGCCTCGGGTACCAGTATCAACTTCCCCTCTTCATCAAGAGGAGGTAAATCTGCTGATGGTATCACCTTATGCCCCAACGCCTTCTTGAGGAGAGATACATGGAATACATTATGTACCCTGCTACCTGCTGGAAGCTCCAACTCATAAGTGACTTCTCCAATCCTCTTGGAGATCTGAAAGGTCCATAGTACCATGGCTTCAACTTCTCCGCCCCACTCTTTCTGAGAGTGGACTATCTATAGGGTTGTAGCATGAGATACACCATGTCACCAACCACAAAAGACCGCTCAGTCCTCTGCTGATCTGCATACTGCTTCTGTTGATTCTGAGCCTTCTATATGTTCTCCTTCAAAGACCTCATGATCTCCTGACTCTCCTGGAGAAGGTCTTTGGCCTTCGGCACTCTGTTATCACCAAACAACAAATCAACAAAGCTTGGTGCCTCATACCCATACAGGGCCATAAATGGTGACATCTGAATAGACATGTGGTATGTGGAATTGTAACAGTACTCTCCCATGTGAAGCCACTTAACACATGCCCTTTTCTGCCCTCAAACATAGTTTCAGAGGTATCCTTCCACCCATTTATTAACTATCTCCATCTGACCATCTGTCTGAGGGTGGTAACTTGTACTGGGTGTGAGCTCAAGTTGATGCCAAAAATTACTGAGGAACTTGCTATCCCTATCACTAACAATGTTTCGAGGCAATCCATGGAGTCGAAACACCTCACGAAAGAATAATTCTGCAACTTGTACTATAGCAAAAGTGGTAGGGATGGCAAAGAAGTGTGCATACTTTGTCAGCCTGTCCACTACCACGAAAATGCAATCCCTACCTTGGACTTTTGGTAAACCTATGATAAAGTCCATAGAAATGCTATCCCACTTCCTTTTAGGAATGGGTAGGGGCTACAATAAACCTCATGGGAATGAGTGTTCTTGTTTGTTCTGCTGACATATCGGGCACTCTCTCACATACTGCATCACCTCCGTCTTGAGGCCCTTCTAGGTGAACCTCTCTCTAACCTACCTATAAGTTTTGAAGTACCATGGGTGTCCTGCCATCGACAAATCATGGAATGCCCTCAAAATCTTCTGTTTCATCTAAGAATCTGACACCAAGAAAATCTTGTTCTTGTAAATGATTAAATCATTTACCACTGTATACCTGTCATCCTTGATGGTGCCATCAGTTATCCCCATAGCCCATGCATCCTTTGCATACTCAGCTAATATCATCTCCCTCCAATCATCTGCAATGGCTCCAAGTGCACATAAATGGGGCCTCCTGGATAGAGCATCGACAACAACATTTTTCTTTCCTTTGACATACACAATGTCAAAGTCGTAGGCCTGTATCTTGTTAACCCACTTCTGTTGCCTCTCATTTAAGTCTTTCTAGCCAAGGAAATGCCTCAGACTGTGGTGATCTATTTTGACTACGAACTTACTGCCCACAAGGTATTGTCTGAACTTAGCCAATGCATGCATTATGGCTAACATCTCCTTGTCGTAAATGCTATAGCTGCATTCCACACCCCTCAACTTCCTACTCTCAAACACTATGGGGTGCTTATCCTGCATAATTACTGCACCAATGCCTTCCCCTGAAGCATCACACTGCAACTCGAAGGGCTTGCTGAAATCTAGCATGGCCAATATAGGGCATGTACTCATAATTTGTTTGAACCTGTCAAAGCACTCCTGTGTCCCCCCTGTCCAACTAAATGCATCCTTGTGAGTCAAATCTGTGAGGGGAGCAGCTGACTGAGAAAACCCCTTCACGAACCTGCGGTAATATCCACATAAACCCAAGAATCCCTTCAGCTGAGTAAGATTCTTTGGTGGCAGCCAGTCTACTATTGCCCGAATCTTCTCCGGGTCTTCCTTCACATTACCAACACTGATGATGTGACCCAAGTATAGCAACTCGGTCATCCCAAACTCACACTTTGACATCTTGGCATATAAAGATTCCCTCTCCAGAATACTCAACACAATGTCAATATGGTTCACGTGCTCTTCCCACGTTTTGTTGTAAATCAGGATATCATCAAAAAATATTAGGACGAACCTCCTCAACTACTCTCTGAAGACTCTATTCATGCAAGACTAGAAAGTAGCTGGTGCATTAGTCAAGCCGAATGGCATGACTAGGAACTCAAAGTGTCCATAGTGACACCTAAATGTCATCTTCTCCACATCCTCATCTCTTATCCTAATCTGATGATACCCAGACCTCAAGTCTATCTTGGAGAAATAATAGGCCACGTGTAGCTCATCAATCAGCTCATCTATCCTGGGTATGGGATACCTATTCTTGATTGTTTTCTTATTGAGTTCCCTGTAATCAATGCACATCCTAAGAGTCCAATCCTTTTTCTTTACTAACACAACAGATGACGCAAATGGGCTCTTACTCGGTCTTATGTGTCCCATGGCGAGAAGCTCTTTGATAGCTTTCTCGATCTCATCTTTGGATCTCTTCGGGTGCCAGTATGGGGTGATGATCACCAGTTTTGCACCCTCCTCCAACTCGATCACATGCTCAATACCCCTGTCGGGCGGTCTACCTGGTGGAATATCACTAAACACTTTGGTGTGTTTAGTTAGAAGAGCATGTATGTTAGGTGGATACTCACGTTTTTGCTGCTCTGCAATTTCAGGCATCACCAATATCTCTGCTACCCATTGTACCTGATCATGGCGAATCAATCTTTCCATTCACTTGAGAGAAACAACTCTCAATCCACCATCTAAAATTCCCCTAAGCACATGCTTAACTCCGTTCACTTCAAACTTCATTTCCATTGTCCTCAAATTGATAGTGAACTCCCCTATCTCATGAAGCCATTTCATTCCCAGCACAACATCCATGTCGCCCATGCTAACCACATAAAAATCTGACTGGCAAGTATAATGGTTTAGCTAGATCGTCAAGTTACGAATCCTCCTAGTGCAAGTGAGTTCAAACCCATCGGCAACCCTAACCTTAAATCCCGCAAACTCCTCTATTTGTAACCCCCTCTTAGCAACCAAGCCCTCATCTATGAAGTTATGAGTGGCACCTGTATCTAGTAAGGTAATGCACCTCTGTCCACCCAATACTCCTCGGATCCTGAATGACCCTTCTCTCTGAATGCTAGAAATGTGGGCTGTGGGTAGGGAGGTATCATTATCCTTATCTTGTACTTCAGATGCAACATCTGTCCCTAAATCATCATCCTCTGTATGCTACTCTGAATGTGTGTCCGACTCCACAAACTCATCTGCTGAGAAGTACTCAATCTGTTTTGCCTTCCCTTGGGCAGGACACTTGTGCTTAGGATCCCAAGGCTCTCTACAGTGAAAACAAAGCTTCTTCCTCCTAAGGTCATTCAGCTGATCATTATCAATCCGAGAAGAACTCTTATGTGGTTGGTGTCCCGAGTCCTTGTGGAAAGGTCTCCTATCTCTTTCCTTATCTCTCCTATGCTGAAAGTTCTTACTCTGAAATTTGCTCCTCCATACGGATGATTCCATATCACGGGCCTTCTTCATGGCCTCCTACAATGTCATAGGGTCTAAACCCTTCACTCATCCTCTTAAAAGATCAGACAACCCATCAACGAAGAGCATGATCAACTTCCTCTCTGATATATCTGAAACCATGACTGAGAGATCCTGGAACTCTAAAATGTACGAGTCCACTGATCCATTCTGTCTCAACTGTGCTAGCTCCTTGAATTGCAATTCAAGGTCCTTCTTGTCGAACATGTCTATGAGTCTAGCTGTGAACTCCACGTAAGATGTGATCTGGTCATGTCCCAGAGTCACCTTCCCATTGCTCCACCACTTATGCGCACTACCCTCCAAGTGTAAGGCTGCGTATGTGATGGCATCTATCTCTAACATGGGGCTAATCTGAAGGTAACTATCCAACTTTTGTACCCACGCTCTTGCTAAAGTTTTTCCCGAACCATCAAAATATGGTAAGGTCATCTTGTTGACATTCTTCTGCAGCTCATTGTTCTGTTGTCTATTACCCCCTCTGGGTTTGTGTCTCATCCGAAGATATGAGTAGTCTCTGAAAGTTATTTCAGCTCTAAACTCTTCACTGGAAGCCTGCCAATCCCTAACGATCTCTTCCTGAAACTCCAACTGTGTAGCATCCCTGTCTGGTATCTCGTCTCTCAGCTTGAAAATTGGAATGCCTAGTCTATTTGTAGCCATGAGCCACATAGCACCCTAGTTATTCACTGAAGCCTCTCCATCATGATTCATGTGCCCATTTCTATCACCATTTCCTCAGTCTCTATTCATGTCATGCTGGTCTCCATGCCTGTCATTCCTGCCTCCATTCCTGTCATTTCTATATTTGTTTCGACCTATATTCTCCTCATCGTCTTCTAGCTCAGGAAATAATAAGCCCAAAAGCCTCCCAAGTGCCTACTGAGACTTGTCCAAGCTGGCCACGATTTGTTGTTGACCTCTAGCCAAGTTGTTGAGGATATCTCGTGTGCTTAGTTCTTCAATCTCTGTATCTCCCATTTCCCTTGTATGCTCTATAAAGGGAGGTAACTCTCCAAGAAAGGGGTCTATCCGTGAAGCCTGAGAAACATCCTCTGTAGCAGCCACCTCTATCTCTGGGTCTGACTCAAAAGGATCTGTTATGGGTACTAGATTTTCTGGAACTAATAACCATGGAATCTGTGTTCCCTGTCTTGCTCTGGTATTCCTGAAGGATATCTATCTGTCGGTCGCATATCTCATTTTTACTTTTGCATGTCTATTTCACCTCACAGGATGGCAAGATCATGGCTTTGACACCACTGTAAAGTGCCGTACCTGTTTGTATATTTTTAAAATCTTTTTTGTGTTATATTTTATTAATTTATTGTGTTCTTTCAGAACTAGACAGAAGGATGTAGAAGGGGTTTTTAGTTTGCTGCAAATGTGAGGCAGGAGCATACAAAATATAGCATAGAATGCGAACCCAAAAAATATACAATAAATACAAGAGAAATATAAAAGACCCGGTTCATATAACAACAGATAAAAAGGTTCTATCGCATACCCATATGCAGAAATACAACTTCATACAACTGTTGTCGCCAGACCAGTTAATGGGTGTGGCTAGAATGCATTAAATTTTCATAGAATGTGAGGGAATGTCCATACAAAGTGAACAACACATAGAAGGGCCTAAAACGCCACTCCCAGGCCAAATAAAAAACATACAATGAAAAGGAAAGAGCCTCTAAGGACCCACGTCCTCACTGGGGTTGGTGCGGCTATGGCTGGGAGTCCAATATGTAGCGAATACTTTTGAAACTACTCTCTAGTTATTCTGAAACGGACCTGCAACAACCTCCACTAAATGGTGACTCATCTCCATGGAGGGAATAAACCCAGTTCTTCTTCAAACCCTCAAACAATCAAACTCCAATGACGCACAGTTGTGAATACTGGATGTATCCACCAAAGAAGCACTGTTGGGTGGTATTGCACACCTGTAGAATGTTGTTACCTATGGAGTTTTCCGTCTCCACAAGCCTCTGGTTTGAATCCTCAAACCTCCACAATAGCAGACTCTAGCAGAGCTCAAAAAAGGAGATCATAAAACATGCATATTTCAAATGAGGCACTTTTCCCTCTTTTAAAACTCTCCAAGAGGGACGTTTCACTTTGGAGGGAAACATTTATTTTTAAATTCACTTTTAATATTTCCCAAAGTGAGCGCTCCAAAAAGTAACTTAAGTGACCCTTTAATTTTTTCATTTTTCATCACTTAACCAAACGGCTAGTCCACCTGAATTCTATGATAAACTAACCATGAGCCTAGAAGGGGACATTACATCTACCATGGTATGAAAACCATACATCTAAATAAACCATCTTATTTGAGAGGAGAGAAAAAAAAATCAAGGCTAATCGAGTGGTAGATTTCCTTAAACAAGCAACTGGAATCACAAAGGACCCAAGAATTGAATGGATGGTTTTTTATGTTCATCAACTCCTCGGACGAAGACAAAGGGTAATCTCATGGCATCTCCTCTACTATGATTAGTATATTGGTAAAAGAATTATATGCTAAGTTTGTATATCTCCTAGGGGAGAGGACCCAATATTGGTGCACCCTAACTTCACGCCTCTCAAAATCATACATGGCAATTTCAAATCACTCCAAAAATTTTATAGTAGCTTACTTGGCAACCCCCCTGCTTATAACTAAGGTTTCAGGTCCACATCATCAAATATGATGCCACATCAGCATGCTTTTTGTTGAGGTGTCAAATAGTTCCCCCAAAAAAGGGTGGACCAATATGTGTGCATTATGACCTCCTTTGTTGGTGCACTGATGTGGCATCACATGATTGGTTGCTTTTTAAATCTAAAGGGCACATTTCATTCAATTATTAGTACTTATAGTAACACTAACAACCTTAAAGTCACAACTACTAGTACTAAACTTCAAAAAATATTGGGCCTTAAATGCACATATACTATCTCAACCATTGGAACTATCTCACCTATTGGGTCTTTTCCCCTATTGGCTGCATAATTAGCAGTAGTATGTATTTAGGAAGCCACTATGTACACAAGAGGGCATATTTTGTCTCTATGGGCATTTTGTTGTTCACCCATAGTTCCCAGAGCCTTGGGATTTTAATAGCCACTAAAACTATGTATTTTCTATTAATGGTCCCCTTGACCGCATTTACTTAGACCAATAAATAAACTATTAAATAAAAGTAATTGAAATCTTAGAAAAATGAAAAAGGCTATAGTAATATGCATAAAAGGGTCTAATTAATGGTCACATCATCTAAAGCCTAAATGTAATGGTAGCATAGTTGTATTTAGATATTTTATAATAAAATATAATTAAAATTTTAGAAAAAATAAATCATATAGAAAGAGATATTTTCACATATTTAAAATTAAAATTATAATTCTATATTCCAATGGATAATTGTCAACAAAAAAATTCCTTCCACTTGTACTGTACATTGAAAATATTACATCATCCATTCATTAATTAATTGAATGACCGTGAAATGATAGAATATTCCGTACAATAATGCACATGAAAGGAAGACGCTGGATTTCCACAAATTTCCACAAAGAATGGACTCTGTGGGACCTGACGTTCCCACCCCATTACTTTCTTTCCCAAAGTAAAAATCGAGTGACCCACATTGGAATCACATCCTCATCCAACGGTGGATGCTTGGTCCAACAAAGTGGGCACCTACCAGGACCGTCCAATGTGCGGATGTGCTGATCCCTCCCTCTACAACGTATTTCACGTTGGCATATTGACCTAAATGTAGACAGAGAAATTAAACAAATATCTTAAATACCACTTTGATCTTCTTATTATCATGTACTGTTAACTTTTTTTTTAATATATAATGTTTGTTTGTACAGATTCTTCCACAAAAAAATAGCCAATAAGAAGAAAAAGTTGGAATAACAGTGCAGCAGTATTTTTGCGTATTTCCTTTCTTCCATCTCAAGACACTGACCAGTACCTCTTTCTGCAATTGACTCATCTTTGGGTTTGTATGCCATCCAGCACATTTACCTAATACTTTTAGGATTTCACCTTATCAGAACTTATATAAATATAGAGACAGTGAACCCATTTTGCCATAACAGTTGAGCATAAGTTTTTTGTAAAACTTGGTTGTAAGTCTTGAGGTTATGGCTTTCAAACAGTCTCAGCTGTTACATGTTTTGCTATGTCTGTGTTTTGCTGCAGTGATGTTCACTGCAGGCAATGCTGTCAAAACATTGAACTTTAGCAGTGATTTTTACACTACATGGTCACCTGCCAGTGTCAAGACTTTGAATAAGGGATTGGAGAACCATATAATTTTGAACCAAACCGCTGGTAAGATTTAATGTTGTTTTCCCATTAATCTTTGGTTAAAGAAACTGTTTTGGGGTTTAATTTATTGATCAACATTTGATTTTTCAGGGTCAGGATTTGCATACAAGGACATGTTCCTGTTTGGTAAAATTGAAATGGAGATCAAGCTCATCCCTGGTAACTCAGCTGGCACAGTGGTTGCCTTCTATGTGGGTATTTCTTTGTTGATTTTTGAAAATTTATTAATCATTCCTCTTTGTTCTGTGAATGTCACTGGATTTAGTTTAATGGTGGTGTAGTGTCGTGGAGTGTTTGATGATTACCTGCTTGACATCACATTGCAGGTCTTTTTGGATCTGTTGAATGTATCTGTTTATCTACTAGGGAATTTTTATTTTTATTTTAAATAATCTGCAGCTTTGCTCGTTTTGCCTGTTTATCTACTTTAGTTTTTTTTTTAATTTTTTAAATCATTTATATAGATGTTAGAATGATGAAAGAATTTAAAAACTCCATGTGTTGTGTTTAACTATCTGGCTGTTTATCTAAAATATATCTTAATATAACTTGACCACTTGATACAACTATTTACTTGCAACTATAGTCGTCTTTTTTTTAAGTTGTATAAATTTACAATTATAATTTGGATATTGTTACTTAAATTGGTTGATACATAATATTTTTATAGTATCAAAAGTTTATTCTTCTCTTTGCTTTTCTTTTAAGATTGTATGGAAGCCAACTTGATATTGTTTTTTAAATTGTTGACATAAGCGTCCAGTTTGCAGAGAAATTCTACCATATTTGTTTGTTTAACTCCTAATTAATAGTTTTGTAAGAAATTGTGTTAAAAATTTGTGTTTCATTGGTTTTTTTTTTTAATTTTTAAATATTATATTTTTTTTGGATTTTTTAATGGCTTCATCATTTTTTTTGTTGAGGGTTAATCAGGTTTGTAGTCTGGTCCAAGCCCAGAGAGACCTTTATTGGGGATCTCTTCTGAGGGTCTTAGTTCCCAAGGTAGTGTCACCTTATTCAAACACGTGAGCTCGTTGGTCTAGTGAAGCCATCCCAACTAAGACACATATCCTGCGAATGCATATATCCTACTAGCACAGCAGCCCAGCTAAGGCCCATGGCCTGTGAGCTCTTTGGCCCACATCACAACAACCAAGTGAACACACCACCGCATTGCACCCTTATGGGCAATTTTTTTTTTGATTAGAGGGTAAAAAAAGAGGGTTTTGAAAGGTCCCCAAATCTTATACAGAGACAAAGTTATATAGAAATATGAAGAGTTTAGAGTAGAAAAAAACAAAGAAAAATTAGACTTAAACCAACAACAGCCCACACTTACAATAGAAATAAATAGTTTATGAACAAACCACAATAAATAAACAGTAAAGAAATAGTAAAAATCCAAACTAAGAAAAGCTTCAGATACTCATACTCATTTTTTTAATGGTCTCCCACTCCCCAACCATGAAATGTAATCCTCTGTTAATTTCAATTCTATATTCTTTTCTCCCTCCATCTTACATTTCTAATGTATTTTGAATTTCTTGTTGATTCTAGAGTCTATATAATTATCTTTTTAACCTTAAACCCTTCTTAAGCATGTCCATGCTCGCTGCCCAGATTTACAACCTTATCCAAATTCTCCTAGACAAATTTGTTTGTGGCCTCCAATTTAATCATTCTCTCCTAAAAGACACACCTTGTTTTTGAGCATGCCATCCTTTAATGAGTGAGAGTTATTACTCATTTCATTTATGGACAAATATACAACTGTAAGTTCCTTACATTTTCTCTAAGTTAACTATTATATTCTCTAGAGTTATGGTACTTTGTGGAAAAGAAAAGTTAAATCGTGAAAAAAAAGACTCAGAACTGTTTAGCATAAAGAGCCGATAGTTTAATACTAAACTATTATATTCTTAGAGTTATGTTTACTAAGTGTAAACAAAGAGTTAAATAGTAGAAAAAGACTTAAAACTGTCTAGCATAAAGAGCTACACCTCATGATTAATGTGGACCAGCTATTTACAATAGGAATCACTTCTACTGTAACAGCTTTTTAAACTCTTTGTCCACACATTATAGTCAATATTCACTGTTTATGCTGAACGAAATAGTAGTATGTTGTACTCAATATACTTTGTATTTAATGAAATTCAATTCAATCATTGTTACATTGATTATAGTATATTGACTGTTATAAACAATAACAGTATAAATAATTAGTGTAGAATCATTGTTACATTAAAGTAGTTGGTTGAATGAACAAAATTTCTATATGTTGGATATCACTCTATTTAAACATCATCCATTTTAATAATCAAATAATCAAATAATTAATAGGAATTTTACACCTCATTCACAATAAAAAAATCTACAATAAAATAGTAAATATTTATCCTTGTTTAAGAATAGCCATTAATATGGTTCTTATATTTTTATATCATAACAGTTGGCCTCGTCCCAGCCCAACCGTGATGAACTGGACTTTGAGTTTCTGGGGAATGTATCAGGACAACCTATTACAGTGCAGACAAATATATTTGCCGATGGAATGGACAGGAGGAGGGAGCGTATTAACCTCTGGTTTGATCCTGCTGCAGACTATCACAGATACTCTATTTTTTGGAACATCTATTACATCATGTAAGTTGGGTTTTACCTCCTTTATTTTTCTACTATTGTCACTGAAATTTGTTTGGTTTGGTAGAGGAATTTTGTTCTTAAATTTTTTAAGGAACAACGCACAAACTGGTAAATTAATTTATTTTTTGCTTTTGCAGCAACTTTCTAGGTTGGACAGTTTCTTTTTATCACTTTATCACATTAATTGATTACTATTTCTATCCAATATAAAATAATTTCTTAGAAATTTAAGAAATAATTTCCATTCATTTTTTTTAAATTATAACCTGATTAGTTGGATTAGGTTAGGAAGTTGTTCCCAATCCTTTCATGGGTCATGTAAAGCTTAAACAGCTGGTACCGTAGTTGAAATTATATTGATTCTTTTAATCCAATGTATGAAAAAACAGTATAATGGAAGAGGTGGACGTAGATACATTTTAGAAATTGCAATGGAAGGTCAAAACAATGCAGGGTTGAAAATTTTGTAAACAGTCCGTGTCAGCTGTTTAGGGTGGAGCCATGGGTCCTACACTTAAAAGTGTATTGAATTTTCTCCTGAATTTTGGATACATAAGATAGGGATTTAAAGTCAAATTCATGTGCTCGTTAAGGAAAGGGTTGCTCTTATTCAATTAAATTCCTCCTAGTTAGAAATTAGGATTTTTAATATTAGTATCTTTGTGTTTAAGTAAGTGATTGTTATATACTAAGTAAGGGTACATTTATATTAAGTCCCTTTTTTTAATTTAGTTGTTATGATTAGGAAGATTTGTTATGTCAAAGTTATTTAGAGATTGAACCTATTCTCATTATACCTCTAAAAATTTGAATCTTGGTGGATGACATTCTTCTAAGAAATTGTACCTTGATAAAATTGATATTTTTATATAAATAATTAATTAAAAGAATGCTCTTCATATGTCTTGGTGGATGACATTCTTCTAAGAAATTGTACCTTGATAAAATTAAGACTTTTATATACATAATTAATTAATTAAAAGAATGTTCTTCATATGTTGTATCTTCTACAAGCCTATTGAAGTATCTTCTCTTCTTAATATGCTTGCCATAGTTAAAGTGGATAGTAAATAATAATTTAGATAAAATAATCCATTGATATGGTTTTCTATGAATGTCTAAATTATGAAAGAAAATATTAGTTAAAAATATAATGAACAAAAATTATATTAAGTATAAATTTTTGTGTTTGTTTTATAACTGATTTTTTTTTTAAATAAGATTATGACTATGTTACATGTATTGTAGATTCTATGTAGATGATATACCAATCAGAGTACACAAGAACTATGCAGATAAGGGTATTGCATTCCCTAGAAGGCAACCCATGGGGGTGTTTGCAACTATATGGAATGGAGAAAATTGGGCTACTCAAGATGGAAAAATAAAAATAGATTGGAATGAAAGTCCTTTTGTTGCTTCTTTTAGGAATTTTAGTGTAGAAGTGTGCCCATGGAAAGGAAACCGAAGGTTTTGCAGGTCTAGAAGTGCTCAGAATTGGTGGAATAAGCGCACTCATAGTATTTTGGATGATTCTCTAAAAGGGAAGCTTGAATGGGCAAGGACTAATTATCTGATCTATGATTACTGCACTGATACAAAGATAGTCAACACTACTAATACTGATGCTACTCTCATGATGGAATGCACTCTTTCCAAATATTAAGGACTCCTACTACTATAGTGAAAGTTAAAAGTGTGAAAGGCTTGGATTAGACTGGATTGGATTTTATATTTATTTTATTTCTAGTTTACCATTCCTACAATAAGAATGAGTTTTGAATGGACATTTATGGTCAAGATAGAGGAATATTATAAAATACAAAAAATATTTGTACAATGTAATTGTGTGAGTTTTTATGACATTATCTAAATTTATATTTTAATGATATTATAGTGAAGTTTATCTTGATGGCCTTCTTTTCATCCAAAATTTGGAAAAGACTTACATGTTTTTTCAAAGTTCACTGTGATGTAATAAAAAGAATCAGAGAAACTTTTAATTTTTTAATTATTTATTTATATTTTCAAATATTAAAATGCTAGAAAATTATGGTTACTCATTTTTTAAAAGTTTGAACGGCTTAACATAACTAGTTTGCATTGTTTTTATTGTACTAAAAATAAAGAAATTTAATTTACTATAGATAAATAAGGTTAAGGAGCCTCAAAATAGAAAAATGTTGTTGAAATGTCAACTCCTAAGTGAGACTAGCCTCATCATGAGGATGCAATAATATGTAAGAATCAAGTTCATCTCAACCAATGATGAAGAACCACAAAACACATGCTAAAAAAGACATGCTTTCTCCAAACAATCATTTAGCTCTATTCTTTTGGGAAAAGAAAACTCACAAGCTCACCACCAGAAAAATGAACTCTAGAAAAAATGTTTATTCCTATAAACTAAGACATCTACAAAAACTTGCTACTAGTTAGAAAAATAATTCAGAATATATTATCATATAAATAAAACCTTCTATATAATATACTAAGATTTACTCGTAATGTAATTATTACTTTAAAGCATGTCATCCACAAATAACTCTCTAAATGAATATTGTAACTTGTATCCAAATACCAACCAATAATGGTAAAGAAGATTGGAGTACATCACTAAAAACTATTATTTCTATACAAATCCTTAGAAACAATAAAAAATCACTCTAATTGGAGCAAGATTAACTAATGTTAAACCATTTAGTTATTGAGATACACAAACTCCACAACTAATTTACTTTGGCTCTAGGAGGGTACACCCTCAAAGTCTAAGTAGGACCCAAGTACAAAATAAAATATGAGAAAAGTCTAAGTGAGGCCAAGCCCAACATCATAAAACAATAACAAAGCCACTAAGAAACAAGAGCAACACTATCAAAAGGGAGATCATGGTCATCTAGTTTAAATCACATACATCAATGGGGATTGAACCATCATCAATTGGTTCCTAACCAATGAGAACAACTTCTTCCTCTTGGTCTTCATCTATAAATAGTTGAGCATGAACAAGAGAAACAACCAAATCCAGGTGAGGAAACCTGTTAGAATCTAGCTAGCTAGGGGTAGGTCATGCCCATGAGAAGATGTATATGGTGGTTGAGAGGGTTGATGTCACATCCCATTTTATCTATTCAAATTAGATAATATTTTTAAATGTTTTGTAATTTTGACTAGTGAAATATGTGACTTTAAATGTTTTAACACAATGTATTTAATCTGATGACATTACAATTGAATATTTATATGATTATTAGTATTTCACTATATGAATTGGTTTTAATTAAGTATTTGACTAATGTATTCATTTCTAGATGATTATGGTTAATGTGATCAAATTGGTTAGTTAATTTCTTAATCAATATTGTAATGATTATTATTATTTGATGATTAATATTATTTTGTTTAACATCTTGGACTAACTATGGTTTGTGGTCATGAGGTGGATGTAGGATGAATTTCCCCCCTCTCTTGAAGAGGGAGAGTATCATCTAGGAGAGAGTAATAGATCATGGTAATGTGGTAATTGTACCATGTCAATCGAGAACTCACACATTTGCACTATTTCGCAGGTCATATGTGTGATGATGAATTATAGGTGTATGCTTGAGTGTCATCATGTAAACATTTGGTTTGATGTATTTCTTGCATTTGAGTGTTCACATGGCATCTAACCTTAGGTAGTTATTGCATATGTCTATTTGATTTAGTATTGTCTATGGTTTTATGTGAAGCATGGTGTGTGTGAGTTATTTTCACTAAATGAAATTAAAAACAAGTCTTATTATTCAAATGGCTTGTCCATATTCACTTTGTTGAGAAAATATGAAAATTATTATCCATTTTTTTAAGATGAGAAAAGGGAAAAAGTGAGAAATTGAGTAAGGGCATTTAGAATCTTGAACCCTAGATTGTAGGGTTGTTTCAATAAAATGAGGCCAACTAATAGTTGAAAATGTGGAAGGAAACTCAACACTCTTTGGCATTTGATGAATTTTTGGAGTTTGGTTGAGTTTCATGAAGGGGAAGTGTTGTTTTATAAAACATGGAGCCATTTCTGGGTCGTGATAGTTGCCCAACGTAATGGGGATTCATTAGCATTAAGAAAGGAGAGGGAATAAAGGAAAAATGAGGTTGTAGGAGTTGGATAAAGGATATTGTAGCTTAAGTGGAGAAGAGGAATGGTTGGTAACAATGTTAAATTGGTGATTTTTACTCATGGGTATGTGACTAGTTTTTAGTTTGTATTCAAAACTCTAAGTCTTCTTACTTTAATTGATTCATTTGAAGGAAGTTTGAACTCTAGAAAAGACATTATAAAATGCATTTTATCTGTATATTTGTTGATAATATACATCTGAAGTTTTATTTATAATTAGTAGAGGTTTGATTAAAAATACAGTTATAAATACATATAGATATTTTAATATTTACTTAAATTACTATGCTTAGATGGACATCTAAATACAATTTGTACAAATAAATATTGTTGTGTTCAACTAGGTGTAGAAATATAGTTTTATATCTTTAAATACTAATATGGTAATAGTTGAGCATGGAAATACAACCTATAAACATTGTTGTCATAGTCATTTAGGTGTGGGAATGAGGCATTTAGATGGGTTTTGACATCTTTTATTGAATATACATACGTCACATGCTCTTGAAACTCATTTTGAGTCAATTCTCCATTGAAATACACTTTTATTTTGAGTGTTTGAATATTGGAACAATTTTTAAACGTTGGAAATAAAAAGCAGAAAATGCATGGGAAGTATTTGTTGAAATATCTAATAGGTCTGAGCATAAAAATAAGAGGTCAAATAGTTTAAATTGTATTTGAAATAGTTTTGAGTATTTGAATATATACAAAGGAGGTATAAACAGTAGTAAATTTCTACATTTTATGGAATGAATAATGGGAAAGGACTAGTTAAATTATGTTTAATAGTTGTGTATAAAAACTATCATCTACTCATGCTTATTCGTACTTGGAGGTGATTTCTTTCAACCATATAACCCTCTTAACACACACACATGCACGCACACATGCACACGCACACGCGCGCACACACATACGCACACACACATGCGCACGCGCGCGCGTGCGCACACACACACACACACACAATCTATGTGAGATATTATGATATTTACTTTCAAGACTCTAGAAATTAAATGTATTACTAATCTACCATTATACACACAAAAATGTTAATGTAGTTGATTGTAACATATAACACAATAAAAACTAGCATTGGATTCTTTTTGTATCTAGAACTAGAATGGAACTTAATATAACTATTTTTCTTTTTAAAATTAGTTATATGCATAACTGTCACATAATCAAACTCATAATATTATGATTATGTTTGTCTTATACTTGACTACCCTCATGTAGGTTAGTATAACCATGTATAGGACTATATAATCATTATAATATAGAAAATATTCATAGTTACACCTGATTGGAATAGTGAATAGACCATTTTATATATGATATATTTTATGTTATTCCATTTTCAAGAAAGCAATGTTGGATGTTTATGAAATAATGTGGTTTGACTAGAGATTTGTGTTTGGATTTGTTCCCAAAGCTTTACAAATCTAAGGTGATTTTATATTGAGTCAAGAAAGAGATAGTAGTGTGTGAACATATGACCTGCATATCCATGAATCAGAATGCAACTAAATAAATGCTTTGACCAAAGTGATGTAGTAGCCACATTCATTGTCAGCTCACTGTACTTATAGGATTGCATGGTAGTCGAATGTCATGTATAGCTAGAGGGCGCCTAGGATTCGCATGGTACTTTTGTAGATACCACTATCTGTCACCCACTTTGAAAGCTTGGGCCACTTCTAGTGGGAAGGTGTGTGGGGGACCATCAGTTTATGGTTGAAGGTAAAGTGCTCAGATGATGCTTTCCCTCCATGTAGCTTGACAAATGCCATGTTTCTTGCACCCGGAGAAAATGAATAAATTTGAGTATATTATTGTACCTATCATAGATTAGATTTTAATTTTGTATATATATCATTTGTATGTATTTTATCAAACAATAGTCCTACAATTGATGTGTACTTCTTGGTATGTGCATCAAATATATATTATGAATGTTTAATAAAGGCTTTTTGAAACTTATGTAGAATTGATTGATAACCTTTGAAGATGTCATAATATTAATGTTTTAAATAAAAAAATCATTGTGCATGCTTTTGTAAAATTGCTTAACTCATTTAATGTTCACATATGCAATTTATTTTTTATTTAGATGTTGGTCTATTACAAGACTAGAACCGAGTTCATGAAGTTAGATTATCAATTGTGCACTAGACATGGTAGGCTCTAAGGTCCTAGAGTTTGAACCTATGTTCTAATACCACATGTGTTTTCCCTATACTAAGACATGGGAGGATCCAAATTAGGGAAACAAAGTAGAAGAAAGAACAAGGTTAAGAAACCAACCTAAACTAAGGGGGAGCCCACCCAACCACTTCAAGAAGAAAGAGATTTGGCTCTCTAACACTAAGACCTTAGCAACAACTATGGGTCAAATAAAACTAGGAAAAGGGAATCAAGTGATCTACCCAAAGATAAAAGTAAACCTAAGAAAAAGAAACCATCTGTTGTTCACAACATGCCCTTTGGTTATGGTTGCAATACCCCAACTATGAGTAGGGAGGTAATTCAAGATTACCTACGTGTACATCCTTCATCCAGTAATGCTACTTGATGGACTATGAGGATAAAGAGCTTGGAGAAATTGAGTTCATTTAGTGTCTAAGAGATGTGTTGATGTGGTTTCAAGTCACGTTCACACAAATAAAAGTTTACACAATAAACCCCTATCCATCTTGAAAGGCTTCAAGATCCCTATGGATTTGAAGTCCCAAGTCTCTAGTTGTCAGGTCTTGACTGCTTAGTCTTCACTCAGGGTCTGTTGTGTTTTGTTGTTTCCATTTTGGGGCCTTACGTGAACAAGAGTGATCTTCCTTTTGATCTGGTTAAGCTTCACAAAATAACCTGCATGTCTTACACGATTTGCACATATCTTTAACAACTTATGTCAAATTCACCAAAGGATGATTAAACTTTGAGTGTATTGTCATGATTTGGACATAACTTTGATTAGTTCTTCTAAATTATCTTTAATTAACTAATCTTTGTGCAATTCCTCTGAATTCACTTAAAGATTTTCTTTAAAGAACGAAATTCATTCTATTTATGGTTACTTTCTTTGGATTTATCATTCTTTGCAATTATTTACAAAGATTTGTAGAAATAAAAGGCAAAAGATAGGGTTGAGAAAGAGACGTTCTAAGAAAATTAAGTTTTCAGTGATTTCACATTATTGAAGTTAATCTAGTTATACTTCACCAAGTGTTCCACAACTATGTATAATAGATGCAAATCTTCAATAGAAAATCAATGACACTAAGCAATCATTCAAATGCACTCCAAAAGGTTTAAAGGACAAAGCAATTTGACATTCCATACTAGAAATTGACCAAAAGATTACTTGGAATTTATGATTAAATTGTAATCTACTTCAAATTCATTATATGCACAAAAGATATACAAATGTTGAGCGAGAAAGAATCATGAGGTAAGTCAAGAAGCTGCAAAAGAAATACCAACTTAATGCTTAGCAAATTTCAGCAATTCAATCTCCCCATTTACAAATGATCCAGATCCTTTTATAGGACAAGGATCCGGAATCAATTACAATGATCAACGGTCAAGATCTCTTCACAAATATTCACGGTCACAAAATAGAGCACATGATTGCCGGTTGACAATCAGGAATGGATGACAACTAGTACCTGGTATATTCCTCAACATCTTCAAAGTGCATCCTTTGGAATATTCTTATGTATCTTCTATTGTCTGCATTGCCAATCATCCAGATATTCTCCTTGACATGCATTTTCTCTACTGATATCCCCTTGCTACAAAATCTCACCCCAAGGATATTGCACTACTATGTATCCAATCCTATATCTTGCTCGACCAACATGCCATCAAATTCTAGAGTCTTAAATACTGATCATATGCTGCTATGGTCTTCTCTATGTCAACTTTGTCAAAAATTTGGGCCTTGACCTTGGCATACTCTTGCATCTGGAGCTTCTCGCCCAACGATATCCACTTGTTAGTCTGGATATCTAACTTCCCCTTATACGCCCTTATTTTGGCCGACAAGTCCATGACCTCATCAATAGTGTTTTTCAAGAAGTACCCAACCGGATCTTTAAAAATTGACTCATACTTGGCCTTGAACATTCCAATGGAGGCCTGTTCTTCATATGTCTCCTTCTCATTTACCATGTTCCCAAGGACCTCCTCCAAAATTTCCATCTCGACAGTCAAAAGGTCATGTGTCTTGGTGTTGATGTCCATAGCTTTATGTCTACATCCTTTTAATACCTCAGTCTCAAACTTCAGGTCCTTTAAATCCAGATGGATATCTTCCGCATGGTCTGGGTCGTCATGATGTTTTGGCTCAATAATAATTTATCTTGTAGCTTACGGACTACCTTTAGCTTACCAAGATCTTGATCATTCTAATCTAATCTGGTAGTGCACTCCGTCTTGAAGGTGTCTTCTCTGCTCTTTATGAATGCTAGGGTGTCCTAGTTTGATAGTGCGGTTTGGATTACTTTCTCCCCATCCTTTAGGAACTTGTGGAACCAACCCTCCATGACTTGTGTCTGATGCTTCTTTGCATCCAGATCACTTATTTGGTCCTTCATCACCAATGCTAAATTGGTTGGGACTTCTATTATTGATACCCCTAGGGTGAATAACCCCTTGATAAAACCTTCGAGCTAGGCAATGCGCCCTTGTAGCTCCTATTTCTTCAGCTTATCCTCACGGATTATAGTTGTTGTGGCCTCAACACTGCCCATGAGCTCATCAATTTCCTTCTTAGCAGTTGCATGTCCTAGATCCAAGGTGGTGATCTGATATTCATTCATGATGATCTCACCCTTAGCCTTATCTACTATAGGCACAACCAATTAGGTTGTCCTACATCCTGTTGCATCCCTTTTGATAGCAGACACAACCCTCGCCTTTCTTCTAGGCTTTATTCCTTCAATTGAAAATAATTATTTAAAGTCAAAAGGAATTGAATTAATTGGAGGATCATTTACCTCCGAAGCGAAATACTCTGGGACATTGGATGTAGGTCCTTCTTGACCTAACTTCTCAATGGGAACATCTATAACTACCAACTTTGTCCCTTTATCTGGTCCTATCTCCTACTTAGAAGTCTCTTGCTGTGATGGAGCTTCTTGCTGTTGAGATTCCTGATGTGGACCCAATGTGTCTACCTCCATTGGTTGGTCTTCATCCTTTCTTGCTTTGGGATGAGATTCTTCAAGTTCTTGGTCCTTCTGACCTTCGTCAATTGACAAGGTCTACCACATTGGTGCAGGGCACCTAGCAAGTTCATGATTCTAGTCATTTTTCCTAGTCAAGATAGTTTGTTCCCTAGTCAAATTTTGGTGTAATGGTCTCATTAATAAGAGACATAGTGGATTTTGTTTTCATAATATTGTAATAAAGCCATTTCATGGCATAAGCATGTAGTGGGAGTCTAAATTAAGAGTTTCTATTTATGGGTCTTAAGTCCTATGTTGAGTGGACTGGCTATTTTTAGGTGTAGTGGCTTTAATGCCTAGTTTTATGGCTTTTCCACGATGGGGATAGCCGAAAATCATGGTTTCTACCTTTGTCATGATAGTAATGCATTGAAATATGCATATGGTGGTCGAAGAGGAGATGGGGGAAGAGAGTTTTATGAAGAAAATGTAATAGAGAACAGTCATATTTTTGTTTTTTCACTGCGTTTCTTTTTTTTGCCCCAAAATCATACTTTGCCATACTGTCATGAGTACACATGTGCAAATGGAATAGGTCTCTGCCTTATCTTTCTTGTGAATGCATTTTGAATCACTTTTAGAGAAGTTTTTGTGAAGAGAATAAATGTTTACCAGTCATTTTCTGAGTTTTCACTGTTTTCTTTAACTTTCAACCCCTTGTACTCGTCCGTACAGTGCAGTCAAGGGCACAAACTTATGAAATGTTGCAGGGAATTGTATTAACTCTCATTTGAGTGTATCTAGGAGGAATTTCATCAGAGTTTAGGGATTTGGTAAGCATTTTTCTGAAAGCTGCCCTAAAACCCTAGTATTGTGAGGGTTTGGAGAGAACGATGGGTTTTGGACCCATTTCACCTGCATTAACTCACTAGACTAGGTGGAATGATGGCAATTAGGATGTTTTTAACTAATTTTTGTGTTGCAGAATTAGGGCATGGCTGGAGTGAGTTTATTTGTGCAATCTAGGCCCAATATCTTCATGTATTGGGCATTTGTAAGCTTGGAGAGTGAGTTCAAGTGGGACAGTGGCTTGGGTTGATTGAAGAAGCCCAAAATATGTGTAGACAAACCTTTTCTAGCATGATCAATGCTTTGGAGCAGAGTGCAAAGGCTGAGAACAAGTTTGGAGCCATTGTGATGTGTGGAAGAGGCCTAATTGCTTGTTGCAGCAGGGGACATCCCTGTTTTGAGGCTTGTGTTACAAAGGAACCTCTATTGCATGTTTGGTATGTTGTGTAATACCATAATGGGTATCTAGAAATCTAATTTGTTCATGGGTTTTAGGTTTAATGCAAGTTATGCCCCAAAAACACCTCAGACAAGGCTACAAGCGAGTTGGTCTACTTACAAAGGAAAGACAAGAAGGTTCTATGGTCAGGAATCCTAATGAGTTTCATTAGTTTAAATGCATCATTTTAGTGAGATCTCAGTTGTCTTGAAGGATAGGCATGAGTTAAATGCATATAAGCCATGTTGGGTTACCTTTCCCATTCATTGAAGCCATGCATTGTAGAAGGAACAACCCATTTTCTTGCATGATCTGTCAAAGCTACATTGGAGTTGATTTGAAGTTGTCCCCTACTCTGCATCAATTGGTGTTCATGCAAGAAAATGGGTTGTTCCTTGTACAATGCATGGCTTCAATGAATGGGAAAGGTAACCCAACATGGCTTATATGCATGGAACTCATGCCTATCCTCTAAGACAACTGAGATCTCACTAAAATGATGCATTTAAACTAATGGAACTCATTAGGATTCCTAAACACAGACCCTTCTTGTCTTTCCTTTGTAAGTAGACCAGCTTGCTTGTAGCCCTGTCTGAGGTGTTTTTGGGGCATAACTTGCATAAAACCTAACAAACCCATGAACAAACTAGATTTCTAGATACCCATTATGGCATTACACAACATACCAAACATGCAATAGAGGTTCCTTTGTAACACAAGCCTCAAAATAGGGTTGTCTCCTGCTACAAGGGGCCTAATTAAGCCTCTTCCACACACCACAATGGCTCCAAACTTGTTCTCATCCTTTGCACTCTACTCCAAAGCATTGATCATGCTAGAAAAGGTTTGTCTACACATATTTTGGGCTTCTTGGGTCAACCCAAGCCATTGTCCCACCTAAACTCTCACTCTCCAAGCTTACAAATGCCCAATACATGAAGATATTGGGCCTAGATTGTACAAATAAACTCACTCCAGCCATGCCCTACTTCTGCAACACAAAAATTAGTTAAAAACATCATAATTGCCATCATTCCACCTGGTCTAGTGAGTTAATGTAGGTGAAATGGGTCCAAAACCCATTGCTCTCTCCAAACCCTCACAATACTAGGGTTTTAGGGCAAGTTTCAGAAAAATGCTTACCAAATCCCTAAACTCTAATGAAATTCCTCCTAGATACACTCAAATGAGAGTTAATACAATTCCCTCAAGATTTCATAAGTTTGTGCCCTTGACTACACTGTACGGATGAGTACAAGGGGCTAAAAGTTAAAGAAAACAGTGAAAACTCAGAAAATGGCTAGTAAACATTTATTCTCTTCACAAAAAATTCTCTAAAAGTGATTCAAAATGCATTCACAAGAAAGATAAGGCAGAGACCTATTCCATTTGCACGTGTGTACTCATGACAGTACGGCAAAGTATGATTTTGATGAAGGGGGGTAACTCATAAAACACACAATAACAAAAATTGCACACAGAAAATAGAATGATATTTTAATAATATGGGCAAAACATTACATTACAGAAGCTCAAATACAATCAGAGGATGAATCCCCTATAGGTCGCAACACATTACAGCTCCCTCTCTCAAGACTCTGGAATCTTCAGCATTTCGTAACCCCAAATCAACTAGGGTTTCTATTTTCCTGCCTTTTCCTGACTCTACACCTTCCCCCCTTAACTCTACTACCCCAAGGGTTCCCAAAAATGGTCATATATAGCCCTTTTTGGTGGCCACCATCCTAATTTTGAAATTTGCATCTCCCTCTAAAAATAGGTCAACTTCGCGAGGCCATAACTTTTGATTCGACTATTGGATTTTCAATTATAATACCTTTTCGGAAAGCTCTCAAAAAGACGATGGTGGACAAGCAAACTAAAAGGTAGACTACTTGGTTTTCCCGCCCAATTTTGGGCCCATCCAGAGTCTCTAAGTGCCTCAAATTTGACTTTTAATATTTCAATAGGATTTTTAGAATTTAAAATTTTAATATCTCACAAATGACAAATGATATTGAAGTGATTTCTTCACCATTAGCTTCAATTCACCATTTTAGAGGTCTGTGTAAGATTTTGTATCCAACCGTGCATAAATGCAAACTTACTAAAACTAATAACCCTGCCAAATTTGGCCCTTATTGAAAAGAAACAACATTTTTTTTTTGGTTGATGCAAGATTGCTCTTACACCCTGGATGCTCCTACATCAGACACTCGGGGTAATTTAAAAAGTGACCCTGTCACTTCTCATGAGTTAGAGGGAAACCAAAATGGTTAACATCAGTCTTAGATAACCATGATGAATCTTCAACAGGCCTTCCTTTCCATTTCACCAAGTATTCTATATATTGTCTGTTTCTTGTACTCTTACCCACACGGCTATCCAGAATGCCCTCTATCTCCTAATTCTCTGAAGTAGATGCTGGAATGTCCCACTATGTTACTTTATCAAGTCCATCATCATGATACTTTGTCAAATCTGAAATGTTGAACACTGGTGAAATGTTGATGTCATTAGGCAACTCTACCTCAAATGCATTTCCTGAATCATACTTCTTTAGGATTCTACACGGTCCAAATTTCTTCATTTTCAACTTATTGTATGTTCTAATTGGGAACCTTTCTTTTCTCAAGTGAACCATGACTTCATCTCCTACCTGGAACTCCTTATATCTCCTCTTCTGATCTGCCTTAGCCTTGTACTGAATATTCATCTTATTAATGTGCTTTCTCACTTCTTCATGCAAATTCTTCAGGTGTTCTGTAAAATTTTTGGCCTCTGCACTTATCTTTTCTCCTTTGTCTAGCTTCCTTAACTCTAAAGCATTTCTTGGACTATTGCCATATACAATCTGGAATGGTGATTTACCGGTAATCCTATTAACAGAATTGTTGTAAGCAAATTCCACCTGCGGCAAAATCAAATCCCATCCCTTGGCCTTATCTCCTACTAAGCATCGTAGCAGGTTACCCAAACTCCTATTCACTACTATCTGTCCATCAGTCTGTGGATGGTGTGCAGAACTGAACTTCAAATATGTTTTCAACTTCTTCCACAATGTCCTCCAAAAATAACCAACAAACTTGGTATCTGGATCTGAAACTATGCTCTTAGGTAGACCATGTAGTCTCACCACTTCCCTGAAAAACAACTCTACAATATGAACAACATCATTAGTCTTCTTACAAGGAATAAAATGGGCCATCTTTGAGAATTTATCCACCACCAGAAAAATGGAATCATGTCCTCTTTGTGTCCTTGGTAAACCAAGAGCAAAATCCATACTAATATCATCCCATGGCTTCTCTGGTACAGGTAATGGCTGATATAGCCCTGTATTCTGACTTGTTCCTTTTGCCATTTGACACACTCTGCAACTCTACACAAATTTCCTCACATCTTGCTGCAATTGTGGCTAGTAATAATGTTCACCAACAATAGCAATGGTCTTATCTCGACCAAAGTGTCCAGCTAATCCTCCACTATGCTTCTCCTTAATCAGGTTCTCTCTCATGGAACTCCTCAGAATGCACAACTGGTTTCCTCTAAACAACATGCCATCTTGGATTATGAAATCCAACCATTTTGTCCTATCCAAAGTAACAGGTTCCAGACAAGCTTTCCAGGCCTCTGCAAAATCTGGATCTTCAGGATACAAACTTTTGAGCTCATCAAACCCAACAAACTCTATCATCATTTCTATCAACAAATTTTGCCTTATGCTCAAGGCATCTGCAACTCTGTTGGACTTCCCACTACTGTGCTTCAAAACAAAAGTATAACTCTGCAAAAACTCAACCCATTTTAAGTGCCTTTGATTTAACTTTCCTTGACTATTAAGATACTATAAAGCCTGATGATCAGTATATAAAACAAACTCTTTTGGCAACAAATAATGTCTCCATTTCTTCAAAGCCTGAACTATTGCATAAAACTCCTGATCATAAATAGAATATTTTTTCTTGGCATCATTAAGCTTCTCACTAAAATAGGCAATGGGCTTACCTTCTTGACTCAAAACAGCTCCTATACCACTACCACTAGCATCACAATCTACCTGAAATACCTTATTGAAATCCGGAAGTGCCAAAACAAGTTGTTCTACGAGTTTATGCTTCAATGTATCAAAGCTCTTGTCTGCTCCTTTAGTCCATCTAAACTCTTTTCTATCCCCTTTCATTGTCTCAGTTAGGGGTGCACAAATGCTACTGAAATTCCTAATAAACGTTCTGTAAAAACTTGCCAAACCATGAAAAGATCTTACCTCAAAAGCACTCCTTGGCATAGGACATTCAATGATACTCCTCACCTTATCTGGGTCCATCTTAAGACCTTCCTCTAAGACAACAAATCCTAGGTATACCAACTCCTTTGCAAAACTACATTTCTTGAGATTGATCAACAACTTCTCCTCCCTCAACTTCTCTAAAACTCTTCTGATATGCATCAAATGCTCATCCCAAGTCTTACTAAAAATCAAAATGTCATCTAAATAAACAATAACAAAACTTCCCAAAAATTCTTTTAGTACCTCATTCATTAGTCGCATAAATGTGCTCGGTGCATTGGTTAGCCCAAATGGCACGACTAACCACTCATACAAACCTTCCTTTGTTTTGAAGGTTGTTTTCCACTCGTCTCCTTCTCTGATCCGAATTTGGTGATACCCACTCTTCAGATCAATCTTCGTGAAGTACTTGGCTTCACTCAAGCAATCTATTATGTCATCCATTCTGGGCAATAAAAATTTGTACTTGATTGTGATCTTGTTGATGGCTCAGGAATCTGTATACATCCTCCACTCTCCATCTTTTTTCGGTGCTAGTACTGCAGGTACCGCACATGGACTTAGGCTTTCTCTTATCAATCCCTTCTTCAACAACTCCTGAACTTGTCTATTCAACTCTTCACTCTCTACTGGAGTCATTCTATGGGCTACCTTGTTTGGCAAACTAGCTCCTAGTATCAAATCTATTTGATGACTTATCTTCCTTACTGGTGGTAAACCTTCTGGTACATTATCAGAGATAATGTCCTAAAATTCTTCCAACATATCTGAGACTTCTGCTGGTACATCTTCACATTTCTCTTGACTAATCTTAGGAATCAATGCAAAGTAATGACACTCATGCTTCATACCCTCCAAAAATGTCCTACCATCTACCAAGCAAATTCTGGCAGTACTACATACCTTTTCTTCCATCTCCTTCAAGGGCTTTAACTTATGACAAACTCCATCCTTTGTTAGGGATATGTGTTTGCATGGCCATCATGGACAACGCTTCTATCATACTGCCACAGCCTCCCCAATAACATATGACATGCATCCATCGATATGATGTCACACAGCACCTCATCATGGTAGTCACTAATCTTGAACTTCACTAAACGTTGCTCATTGACCAAAGCTTTATGGTCCTTCTGCAACCATGCAATCTAGTATGGATGCAGATGCTTTCTTCTTGTCAACTTCAACTTGTCAACCATCTCCTTTGAAACAAGATTATCAGTGCTTCCACTGTCAATAATATCACACCACTTACCTTCACATTTGCACCTTGTGCAGAATAAACTCTTCCTCTGATTGGGTTCTTTCTCCTCTTTCAACACAGTTCTTCTAACAACTAGGGTTTCTCCCCTTTCAACATCTTCAAAGCGCTCAAATTGCGCATCTTCATCGACATGTGCAACTCATGCATTACCTTCAGGTCTTCTATTTGTCCTTCCTTGATGTTGCGGACAGTTGTATACTCGATGTCCTTCTTCTCCACATTGGAAACAGGTTGCTCTGAAACCTCCTCTTCCGGGTCCTTGCCTAAGACTGCCTCTTTCTCTTCCTCTTTGCTCACCATTGTTTTGGTCACGAGGGCGGTAGCTATTATCTCCTCTTTGATTTCGACTGGTGCCAGTTTCTTCACTTTTCTTTGAATCTTCATTTCGGCCCCCATAGGGTCTTCCACCAGTCCTTCTGCCTTGACCTCTTCCCCTTTGCTTGCTGTCAAATCTTTTATTCAGCTTCTCTTCCACCTTCAGGGAAAACTGATATGCATCTTCTATGGTTGTCATTCTGATGAGGCTCAACTCCTCTTGAATATTTGGCCTCAACCCATTAATGTAATGGGCTACCTTCTCCTTGTTGGCATCTGCATGACCGGTTCTGATAGTAATCTTATAAAACTATTCTATATACTCCTTAACAGACTTGATGCCTTGCTTCAATCCTTGCAGCTTCTTCAACAACTCCATCTCATAATCCACAGGAATGAACTGCTTCTTCAGTTTCTCCACCATCCGATCCCATTTGGTGATCTTTCCTTTTCTTCGTTTGTTCCTCTCTAACTGGACCTCCTTCCACCAAATACTGGCATGGCCCTTCAATTTTATTTTTGCAAACTTGACCCAATCTGGGTCTTCCACATCTTCATACTCAAAATATTCATCCATGTCATTGATCCAATCAATAAGCTGTTCTGGAGTCAAATCTCCAGAATATGTAGAAACTTCGATCCTGGGCCTCTTTCCAATCTTAGAAATGGCCCTCAACAACCTAACTTCTGCAGGATCTCCTACAGCTTCTTGTTCTTCCTCAGATAGCTCCTCTTTTGCTTCATCCTCTCTTTCTTCTCTTGTTCTTGGCTCAAACCCTCTTCGCAGCTCATCTTACAATGCATCGATTTGTCTTTGCAGGGCTATAAAACCCTCTTCCGTCAATGCATTCCTCCCAATACGATTCCTTCTTGGAGGCATCTTGATCTCCGTGGCAAACCCACAACCTCAGGTCCTGGTGCAAACTACCTCACGGTCGGCGATCTATTTACACACTCAGGAACCCTTGCTCTGATACCACTTGATGAAGGGGTAACTCATAAAACACACAATAACAGAAATTGCACACAAAAAATAGAATGATATTTTATTAATATGGGCAAAACATTACATTACAAAAGCTCAAATACAATCAAAAGATGAATCCCCTACAGGCCGCAACACATTACAGCTCCCTCTCTCAAGACTCTGGAATCTTCAGCCTTTCGTAACCCCAAATCAACTAGGGTTTCTGTTTTACCGCCTTTTCCTGACTCTACACCTTCCCCCCTTAACTCTACTACCCCAAGGGTTCCAAAAAATGGTCATATATAGCCCTTTTTGGCAGCCAAAAGCTTAATTTCAAAATTTGCATCTCCCTCCAAAAATAGGTCAACTTCACGAGGCCATAACTTTCAATCCGGCTGTTGGATTTTCAATTATAATACCTTTTCGGAAAGCTCTCAAAATATGATGGTGCACAAGTAGTACCAAAAGGTAGACTGCCTGGGTTTCCCACCAAATATTGGGCCCATCCAGAGCCTCTAAGTGCCTCAAATTTGACTTTGAATATTTCAATAGGATTTTTAGAATTTAAAATTTTAATATCTCACAAATGTCAAATGATATTGAAGTGATTTCTTCACAATTAGCTTCAATTCACCATTCTAGAGGTCCGTGTAAGATTTTGTATCCAACCGTGCACAAATGCAAACTTACTAAAAATAGTAACCCTACCAAATTTGGCCCTTATTGAAAAGAAACAACATTTTTTTTTGGTTGATGCAAGATTGTTTTTACACCCTGGATGCTCCTGCATCAGACACCCAGGGTATTTTGAAAAGTGACCCTGTCACTTCTCATGAGTTAGAAGGAAACCAAAATGGTTAACCTCAATCTCAGATAACCATGATGAATCTTCAACAGGCCTTCCTTTCTATTTCACCAAGTATTTTGTATATTGCTTGTTTCTTGTACTCTTACCCACACAGCTATCCAAAGTGTCCTCTATCTCCTCCTTTGAAGTAGATGCTGGAATGTCCCACTGTATTACTTTATCAAGTCCATCATCATGATACTCTGTCAAATCTGAAATGTTGAACACTGGTGAAATGTTGATGTCATCAGGCAACTCTATCTCAAATGCATTTCCTGAATCATGCTTCTTCAGAATTCTACACGGTCCAAATTTCTTCATTTTCAACTTATTGTATGTTCCAATTGGGAACCTTTCTTTTCTCAAGTGAACCATGACTTCATCTCCTACCTAGAACTCCTTATATCTCATCTTTTGATCTGCCTTAGCCTTGTACTGAATATTCATCTTATTAATGTGCTTTCTCACTTCTTCATGCAAATTCTTTAGGTGGTCTGCAAAGTCTTCGGCCTCGGCACTTTTCTTTTCTCCTTTGTCTAGCTTCTTTAACTCTGAAGCATTTCTTATACAATCTAGAATGGTGATTTACCGGTACTCCTATTGACAGAATTGTTGTAAGCGAATTCTGCCTCCGGCAAAATCACATCCCATCCCTTGGCCTTATCTCCTACTAAGCATCGTAGCAGGTTACCCAAACTCCTATTCACCACTTCTATCTATCCATCAGTCTGTAGATGGTGTGCATAGCTGAACTTCAAATCTGTTTTCAACTTCTTTCACAATGTCCTCCAGAAATACCCAACAAACTTGGTATCTCGATTTGAAACTATGCTCTTAGGTAGACCATGTAGTCTCACCAATTCCCTGAAAAACAACTCTGTAATATGAATATCATCATTAGTCTTCTTACAAGGTATAAAATGGGCCATCTTTGAGAATCTGTCCACCACCAGAAAAATGGAATCATGTCCTCTCTGTGTCCTTGGTAAACCAAGAACAAAATCCATACTAATATCATCTCATGGCTTCTCTGGTATAGGTAATGGCTGATATAGCCCTATATTCTGACTTGTTCCTTTTGCCATCTGACACATTCTGCAACTCTGCACAAATTTCCTCACATCTTGCTGCAATTGTTGCTAGTAATAATGTTCACCAACAATAGCAATGGTCTTATCTCGACCAAAGTGTCCAACTAATCCTCCACTATGCTTCTCCTTAATCAGGTTCTCTCTCATGGAACTCCTCGGAATGCACAACTGGCTTCCTCTAAACAACATACCATTTTGGATTATGAAATCCAACCTTTTTGTCCTATCCAAAGTAACAGGTTCCAGACAAGCTTTCCAGGCCTCTGCAAAATCTAGATCTTTAGGATATAAACTTTTGAGCTCATCAAACCCAACAACTTCTATCGTCATTTCTATCAATAAATTTTGCCTTTTTCTCAAGGCATCTACAACTCTGTTGGACTTCCCACTCCTTTTCTTCAAAACAAAAGTATAACTCTGCAAAAACTCAACCCATTTTAAGTGCCTTTGATTTAACTTTCCTTGACTATTAAGATACTGCAAAGCCTGATGATCAGTATATAAAACAAACTCTTTTGGCAACAAATAATGTCTCCATTTCTTCAAAGCCTGAACTATTGCATAAAACTCGTGATCATAAATAGAATACTTTTCTTTGGCATCATTAAGATTCTCACTAAAATAGGCAATGGGCTTACCTTCTTGACTCAAAATAGCTCCTATACCACTACCACTAGCATCACAATCTACCTGAAATACCTTATTGGAATCTGGAAGTGCTAAAACAGGTGTTCTACAACTTTTTGCTTTAATGTATCAAAGCTCTTGTTTGCTCCTTGAGTCCATCTAAACTCTTTTCTATCCCCTCTCATTGTCTCAGTTAGGGGTGCACAAATGCTACTAAAATTCTTGATAAACTTTCTATAAAAACTTGCTAACCCATGAAAAGATCTTACCTCGAAAGCACTCCTTGGCGTAGGCCATTCAATGACAGCCCTCACCTTCTCTAGGTCCATCTTAAGACCTTCCTCTAAGACAACAAATCCTAGGTATACCAACTCCTTTGCAAAACTACATTTCTTGAGATTGATCAATAACTTCTCCTCCCTTAGCTTCTCTAAAACTCTTCTGATATGCATCAAATGCTCATCCCAAGTCTTACTAAAAATCAAAATGTCATCTAAATAAACAATAACAAAACTTTCCAAAAAAAAATTTAGTACCTTGTTCATGAGCCGCATGAATGTGCTCGGTGCATTGGTTAGCCCAAATGGCACGACTAACCACTCATACAAACCTTCCTTTGTTTTGAAGGTTGTTTTCCACTCGTCTCCTTCTCTTATTCGAATCTGGTGATACCCACTCTTCAGATCAATTTTCATGAAGTACTTGGCTCCACTCAAGCAATCCATTATGTCATCCATTTTGGGCAATGGAAATCTGTACTTGATTGTGATCTTGTTGATGGCTCGGGAATCTATACATATCCTCCACTCTCCATCTTTCTTCGGTGCTAGCACTGTAGGTACCACACATGGACTTAGGCTTTCTCTTCTCAATCCCTTCCTCAACAACTCTTGAACTTGTCTGTTCAACTCTTCACTCTCTACTGGAGTCATTCTATGGGCTGCCTTGTTTGGCAAACTAGCTCCTGGTATCAAATCCATTTGATGACTTATCTTCCTTATTGGTGGTAAACCTTCTGGTACCTTATTAGAGATAATGTCCTGAAATTCTTCCAACATATTTGAGACTTTTGCTAGTACATCTTCACATTTCTCTTGACTAATCTTAGGAATCAATGCAAAGCAATGACACTCATGCTCCATACCCTCCAAAAATGTCCTACCATCTACCAAGAAAATTATGGCAGTACTACATACCTTTTCTTCCACCTCCTTCAAGGGCTTCAACTTATGACAAACTCCATCCTTTGTTATGGAATATGTGTTTGCACGGCCATCATGGATAGCGCTCTTATCATACTGCTACGACCTCCCCAATAACATATAACATGCATCCATCGGTATGATGTCACACAACACCTCATCATGGTAGTCACCAATCTTGAACTTCACTAAACACTGCTCATTGACCAAAGTTGTATGGTCCTTCTGCAACCATGCAATCTGGTATGGATGCGGGTGCTTTCTTCTTGTCAACCATCTCCTCTGAAAAAAGATTATCAGTGCTTCCACTATCAATAATAATATCACAACACTTATCTTCACATTTGCACTTTGTGCGGAATAAGCTCTTCCTCTGATTGGGTTATTTCTCCTCATTCAACAAAGTTCTTCTGAAAACTAGGGTTTCTCCTCTTTCAGCATCTTCAGAGCGCTCAGATTGTGTATCTTCATTGACATGTGCAACTCATGCATTACCTTCAGGTCTTCTATTTGTCCTTCCTTGATGTTGCGGACACTCATATGCTCGATGTCCTTCTCCACATTGGAAATAGGTTGCTCTAAAACCTCCTCTTCCAGGTCCTTGCCCAGGTCTGCCTCTTCCTCTTTGCTCATCATTGTTTTGGTCATGAGGGCAGTAGGTATTATCTCCTTTCTGATTTCGAATGGTGTCGGCTTCTTCACTTTTCTTTGAATCTTTATTTCAGCCCCCATAGGGTCTTCCACCAGTCCTTCTACCTTGACCTCTTCCCCTTTGCTTGTTGTCAAATCGTTTATTCATCTTCTCTTCCACCTTCAGGGAAAACTGGTATGCATCTTCTATGGTGGTCATTCTGACTAGGCTCAGCTCCTCTTGAATACTTGGCCTCAACCCATTAATGTAATGGGCTACCTTCTCCTTTTTAGCTTCTGCATGACTAGTTCTGATTGTAATCTTATAAAACTCTTATGTATACTCCTTAACAGACTTGTTGCCTTGCTTCAATCCTTGCAGCTTCTTCAACAACTCCATCTCATAATCCACAGGAATGAACTGCTTCTTCAGTTTCTCCACCATCCGATCCCATCTGGTGATCTTTCCTTTTCCTCTTTTATTCCTCTCTAACTAGACCTCCTTCCAGCAAATACTTGCATGGCCCTTCAATTTTATTTTTGCAAACTTGACTCGATCTGGGTCTTCCACATCTTCATACTCAAAATATTCCTCCATGTCATTGATCCAATCAATAAGTTGCTCTAGAGTCAAATCTCCAGAATATGTAGAAACTTTGATCCTGGACCTCTTTCCAAGCTTAGAAATGGCCCTCAACAACCTAACTTCTACAGTATCTCCTACAGCTTCTTGTTCTTCCTCAGATAGCTCCTCTTCTGCTTCATCCTCACTTTCTTCTCTTGTTCTTGGCTCAAACCCTCTTCGCAGCTCCTCTTGCAATGCATCAATTTGTCTTTGCAGGGCTCTAAAACTCTCTTCTGTCAAAGCATTCCTCCCAATATGATTCCATCGTGGAGGCATCTTGATCTTCGCAGTGAACCCACAACCTCAGGTCCTAGTGCAAAGTGCCTCACAGTCGGCGATTTGTTTACACACTCAGGAACCCTTGCTCTGATACCACTTGATGAAGGGGGGGTAACTCATAAAACACACAATAACATAAATTATACACAGAAAATAGAATGATATTTTATTAATATGGGCAAACTATTATATTACAGAAGCTCAAATACAATCAGAGGATGAATCCCCTATAGGCCACAACACATTACAGCTCCCTCTCTCAAGACTTTGGAATCTTTAGCCTTCCGTAACCCCAAATCAACTAGGGTTTCTATTTTCCCACCTTTTCTTGACTCTACACCTTCCCCCCTTAACTCTACTACCCCAAGGGTTCCCAAAAATGGTCATATATAGCCCTTTTTGGCGGCCACCAAATTATTTTCGAAATTTGCATCTCCTTCCAAAAATAGGTCAAATTCATGGGCCCATAACTTTCGATCTGACCGTTGGATTTTCAATTATAATACCTTTTCAGAAAGCTCTCAAAAAGATGATGGTGCACAAGTGGTACCAAAAGGTAGACTGCTTGGGTTTCCCGCCAAATTTTGGGCCCATCTGGATCCTCTAAGTGCCTCAAATTTGACTTTGAATATTTCAATAGGATTTCTAGAATTTGAAATTTTACTATCTCACAAATGACAAATGATATTGAAGTGATTTCTTCACCAGTAGCTTCAATTCACCATTCCAGAGGTCTGTGTAAGATTTTGTATCCAACCGTACACAAATGCAAACTTACTAAAAATAGTAAACCTGCCAAATTTGGCCCTTATTGAAAAGAAACAACATTTTTTTTGGTTGATGCAAGATTGCTCTTACACCCTAGATGGTCCTACATCAGACACCCAGGGTAATTTGAAAAGTGACCCTGTCACTTCTCATGAGTTAGAGGTAAACCAAAATGGTTAACCTCAGTCTTAGATAACCATAATGAATCTTCAACATGCCTTACTTTCCATTTCACCAAGTATTTTGTATATGCTTGTTTCTTGTACTCTTACCCACATGGTTATCCAGAATGCCCTCTATCTCCTCCTTCTCTGAAGTAGATGCTGGAATGTCCCACTGTATTACTTTATCAAGTCCATCATCATGATACTCTGTCAAATCTGAAATGTTGAACACTGGTGAAATGTTGATGTCATCAGGCAACTCTACCTCAAATGCATTTCCTGAATCATGCTTCTTCAGGATTCTACACAGTCCAAATTTCTTCATTTTCAACTTATTGTATGTTCCAATTGGGAACCTTTCTTTTCTCAAGTGAACCATGACTTCATCTCCTACATGGAACTCCTTATATCTCCTCTTCTGATCTGCCTTAGCCTTGTACTGAATATTCATCTTATTAATGTGCTTTCTCACTTCTTCATGCAAATTCTTCAGGTGTTCTGTAAAGTCTTTGGCCTCGGCACTTGTCTTTTCTCCTTTGTCTAGCTTCCTTAACTCTAAAGCATTTCTTGGACTATTGCCATATACAATCTGGAATGGTGATTTACCGGTAATCCTATTGACATAATTGTTGTGAGCGAATTCTGCCTGTAGCAAAATCAAATCTCATCCCTTGGCCTTATCTCCTACTATGCATTGTATTAGGTTACCCAAACTCCTATTCACCACTTCTATCTGTCCATTAGTCTGTGGATGGTGTGCAGAACTGAACTTCAAATCTGTTTTCAACTTCTTCCACAATGTCCTTTAGAAATAACCAACAAACTTGGTATCTCGATCTGAAACTATGATCTTAAGTAGACCATGTAGTCTCACCACTTCGCTGAAAAACAACTCTGCAATATGAACATCATCATTAGTCTTCTTACAAGGAATAAAATGGGCCATCTTTGAGAATCTGTCCACAACCACAAAAATGGAATCATTTCCTCTCTGTGTCCTTGGTAAACCAAGAACAAAATCTATACTAATATTATCCCATGGCCTCTCTGGTATAGGTAATGGCTGAATAGCCCTATATTCTGACTTGTTCCTTTTGCCATCTGACACACTTTGCAGCTCTAGACAAATTTCCTCACATCTTGCTATAATTGTGGCTAGTAATAATGTTCACCAACAATAGCAATGGTCTTATCTCGACCAAAGTGTCCAACTAATTCTCCACTATGCTTCTCCTTAATCAGGTTCTCTCTTATGGAACTCCTTGGAATGCACAACTAGCTTCCTCTAAACAACATGCCATCTTAGATTATGAAATCCAACCATTTTGTCCTATCCAAAGTAACAGGTTCCAGACAAGCTTTCCAGGCCTCTGCAAAATCTAGATCTGAAGGATACAAACTGTTGAGCTCATCAAACCCAACAACCTCTATCGTCATTTCTGTCAACAAATTTTGCCTTCTACTCAAGGCATCTGCAACTCTATTGGACTTCCAACTCCTGTGCTTCAAAACAAAAGTATAACTCTGCAAAAACTCAACCCATTTTAAGTGCCTTTGATTTAACTTTCCTTGAATATTAAGATACTGTAAAGCCCGAGGATCAGTATATAAAACAAACTCTTTTGGCAACAAATAATGTCTCCATTTTTTCAGAGCCTAAACTATTGCATAAAACTCCTGATCATTAACATAATACTTTTTCTTGGCATCATTAAGCTTCTCACTAAAATAGGCAATGGGCTTATCTTCTTGACTCAAAACAACTCTTATACCACTACCACTAGCATCACAATCTACCTGAAATACCTTATTGAAATCTAGTAGTGCCAAAACAGGTTGTTCTTCGACTTTCTACTTCAATGTATCAAAGCTCTTGTCTGCTCTTTTATTCCATCTAAACTCTTTTCTATCCCCTCTCATTGTTTCAGTTGGGGTGCAAAAATGCTACTAAAATTCCTGATAAACTTTCTGTAAAAACTTGCCAAACCATGAAAAGATCTTACCTCGAAAGCACTCCTTGGCGTAGGCCATTCAATGATAGCCCTCACCTTCTCTGGGTCCATTTTAAGGCCTTCCTCTGGGACAACAAATCCTAGGTATACCGACTCCTTTGCAAAACTACATCTCTTGAGATTGATCAACAACTTCTCCTCCCTCAACTTCTCTAAAACTCTTCTAATATGCATCATATGTTCATCCCAAGTCTTACTAAAAATTAAAATGTTATCTAAATAAACAATAACAAAACCTCCCAAAAATTCTTTCAGTACCTTGATCATGAGCCGCATGAATGTGTTTGGTCCATTGGTTAGCCCAAATGGCACAACTAACCACTCATACAAACCTTCCTTTGTTTTGAAGGTTGTTTTCCACTCGTCTCCTTCTCTGGTTCGAATCTGGTGATACCCACTCTTCAGATTAATCTTCGTGAAGTACTTGGCTCCACTCAAGAAATCCATTATGTCATCTATTCTGGGAAATGAAAATCTGTACTTGATTGTGATCTTGTTGATGGCTCGGGAATCTGTACACATCCTCCACTCTCCATCTTTCTTTGGTGCTAGTACTGCAAGTACCGCACATGGACTTAGGCTTTCTCTTATCAATCCCTTCCTCAACAACTCCTGAACTTGTATGTTCAACTCTTCACTCTCTGCTGAAGTCATTCTATGGGCTACCTTTTTTGGCAAACTAGCCCCTGGTATCAAATCCATTTGATGACTTATCTTCCTTACTGGTGGTAAACCTTCTGGTACATTATCAGAGATAATGTCTTGAAATTCTTCCAACATATCTGAGACTTATGTTGGTACATCTTCACATTTCTCTTGACTAATCTTAGGAATCAATGCAAAGAAATGACGCTCATGCTTCATACCCTCCAAAAATGTCCTACCATCTACCAAGCAAATTCTGGCAGTACTACATACCTTTTCTTCCACCTCCTTCAAGGGCTTCAAGTTATGACGAACTCCATCCTTTGTTAGAGAATATGTGTTTGCACGGCCATCATGGACATCGCTCCTATCATACTGCCACGGCCTCCCCAATAACATATGACACGCATCCATCAGTATTATGTCACACAACACCTCATCATGGTAGTCACCAATCTTGAACTTCACTAAACACTGCTCATTGACCAAAGCTCTATGGTCCTTCTGCAACCATTGAATCCGGTATGGATGCGAATGCTTTCTTCTTGTCAATTTCAACTTGTCAACCATCTCCTCTGAAACAAGATTATCAGTGCTTCCACTATCAATAATAATATCACAACACTTACCTTCACATTTGCACCTTGTGCGGAATAAACTCTTCCTCTAATTGGGTTCTTTCTCCTCATTCAACAAAATTCTTCTAACTAGGGTTTCTCCCCTTTCAACATCTTCAGAGCGCTCAGATTACGCATCTTCATCGACATCTGCAACTCATGCATTACCTTCAGGTCTTCTATTTGTCCTTCCTTGATGTTACAGACACTTGTATGCTCGATGTCCTTCTCCACATTGGAAATAGGTTGCTTTGAAACCTCCTCTTCCAGGTCCTTGCCCAGGTCTACCTCTTCCTCTTCCTCTTTGCTCACCATTGTTTTGGCCACGAGGGCGGTAGGTATTATCTCCTATCTGATTTCGACTGGTGCTGGCTTCTTCACTTTTTTTTGAATCTTCATTTCGGCCCCCATAGGGTCTTCCACCAGTCCTTCCGCCTTGACCTCTTCCCCTTTGCTTGCTGTCAAATCTTTTATTCAGCTTCTCTTCTACCTTCAAGGAAAACTACTATGCATCTTCTATGGTGGTCATTCTGACCAGGCTCAACTCCTCTTGAATACTTGGCCTCAACCCATTAATGTAACGGTCTACCTTCTCCTTGTTGGCCTCTGCATGACTGGTTCTAATAGGAATCTTATAAAACTCTTCTGTATACTCCTTAACTGGCTTGTTGCCTTGCTTCAATTTTTGCAGCTTCTTCAACAACTCCATCTCATAATCCACAGGAATGAACTGCTTCTTCAGTTTCTCCACCATCCGATCCCATCTAGTGATCTTTCCTTTTCCTCTTTTGTTCCTCTCCAACTGGACCTCCTTCCACCAAATACTGGCATGGCCCTTCAATTTTGTTTTTGCAAACTTGACCCGATCTGGGTCTTCCACATCTTCATACTCAAAATATTCCTCCTTGTCATTGATCCAATCAATAAGCTGTTCTAGATTCAAATCTCCAGAATATGTAAAAACTTCAATCTTGGGCCTTTTTCCAATCTTAGAAATGGCCCTCAACAACCTAACTTCTGCAGGATCTCCTATAGCTTCTTGTTCTTCCTCAGATAGCTCCTCTTTTGCTTCATCCTCTCTTTCTTCTCTTGCTCTTGGCTCAAACCCTCTTCGCAGCTCATCTTACAATGCATCAATTTGTCTTTGCAGGGCTGTAAAACCCTCTTCTGTCAACGCATTCCTCCCAATACGATTCCTTCCTAGAGGCATCTTGATCTCCGCAGCAAACCCACAACCTCAGGTCTTGGTGCAAACTACCTCATGGTCGGCGATCTGTTTACACACTCAGGAACCCTTGCTCTAATACCACTTGATGAAGGGGTAACTCATAAAACACATAATAACAAAAATTGCACACAGAAAATAGAATGATATTTTATTAATATGGGCAAAACATTACATTACAAAAGCTCAAATACAATCAAAGGATGAATCCCCTACAGGCCGCAACACATTACAGCTCCCTCTCTCAAGACTCTAGAATCTTTAGCCTTCCGTAACCCCAAATCAACTAGGGCTTCTATTTTCCCACCTTTTCCTGACTCTACACCTTCCCTCCTTAACTCTACTACCCCGAGGGTTCCCAAAAATTGTGATATATAGCCCATTTTGGTGTCCACCAGCTTAATTTTGAAATTTGCATCTCCCTCCAAAAATAGGTCAACTTCGTGGGGCCATAACTTTCGATCTGACTATTGGATTTTCAATTATAATACCTTTTTGGAAAGCTCTCAAAAGGACAATGGTGCACAAGCAGTACCAAAAGGTAGACTGCCCGGGTCTCCCACCAAATTTCGGGCCCATCCAGAGCCTCTAGGTGGCTCAAATTTGACTTTGAATATTTCAATAGGATTTTTAGAATTTGAAATTTTAATATTCACAAATGACAAATGATATTGAAGTGATTTCTTCACCATTAGCTTCAATTCACCATTCTAGAGGTCTGTGTAAGATTTTGTATCCAACCATGCACAAATGCAAACTTACTAAAAATAGTAACCCTGCCAAATTTGGCCCTTATTGAAAAGAAACAACATTTTATTTTTTGGTTGATGCAAGATTGCTCTTACACCTTGGATGCTCCTGCATTAGATTTTAGGGCAGAAAAAAAAAAGACAGAGAAAAAAGAGAAATATGACTGTTCTCTGTTATATTTTCTTCATAAAACTCTCTTCCCCCATCTCCTCTTCGACCACCATATGCATATTTCAATGCATTACTATCATGACAAAGGTAGAAACCATGATTTTCGGCTGTCCCCATCATGGAAAAGCCATAAAACTAGGCATTAAAGCCACTGCACCTAAAAATAGCCAGTCCACTCAACATAGGACTTAAGACCAATAACTAGAAATTCTTAATTGAGACTCCCACTACATGATTATGCCATGAAATGGATTTATTACAATATTATGAAAACAAAATCCACTATGTCTCTTATTAATGAGACCATTACACCAAAATTTGACTAAGGAACAAACTATCTTGACTAGGAAAAATGACTAGAATCATGAACTTGCTAGGTGCCCTGCACCATACAACCAACCATGAAATTCTTCCAAGTCCCTTGGAAGTCTTCAACAGTTTAACCTACAATAGCTCTTTGATCTTCAACTCTTTGCTACTCCTTGTTCTTGAAATTACTCCATTGATCTTCATCTTCACTCTTGGAACAAACTCAAACTCATTAATTTGGACTTGTCTTACAACTTGATGTTGCCTCTTCTCTACAATCTGATCTGCTACAGGCCCACTACTCTTCCTCTCATCAAAGCTTGATACCACACCTGCAAACAAACTCTTATTCAATGTTTCATGAACTCTTTTCTTCAGCACCTCACCTGTGTACTTAAAATTGCCCCATTGTTCCTACTGAATATATCCATTCACTTCACTCCTCGTCTTCACACTCATGTTCAGATCCTTTATCCTTGATTCCCTCATGAAATTAGATGTAGTACCCCCTGCTAGAGCAACACCAAACTGACTACCAACCTCACTTTTCCTTAAAGGGAATAACCTTGTCCTATCTTCACTGTCATCATACTTCTCCAACGCATATGGAGTCTTCTCAAACACTCTGCCTTGGGTCTTCTCTTGGCCTTTCTCTGTCAACTTCATATTCACACTCACTACTTTGTCATCTTCACCTCCTTGGGTGACTAAAACTTCTATCCACTCAATTCTCTGTGTGCGCTTAAATGTAGCCACACTTCCTAGTACCTTACCTTCCATCTCTTTGCCTTGATTGCTTTCTCTTTGCATTTGACACCTTGCCTCAAGGACCTCTGTCCTACCATGTTCATAAACTTTTGTGCTAACAAAGGCTAACTGTCCATCATCCTTGTTGGACACCATAACCTCAACTTGCTTTTCTTCAACCTCAACCATCACAAACTCTTTCATTTGCCTTTTGCCTTGGCTCACCACATCCTTTGTCCTCATGTCTTGTCTCAAACTCTTAGACCTTATCATCACTGTGTTTTCAGATCCATAACCTGTTGCACCATCAGACCTACTATCCTCTTTTGCTACTAAGGGACAAGAAACACCCCCCACCATTACCTCTTCATACTTCACAAATCCATCTTGCCCTTCCATAGCCAATTCTCTTGCATACTTTTCTTCTCTACCTCTTCTTAGGATCTCTGTCCCAAGATTCCTCCTCTCACAATTCTTTGCATTAGACTCTATCATGTCAGACCTGCTCTTTACTATCCTGATAGTGCTTGACTATCCTACAACCTCTTTGGCTTTTTCTTGACAAAACTCCATCTCTCCCTTGTTCCCATCATGCTTTCTTGACTTGTCTTGATTCTTCATAGAGGATTCTTGCTTGGTCTTTTCCTTTTCAAACCTCATTACTAATTCACCATCCACTTTGCTCATTAACATTGCATCTCTGTCAATACTGACTGCCCCAACATTCTTCTTCTTTGTAATGGCTGCCCTTTCACTATAATTGCTCTCCTCATGCCTCATAGACTCTCTTCTGCCCTACATTAGTATTCTTGCATTCTTGCATTCTTGCTTTGTCCTTGATTCTTTTCTACCAATGGAATCAAGTTAAATGAAACCACATCCTTCATTATCTTTTAGCTATTACACCTTCCATCATATAAAGCAAATCTTTCATATATCCATGGCATTCCCAACAACAAATGACATATGCTCATAGGTACAACATCACACAAGATTCTATCTTTGTAATCATCGATTTGAAATTCCACCCAAGATTGCTCTTTAACCAAAAAGGTATGCTCACCATTCAACCAAGAAACAAAATAAGGTGATTCATGAGGAATCCTTACTAATTGCAACTTATCAACCATTTCCTGAGATACCAAGTTATTTAGGTTACCTGAATCTACCATCACAGTACATACCTTGCCATTACACTTGCATCTAGTTTTGAAAATTGCATTCCTCTATGGTATCTCCTCCTCTATCAATCCTTTGATTGCCATGATGTCTTTTCACCTTCCAACTATCTCTTTTTCAATCTTCAACTCTTCAACTTCAAAGTATCTAGTCCCTATAGCTCTAATACCAATTGATGCAGAGCAGGGGACAACTTCAAATCAATTCCAATGTAGCTTTGACTGATCATGCAAGAAAATGGGTTGTTCCTTCTACAATGTACGGCTTCAATGAATGGGAAAGGTAACCCAACATGTCTTATATGCATAGACCTCATGCCTATCCTCCAAGACAACTGAGATCTCACTAAAATGATGTATTTAAACTAATGAAACTCATTAGGATTCCTAACCACAGACCCTTCTTGTCTTTCCTTTGTAAGTAGACCAACTTGCTTGTAGCCCTGTCTGAGGTGTTTTTGGGGCATAACTTGCATAAAACCTAACAAACCCATGAACAAACTAGATTTCTAGATACCCATTATGGCATTACACAACATACTAAACATGCAATAGAGGTTCCTTTGTAACACAAGCCTCAAAATAGGGTTGTCCCCTGCTGCAATAAGCCTAATTAGGCCTCTTCCACACACCACAATGGCTCCAAACTTGCTCTCAGCCTTTGCACTCTGCTCCAAAGCATTGATCATGCTAAAAAATGTTTATCTACATAGATTTTGGGCTTCTTGGGTCAACCCAAGCCACTGTCCCACTTGAACACTCACTCTCCAAGCTTACAAATGCCTAATACATGAAGATATTGGGCCTAGATTGCACAAATAAACTCACTCCATCCATGCCCTACTTCTGCAACACAAAAATTAGTTAAAAACATCCTAATTGCCATCATTCCACCTGGTCTAGTGAGTTAATGCAGGTGAAATGGGTCCAAAACCCATCGTTCTCTCCCAACCCTCACAATACTAGGGTTTTAGGGCAGCTTTCAGAAAAATGCTTACCAAATCCCTAAACTCTGATGAAATTCCTCCTAGATACACTCAAATGAGAGTTAATACAATGCCTTGCAACATTTCATAAGTTTGTACCATTGATTGCACTGTACGAATGAGTACAAGGGGCTGAAAGTTAAAGAAAATAGTGAAAACTCATAAAATGACTGGTAAACTTTTATTCTCTACACAAAAACTTCTCTAAAAGTGATTCAAAATGCATTCACAACAAAGATAAGGCAAAGACCTATTCCATTTGCATGTGTGTACTCATGACAGTATGGCAAAGTACAATTTTGGGGCAGAAAAAAAAAAGAAAGACAGTGAAAAAATAGAAATATGACTGTTCTCTGTTATATTTTCTTCATAAAACTCTCTTCCCCCATCTCCTCTTCGACCACCATATGCATATTTCAATGCATTACTATCATGACAAATGTAGAAACCATGATGTTCTACTGTCCCCATCATGGAAAAGCCATAAAACTAGGCATTAAAGCCACTGCACCTAAAAATAGCCAGTCCACTCAACATAGGACTTAAGATCCATAACTAGAAACTCTTAATTTAGACTCCCACTACATGATTATGCCATGAAATGGCTTTATTACAATATTATGAAAACAAAATCCACTATGTCTCTTATTAATGAGACCATTACACCAAAATTTGACTAAGGAACAAACTATCTTGACTAGGAGAAATGACTAGAATCATGAACTTGCTAGGTGCCCTGCACCACACACTTCCTTGTCCTGATCTTTCTTTAATTATTCTTCAGCCTGTTTCATATCCCCTTCTTTAGGTGCATCTTGAAGAACTTCCCTTTGATCCTTGGGAAGGGTAGAGTCCTCACCCAACTTCTCCATCTCTATTTGTTGGGATGGACCTACCTCTTCCTATGCCACAACTCCCATATTTGGAACATCCTATTGGTCTATTGGCACATTTGGAAATCATAACATCTTCGTGTCAGAAATCTCTTCTACTTCTCGACCTTAAGTTTCTGTTACTTCCAGAGCACTTATTTCTTCCACCTCGGCATGTGTTTGATGAGGTTCTTATATTTACTTAAATTACTATGCTTAGATGGCTATCTAAATACAATTTGTATAAATAAATATTGTTGTGTTCAACTAGGCATAGACATAGTTTTATATATGTAAATACTACCAGTTTTGACACTATTGCCTATGAAACTCCATCTAAGCAAACCGATCGTCTGCAAATTGAATCCAAAATTTTCTGTAGGACCCCTCTCCAATGGAGTTTTCATTTTGACAGTCCAACTTTGAAGGCTCATATCTTGCTCAATTTTGCTTCTTTTTTCAAGTATTTTTTTTATTTGGGCTAAAATTTCACAGGCTTCACAGTGGTGCAATTAGATTTTTATTTTGGTGCCTGGATTTTCTAGAAATTATAGTTTTTCATCGTTGTTGTTGAGCAGTTCCCGTTTTCAGAACTTCAAAGGCTTGGTTCGGGTTCATACGATAACATTTTCTAGTGAAATATTTTTAAAGTGCATAATTTTTCAAGTACTTTCCAGATCTGGAATCAGTTTGATCCAGTTTTTCTTAGAAATTGTACTTTCAGTTTTAGCCTAATCTTGGCTTTTGCATTGTACCAAAATCAAAGACCACTTTGTTGTTTTGTCTTGTGACAATTATAATTGAACTAAATATAAAGTTCCACAATCATTTTTTTGTTGGGGGGTACACCTTTGATTGAGTAAAAAGGGGGGGTGTCTTGTGTGTGCCTTCTTTGAGTTCATGCATTCTCAATCTCTTTTCTACACTAAAATGGATCAAAATAAAGTTCCAATACTCACTACATACAACTACTTTGATTGGAAATCTAAAATGTCACTCTATCTAAAGAGGAATTGGTTTCATAGAGTAACAATGGGGCTTGAACCTGAACCTAATATAGATGTAGAAAAGGCTAAATGGTTTAATAAGTTGGATGAAGCTTTTGGAACCTTGTGTATGTCTGTATCTCTAGATTTTCTTTTTCATATTGAACTTCTTTCTATACCAAATGAAGTATGGACCACTTTGGATAAACTCTTTGGTAAATAGGATGAAATGAGGGGACATGTACTGGAGAATGAGCTCATAGGATTAAGTCCTACCGGTTTTGACACTATTCAAGACTTCTTCACAAAATTTAAGGCCATAAGATTGTAGTTGAAATAGTGTGGGATTGAGAAGAAAGACTCACAATTGATCATAAGTATTCTTTCCAAGCTAGGTCCAAACTATTATGTGTTTGTTTCTACATTTCATGCCACTAAAGGTGCCTTAGGAACCAATTATACAATGCCTTATCTTGATGATTTTGCAAATGACCTCACAAGGGAGGAAGATAAGTTGATTCAAATGGGTACAATCAAGCCTTCTAAGTCTCATGCCTTGGCTGCAAATCATGGCACTAAAGATCAAAAGGGGAGTGGCAAATAAAATAAGAAACAACAGAATCAAGGAGAGAAGAAACAAGATCAGAATAAAGTTGTTTCTAAAGAAGCTACTAAGGCCTCTTCAAAAGGTGAGAAACCTAAGAAGGAGAAGGTGAAATGTTACTATTGTAAGAAAGCAGGTCATGATGAACATAAATGTTTGAAGAACCAGATTGATCACCTAACAAATATTCTTCAAAAGAACAATCTTAAGGTACCTGATTCAGTCAAACAGAGTTCATCACAGGAATCTTCAAAGGACATAGAAAAAAGTAAGGGGAAAGGAAAGGGTAAGGCCCTTGTTGATGTTGCTTCACAACCAGATTCTTGGATCATTGACTCAGGTCCTTCACATCACATGGCCTCATCACAAGACATTTTTGTCTCCTTGGAGCCATGTTCTATGCCATCTATTCTATTGGGCGATGACTCACCTATTAAGGTGCATGGGAGAGGGTCAGTTGATGTGGATGAAGGAACATTTCAGGATGATCTTTCTGTTCCATCATTATCAACTAATCTCCTATCGGTCTATCAGATCACTCATACTGGCTCTGGCAAGTGGGTTGAGTTCACTCTAGACATAGTGGTAATTAGTGAGATGAACAGTGGGTCTTCAGTTGCAGTGAGGAAGGTTGATCATTAGTCTAGACTATATCACTTTTCTCACTTTGTTCCAAATTCTCCTTCACTTTCTTTTCTCACTCACTCAAATGAGGCGAGTTGTTTGTGGCATCAGCGGTTTGGCCACTTGAACTACTGCTACTTGAAGCAGCTCAGTCAACAGGACATAGTCACAGGGTTGCCTTCTATTCAGTTTTCTAATGGAGTTTGTCAAGATTGCATTCTTGTTAAGCATCCTAAAGATAAATTTGATAAAGGCAAAGCATGGAGAGCCACATAGCTTTTAGAGTCAGTACATAGTGACTTGGCGGGTCAATTTCTGCATCCTTCTTTCAGCAGGGCCAGATATGTTTTGACTTTCATTGATGATCTTTCCAGATCACTTGGGTTTATTTTCTCAAATAGAAGACTGGGGTCTTTGAGTCTTTCCGGGACTTCAAAGATTTTGTAGAGAAACAGTCAGGGAAGGCCATCAAAATTATGCATACAGATAATGGGGGGAATATGTCAACCACAGGTTTGTGCAGTTTTGTGCCTCAGAGGGTATTGATCTTCAACACACAATTCCCTATACTCTACAATAGAATGGTGTCGCAGAGCGGAAAAATAGGTCCTTGAAAGAGATGGCCAATTGTATGATTCACTCGAAGTCATTGGCACCTTAGTATTGGGCAGAGGCCATCAAATGTGTGTATTACATCCAGAATCGAGTACCTCATCAAGTTGTAAACTGGGTTACTCCTTTTCAAGCTTAGACTGATCGAAAACCCACAGTTAAGCACTTTTGAGTGTTTGGTTCTCTTGCATGGGCCCACATTCCAGTAGAAAAATGCAAGGCAATGGATCCATAAAGTAGGCCTTGCATATTTGTTGGGTATCTAGAGGGTGTCAAAGGCTACAGGCTTCTTCAACCCATTACTCATGAGTTTTTCATCGAGAGTGTTTAGTTCGAGGAGGATGTTTCCAATTCTCCTCCTATCACTTCTCCCTCCACTATCACTTTGGAGTCATTGTGACATGATGATAGTTCTTCGGAGGATCCTAACCCTCCTGATCCTGATGAGGAGTCTTCTTCCTCTTCTTTAGATGGCGATAGTGATGATGAGGATTTATCCTCTCCATCTAGTCATCATTCTGAGGTTGATGATTCTCCTCCATATTCTCCTACCAGGCCTCTTTGGGCTTGTCAGACATTGGAGTCAACAGGTGATTGGGTTGGTGATCCTTTAGATGATAGAAGAACAAGGTCACAGTTCGAGTAGGCTCCACATCTTTGCATTGCTATAGCTTCTGATCCACAGTCCTTCGAGAAGCTTCTGGTGTCCCTGAGTGGGATGCTGCTATGCAAGAAGAGTTTAGTTCCTTGGAAAGGAACCACACTTGGGATTTAGTCCCTTTCCTAAGGGAAGGAAACTTGTTCAATGCAAGTGGATCTATCAAACAAAATTTTCTGCAGATAGGTTAGTCAATAAGCATAAGGCTTTCCTGGTTGCAAAAGGATTCTCCTAGGTTCCTGGGATTGGCTACTTTGAGACTTTTGCACCAATGGCCAAGATGACTTCCATCCAACTGGTTCTTTCCATTACTGCATCCCATTGTTGGGAAGTTCATCAAATGGATGTGAAGAGTGCCTTTCTTCATGAAGACCTTCAAGAGGAGATATACATGGAGTAGCCATAGGGGTTCATTTAGGATCCTTCACTTGTTTGCCGTCTTCGAAAGTCTCTCTATGGCCTCAAACAGGTCCCTCGGGCTTGGTATGCCAAGATGGACTCCTTCCTTCTGATAGTTGGTTTTTGACGATGCCATTCTAATCCAAATGTGTATATTCTATAGCAGGATGATACTCTCACACTCGTTGTTTTCTATGTTGATGACTTGTTGATTACAGGGAGTTCCTCATTCGCCATCAAGGTAGTGAAAACTGCCCTTCATGATCAGTTTCTGATGTTAGACTTGGGCCTTCTACATTACTTCTTGGGGATTGAGATCACTCAGTCTTCGTTAGGTATTTTCCTTTCACAACCCAAGTATGCACTTGACATGCTCTCTAGTGTTGCATGGTTGACTGTAAGCCTACACCAACTCCATTTCTGTCAGCAGTCAAACTTGAGGCTAAGTGTTCTTCGCCTTTGGTGGATGGCACTTTATACCGACAACTTGTTGGGAGTCTCATCTATTTGACTCATACGAGGCTAGACATTTCATATGCTGTGGGCATGGTCTCTCAGTTCATGCAGGAGCCACATGAGCTGCATTGGAAGGCAACTAAGCAGATTCTTCACTATGTATAGGGCACTCACATTTATGGGATTCATTATGCAGCGGACATGGATATTGACTTGGTGGGACACACGAATTTAGATTAGGCAAGTGATTCTCAGGATCACAAGTCTACTTCAGGGTATTGCTTCTCTCTTGGTTCTAATCTGGTTTCTTGGTCAAGAAAGAAGTAGTTTACTATTGCTCTTTCATCCACAGAGGCTAAGTATCAAGTAGTAGTTAATGCTACTATATAGGCTGTTTGGCTTTAGAATATTCTCATTGAGTTTGGTATTCCCTTCCAGAAGCCTACTGTGATATTTTGTGACAACCAAAGTGTGATTCAGATATCTCACAATCTGGTCCATCATCAGCAGACCAAACACATTAAGATTCACATGCACTTCATTCAGGAGATGATTCATGAGCAGATCATTGATCTCAAGTATTGTTCGACATCAGAGTAGATTGTTGACATCTTCACGAAACCCTTCACTGAGAGCGATTTCCTTCATCTGCGAGCTTTGTTGGGGGTGCGGCAGGTGTCCACTTCAGGGGTCTCTTTTAATCCTCTTTACTCTCTATTCTGGGGGGTGTCTTTTCTCTCTTTTGGAGAGGAGTTTTTTCGCACTAGGCTTTCTAATTTTCTTCGTTTGTGAGAGATTTTTTGTACATGGGTACCTAACATGGCCTTGTTGCTAGGACCCATTCTTGTACTTTGCATTCTTGCTTTTAGTCAACTCCTCCCTAAGTTGCACTTAAGAGGGGGTGTTAGTGTGAATAGAGATATTACCTAGCTAGTTTTCCCTTGTGTGGATAATTCATATTATTTAACTATTTATTAGTTAAATAATATTCACACACATATTCACATGTTAAGTTGACTTAGTGAGCCTTCTAGATTTTTCTAGTTGTTGATAGTTGTCATATAGTTGTCATATCCTACACATCAACTAGTTGGCATCTTGACCTCTAGTTGTCACATGTAATAAGAATATCACAATGTCACATGACTACAACTTCTTATCTCTCAACCTTGCCTTTATAAGCAAGGTATTTCTCTTTATTTTGTAAGGTTGGAGCTATAGTTCTCTCTTAATGCTATTATGTCATTTGAGCATTTACATTATTCTCTCATAGTACTGTTATGTTGTTCATTTCTTTTTGCATTACAGTTTATTGATTCTAACTCTTTCAATTTGATTCTGGGTTATTATTTTTTTCAAGATTCCAATAATAACAATTGAGCATGGAAATACAACCTATAAACATTGTTGTCATAGTCATTTAGGTGTGGGAATGAGGCATTTAGATGGGTTTTGACATCTTTTATTGAATATGCATAGATCACATGCACTTGAAACTCATTTTGAGTCAATTCTTCATTGAAATACACTTTTATTTTGAGTGTTTGAATATTGGAACAATTTTTAAATGTTGGAAATATATAGCAGAAAATGCATGGAAAACATTTGTTGAAATATCTAACAGGTTTGAGCATAAAAATACGAGGTGAAATGGTTTAAATTGTATTTGAACTAGTTTTGAGTATTTGAATATATAAAGGAGGTATAAACAATGGTATAAACAGTGAACTAGTTTTGAGGTATTTTATTTTACTTTATATTTACTTTATTTCAGTGGGTTTAGTGTTTATGTGTATTTTTATGTGTTTAAATGAGTGTATAAATGAAGAACTCAAATGGAGATTTCTAGCCAATTTTTCTTGAGTGTAAAAGTTGAATTTTTGTACTGTCAAGTCATCTTTGGGACCCCAACCCAAGTACATATGGGGTAGGGTACTTGGAGAAGGGTGTGAGAGGTATTTGGGGGATTGTCGTGTATTTTAGAAGCTCTTGAAAAGAGCAAACACCCATAAAAGGAATGGATGCTTTGTCCAAAAAAATACAAGGTCAAACCATGACCTTCCAAAATATATTGAATGGGCATGGACTAGGATTTTTGGGAAGAAAGCCATGTAAACCCATATGGATAGTCATGTCCATTAATGGGATGGAAAAAAAAAAAAGAATCCTTATTTTTCTTTTTGAGCAAAATTTTGGGGCTAATCATGGAGGTTTTTTTTGGAATGGTGGTTGTCAATGGGAGAGGGAAGGAGAGGATTCAATAGGAAAAAATAGAGTAAATATTCAACAGAAGAAGAAAAAAAAAGAGTCTCTAATCTTCTTTTTGCTTACTTTGAGAGGTAGGTTTTCTTTTCTTTTCTTTTCTTTTGTTGCATATGGTGTTTGAGTTGAAGTTGTGAAGATTTTATGTTGTTGAAAACTTATGTATTGAAGAAAGAAATGCCTTAGTTGTGAATGAGAGTAGGACTTCTCTAATTTTGAGATAAACATTCCCATCATTGTATTATGTGGGTCTTGAGATGATAATGTGTGTGTGAATTTTTGCTTGTTGGGGACCTAGTTGATTCTCTTAGCTGGGGGTTGGATTGCTTGTGCAATCCTATGGAAGGGAGGTGAGCATTCCCCTTGGTAAATCTCTATGAAGCCTTGTGGATGGTGGAGGTTTTTTTATGAGAGGCATTGAACTCTACCTACAGCCTTTAAGCTTTGTTTTGTAAAATAATATTGGCTGTGATGGTGATAATGTTGTGATAATTTTATAGTAACTTAATGTTGATGCGAGTTTTGTGACTGCAACAAACATTAGAATAAAACACAGAGTATTCTATCCTCCCTTGGAGCAGTCTCATTCGATCAGGATAGGTGGCAGTCACCTACATGTGGATTTTGACGACCCCACCTACTTTTCTAGGGTTTCTGACCCATTGCATTCATTCCAAGGAAATCTGATTTCCTTTGTTGCCCTAATGTATTTTGGTTGCCTATATAAACACTGAGAGGTCTCATTTGGAAAGACCTCCTTTTCTCATTTCTATTATTCTGATACTCTTAGAGCAAGTAGTTAGTTAGCAGTTCATTTCTATTACACTCCATTTTTGGAGCAAGGAACTTTGAAGAATCAGCAAGATTGTTGTAAGGCATTCCCAAATCAATACATGGACATTGAAGATTGGTGTTCTTGATATTCTTTGGATTGTGGCATGGTTTTCTGACTTCTTTGAAGCAAATCATAAGCTCCAAGATTTAAATTGTTTCATTTCTGTTTTCTTTCAGTATTTCATTAGTTAGAATGATGGAGATTATTATTGTTGAATGATTGAATCTGTTTGTTCATACCATTGGTGATCTGTGGCCTGCAAATCATCGTGCATGGTTAGCCTGAACTAATTCCAAGTCTAACTTCGACTATTTTGCATGATCAATTCCATGTCCCTTGTTGGAGTAGTCTGAAAATCCTTACTTCCCCTCAGAAGATAGCACCGTCTCTACCTAGTTGTTGTCTCATGACGAAGCAGAGGACTGGTTCCAGTTTCTATCCTCAGCAGTAGTCCTCTTCGATCGATTAGTTAGACCCCTGAACCCTTACCTCATCTTTTGCATTTTCTTTTAGATCTTCATTAGGATTAGTTTTCCAGAGCCTCATTGCCAAATCATCTGCCTCATCCAGAGTGGAACTTGGGAATTCCAAGTTGTCCATTCACCTGCAAATCCAAGTCCGAGTCCCTGGAGTGAATTCCATGTCCATGAAGGAGCAATCTCACGTAAGCCCCCCTCGTGATTACCAGCAAATCACATCATTTCACTGAGTCTATCCCACACCAGTCAAGACCTGACATAAAAGGAACCTTGGAGTAGTCTCATTCGATCACATAGTTCAACGTCTGAGAAGCTTTATTCAAGAGAGGATAGGATACTCAGTATTTTATTCTAATATTTGTTGCAGTCATAAAACTCGCATCAACACTTAACTCAAAGACGAAGGAAGAAATATGAGTTTATATATTATGTTTTTTTTAAGAGCATAAATCTGAAATGCATAATAGTAGTGGATGAATCTAAAAATTTAATATGTGGTTGTATACCAAAACATAAGTATCGTATGAGATTTGTTCAATTGGAAAATACATTCACTGGCATGTGTAGCTACTAGTTCTAAGACATATATGTGAAGTTTTGAGAAAGTCAATTTAATGGTCACCATTTCATTTACCCAAGAACCATAGTTGCTAAAGGAAAAAGCATAACAGAATATATTAGGTTAAAGGAAATGTTTTTCTTATGTAATCCTTGCATTGTATGTAATCCTTGCCTATTTAAATTAAATAACAAAAAACTAAAACAATATAGACATGTTCAAATATTTGCAACAGAAAGGTCAAAGTTCTAAGACATCCCTTCAGTAAATGCATATGCCCTGCCTACACTTCAACAATGGCTTGTGATGTCTTTGAAAGTATTTTTCCAAACAACTTATGTTCCTTGACTAACCCATTTCTACCAATGTAGCTGATCATCTGCAAGGAGATTTGGATGTCCATTCCTTAACCACTAGAATTCAGATTTGAAATAATAAATAAATAAACAAAATAGTAATAATACTGATAAGATTAATCATATTAATTACTCTAGTTTATTTTGCATCTGTTTTTCCTTCTATGTTGGTATTTTAAGGAGATCAAGGAAAAAAGAAAGAAAGAAACACAGTTCATATAGGCTCTCAGGTATAAAGCGAATGCCAAGGAGATAGCAATAATGTTGGCCACTGTGAATTTGTATTTATGAATACATATAAAATCAAAGATAAATACAGTAATATAATATAAAACCATCTTGAAAATATTGTCTTTCACTACACCTGCCAAAATATCACCCCTGCTTCTCTCCTTCCCCAGTTCTTGGTCGACCCTTCTTCCATGGCCGCCATTGCCGCTTAACCTAAAGGGAGATTCGTAAAATGTTTTAGGGCAAACGAAATTTGAGGAATGCATTTTAGGGTTAATACATCCTATATAATATATGTGGTACGATTTACTTTTGAAAGACTAAATTTGCATTGAGAAAAGTTTATTATAAGGCCTGGTAATGTGAATTGTTTTATAGATTATGCTATAGGTATATAAAACAAATTTCACGTGAGCATATATCTAAATGTAGTTATGGAAGGTTATTATAGCAATAAGATTTATTGAAGTATGGTTATACTAATTATTCTTCTACCATATTTTCTTTTTGTTATTATTATTTATATAAGGGATACTTTTGTGGATATTTTTTAAAAATTTATATAAAGGATGTTATAGTATTTTGTTATCATTTATATAATGGATATTTTTTATAGATAATTTTTAAAAAAATTATATATATTTTGTGGTTCAAAATTTGTTATACAAGCAAAAGTTATAAAAGATGTTCAAAGATAATAATAGGAAATAATAAAATATGAAAATATTATTAATTTATTTTTAAAATTTTGTTTTAAGATTCAAAGCATTTTATAGTATATATTCTTTTGAAATCATTTAGTTCAATCTAGTAATCAATTGTGCAATTCAACCCTATTGATTATATTTGTGAGATGCCACCCTCCCCTACGATGAGAATATGCATACTTTGCCTAGCTTGCGCCATGACCAACCAAGCCCTAGAAAGTGGTCTAGGATACCTTCCTCCTAAGATGTGGATGTCTCAAGAAGTGTGTGGTTATACAGAATTTTTAGAGGGCTAGGTGAGATAGCAAGGAACATAAACAAATTCCTAGGTGAAGTATCCATCGACGAAGTCAGTCAAAAACTACCTTTCTCATCCTTTAGCATAATTAATGAATCAGGGTTTTCCCTTGGTGTACCTAGTTTAAATAGAATGCTACGTGTAGCCTTGTTAGTTAATATATGTTTCTATTAGACATCATGACTGTGTTAGTTAATGTAAATGGCAATGTAGTCAATATCATAATGCACTTCAAGTGTATGATGTGTATAATGTATAAATAACCATCAAGTTATGAGTGCTATGATATTGTAATGTAACATAATATGGTGACATTATATATTAGGTGATACTGGGTATAAGCTATTACTACCTTTTGAAGGATGAGTAGAATAAGTTGCAAAAAGATATTTAAATGAACCATATTGTATTAAACCTTGGTTTGAATATAGTGAAATAAGTAAAACTACTTTTGTTGGAAACTTGGTTTCATTGAAGCAACATTGTTTTTAGGTAATTATGTATACACTCCTCCTATAATAGAAACACCTAGCATCAAGGTGGGCATTGCACTAATTGTCATTGACTACATAAATGTAATTGTTTACTACCATCCTCTTCTCCCATATCCCTAGTTAACATTTAAAATGCCAGTATGATGAACATGCGATTGTGGTAGGTGCACCCTATGATAATGCATATGAATGATTAACCATCTTCTTTGTGATTGGTCAACCTAATAAATGATATGCCAGTTATGCCTAGCTTGTAATATTCGTTCCTTGCATATCACTAGCATGTTTCCTTTTGAGCATATTCAATAGTATAGGGTGGTACTAATCACCAATAATGCTTGTGTATAGTTGTTGGGTTACAACTACTTAGTACTCTTTTGTAAAATTAAGAGAGCTATGATAAAAAAAAAAAAGAATTTGGTTGCAACTTGTGCATTTTTCCCATGTATAAATTTGGGCATGACATCGAGGTAGAACTCCTTATAATCTTCATAAGGCTTTTATATTTTGACTTAGCCTATCCATTACTTTGGGGATGATAAGGTGGTGAGTGGATCATATTGATTCCATACTAAGAACACATATTCGATATGTCCTGGGATCTGAAACACATAGCATTGTTTGCAACAATCCTTAATGGAACACCAAATCTAGCTATTGTGCTATTCAATAAGAAATCTATTACTATCTTAGACGTGGCATTATGGGTTGGGACAACCTCAACCAATTTGGTGAAATAGTTAGTCGTGACTAGGATCTACTTGTGTCCATTACTAGACTTCTCTTGATTTTCCCCTATGAAATCAATCCCCCATTACTGAAAATGTGCCTCAACTGTGATTTTCATGAGAGGGAGAGCACCTACAAATTTTAATTTGCCTGAGAATCTTTAATAGGAATCACACTTTCTTACCTATTTAGCAACATCCTTTAACAAAGTGGGCCACTAGAACCCTACTCTAATTACCTTATATGCAATGGTCTTAGCCTTGAAATGTCCTCCACAAACACCCTAATGACATTCATTTACAATTCTTTCAAATAATTCCTAATCTAGACATGTCAACAACAACCCCTCATAGTTACTCCACATAATATCACCATGAATCAACACATATCTCTGGGACTGCAATTTGAGTCTCCTTTGTTGAATTTCACTCATTTCTGGAGGGCAATGCATGGTTTCTAAATAGAAGATGATATCCTTATACTAAGGATCATCTGTCAATTGAGAAGGGCTAATAGTTGGGACCTCATTTGCTTCATTTAACTCTGTTGCTTCTAAGTTCGCATCATCCATCATCTTGGACAAGCCCTTTCCTCTAACCAATTTGGTGAATTGCACCTCTATGTCATACTCCTGGATCCTTTTGATCCATTTGTATCTTCTCCCAGAAACTTCCTATTGCATAAAAATGTCCTTCATAGCTATATGTGGCACATATGCAATAGTTCTTACACCCATAAGATATGATCTAAAAAAATTATAGCCTTAACAAAGGCATATGTGTGCTTTTCCATTGTGGAATATTTTAGTTCTATAGCTTGCAAAGATTTACTAAAAAATCTAATGGGCTTCTCATACCATCATTTTTTTTTGTAGCAAAACCATGGCTATGGTGTAATAGGAAGCAAAGGAAAAAAGATGAAATGGCCTAGAATAATCAAGGCTTACCAATACTGGTGCATCCTTATGTGCTTCCTTTATATCAACAAATACCTCAATTAATTCCTTACTCCATGCAATAGACTGTCCCTTCTTGATCATCTTGGATATGGTGTTGGTCTTATCAGTGAAGTTGGGACAAACCTCCTCACAAAGTTAATTTTTCCAAAGAAAGATTGGACACCTTTGACTGATTTAGGTTGAGGGATAATGTAAATCGATTTCACTCTTTTTAGGTCTATTTTTACCCCATCCATTGATACAATATGTCCCAGCAACTTGCCTTCTTCTATCCCAAAATGACACTTCTTAGGATTCAAATAGATCCTATACTCTAGGCACCTTTCAAAGATCAACTCCAAGTGCCTATAATGATCTTTCATATCTTTAGAGAATGCAGTTAGATCATCTTGGTAAACTACCATGATCTCATCTATGAGTCCCACAAAGGCAACATCCATTTCCCTTTGAAATGTTGAACCTGCATTCTTTAAACTGAATGGTATTCTCATATAGACATAAGTACCCCAAGGAGTGGTGAGTGTTATTTTGTACTATTCTAACTCCTTGACTAATACTTAGTTGTAGCCTGAGAATCCATCCATCATGGACAGTAGTTCTGAACCTACAACCCTTTGTAGAAAATGGTCCATGCTAGGGAGATGGTAGTTGTCCTTAAGAGACTTGATGTTCAAGTTTCTAAAGTCCACACACAATCTAATCTCCTCATTCTTTTTTCTTACTGGGCCAAGATTATACACCCAATCTAAATATCTAATAGGCTTCATTATTCCACCCTCTTTGAGTTTTTCCAATTCCTTTTGCATTTTGGGAGCTAGAGTGGGGTTGATGGGTCTCTGCTTTTGTCTAAAAGGTTTTGCATTCGGCTAAAAGGGAATGGTGTGTTGAAATAAGTCCTCCCTATAAGCCTTAAGCTCATCATAAGACTAGGTATAACATTGGGATGAAAGATAAAGAGCTAAAGGAGTATGAAGATGTTTACCAGTTCCTGATCGAAGATTGGGAGCAGTTGTTCAATCAACCTTAGGGGCTTTTCTGTGCTTTCTGTTGTTTGTCTGTTGTTGGTCTGCTGTCGGTCCTCTGTGTTTGGGTCTATAGTTTTTCAGTTGTTCCTTTTTGCCTGGTTCTATATCTTTTTGATGGAACTTTAGTGCGCCTGTATGGCTGATGTGTAATGGGATCGACACCCTTTTTTGCTGCTTACTTTATCAAAAATATTTTCTTTTCATTTGGTTTCATATTCTTACCAATGTAGACCATCCTATGAGTTGTCTCAGTTCCTAGGTTTACACCCTCAATACTATCCTCCTCAATAGGCTTTCTTTTACTCTTCCAATGATCTACATTATCAAACATTCTTTCTAGTGCCACAAACCCTTTAGGAATTGTGTTAATCTTTAGCTATACCACCTCATTTCCAAATAAAGTCTCTTTGCCATCTTCAACCTCCACCATAGGTTGCCAATCTATTACTTGGTTGTCAGCCATGCAATTCAAAAAACTATAAATCTAATCTCTATCATTTAAAACTTGCCATCTATAAATGTTGTCCAAAATGGTGGGCCTTGTTAGAACCTCAACAACATATTGGGAAAAAGATGTCAATTGAAAAATCAAACTTTGAGGCTACCACAACCAAGGTATCTGCCTCTTAATTCTCAAATCTTTCAACCCATTCAATGCCAATGGCATAAAGCAATTCCAAAGTATCCCATACTACATTCCAATAGGCTCTCAACCTATTCTCTTTGGTTGCATAGACACTTCTAGCCTACTACACCACAAGCTCATTATCACCTTGTATCCTCAAGTATCTAATTCCATGTTTATGAGATGTGTTTAGGCCCAACAAAAAGCCTCATACTCAGAAATGTTGTTTGTACACTAAAAATCAAGTTTTAAAGACATTTCAAAATGCTCCCCATCTAGTGATATTAAGACAATACCAACACCTGAGCCATCTCTTGAATTTGTACCATCAAAATGCATCATCCACAAGCCACTCTCATCACTAACATGAGCAACAACATGGGGAAGATCAGCACCTACCTTGTTTTCATCATTTTCACAAAACCCAATACAATGATCAATCTTAGTATCAAAGAAACTTATTTCTTCATGGTTCTTGTAATAGTCTCCAATGCCATCCTCCATTTTCTTCTTCCTATATAACTTGACCTCAACTTCATGCACAAGGATGGTAGCATATGAAAGGTCCATCTGTATACTACCACCCATAGAGGTTGCCCACTTTCTAGATAACAACATGCCCTATTTGGGAGGGCAGACAACAATGATGATGTCCATTAGGAATGACTTATTAGGGTAAGCTGCAAGCTAGACCTCAACATCTTTGACTAGACCAATGACATTCACCTCCCTAGAATCCATGGCAAATCACTTGCCATAAGACTTTGACACTTTTAAAGCTAAGTCATTCATAATTTCTGAAGGCATAACATTACTAGAGGCTCCAGAATCAAGCATGCAATTATGTAACAACCACCCATTAATAATCAATGTTGTGTAAAAAGGATCAACATCCCTCCAATTCTTAACAATAGATAACCTTAGATATACCTCTACTATCTCTTCTTCAATTTTACTTTCATCATTGTTACCAGGTATAGAAGCAGGTTGCTCAGGTGCATTAATAGCAGTGAAATATGACAAAACCCTATCTCTATGCTCAAGAATCCTAAGAACTTCCCCCACTGGTAATGATATGCTGGACCAACTAAAAACTTGAGCCATATATATAGGGTTATAATTTGGTAGAGGTGTCACATGAGAGAGTAACATCATCTGCATCAAGGATGAAAGGTATTAATTAGTTGGAAGAAATATCCTTACCTGGGTTCTCACAATTAGTTGGGTCCACATATAGGGGAAGTGTCGGGTAAAAACATCTTGACAAGAACAGGTACCTATTTTAAAACAAATGAGTACCCGTTTAGGAATGGGTACCCATTTTAAAACAAATGGATACCCATTTAGGAATGTGTTCGAGCCTAAATGGGTACCTATTTAGGAATGGGTACTCATTTCATAAAGGTATTTAATTTTTTAAAAAGCCTTGCAGGCTCATTTTTTCCCAGACAATGACAACGAGAAGCACGACACATAACGGGTATACGTTTGGCAAACCCCTTCCATGGTAATCCTCGACCACATTTTTGACCAGTTTTCCACACCTGCCACCTCCTTCCCCAAACTCGCAGTTCCTAAAGACCTCCAAGTAGGTTTACATGATTTTTGTATATATTTTTTGTTGTTTGTAGGTCTACATTTAAAATTAGGGTTTAAGTTTTATGCTTTATATTTTTAGTGATTAGGGTTTATAATTTACAGATTTAAGATTTTTGGTTTATAGTTTTTAAAAATATAATGAACCCTAAATCGTTAAATTTAACAATAAACCCTAAAACTATGAACTATAAACCCTAAAACACTAAACTTAACTATAAACCCTAAAACACTAAACTTAACTATAAACCCTAAAACACTAAACTTAACTATAAATTGTAAAACTATGAACAATAAACCCTAAAATGCTAAATTTAACTATAATCCTAAAACTATGAACTATAAACCCTAAAACTAAAATTTAACTATAAACTATGAACCTTAAACCCTAAAACTATAAACTAGCACTCTTAGATGATGACAACCCTCAATGCATCCCCAACAATAGTGTCATTTTTTGTCTCTCACAACTATTGGCTTCTCAAACCCTAAAGATAAGTCATACCTTTAGGCACTATAAAATTTAGCTTAAGCAATCATACTTGCAACTTATGATCAGGCAAGTACAACTTTGGATCAATTCATGAGAAAGAGTAGCTTCTCCTTCTTTTGGATCTACTAGGCCAAGGGGAATATTTCCTAAGGTTTTAATATAGGTCAATTAAAGAGAAATGAATAAACATAACTTATCTCAAGAAAAATTCATATCCTATGAATGAGAGAACTTCAATTATTGTCACTAAGCTTCAATGTGTTGGTTTACCATATGCAAGACTAAAACCTCTTTAAAGTAGGAAAAAACTAATGTACATGACCAAAGATATATCAACTATTATACCTAATGATGTAGTTCAATTAAAAACCATACTTCACACATGAATGCAAACTAGACAATACTCATACCTCAACCATCTAACACACCTCAAGTTACCATACTTTATGTAATGGTGCATATTACAAGTGTCAAATGCATAGTTTATCTAGGGATGATTGACTAGTTATATACAAGTTTCTTTTAGGAGCAAAGATCTATACCAAAATTTAGATTGCTTGTAGTATTTAGGATTTAGGCCAAATCTATAGAGGTGTCCTCTAGTTAGTGTAATCTTTGGCATAAAGTGTTGTAAATCAAGTCTAAAGTCTTTGTGTCATTTATTATTTTGTAAAATATGGAGAAGATTTTGTCTAGCTGAAATATTCTTCATGATCTAAATGTTTGCATAGTTGTCTAAGGGTTTAAGGGGATAATATATATGTCTATGGGGTTACAATTGCTAATATATTGTCATTTTTGTATAGTTGACTACTATAATAGATGCAAAATTTCTTCAAAGTCATCAAAGAATTCATTTAGAATTGTAATGGGTAAAATGGGAATAATCAAATGAATAATAAAAACCCAAACATCAATGGAATGTGTAGATAAAAGGATTTAAAATAAGAGAGAGAGATACTCACAACCTTTTACCTTACGATTTCCATTGTTCGCCTATTCTTTCTTGATCTTTTGATGATGAAGATGACCCTCAAGAAGCTTGCTTCCTTGCTTCGATTCCTCAAGATGACAAGGAGAAACGGCTCGGATACTTGTTGTGTTGAAGATAAGCTTCAACATAAAATGGATGATAGATTTGAAGTGATGTGAAAGTGTGGGTGCCAATGGCGCACTATGGTTTTTGCAGCATAAGTTTACTTGAAAGTTGGATATATGAAATAGAAGAAGAGGGTTGTATTTATAGAGTTGGGTGAGAGAAGATCAATGGTGGAGAAGAAATAAGAAGATCAACGGAGGAGAATGTTCGAGAGAATGTGCATGAATAGAAGGACATGTGTCATTCAAAAAGAAGCTTTGTTGAGTTAACTGCTTTCTTGATGAGGATGAGTTTTTATTTTCTTAAATTAGAGTATATTTTTCTAATTTAAAAACAAAGCTGCTTTAAAGTTGTTTTAACTCAGCTTTTGCTTTTGCATGACAAGAAGAATTTTATTTTTAAAAGATTTGAAGATTTTTTGGAAGATAAGAAAGCATAATTAAATAATTAAATTTATTTAATTACTTGTAGATAATTTGGAAGAATAAATAAAATATTTAAATATATTTTATTTTTTGGAGATTTAATTTAAATAAATTTGCATTTTATTTACATTTAGAAGAATGGATGATTTAATTAAATAATTAAAATTATTTAATTATTTAGAAGAATAAAGTTGATATAGATGAAATTAATTAAATAAATGTAATTTATTTAATTAAATGGGAGAAAATGTGGGTGGTTGGGAGGGAGCCTTGCCACCTCAGCATGGGTGGCAAGGTTGAGGCAATAGTGGTAGGTAATCATGGTTTGTAATCGCTGGAAGTTGGCACGAGTAGAAGGGACGTCAGCATTTATTTTCTTAAGTGCCAAGCTTGGCTATAGCTGGAAAATCTTCCCCAGATTTGCATTCGAGAAACTTCGGTGGGTAGACCGGAAAAGGATAATAGGGAAGGCGGCTTCTCCATTCTGCATTCTCTTCACCGCTCACTGTCAAATGCCTTCACATTTTGTTGCTATAGTGTCAGCAGAGTCCATCTACTGTGGGGGGATGGATACCCCAATAAGATTGATCAACAGTAAGAGGCAAATGGCCTTCATCGGCATTATCACCGACCTCAAACTGTAGAGGATGCTTCACAGGTCGGACGAATTAATGGTGGGGGATGTGAGAATGATTCTGGGCAAAGTTTTCATGGAGAACGATGAACGATATCAGGTGGACACAGACATCTCTTCGAGGGTCTTAGCAATGCTACTAGAATTGGGGACGGCAAAAACAGAGGCAGAATCCATAATGAGAGGCATCTTCAATCTTGAACACTTAGAGGATTTGGAGATGACCCTGCAGGTAGCTAGCTCTGGTGTTGGAATCCCTCACCCAAAAGATTGGAGTCTTCTTGATGACCCCGGAGCAGTGATCAAAATCTTTCTATTTATCTTGGACATTAAAGGATTTGACCTAGTGGTGCTGAAGGATCAGGCGACGGTGGCGGTGGACTACATCAAATAGGTTCTGGGCCTGGTTGTGGTCGATGGCTTTCAATGGGTGGAGGACTTCAGCCTGAAACTAGTAGAGTATGATAGTTAATTAGATACTAGATGTAACTTTAGCTTCATTTTGTATAGCAGAAGCAAAGTTTATGATAGTCTTAGGTAGTTTTAGTCTCCTTTGATTGTTAATAGTTTTGACCTTGCGTGGTCTTCTCTTCTAATCTCTTAGCATGTAAAGGGAGTTAGCTCTGAACTTACTGCCAGCCATGAAAAGGCTGAGGAAACTGTATCTTTTTTACAGATCTTTTAATATAAACTATCTATTATGAATCAAAAAATTAAATGGGAGAAAATGAATCAAATAAATAAAATAATTTATTTATTTATTGATAGAGGTGTTGTCAAATTTTGCCTAACCCCAAAATATTCTATTTCCCTCCTATCAAAGAAATCCGATCAGAGAAAGCCTGAATAGAAGGAGGAAAAATCTTAAATTCTTCAAAAACCTATGCTCTACCTTGCCAAAAATCCCAAAAACTTGCCTAGAGAATCGTTGAAGAAAACCCATAAAAACCTAAAAATCTTTTGTCTTCAATTGTTTTCTATCACAGAGATTTCTCAGTTTTATACTTAGTCATTTTTCATGTATATGATGATGACGTCATCCTTGTTTTGGGGTTTTCTGTCATTTGGTTGAATTGTATCTTAGATACAATTTTTCCTTATATCTGGGTCATGTACAATGTTTTACTGTACATCAGGTTTTTTGTATGCATCTTTGCATGTATATTTGTTTGTATCTTTGCAAATACAAAGGTCATATGCAAGGCGGGATACAAAGGAGATAGATACAACAGCATATGTATGTGGTTTTGTTTGTTTATTGCATGTGTGCGATATACAAAGGTCATATGCAAGGTGACATACAAAGGTGGAGATGCAATTCTGGACCTAAAAGAAAATGCAATCGGTTTAAGGAAGTGAAGGTGTTGTATGCACCTTGGTATGTTTGATTGCATTGTATATGTGATATACAAAAGGAAAGATGCAAGTCTGGACACGAAGGTCAGATGTAATGGTTGCATATACAAAGGCAGTTGTATGCAGTTTTGTTTGTATATTCGCATTGTATATGTGATATACAAAGACAATATACAAGGGAATACATACAATCTAGACGCGATTGAAGAATCAAATATGGTAGATTTCAAGTTGGGGTCTGCCTATTGTATGTATATGCGATTGTATCATCCCATATACAATCCGATATACAATTGCATATGCAAAAGCAAGATACAACAGGGATATACAATGTGGACCTGACTGGGAAATTAAATTTGGCAAACTCAGCGTTGGGTTCCGCCTATTGTATGTATATGCGATTATATCTCCTATATACAATTGCGATTGTATCTTATATACAATCACATATACAAAGTCACATACAGTGGATTTTCGGCGAAACAATGTGTATTGGTGGCTCAGTTTGAGGTCTTTCTGATGGCCGATAAGGAGGATGTAGCGATGGGTCCCAGGTTCAGCTCAGCGACCAATGGAGTGATGACACGTGGCAGGGGTAGATATACAAAAGGTGATGCAAAAGTAAAGGTCCACTTTTGTATGTTGGCCATTGTATTGTATATACAATTGCACATACAAAAGCATATACAAAGGGAGATTCAAAGACATGCAAAGTGATTTGATATGCAAAATGCAAAAAATGAAAAAATCGCATAAGTGCAAAATTGAAGGATTTGAAGGACCCGATAGCATGATGATGTCATCTAGGCCTATTCTTTGCCCAAGTTCTATATAATGCTGACATCATCATAATTTTAAAAGTGTATCTAGCTTTGTATGTCTGTGTGCATACAAACAATGGTTTCCAGTGGCGGCAAAGATAAATTTGATGGCATGCATTCAAAATTTGTAGTTTCAAACAAGGAATTTAGGGGCCGATTGTATCAGATGCAGGGCCCAATCATTTAGCAAATTCAAGTGATCAGATGCCGGATTTAGAGGACTTAGGAATCTACAGTGCCGTAAAACTTTGTTCGATGGTTTGCATCCTGCTTGTGTGCAATGCAAATCTGATTCCTCACCTACCCTTTCTAGATATTTGTAGCATTCATTGCTACAAATCAAATGACTCAGCTATTTGAATTGATGACCAGAAATATCTCTCATCTACTCTATTCCCGTTTTCCATGCCATAACTTCTTGCAGGTGGACCTCCCTTCTGGCGATGATATTTTCTGATAGAGCCATGTGGGCGAAACCCAGGGATGCCAGAGCAAGTTAATGCAGCATGGGTGGTAGTTCTTGCTTGTTAACCACTTTTCCTTCTTCCATTGCCACTGTAGTGAATGTAAAATGCTATATATACATGTGAAACAGATGTATTATTGTTGGTTGTTCTTTTGGGCTACTTGGCCTCTATAATCAATATAAAGTAGTATTTTGCCTCTCTTTTATTATTTTAGCACTGTGTCTACTCTTTGGATTAGTGTAGACTGTGTATTGTGGACAAAACGATCCCTTTCATTCCTCCATTGTTCTGTCTAGACCTCTGTTAGAATCAATATGAGTCTGTGTAAGTCTTTCCAACTGTGAGATTATTACTGTGGTGATTTAGTTGCAGCCAAACACATTTAAATCTGGTGTACCAACCCTTTCATTTTAGTTTCCTTCTAACCCTTTTCCCCTTCAAGTATTAGCACTAGGTTTAGATGTTTTCCTCTAAGCATTAGGCTTAGAGCTAGGAAGCCGTCCTTCTTCGAGGTCTGATCCTAGTTCGCAAGGTCCCACACTTCGAGATCATTCCCATTGTGTCATTAGAATGCTTGGACTCTCTCCAAGTAGGGTGCAAATTCTAGGTGACAACAGCTTTTGGCACGCCTAGTGGGACCAGTTGGATGAACTTGTCATCAAAATACTAAGAGATTTGGTGTTTCTCCCAGTATTATCAGCCTTTGGAGGCAGTACAAACAACACCATGGCAACTCTACTCACATATCAGCTGGTTTCAGCAATCCAGGTACACGCAACTAATGAAGTTGGTGCTACTTGTTAGTTTTCTATCATTTGAAAATATTTTCTCAGCACCCGGTGACTCTATTTGGTGTTTTAACTCACATCCTAGTGTTTCAAGACCCTGTTGTCCATATTCATTCCTAATTTGTTATCTAGACTTGCCTATGTTTCATGTTTTACTCTTGCAATGTCTAGTAATAAGTACTACAATGGTTATCCTCCTCCATTTCATGAAAATTCAGGCTTTTGGCCTTCAAACATCCCTTCTCCTCATTGCAACTAGCATTACCAACAAGAGTAGTTTCAACAAGAGAAGTTTCAAACCACTCTTGTTTATCCTTCTTTGTAGCATGTTCATGCCTATAGTCAGCCTTGTGAAGCCCATTCTGCTCTAAACCAAACATGCAACCTCCCTAGTCAGTCCCAAAATGATACTAATTTGGGTAGCCTTGATAGTTTGTTGTTGGATTTCCTAAGGTAGTTTTTGGAAATGGATAGAGAAACACAATATAACATGTAGCAATAGGAGTTGTCCTATCAGACTTCTTGTTATCAGTAGGAGGCAAAAAATAGAAGGTTGTATGAGGAAGAAGGCTTGAACATGCAACTTGCAGCCAAGGAGGAACAAATAAAACAATTGCTTTCTCAAGTGCAAGAGCCCAAAGTTAAAAAATTCCCCTCCATTCCCAGTTTCAAACATCCTCTCCCTTTCACACCTGTTTAGCCTACTGTAGAAGAAGCCCCAAAATTTAAGATTCCAAACTTCAGGCAGGATTATCCATCTGTGCCTCCAAAACCACTTCCTAGTTTTAAAATCCCAAGTTTTAGAGGCCCTCAGCTTTCACAGGAGCCTGTTCTAGCACAAATTCAATCCCCTATCTCTTGTTTACAACCCCTCTAAATCCCCTTATCAGATGGACCTAGCATGGATAGTTATGATGAAACTGCTAAGTTGAAAGAACATGTGTTTACAATCCCAAAATACAAGTAGCCCCTTTCTTCTGCAGATGTTTGGCCTATAGAAGAGCAACCTAGACTCCACAAGTTTCCAACCTTCAATGCCTATATCCCTCCACAAGCCCCTATTCCTGTGCAAACTCAAATTATCACTACCCAGGAACAAATTTGTCTCGAACCCTCTCCCCTCCAAGAAATTCAAGAAGATATTCAAGCCTCTTTCCCTGATGCTATTTCAATCCTCAAGGGTGGACCTGTTGTCTACCAAAATAATTGGAAAGATGAGCCAAAGGAGGAGGTGGAAGAAGATAAAACTAATGAGGAGCAGTTTGTTCCTACACTCACACAGAGAGTGCATGGGGAAAACCTTCAGCTGCAAAGGCAACTTAAACACAATCCAATGGAGCTGCAGTCAAAGGATGGAGGCATAGGGGAAATAATTGTTAAGGTCACTTCAGAAATGGATGATGTTGCCCTACTTCATGAGATACCTGGTTATGATGAAGATGAAGAAGATGAGCAGCTGGTTGTGGATATGCAGTAACAAGAGAACGATGAAAATGATGATAAATTGTTGCACGTGGAGGCCCAGCATGGCAGTGAGTTCCCAGTTCTTGAGTACATGGAAAAGGCTCTTATTTGGGGTGAAGGCACTATGGAGGAGGCTATTGCAGAATTTATCCCAGAAGTGGATGATGCTACCCAGTTTCATGAACTGCCCAGCCACATTGAAAATGAGGATGAGGACAGGCAGATGCCAATAGATCTAGAATAGCATGGAGGTAGGAAACATAATGGTGAGTTGCTGGCATGTGAAGAAAAGAAAATAGGCATCCCTATACCAAAAGGTACATGGGCTAATGATTCAAACCTGTTTGAGGACCTCCCATATTTTATTGAAAATGATGATAAGGAGGCTAAACATGGACAAGAACAAATTGAAGACTTGTTCTTTATTTTTCAGCAGGGATATCAGCTTCTTGGTGTAGAGGTCTTCTCTTTTGAGCATGTGCATGGCTCATTTTCTGAGCCTAAGTTAGAAAATTATGAGCATCTTGTTCATGACGTGGAGACAACCATATCTCTAATTGAGATACAAAAGCTAGAGTATTTAGACCAGCAAGAAGAGAAAGAATCAGAATAGAGACATGAGATCAACCATGTTGATTTGCATGTCACTTCAAGGGGATGCCCGATCAGGCATCTAGCCTAGCTGGAGACACATCAAGATGAGTCACCACTTGTCATGCTTACCTCTAAGCATGAAGCTGAGCTTCAAAATGGGTGGGATCAGCCCATTTATTCACCACAAGCTAGTAGCATCATCAATCAGTCTAGGTGGATAGGTGAGTTTATCTCCATTTTGTGGGGGGTGTTTTATCAATTTGTCATATGCCGATCCCTCCCTCACCTCTTTTTAATTGCCCACATGCATAAAAAATATTGCAAATTGTTAAGGAAGGGCAGTTGCTTTCAAGAACCAGTTAATGGTTTTGTTTAAGGTCATCTCTGACTGGTTTGTTTAGGATTAGAGTAGGTTTCATTTCTGCTTTAGGTTTCCCTTTTCCTAAGTGCTTCTGCACAGGCTGCATTGTCATTAGGAGAATGCAGGCCCTTTCCCCTTTTTGTGTTTTGGAGGTAGGTTCCAGTTTTCCGGCATGTTTTAGACTTGACTCTTTGCCCAATGGATGCATAAGGCCACTGATCAAATGTTTAGCAAACAAACATCCTCGAGAGGCTGCCAAAAATGTTGTCATATTTTGTCTAACCCCAAAATATTTTGTTTCCCTCCTTCTATCAAAGAAATCTGATCAGAGAAAGCCTAAATAGAAGGAGGAAAAAGCTTAAATTCTTCAAAAACCCATGCTCTTCCTTGCCAAAAATCCCAAAAACTTGCCTGGAGAATCCTTGAAGAAAACCCATTAAACCTAGAAAACTTTTGTCTTCAATTGTTTTCTATCACAGAGATTTCTCAGTTTTATACTTAGTCATTTTTCATGTATATGATGATGACGTCATCTTGTTTTGGGGTTTTCTGTCATCTAGTCGAATTGTATCTCAGATACAATTTTTCCTTGTATTTGGGTCATGTACAATGTTTTACTATACATCAGGTTTTTTGTATGCATCTTTGCATGCATATTTGTTTGTATCTTTGCAAATACAAAGGTCATATGCAAGGCCGGATACAAAGGAGATAGATACAACATCATATGTATGTAGTTTTGTTTGTATATTACATGTGTGCGATATATAAAAAGGTCATATGCAAGGCGACATACAAAGGTGGAGATGCAAATCTGGACCTGAAAGAAAATGCAATCAGTTTAAGGAAGTGAAGGTGTTTTATGCACCTTTGTATGTTTGATTGCATTGTATATGTGATATACAAAAGGAAAGATGCAAGTCCGAACCTGAAGGTCAGATGCAATGATTGCATATACAAAGGCAGTTGTATGCAGTTTTATTTGTATATTTGCATTGTATATGCGATATACAAAGACAATATACAAGGGAATACATACAATCTGGATGCGATTGAAGAATCAAATGTGGCAGATTTCGAGTTGGGGTCCACCTACTATATGTATATGCGATTGTATCATCCCATATACAATTACATATGCAAAAGTAAGATACAACAGGGATATACAATGTGGACACGACTGGGAAATTAATTTTGGCAAACTTAGCGTTGGAGTCCACCTATTGTATGTATATGCGATTGTATCTCATATACAATCACATATACAAAGTCACATACAGTGGATTTTCAAAAAAATAATGTGTATGGTGGTTCAGTTTGAGGTCTTTCCGACGGCCGGTAAGGAGGATGCAGTGGTGGGTCCCAGGTTCAGATCAGTGACCAATGGAGTGATGACACGTCGTAGGGGCAGATATACAAAAGGTGATGCAAAAGTAAAGGTCCACTTTTGTATGTTGGCCATTGTATTGTATATACAATTGTACATACAAAATCATATACAAAGGGAGATTCAAAGACATGCAAAGTGATTTGATATGCAAAATGCAAAAAATGAAGAAATCGCATAAGTACAAAATTGAAGGATTTGAAGGACCCGATAGCATGATGACATCATCTAGGCCTGTTCTTTGCCTAAGTTCTATATAATGCTGACATCATCATGATTTTAAAAGTGTATCTAGTTTTGTATGTCTGTGTGCATACAAACAACGGTTTCCAGCGGTGACAAAGATAAATTTGATGGCATGCATTCAAAATTTGTAGTTTCAAACAAAGAAATTAGGGGCTAATTATATCAGATGCAGGGCCTGATCATTCAGCAAATTTAAGTGATCAGATGCCAGATTTAGAGGACTCAGGAATCTACAATGCCGTAAAACTTTGTTTGAGGGTTTGCATCCTGCTTGTGTGCAATGCAAATATGATTCCTCACCTACCCTTTTCAGATATTTGTAGCATTCATTGCTACAAATCAAATGACTTAGCTTTTTGCATTGATGACCAGAAATATCTCTCATCTGCTCTATTCCTGTTTTCCACGCCATAACTTCTTGTAGGTGGACGTCCCTTCTGGTGATGATATTTTCTGACAGAGCCATGTGGGCGAAACCCAGGGATGCCAGAGCAAGTTAATGTAGCATGGGTGGCGATTCTTGCTTGTTGACCACTTTTCCTTCTTCCATTGCCACTGTAGTGAATGTAAGATGCTATATATACATGTGAAATAGATGTATTATTGTTGGTTGTTCTTCTGGGCTACTTGGCCTCTATAATCAATATAAACTGGTATTTTGCCTCTCTTTTATTATTTTAGCACTATGTCTGCTCTTTGGATTAGTGTAGGTTATGTATTGTGGACAAAATGGTCCCTTTCATTCCTCCATTGTTCTATTTAGACCTCTGTTAAAATCAATACGAGTCTGTGTAAGTCTTTCCAGCTATGAGATTATTACTGTGTTGATTCAGTTGCAGCCAAACACATTTAAATTTGGTGTACCACCCCTTTCATTTTAGTTTCCTTCTAACCCTTTTCCCTTGCAAGTATTAGCACTAGGTTTAGATGTTTTCCTCTAAGCATTAGGCTTAGAACTAGGAAGCTGGCCTTCTCCAGAGGTCTGATCTCAGTTCGCAAGGTCCCACACTTCGATATCATTCCCATTGTGTCATTAGAATGCTTGGACTCTCTCCAAGTAGGATGCAAATTCTAGGTGACAACAAGAGGAATATGAAGATGAAATAAATATTTAAAATATTTATTTTAGGTAGAGTCATGTCAGTTTTAGGTGTATACATTTTGCCCCTCTTTGATGCAATGTGTTTTATCATGTTGTTTCAAAGAATAAGAATTTTTGACAATGATACATGCCCCAGTTTGCCCCTGGTACAAGTTTAACGACAGGATGCCCCCTCAGGAGATTGGACAGGAAGATGGTAGAAAGCATGAGACAGACAATCTCACAAAGAAGAAGGTGAAAAGAAGGTTAGGATGGAGAAAATAGGACATGGTTCAGAGGAACAAACATGGGAAGTAGTCACAATTGTCATACAGTCAGTTATGGTTCACTTGCTATATATAGGAGTTGGGTCCACAAGTTCTATTCATTTGCACACTTGTCCTTAGTTGATTGGTCTTTGAGAGCTTAGGAGAGGATGGGAGCTAGAGCAGTCGACAGAGAGATGGATATTTTGCATGAGGAGCATCGATTTGAGCAAGTTCGACGGTTCGATCAGCCAGCTAAGGCAGGACCATTGGTATGTAGTTCGTCAAAACTTGCTAAAAATTATTTATTAGGTCAATAAATGCTTAGGGAAAATAACTAGGACAGATGCACTGAACTGCAGTTCGGTGTATATGTGCTTTGAAATGGCGCATATGCTGCGAAGTAGCACATATGAGATATCTTACGGCGCATATGATAGTGTGGCGCATATAGGCTCTGAATTGGTGCATATACTGCGAAGCTGCGCATGTGACATTAGAAGTGGCGCATGTGCCAGAATGACACATATATGTCAAGGATTGGCGCATTCATGGTGAAGTGGTGCATTTGATATGGATCGGTGCATTTTCCACCTGGCTTGGCGCATTTGCACTAGGATAATCAGTTGACTTAATGAAATTAACCCAATTGGCACCTTGATCAATGCGTCAATTGATAAGCAATCTCTGAGATTGCCGAGAATCTAGTCAAGAGATGATATGCTATTTGATTAATTTGATATGTTAAGTCAATGATAGGATAGTTTGATTGCTCTGAGTAGGTTTACTTGGATATGGATTTCTTTGATGCTATTCTTTGCTTGATTGCAGGAGGATATCTGGGATACCCTGATGTCATGAGAGCAGTTCCCTTTGCCATTGTTGCAGCAGTATATGTTGACAGAGACTGACTGCGAGGCTCTAGGTGCTATGGGTTTGCACTTCATTTTCTTCATGCCCAAGGTTCGCGTGAACTGCAGGTTGTTGACTGCAGCAGTGGAGTGATTTCATAGCAAGGATGGTACATTTCATCTACCGACCGGGGAGATGATGATCACTCTAGAGGACGTGTACAAGATTCTGCACCTCCCTATTCAGGGAGAGTTGGTAGAGTACAAGTCATAGTGTGATGCTAGATTGGTTGAGTGTAGACGGGTATTTGATGACCCCGACTTGGTGGAGCAGGTGATTTCGTGGTAGGACATTCATGACTGCTATGACTACTTCCCGGGGATAGTGTTGGGATTGATCGGTGGCGTAATATGCCCTGATAGGAGGTCGCACGGGTTCCCGATTGGTTGGGGGAGGGTGTTGGAGAGCATGCTGACTGATGGGACTCAGTATGCATGGGGTGTGTACATGCTAGCACACTTATACAGGGATATGCACCAGGTTGTGTATCATAGAGGGGCCATCTTGTCAGTAGGTGTATCTTTGTGGCAGTTTTGGTTATGGGAGCATATAGCTATCACATGGCTGATATGTCTTTTCCATAGGTAGAGGGGTGAGCCCTATAGTTATAGATATGCAGGTGTGATTTCCCAACACAAGCTGAGAAAGCTTGAGTATTGGAGATAGGTGTTGGATAACGTGGATCTAGTTATCTGGCACCCATACCTAGACTGCGAGGTATGGGAGGATGAGGCTGATGAGTTGCCCTACTGCTTCTAGATTCGATGGCTTATTGGGAGGACCAAGAACATATTAGAGAGGAAAATTGTGAGCAGAGTATAGACACAGTTCGGTAGAGTGCAGGGCCGGTCACAGGGATAGGCACACTTCGTGAGGACCCATGCAGAGAGATTTAGGTGGGGTCCCATGGCATCATACAAGGAGGCCTTGGCAGACTTCCGTCAAATCCCTTATGTAGCTTAGCCCATGAGGAGGGAGATAGTGGATGCTAGCATGATGCTAGATTATGAGGAGTGGTTCACGGCTCACCCATTCCCTAGATATTCAGAGCTTAGAGAGTTGGCTCCTCGTATAGACAAGGAGGATTCAGACGACGAGGGTGGAGCTGGTAGGAGGAGGAGATAGAGGAGGGGGGAGATGATGGTGGAGGAGGAGGAGGAGGAGGAGGAGATGGAGGGGGAGGAGGTACATTGAGACAGAGGAGGAGGTCTGGAGAGGGACCTTCAGGTTAGCACGTGGTTGCGCAGTTGCAGGCTGTAGGACAGGTGCAGGTGCCAGTACAACAGGTGGCACCACAAAGGTAGATGTTGTCACCACAGCAGGTGGCACAGCAGTAGGTGTAGGGGCAGGTGCTAGCACAATAGGTGGCACAAGGACATGGACAAGCAGGGCAGGCTCTACAACCTGACTTACAGTAGCAGGCCATTATGTCATTACAGGGTCAGATTAGGCAGCTGAGAGCCCACCTGAGAGCAGCAAAGTCTCGAAGAGAGGAAGACACAGGATAGATATCAAAGATATCCAGAGAGCAAGATGCAACTTTGGCTAGCGTGCGAGCGATGCGAGCATAGAGAGATGCAGCAGTGGCAGCTCTAGGGACAAATGGTACCTCTATCTTTTTGGTCACATAGGTGTAGCAAGCATAGGTTCAACTTGTACAGTTACAGACATAGATGGCCTAGGTACAGGGTGAGCTTGCCAGAGTGCAGGCTCAGACTCAGTATTATAGAGGGTTATATCACGGGGCAGTGCCAGCAGACCAGTGTGCACCCAGCTATAGGAGTCAGTCTGTGGCATCTTAGAGGGTAGGTGGGTCTCGATCTATAGGATTAGTGAGAGGCCCCCAACAGTCAGGGGGTGACAGAGGAGAGGGTAGTGTAGGGAGTAGTGCTCCATGACAGCAGGGTTAGTTAGATTTTGATACTTGTACCATTTTTTTATGTACACATTTTTTATGGCTGAGATTGCCTGCTTATGTATTATTTTTACCCTGAGACATGTATCACTATCTTTTTGTACTTTGTATACATTTTATGACATGACTTTGAGATATGGACAGATATTGTGATATGTTGCACATTTGGACATGTTTCGATGGTTATATGATGATGTATTTATTGATGTTCTACATGCATGTGTTCTATGGTTATATGCTATGGATGCAATCTATCTTATGATGCTTTTGATATGTGATGCATACTAGATGGATTTAGGATGATTTGATATGCTAATGTAGATGTTTATGGATATGATTATGCAGCTCTATATGTATTTGTCTATGTTTTTGATTTTTTTGATATGATATATGGATGCAAATGTATGTGGATGCCCTAAAAATGTATGGAAATGATCTAATGTACTTTATTATGTATGTAAATGATTTAATCATGTGAATGACTATCTCATGTGATATGATATGTTACCTATGCTAAGTTTTTGATATGTCCAAATGTACTCAATCGACACAGAGATGATATAGATGAGTGGAAGAAAAGAGATGAAGAAATACTGGCTTTCTTTTGATATACTGCAGGATTTTCTTATTACATGGTTGATATGGATTTCTTGATGTGGGATGGATGTGAATTGTCATCTTGATATTGCAAGTATTTTGCTTTCATCATTGGGCACTTTTTATTTCTTTTCTCTTTTGAAATGTTGTAAGAAAATACAAGCACCCAGGTATAATTAGGCTGAGATGACCTGAGTACTCCTTACATGGATTTTGATATAGCAAGTTGATACAAGCATCTAGTCAAACTTGAAGCTAGATGACCTGAGTACTTCTTGCATTTCAATAGACAAGGATTGCCCCTTTTCATGTTTAGACCTCTGAAGTCTTTGATGATCTTTTGCGGATCATGTCGTTAGACAAAAAGTTGTCACTTTACTAAAGTTTGATCCACAAACAATAGACAAAGAAAAAGATTATGCCCCCATCAAAGCATCTCTAGCTTTTGACATTCTTGAGTAGCATAGGAAGACATAATGACAAAAAATCCAAGACTTTGTAAGTTAACCTGATTCCCAAAACATTCTTGTATTAGATGTGTCTTTTTTCTATAATTGATATAGAATTAGTCTGAGTGTTTTGGTATGTTCTTCTTTGTTTTGGACAGGTTGATGTTTTGTGCCAAGGTTTTTGTTTTGGGAAGCTTGCTTTGCTGTGCGCGCTTGTCTAGTGAAAGGTATCACAATCCTTTATTGGTATCCTCTTAGAACATGTGGCATTCAAGAATCCAAATCCACAACTAGGTCAAGGAGTTGCCCCTAGTTTAGACAAAAGATCAACTTATTATGGGTGATAGGACAAATAGACATGGAGAGACGGACCCTAAAGGACCAACCTAGTGCCTTGGGGGCTCATTGCTAAATGGCCTTGCCTACGTGATGATGTAAAGGCAACATAGTTTGAGGTGAACCTGATGGACCTAAGACCTAGGCGATGACAAAGATGTGGCGACGGTATGGATAGGAAAGAAGGGGAGCGGAGTAGAGGGAGCCTCGAGGACACATTGAGAATGGCCTTGCCTACGTGACAACTCAAAGGCGATGTAGTTCGACAACGGTTCGAAGGATTGGTGCAAGATGAACGATATAATGGACACAAGAGAAATGAGGTCACAATGGATGGAGGAAATGGTTTGTCGTAGATAGCGCTTGTTTACTAGGTTTTCACCACTTGCTTTTATTTGCACAAAAGCTAAAAGTACACATGACACCTGTTTGCTAGGTTTTCATCATGGTACCTATCCCAGGCGCCTGTTTGCCAGGTTTTCACCATAGGATGATTTTTTTGTTATTTTTCTATTTTTTAATTTTTTCTTTGTTTTTTTATCATTTTTCCATTTTTTAAAATTTTTTTCAGGACTCCCTTGCATTGGGGTTTAGGTGTAGAACTTGCGAAGATGCATGCTATTGATAGGATCATCAAACAATTCACCTTCAGATGTAGCCAATTGATATGCTCCTGACCCATAGGCTATAATGATGACATAAGGACCTAACCAGTTGGGTTCAAACTTTCCTTTCTTCTCTCTATCTTGCTGATTTCTGGGGTTTTCTCTAAGGACTAGATCACCAACTTGGAAGAATCGAGGCTTTACTTTATGATTGTAACTTCTGGACATTCATTGTTGATAAGATTTTAGGTGGTTAAAGGCCTATTGCCTTCTCTCTTTGAGTAGCTCTAACTCTTGAAGTCTAGACACTCTGTACTCTTCATCAGATATGAGGCCTTTTAAAGAAACTCACAAGGATGGGATCTCAACTTCAATGGGCAAGATAGCTTCAGACCCGTAGACCAAGGAGTATGGGGTTGCACTTGTGGGTGTGCGGATGCTAGTATGATAGGCCCATAGCATGGGATTTAACTAGATATGCCAATCACAGCTGACATCATTGACAGTCTTTTTCAAAAAATTTAAGATAGTTTTATTTGATGCTTCCACCTGGCCATTACCTTGGGGATAATAGGGGGTTGAAAAGTGGTGCTAGATATGGAATTTGTCACATAATTCCTTGACATCTTGATTTTTGAAAGGTTGTCCACTATCCATGACAATGGATGAAGGGATACCATAGCGACAAATGATATAGTTCAAGATAAAAGAGGCAATCTGCTTGCCTGTGATATTGGATAAGGGCACGGCTTCAATTCACTTTGTAAAGTACTCAGTGGCGGTGATTATGAATTTATGGCCATTGGATGAAGGAGGGTGAATCTTGCCCACTAAGTCGAGTCCCCACTGAGAGAAAGGCCAAGGAGTTGTTAATGGTTGCAGCTCCTGTGCTGGTGCATGTATCGAGTTCCCATGGATTTGGCACTTTTTACACTTCTTTACAAAATGATAGGAATCTTGTTCCATGGCTGGCCAGTAGTAGCCCATGCGTATGAGTTTCTTGGCTAGGGTAGGGCCACTAGAGTGGGTCCCACATATACCGTCGTGCACTTCGCTCAAGGCAGTTTGATATTCCTCACTATTGAGACATCTAAGGAGAGTACCATCGAGACCTCTGCAATATAGGGTATTGGCGACAATGGCATACCGGGATGCCTGATGGATGAAGGTTCATTTTTGGTTACTAGAGAGATCAGGTTGGAGGGTATTCTCTTTAAGATAGGAAAATATTTTTCCATAGACCGGGGAATCAGCTCCAACAATGTGGCAAATGATATGGGATTTAGGGGTGTCGTATGTAGGATAGGACACTGGCTCTACCAAGAACTCATAGTGTGATTGATTATCTGGAATATCGAGGGGAGATGTAATCATTTCCATTGTGTCTGTAGCTTTGTTCTGAATCCTTGGTATCTGTTCAAAAGAGATCTTGATGAAGTATTCTTTGAAGTCATCTACCATCCATTTGTAAGGGATTAATTTCTCATCTTTTGTCTACTAGTCATCATTTACATAGTTTATGACCAACTGTGAGTCACCATACACTTGAAGTTCTTTGATATTCCATTCCACTGCTAGCTTGATGCCAATGACAAGGGCCTCATACTCTGCCACATTGTTTGTACATGGGAAGAGTAATCTGTATGATTTAGGAATGGTGTCGCCACTAGGGGTGATCAACAAGATACCTACTCCTGATCCATGTTGAGTGTATGATCCATCGAAGTACATTTTCTAGGTTGTTGTAGTTATGTGGAAATGGATTCGTCTCGAAATTCAAAGCTCAAAGGGATGTTGTTCGTTAGAGGTGCATCAGCTAGTTGATCTACAAGTACTTGGCCTTTTATTGCTTTCCTGTCTATATATTCAATGTCGAATTCGCTAAGAAGCATGACCCATTTGGACAATCTACCTATTAGGGCTGCTTTGTTGAGTAAATACTTGAGTGGATCAATCTTTGCTACTAGTTTGACAGAATGTGACAACATGTAATGTCTCCACTTTTGTGAGGTGAAGACCACAACAAGACATGCTCTTTCAATTGGCGTGTATTGTAGTACATACCCAACAAGTGTTCGACTGATATAGTAGATTGCTTATTCTTTCCCTTCATAATTGTGTTGTGCAAGGAGGGCTCCCAAAGCTATTGGTGTGGCTGAGATATACAGCAACAAAGGTTTACCCTGAATTGGTGGCATCAATACAGGTGGCTTCATGAGGCACTCTTTTAATTGCTGAAATGCTTGTTCACATGAATCATTCCATTTGAAAGGGTCATTCTTATGTAGAAGGTGAGAAAATGGGTGGCACTTGTCTGCTAATTGAGAAATGAACCTTCTGATAGATTGTAGTTTGTCCTGTAGGGACCTTAGCTGAGTGAGATTCTTAGGAGGTGGCATTTCCATGATGGCCTTCACTTTAGTTGGGTCAACTTCTATTCCATTGGTGGACACTATGTATCCAACCAGCTTACCTAAGGTAACTCCAAATACACACTTCTTTGGATTGAGGCGCACGTTAAACTATTCCAGTCTTTTACAGATTTTGTCTAGTACTACCAGGTGTCCTCTTGTGAGTACTTTTGCTAGAATGTCATCAACATAATCTTCCATTATAGTGTGCATCATGTTGTGGAAGATCGTGGTCATAACTCTCTGATATGTTGCACTGGCATTTTTCAAACCAAATGGCATGACACACCAGTAGTAGGTGCCCCAAGGACATGTGAATGTAGTCTTGTGTTGGTCTTCAGGTGCAATTTTTATCTGGTTATATCCGGAAAAACCATCCATTAGTGACAACATGGTGTGCCTTGTCGTGAGATCTACAATCATGTCAATGTTTGGCAGGGGGAAATCATCTTTCAGGCATGATTTGTTTAGGTCCCTGAAGTCATTACATATTTAGACTCTGTCATCTGGTTTGGTAACTGGTACTATGTTTGAAATCCATTTAGGAGAGTCTATTGGTCTGATGAATCTGACATCTAACAGTTTCTTCAGCTCTTCTTTCACCATGAGGGCCACATGCGGGTGCATTTTTTTGAGTTTTTGCTTTACTAGTTTGGCTCCTGGAGCTAAGGATAAGTGATGCATTATGAGATTCAGATCTAGCCCTGGCATGTCTGCATATGTCCAAGCAAAGTTGATTTGTTTTCTCTTGAAGAAATCAGTGAATGCTGGCTTTTCTTGTTTGGTTAGAGACTGTGCTATGTGAATCATTTTGGGATTATCACCTATACTGACATTGATCAGCTCTGCTGGTTCTATCAAGCTTGAAGATCTCTCCTGATGTGTAAGATTGGGTAGAGGGTCAAGCCTTCCATCCTTCGGAGCCTCAGAGAGGTTTTCACCATTGGATACGTCTATATTTTTACTTTTTTCATGATCTAACACTGCCACAGAATGGTTTTCACCATTAGATCTTTCTTTCATTTTGACATTTTTGAGATTGAAAGGCTTGGCACTCTCTCCAAAATAGGCCTTGTCATTGAGTTCTATGGCATAGCCAGCTCTATGGTCCCCTGCGGGTATATGATCTCTAAGCTCAAGATAGTCTATGATGGCTTCATCGTTCTCAAAGGTATCGAGCTCAGGGGTAGTGCCTTGTAAGTCCCAATCTATGAGTTTGGGGTGCACCAATGGTAAGGGGTCATTAGGTTGGTCCGGTTCGATGGTGTTGATGGTTAAGATAGAGTTGTTAAAAGCACGGACAAAGTCTGTGATGGTACTCTCTATTAGTGGATCCGTCAAGGGGTGTATCATTCTTTCCTCACAACTTTCACTATTGTTATTAAGTGGGTTAGACTCTAGCAGTCTAGCCCTTAGACCTTGTCTCTCATTTGCATGGGTTGGGTCATACTCGTGGACAAAATTGATACCTTTTTCATCACAAGATAGCTCCGAGAGACTATCCCACTCATATTCGTTAGAATTAGTTTCACTCCCCAGTTGCAGTTGCTGAATTTGATCAACCAAATTACTAGCAGATATTTCTGGTTGTTTTCCTTTATTCTTATTTGCTCTATTGGTTCTTGATGTGCCAGTGTAACCTAGCCTTGTAGTGTCTTAGGTTGTCAAGGTATGAGGTTGGATGGGTTCAGTGATACTATCTTTTCTTGAACCGAGTGGACCATGTCCTTCATACCCCATTCTTTGTAGCATTTGGAATCCTTGACCATATTGTTCGGTTTGTATAGTGTGATGGTCTTGTTGTGTTGATGAACCACCTTCATCCTTGTATAACCATTGTAGGATATCCTTTTCATCACTCTCATCTTTGAGGCTTCCCCATTTGATAAACGGACCTTTGGTAGCTTTGTCTACTTTGGGTTTGTTCAGGGTAGGTCTTCCATATGATCTAGGAGATAGGGGGAGTTGTGCCAAACAAAGGGATTGGGAGATTGTGTACTCACCCAAGTCCTTATCTTGGAGTTTGAGGTCAGGTTGAGAAGCTTTTGAGGAGGAAGCAAGTGAAGCTGGGTCAACATGAGATGAAGATGAAGCAGAGGCACAGTTATTAGGAATCACAACTTTAGGTTTAGATTGAATGGAGTTGCAATACCAAAATGGATTGGGGTAACCTTGGATGGTGATCTCTTGGCCTTCATAGGGGAATTTGATACACTGATGGTATGTTGACGGTACTACTTTTAGAGCATGTATCCGTGGTCTCCTAAGGATGTTATACGCTAGCTCCATATCAAGGACTTGGCAAGCCACATCTTTTACTATAGGTCCCACTCTAATTGGTAAAGTAACAATTCCCTTGGAAGTTCTCTCCTCCTCATCATAGGCTTTGATAGTGATTTTCTTTTTTGGATCTATAGCTTTCTCCCCTAACCCCAATGCAAGGATTAGCTTCAAGGTACAAATATTCAAACCAACTCCTCCATCAATTAGGACTCTTTTTATCTTGTGTTTGTGGATGAAGGCTTTGATATGAAGAGAGGCATTATGAGGTTGGGTAATTGACATATCATCCTTTTCAGTGAATGATAGGGAGTGAGGTGAGGTAATGTGACTTACCATGGTTTGAAATTGTTCTTCAGGGAGGTTTGTTGGAATGGAGGCTTCTGATAAAGCTTTGTCAAGTATGGCCCTATGGGACAGGGACATACACAGAAGTTCTAGAATGGAGATATGTGCAGGTGTCTTATGGAGTTGATCTAGGATATTGAACTGATTGGCCAGAGTTGCGGGGGCTCCTCTAAGAGTGACTTTATTACTGTGAATGGTAACATTACAATCCAGATCTTTATTTATAGTGATCACATTGATGTGTGAATCACTTTCTGAGATGTTGTTAACAACATAGTCAAAGGCGACGTTTGTGTAATTGGCATTGTTATTTCTACTATTGTTTTAGTTGGAAGGCCCTCCCTGCTCATACTTGGGAAGAAAATCCTTGAATGCCTGGTGATCATTATTAGAGGTATGTCCATCAAGTGACACTTTGTTTTGCTCGATCAAATCTTGGATAGTGTGCTTCAACGCAATGCATTCATTAGTTTTGTGCCCCCTATTTCGGTGGTGCTCATAGAAATTGTTGTCCTTCCACCAAGGAGGTTTGACTTTTGGTTCATTTTCCCACGCTGATGGAAGTGTTATGATCTTGTTTGTGATTAACTTCCATAGGGTAGTTTCTAATGATTCTTCCAAAGGTGTGAATTTTCTCCTAGGTTGAAAATTTGTAAACCGTGATTCAGTGTTTCTTGGTTTGTTTTGGGGGGGTTGTTTTGAGGAGTCGATAAGTTGAAGATTGGTTGCTTTGGTGCCACATTCTTGGCATCTACCACCCCATCGTTCACAATGTTTTTGTTCTTTCTCCTGAATCTTGGTTTATCTACGTTGGTATTGGTACTAGGAGTGTCCTTATATAGCTTTATTTGACCCTTTGTGATTAAAGCTTTTTCGATGATTAGACCCATCTCAATGACCTTACTAAAGGAAGTAGGACATTGGAATTGTATCTGATAGCTTAGGTTAGTTTGTAAGCTATGGACAAACATTTCCAACATTTGTTTTTAGGCATTTGATGTGGACACTTACTTGCTAACTGTCTCCATCTTTGTAGGAAGGCAGCTAAAGATTCTCCACCTTTTTTCTTGGTGTTACAAAGGTCCAAGATTGAGGTGTCGTGCTCAATAATGTAGGAGAAATGCGTGACAAATTTGTCCACAAGTTTGTTAAATGTTCTAATGCCAGGCGGTAGTCTAGAAAACCACTCCATGGCTTGTCCTCCTGAGCTTCTTGGAAACAGTCGCATAAGGTAAGTATTGTTGTGTGCGACTTCAAGATAAGCAGCGTTAAATTCCCTAATGTGATCCCTAGGATCACCCTTTCCTCAATATTTATCAAATTTTGGCACCTCAAATTTTGAGGGGAAAGGTATCATGATCAAGGTTCTATCAAAAGGATATGGTGAAATATCCTCTAGGGAGTAATGCTTACCTGATGCTCCTGTTTGCATGTCTGTGAATTGTTGTTGTAAAGCTTGGATTTGTTGGGTCATTAAGCTTAAGGCATCCGTAGAATCAATGGTTGCTTTGCTTTTGTCTGTGGGTATTTCCTCATGTGTACTTCCCTTAGGGTTTCTTTCTTCCTCAAGTTCTTTTAGAGCTTCTACGTCAAAATATTTAGGGAGCTTAACTCCTAGATGTGCTAGGTGTAGAAAGAATTTAGTACGGTCTTGGGCAAGTACCTTATCCATTATGCATTGAAATCTTCGGTCTTGTTGTGTTTGGAGGACCTCTTCCATAGAGATTTCCTCATCACTTTCGTGAGAGGTTGGGATAGTTTTCTCAACCATTTCAATCTATTTTTATTTTTGTGACCTTGTTAAGACCATGCAAAGTGACTAGAGATGGGATGGAGTGAGTTTGAAAGCTTTGAACAAGGGGTGCTAGAATGTGCCAAGATTTTGAGCAAGGTTCTCCTTAGATCAATTGGTGTCAAACAATGTGGGTGCACAAAACAATAGTTGAAGTAAGGATGATAGAAATCCATTTACTTAATGTGGACTAGTCTTGCACAAGCCACTAGTGGAGTTCTGAGAGAAAAGGGTAAGTGATCCTTGATAGTGGAGACTCACTAGGTTTGTTTGAGGTTTTATGTGATCAAGAATAGCTTGGTTCTAACCTTGTTTGACTTTGGAAGAATTTTGCGAGATTTTGGATGAAAAAGCAGCTATGGTGTGGAAAAAGAGGGAAATGGTTGACTTGCATGATTCTAATTAGATTTTGGAAAAATTGAGACAGGTTTGAAATAAGCTTCTAAAAAGTTGACAGTTTGTTTTCTAGGAAGTACTGAATAGCTCTCTGGATTGGATGTGCAGCAATAAATGCACTAGAAAAAAAGGGCAAATGTGCCACAGGTCAAAGCAAATGCACTAATCTAGCAATGTTCAAATGTGCAGCAACAGTGGTCAAATGCGCTGCAAGTCCAAGTAGATGTGCCGCAGGTTGCACCAAATGCACTGTTCTAGTTTTTGAGTTTGGATTTGCAGAGTTTTTACACGCTTTTCAAAGTTTTCTATTTTTGGTTTGTAAACTTGGTCTTTTCTTCAATTTTGATTTTCAATTATGGCAAAAGACATAGCAAATGCATAGAAGTTTTCATGATTTTTATCTTTTGTTATTTTTTTGTATTTTTGGACTTTTTGACTCCAGAACAATGACAACCTAGGCTGGAAAGGATAGTATTTGTTGAATCCCCTAGCTGTGCATATTCAAAGCGTGTAGCTCTAGGATCTAGTAGCACCAGCTCCTCTCCACGACACTCAATTCTCATGCATATTAGATCCAAGTTTCCTTAGGCTCGTACCCCTACCGAACCATAGGATTGTCCCTGCTACCTCTACTATGAATCACATGAATCGGGGTTGCTTCAAAGGTTCCACCTTTTGTGTCAACAAATAGGGGTTTTTAGTATACTAAACAAGTGGCTAAGTAGTCAAGGCAACTATTCGAGTGGTTACACGTGCGGCATCATTACTCTCTATTATGGAGTCTCCTAGCCTCCAAGGGTTATGCCTTGGAGGGTTTTGGGGAAGGTTGGCTGTCGGTGTAACACAATAGCACTCGTTGTAGGAAGCTTTCACCTCAAGCATAGTTTATTTAAAGTGGATTGGTGGGGCTTGGCTTTAACCTGTTTCCACTTAGGGTCATTCCCACTTGGATAGGTGGGCATCAAAGGTGATGCAGAGGAAAAGAACAAGAACTCAGTCTCTCAATCTCATTCCTTCATGACTGTTTTCAATGTGCAACTATGGCACTCACACTACAACCAACATAAATTTGTCAAATACATAACCAATCACATGGTCTCTGACCCAACCACTATAACCTGTACTTTCAAGGACAATAGACAACAACTTTCAGTTTGATTGCACTTTGACAGTGCTATGACAGGCTTGTTTCCTTGTAGCCATGTCCTTAAGGACTGTCAAACATAACTCTTACCCTAGGCCCCTTCTCAAGACTATGATCACATATTTGAATACCCTCTATGCCATTTTAAAACATATCAAAAATGAAGATACCTTTGTTTTGTAACAACACTCTAAACTAAAGACTGTCATGCTCCAATAGGCCTAAATAGGCTTCCACACTATCACTCTTTTGTCCTTCATGGTGTTCTTCCAACACATGGATCCTACAACCTTTATCATGGATTAGAAAACATTTAAAACATCTCACATTTACACCCTTCCAGGGTTTACAAACTTCATAGGGACATAAAATAGTTTCATACCAGTCATGACTGTGACTGTCATACTCAGTATTTACAGGACAGTCTTCTTTGAAGATATAAACCTTCCTCCATTTGCCAAGGTCAACATGTAGAATATGAAAGGGCTTCGCTTACTACCTTTACCAGACCAATACCATCATGAAATAGGTTCAACCCATACTAAAGTCATCAAAAACACAACATTTCTGCCCTTTTACCAGTCTGAATCAAAGGGAAAACAGTCCCTAGGGCATCAAAATAACATATGTAAATCAAATCCTTTTCATCTGCAAACTTGGCATATGTAAGAACACTCAAAACAATAACCTTTCCATAGATTTTTAGGTTTTTCCACTGTGCATAGTCAAAGAAACATAATCTTGTTTAACCACTGTTTACCCTAAGACAGGGTTTTAACTATTTTTTGATAGTTTTTACCAAATTTGTAATATCTTACATAAAACAAAACCAAAATGTATGAAACCAACTGCAAATGGAAGGTGGTTGGAAGAAAAAACACTTATAATCAACATAGCATGTATCCTTGCTCGTACAGGGCCGTACAGTATTAGAAAACAACAAAAATTCTGAAGGAATACATAAAAATAGTGCTATTTTATCATTCCAATTCATACATTCAACCACCTCTGAGGTCTTTGAAGATTACAAGGCCTCTTTTAAAGGCATACACTCATGTCTTTTCAGTTTCCACTATCTTGGAATGAACCAAGAGCCACAAGACTCTTCACCTTCCAAGTTTTTACATTGTTTTGAAAGATAACATTTCCCCTTTTTCAAATGGAGATAACATTTGAACATTTAACACTCTTAATGACATAACAATGACTTGTTTAACCTTATACAATGTTGAAGCATTACAATTTAATCAAAATCAAAGGTTTGTCTAGGACAACTTTGATTTGCCAAGGTGCTTCTGCACCAAAAGGGTAGGCCCCTCTAAAGGTTATACACAGGGAACAAGAAGACTAGCATTCTGGTCACCCAGTAAAGGGGAGAGCATAATCCTATTGTCATTCAACAGACACAGAAAGCAATGGTTAATCTAATCCTATTTAAAAGGAAAAAAACTAAATGTGCTAGCTACTTGGGCACTCACGCATTTGCTAACTTTGAAGTGTTTAAAAGATAGCAATGTTCTTTTTCGTTTGTGAGATAGCAATGTCTTAACTAAGAAAGATAACAATATGCAAATATAACAATGGTTCAGTTACTATCCTCCTAGTTAAAGACTACGTGATATTTTCATGCATGCATTTTTTTAACTTTTTCCCCTAATTAATCTAAATGAATTAATTAATGCAGTCAAATGATCTATCCAGCTCTTACTCCTGCGAGATAAATGTTAGTGTCAATCAAAAAATTAGAAGAAATCCTAAAACCACAGTGAGAAATTAGAAGCGCCGCTTGACAGTCTATATGCACAGAAATAGAGACTGCAAGCATCGATTTACAAAATGCGTTAAGACAAGCATCAAAAGTGCAGGAAGAAGAGACAAATGCGTTAATATAACAAATGTGCCATAAAACAGTATAAAAGCACTATGTCTGAGGGTGCATGCGCAAGAAGTTTGCAGGTGCCGGAATAGGAGGTGAAAGCACCGATTCAAAAGATGTATGCATTGTAACTGTAAAAGCGCTAGAACAATGATCAGATGCGCCGACTTGGAAGATGTATGTGCTAGAAGACTGTGTGCACCGGAATAGGTTGTAGATGCGCCACGGGATTGCTCAGATGCGCCAATTGAACCTGTCAAAAGCCTGTACAAAACCTGTCACTAAGAAACTCAAATTTTTGGTTAGATTAGGGGCAAGGGCCCCACAGTGGGTGCCAGAAATGTAATTGGTAAAATGGGAATAATCAAATGAATAATAAAAACCCAAATATCAATGGAATGTGTAGATAAAATGATTTAAAATAAGAGAGAGAGATACTCATAACCTTTTACCTTACGATTTCCATTGTTCACCTATTCTTTCTTGATCTTTTGGTGATGAAGATGGCCCTCAGGAAGCTTACTTCCTTGCTTCGATTCCTCAAGATGACAAGGAGAAATGGCTCAGATACTTGTGTTAAAAATGAGCTTCAACACAAAATGGGTGATAGATTTGAAGTGATGTGAAAGTGTGGGTGCCAATGGTGTGCTATGGTTTCTACAGCATAAGTTTACTTGAAAGTTGGATATATGAAATAGAAGAAGAGGGTTGTATTTATAGAGTTGGGTGAGAGAAGATCAATGGTGGAGAAGAAATAAGAAGATCAACAGAGGAGAATGTTGAGAGAATGTGTGCGAATAGAAGAATGACATGTGTCATTCAAAAAGAAGCTTTGTTGAGTTAACTGCTTTCTTGATGAGGATGAGTTTTTATTTTCTTAAATTAGAATATATTTTTCTAATTTAAAAACAAAGTTACTTTAAAATTGTTTTAACTTAGCTTTTGCTTTTACATGACAAGAAGAATTTTATTGTTAGAAGATTTGAATATTTTTTAGAAGATAAGAAAGCATAATTAAGTAATTAAATTTATTTAATTACTTGTAGATAATTTGGAAGAATAAATAAAATATTTAAATATATTTTATTTTTTGGAGATTTAATTTAAATAAATTTGCATTTTATTTAAATTTAGAAGAATGGATGATTTAATTAAATAATTAAAATTATTTAATTATTTAGAAGAATAAAGTTGATATAGATGAAATTAATTAAATAAATGTAATTTATTTAATTAAATGGGCGAAAATGAATGAAATAAATAAAATAATTTATTTATTTATTTATAGAGGAATATGAAAATGAAATAAATATTTAAAATATTTATTTTAGGTAGAGTCATGTCATTTTTAGGTGTATACAAGAATAACATATGGGATTACATTGATTAGTTATGGATTGTTAAAGTTGATATAGTCGTGTATCATGTTTTTTGATTCTTTTTATTGCATATAAATATTTAATTGTACCTAGAATGATGAGATTTTAGATGTACTACTAGTACTTTGTTTTAAATTTATAAGAGTGTTTATATATTTCTTTAAACCTTGACTCTTCATCAAATGGACTAAGGAATTGATTGTACTTTACTATAATGATCAATTTGTTTATTAAAAGTATCCTTCTTTTGTTCCTTGGTAGATTAGGGTAGGTTAGGTTCTACTAGTTTGCATAACTCATTGATACTTACCTTTGTCAAATATTAAGGGAACTTGCATGTGTTATCCAAATTCAAAGAGTCATTCATGTTTGGATTCCAAGTTCTACATGAAGTAGAAAAAATATAAGGGGATTAGCCTATGGGGATATGAATCATTTTTTCATCTTTAGTTGTATGTGTAACCCAACCTACTATAAAGTGATCTTTAGGTTTGCAAGACTAGAAAGCTAGTATAAATGGTGTCTTGAGACAAATGTTTGGGATATCTTTATACAAAGGGTGTGGCTAAGCTGTGTGAACTATTCTATTTTTCATTTCCCTCTAATTATCCTATAAATATTTACATGAAGATTGTAACGCCCCATCTTGAACACCTTAGAGAAATTCACATTTATGCTTTATGAACAGGAATTTTTTTTTAAAAATGATCAGGATAACAAGTAATGTTAACATAACTAATTCCACCATTAAACTTACGACATGTTCTCCAAGGTTTCAAGACTGCATTACTTAACCATTCAACTAACATAATTTAACATACATCAGTAGCTGATCTAAATCCCATGCACAATTGAATAACTTATTCATATTCATTACACGTCATCAAATAATACAATCTACATGATTAAATACATAACAAAAATGCTTTCTTTACACATAAGTACATCATGACATCATTACATTGCCATTTTCAGACTACATCAGAATTACATACGTTATGAATGTTCTATTGCACAAATCCGATACAAGATTATACACATACATCTTCATCAACTGGTACAAGTACAATCATCTGGAATAAATCTTTTCTGCATAAGAACTTGATGAAGAATAACCAATGGATAATAAAGCTCTTCCACCCGACCATGTGGAACCCTAAGGTCCACCCCCTCGAGCTAGGAGTTAACATGAGGTCCCAGACAATGACAGTCAGGTAGACAAAAGACAAACAAGAACAAAGGATGACCAAACGCCAATACAACACATGGCAATAACATAAACAACACAATACAACTTAACTTCCAGAGGCAACACATAACGAATGGGGAGAGTACAACTAGGGAATGCTAGGCTGCAGTAGGGAGGAGTGTCATCACATGGCTTGTCATGGGTTGTCCTGGTAAGCCTTCCTAGGCCCCGGCCCCCTATCTAGGGTTGTCCTGGTAGCCTCTCCCAACTCCCGGCCCCCATACAACGCTCATGCGGAATCAACATACCTTTCATGAGGAAAAGGTAGTTGATCTTGCCATTCCAGGCCTTCTCAGCTCATCTCAAGTCTAAACAAGCACTTGAGCCATGAGTGAGGCATCCACTTATCTTGTTTAGTGTGCTTAACTACCCAACCCCCTAATTCATTATTTAGGTTATCACTGAGTTAGCAAACTCCCACATGGGTTGTCCTGGACGCCACTTTGGGCTCCGGCCCCCATTAAGAGCCACTCCCCTACCTGCAACTAGAAAACCCTACTCAACAAACATAGCAAACATCATCATGACAATGATGATACATGAATCATGCAAGGCATTAACCATCTTGCATAACAATTATTCTCATATGAACATATATATGTAATAATGCAAGGAATTAACCATCTTGCATATCAACTTAATTACAAGGACCTACTCATAACACATTTTCCATGGCTTCCAGTGAAGTAACTCATCAGAAAAATACTTCTTCATGAATACCGATGCCTCCCCATTGTCTAATCCAACACAACATCCCAAACAAATAAATAAATCACAACATTCATGAAGAGGCTTTCTACTCATCACGATGCATTCAGAATATTTACATTCTTCCACTACACCATAACCAGATTCTTTAAAAACAAAAGACAACATAGCTTTATTAACTCAAGACACTTATCAACATGTTACATGACGTCAAACAACCTTAGCCTCTGGAAATGAACCCTTGACAACTTACACTTTGACCATTTCATACAATTTCAATTCACACTAACTAATTATCTAATACCTTTAAATCAAATTTCCAATACAATAATTATATACCTAATCCTTAACCCATTATCTTAACAAAATGAAGAAACCATATTAAAACCAATGTCAATCTAAATTAAATTTCATTAACCATAATATATAATCACAACGATTTTCTTTTAATCAAATAAATAATGACAACATTATTCTAAATCCCCAATTTTATTTGGCTTTTAAACAATCAACTATACTTTTGAAATAATAATAATAATAATATACCAACTAATTATCTAATTCAATTCCTCTTCAAAATATAAATATATCAATGATCTGAACAATTACCATCCCAGTTTATAACTATTTTTCGCAACCAATAATAAGTTCCTTCTGTATCAAGATCCTAAACCAAAATCCAAACAATAATGATCAAATCAATTCTTTAAAATAACTTCAAAAACATTCATCAATTGATTCATCACCAACAAATACTTAAATTAAACAAATCCATCTATTAAAACAGCTCATTAGATTATACAAATCCTTCTATAGTATAAAAACTCAAAACACAAAAAATAATTGAAGTACCCTATATCATTTCTCCATAGTTCCCTAGTACTCATGCACTCGGTTATCTTATCCTCCAACGATTTCTAAAGTTTCAAGGTTATAAGAAATTGAACTTATAGTGAATGCTATACTAATAGCTAGACTTAAAAGGATTATGGATCAATTATACGGCTGAAGCATCAAAAGTATTATTGCACTAATCAAGAACATTATGAATTAATTATTCATAACTCACAAATCATGTTGCTCACTAAATCCTTGATATACCCTTTCCTTTGAGTTGGCTCTAGAAAGCAATAATACAAAATGTTTATTTACAACAAATTATCCTACCATAAAACCTAATCGTTCCTACAAAGGAATTGCAAATAATATTATTATAAAATTAGGTATTTGGCCATCATCTTTCCGTTTTGAATTAATAATAATAATAGTAACAATAATTATTATTATTATTATTGTAATAATAACAATAATGATAATAATAATAATTATAATTATAATAATGATACTAATAATAACATTGATATTAATAGTACTACTGTTAATATACACATGCATTCAAACACATTGTAAGGAAAATAAACATTCCTTAGGATTAATCTAAGCCAATCAAATGAAATGCATACAAGAAAGCACAACTAACCTAGATTAACAATGATGGGTTTCTGCAGACTAGAATTGAAACGATAAATCTTAATGCACGGAAAGTAAATAAGAAAACTCTGTTTCTGCCTCCAAAATGTGACCTCTTCTCAGTGAAGTGCATCAAATTCTGCGTAGTTATTATGCATACTGACAAAATACATTCTACCTATCAAGATGGTTGTAGATTAGTCTTAAACCTATAAACTGCATTTGCTTAAAAGTTTATAAAGTCCCTCACCAATGAACCCAATTTGCATATTATGCAAGCTTAGCAGGCCCATGAGACTTCATTTCTTTCAGGCGGCTGTAACATAGCTCATGCCTTTGTCTATACTTCCATGTTTTCCATATATGTCTCTCAGGACGAATGCAACTATATATCTAACAAAAATCCATTTCAAACTTCATTTTGACACGTTGAAGAGGATGCTGGCGCTAGTTCTAGAGTCTGGATTTACATCTGCCAGTTGCATTTGATTTTAGGTTTTCTAAAGTTTGTTCCACAAATCCATATTTGTGTATACGCCTGTTTAAAAGCTCCCAAATATAGATGCTCCTGATGGAATAATCCTCCACGATCTTGGCAGCAAGGAGCAATCGCCCCCTGCAGATGATCAAGGATGGGCACCTGACATCATGCGATGGCATCTTCACATCAAGATCATCCCACTGCCTTGCTTCCATATTATATCTCAGCAAGCGGTATCCCTGCGCCGCAGTCACTGGCATTGCAAGGCAGTAGAAGAACCCTTCGAGCCAAATTGCATGGACCTCGTACCAGAACTGCAGAAACTCTTGCTTGGAATTGCAATGATAAATCCATCTTCCAAGCCTGGAATCATAAACCTCGGTTATGCTCTCATCAGTGGATGACTCGGAGGTCCCAGTTACAAGGATTTTGTAAGAATTTGTGGTTTTGTCAGCCACCATGCCCACGATATCAATATAACGAATTTGGAGCATTTCTGGCAATACCTTGTGGTTTTTTGTGAGGGGGTTGCAGACAATTAGGGTTGAGTATTCTGCATTTTGATTCCTAAAATAGAGTAAGCCCCCCGCGGAGGCCATCAATAGGACCTGCCGCGAATCTAGCACACACCGCTCGTAAACAGGCATGTTAGTCCAAGTACTACAACACGGATCATACGCCGAAAGTACTTCCAGCGAGTGGTATACCAGAAACCAAGGGTTTGGTGGGGAAAACTCAGAATACAAACTGATTGCAGGTTAGGGTATATCATAAAGCGGATATTCAACCAACAAACCGTTTGGAATGAAATAAACAACAACAACATTTACAGATTCAGAATAAGATTTAGAGATTAGGCATTCGGTGGAACCTGGCTGCGATGTCGATTCGACAATACCGTTCCAACTGCTGTAGTCCAAGCTTTTCCTTGTCTTCTTTCCTGCTCTTCTACCTGCAATTCCCCCCCTTTGCTTCTACAAGCTTCTCTTTTATAGAAAAGTCCCTTCCATCTTCCAAGGAACTCGGCACGCGATCCCGTGCATCTCCCTCCTCAAGATATACTTTTGTTTAATTTAATGATCCCAGAAAGGTTACTTTTTTAAATATTAACACACAATTCTGACAACATTTAATTTCTTTATAGCCGACCAACCATATTGTAATTAATAAAGTAATAACATTACAACAATCTATAATTGTACAACTATATATTAATTTATTTTATTAATTAAGTTGTAAATCACAAATTACGACATAACTTACAACTATTTTATTTATATATTTATTGTAAATAATATTATATTAAGTAATACAAAATTTCTTACAACTTTATTTAACTACACTTCTAATAAAATAATAATTTATTTATAACGATAATTAACAACTAACGACATTATGCTCAATTATCAACATTTATATTCTTTCATACAATGATTCTAATTAAATCACAACACTACCATACACACTTAGACACCTTCGGACCTAATTAGACTCCAAGGTACAGTATTACCTGACAGCAAGACATGATCGAATGACAACCAATAACCACAAGGGTAAACTGACGACCAGACAACACTGACTAGGGACCTCACGTTAACTCCAAACAACTAATCCATTGGCGAAGGCATGCTCAGACCTGGTACATCAGGTGGAGTCGGTGCCAAGTACCTGCATCCTGCAGCAACGCACGGTTAAACATAACAAGATATATATCCACATGCAGTCCTATAGTGAATGGAAATCACAGTGGGGTAGGGTACTCGAGAGCGAGTAATACGACACTGTTCCATTCACGTTTATGAATAAACAATTAACTATGTTGAACAAGATATCTGATTACTAGTCAACAACATAAAACATTCAATCCTCTTACAATCCAATATTGCAATTGACATCAAAACATCTATAACATCTAGTTTATTTATCAAATTCTAAAGCATAAAATAACATAATCCAACATCAATATATGTTATCATCACAATTAGGTCCATAATGAATTAACAAGATAACAAGAGATCCATCATCTACGGTCTAAGATACTGTCATAATGTCCAATACTACTAAACAAACATCAATCTAACAGACGACAAGCTGAGGGGCACTACAAAGATACATTCCTTAACCCTATGAAGCCAGAAGTGTAGGAGAGTTACATGCTCTTGTCAATTGGTTCACAATTGTATGTAGTTTGATCATGAGTCTTGCCCTTTGAGTATGAATTCACCCATGTTCCTTGGTATAGATTGTATGTCCATTATCTAGAGTTGTGAGGTATAATTTGTAACACAAAAAGGCCCATCTCATAAATTTAAAGAAACTATATTTTTTTATATAATGTAAATACATATATATTTTTAGATCATGTTTTATATTTATTTTTTTGACACATGATTTGGAAATCATTATGTTGAACACAAGATATATGATAGACCACATAGGTGATACTTTAATTGAGTGACTATTAAGCTCTCCATTAAAACTAGTAAAGTGATAGTGAAGGTTAATGATGTTTGAGCTATAATTGTTAATAAAAAGGCTAACTAGAAGATCTCAATGATATCAAAGAAACTATACCAATTTTAAGCCCTTATGAAGTGATACAAATAAATTGCCATAAAATAAGCTTTTATCAAGTTACCATAGTTTAAATACTCACTAAAAAATGTAATTAGAGGAACAAGAATCTTTCCCAAAAGCTCATCCAAAACACATGGAGACATGTTCATAGATTTAACAAACTATATGTATGGACATATCCCCTCAAAATGTCACATTAGTATGAGGTCTCTTAGGCATGGTAGGCACACACAAGTTGGAAGGACAAAACTTGCACAAAAGAACATCCACCTTGGATCAATCACTGCCTTCACTTGGCATTAATTCTTCTCCACCCCTACAGCAACATGGAGGTCCTTTTACATCATACAAAAGGTGACATGTCGAAAGAAATTATTCACCATCAAGTCCATGTTGGAAGAGGTCAAGCCCATCATAAAGGACTAAGTAGTTACAGATTTAAAAAAATGGGTCCCATTGATGATGTTACCAAGATACACATGACAATAAGAACTTGGTCCTAATACACTGCCACATGGAATTGAGTTGTCACTAAATGGACCAATGAGGATGTGCCACTTAAGTGTTGAATTTGAGTAGCTAATAACAAAGGGGTAAATAGTGATAATGTTGGGAGAAGATTAGATGGTGCATGCATGAGGGAGATGATCCAATGGTTAGATTTAACCCTCCAACATATGTGATATAATCATATAAAATAAAGACACAACATATTTTATTATAGTTTTAAAAAAGGCTACATCTAGATCATCCTTTTAGTGATAAGCATCATCTTGAGATTAACATTGAGTGATCATTTTTTATGATAGTTTTGTCTCTAAAATATATAGCTCCACAAATCCTAAAAATAAAACTCAAAACCTAGGCTTGATGAATATCAACCTAGCATGATGAACTAGAAATCATGATTAGAATATGGAAAATAATAGGCCAATATCTAAGAGAGGCAACCCTTTTTCACTTTAGATTTTGTTAAACTTAAGTTGATGGTCCTAAGTGACTTCAATAATATATAATGAAAGAGAAATAATATTTATCACTAATTCTTATTAAATGTTTATTATTTAATGTTTATTTAGATAGTTATTTGTAAGTTTTTAATATGGATATATTTACTTACATTTGTAAGTTTTTGATATAGATATTTACATATGAGTAATTAAATATTTATTTATTACATCGAGAGGCGTTCTACACTCACAATAAGGGCTGAAAGATTCAGATTCCCATAAACAATTAAGATTCAAATTCCCATGTAAACAAAATTCATAAAATGTGTAAATAAATAAATTTGTGGAAGCCAAATGGATAGAAACATAGAAAAACTTGGGCAGTTATGGAGTGAAATCTTTATCACACTAAATAAAAAATAAATAAATTTGTGGAAGCCAAATGGATAGAAAAATAGAAAAACTTCGGCAGTTATGAAGTGCAATCTTTATTATATTTGAAGACTATGAAAAGTCTCGCAGCATAGTCTCTTTAAATTAACTCATGTGAGCATATCAAATATTCTAATTGCAACTAATTTATAATTGCCAACATATTGGAAGATATCTCTTAGCGTACTGTAGATATATTTTTTAAATATAAATATACTAGTTTTTATTTTAATTGTAAATGTAGGTGGTCCAATGGATGAATTTGTAATAGATGATATTTTGCAAAACCTCCCACCCCCTCCACCTGATGAGGCTCTCTTGTGAGAGAATATAAATGAAAATATAAACACAATTGAAGAAAAAATTAATTTCATCCAAAACCAACCTCACATGCCCCCATGTAGTAAAGTTTGCATCTTCAATGCAAACCATTGTTGATTCTGTTAGGTCCATTGATGTAGATCTAGACCAATTTTGTCTTTGGAAGGAGGAGAGGAGGCAGTTTTATGCAGATGGTCTCTCATATAGAGAGATCCTTGATCTTCACATTACCAAACAAACCTTAGCCCCATTCTTTGTTGACACTGCAACTAATCAACCTATACCTCCAACGAAAAAAAGAATTTCAATTAAGTGGTGTAGGCATCATCAGATCACGAGACATTTTTAGGAGCAATGGTGGATGGTCTTTGATCATCCACCACACAGTAATTTTGAGGTTCCATTATATTTTTTGAGCAAATTATGGGCGAAGTTTCAATTGGGTTTAAAACCCAATTATTTTGACATTAGATCATTCCAGGGTGTTGGTGGTGGCATGCCACATCATAGGGCATGGGCACACATTGATCCCAATCAACTTGTTCCTATTCCACCCATAGTTTCTCCTATTTTGTCTAGTATTCTTGCACCTGTTTAGCACCAGGCAGTGCTTTCGACATTAGGGGTATTAAGTGCACTCTTGGTAATCTCACTGAATAAGCTACCAACATGGAAATTGAATTTAGTGGTAGAGAGCATGGAGGAGTTGGTGCAACTGGTCCTACCACCTCACACATGTCGATGGCACATTTGTTTCAAAATTGTCACCAACCGTGTTATGGTCCTGCTCTTGCATCCACATTAGATGCAGGTGCTACATCAAAGGTGGAGTCATAATTAGATCTACTATATTTTGATGATCATCCTACACATGTACATGTCACATTTTATTTTTTTTCAAGTGCATAATGAACATATCAAAATTTATATTTAATAACAAATTAAATATATATTGTGAACTATTTGGTGTAGATCTCAAGTCGCTCTAGGGCCTCAACATGTTTTGATACACTTAGTTTTGCATCGACAACTGTAGAAGTTGGCACACCTTACAAGGTAAACCAATATATATTAACCCTAAAACCACATGTGTCTAGTTATAATTTAAAGTTTCTTCAAAACTTAGATATATTTTTTAATTAAATTGTATAATTTAATTTAACTATATGTCAAACATTTTTGTTGCAACGGGGAGGTCCTGTGATAGTTTCCATGTCTGACTGACCTCTGGAAGGTGTTGCGAGTGCTCCTCCATAATCATCGGTTATGCCCAAGTATTCCTTGGTGTGTGTTTTAAAAAAATGTACTAAATTTATACTTTGTATTTTTTAGTTTATATATTTATATGCCCATATATGTATGCAGAATGATAGCACCATTAGGATAGCAACTCGTCAGGGTACTGATCAGGGACAATTTCATGAGTCATCCACGTTTTTTCAGGTCATAAATTAGTAATTTTCTATACAATTTCTAAGTCATATATATATGGTTATGCATTTCTATAAATATTCTAACCCAATTCAAGTGCTTTATTTGAATATCTAGGAATTAGTAACTGAGACTTTTGGTCCAGAATCAACAACTATACCACATGGGCAATAGAATGTGGGAGAAGATGAGCATGATCGTATGATAATTTATGCACACTTTAGCGTAGATTTAAATATTTAATTTCATTATTTTATAAATTAAATCAAATTTAGATGCATGTGGATTTTAAGTTTGATTCTACCAAAACTATACTTTAATAGGCAACTATAGATTTTATAAATGGAATTTTATAGAATATTCTAACCGAATTCTTGAGTGCTTTATTTGAATATCTAGGAATTAGCAGTTGAGACTTTTGGTTTAGAATCAACGACTATATAGTCACCTGGGCAACAGAATGTGGGAGCAGATGAGCATGATCATATAATAATTTATGCACACTTTAGTCTAGATTTAAATATTTAATTTCATGATTTTATAAATTAAATTAAATTAATTCAAATCAAATTTAAATCATATGCGCGTGTCTTTTTTTAAAATTTTATCTAATTTTAATTTTCTTTCTCTTCTATAGCATGAGGTAGATCCATCTCTTTCACAAGGAACAAAGAGGCCTCTTGATTTTAGTGATGATAGGACATAGACTATTTATTTCATGGACTGTGATGCATTTTTTTTTATATGCCACCAGGACTAGATGACTATGTTGAACAATATTTCATGGACTTAGAGATATTTCAGTATTTCATGAACTATGATTTGTATTTATTTATATGCTAACTATGACTAGATGTTTTAGTACATTTCATGGACTTAGAGATATATATATGTTGACTATGCTCATACATTTTAGTATGTTAGATAGTATGTTTATGCTATATTGAACTTCTCTTATTATTAGGGCATGTTAGATTCTAGTACATTTTTCAATTAAAGGAAAAACTACAATTATATACATTTTAGTATGTGACTATCTAATGTATAAAATAGTTCTTGATAAATGATAGTACAAAGATAGTCCATGCTAAAAAATGATAAAATAGAGTAGACCTAATAATTCCTTACATGATATACCTAATAATTTCTTAAATGATAAATGAGGTTGTCTAGTAGGTTCATAATGTTAATGTGTTCCCTTGATTGTTGAGCTAAAATTCGAATGCACTTCCATTTATTTTATATAAAAGGAAAAAAACACCATTTAAAAATTTATTAAAGCAAGGAAGCAAGTGGTAGAGCATTGCTAGTTACATAGAGGAGGGTTGAGAAATAGTTTGTTTAGACACAATTTATAAAATAAAAGGAATAATATAAGGTGACATTTAAGAATGAAAGAATATATTGAAGACACAAAACATTGATACAATGCAACTATAGCATGATGAAACATATGAGTATATACAATTAGCTAATAGGTCCACTATTAGTTCAAGACTACAAAATTGATTTAACATTTACAATATGATAAAAACTTGTAACTTGACAATCATGCTGGATCTACTTGTAGGGGACCTGTAAAAATAATGAATGTAAGTAAATTAACTATATATACATGATTCAATACAAATTATAAGATAAAATAAATAATATAGAAGGTGAAATAAGAATGAAAGAATATATCAAAAACATAATACATTGATGCTCAAGATACAATTATAGTATGTGATGAAACATGAGTATATATACAATTACCTAATGCGTCCACTTTTAGTTGAGGACTACAAAATTGATCTAACATTTGTATGATGAAACTTGTAGTGATAATCATGCAAACATCTACTTATAGGGTAAACCTGCAAAAATAATGAATGTAAGTAAACTAACTATATATATACATGAGTCAATACAAATTTTAAGATAAAAGGAATAATATAGAAGGTGAAATAAGAATGAAAGAATATATCAAAAACACAAAACATTGATGCTTGATACAACTATAACATGTGATGAAACATATGAGTATATATACAATTATCTAATGCATCCACTTTTAGTTGAAGACTGCAAAATTGATCTAACATTTGTATGATGAAAACTTGTAGTGACAATCATGTGTAAAAATCTACTTGTAGGGTACACCTACAAAAATAATGAATACAAGTAAATTAACTATATATATATATACATTAGTTGATACAAATTTTCAAATAAAAAGAATAATATAGAAGGTGAAATAATAATGAAAGAATATATCAAAAACACAAAACATTGATGCTTGATACAACTATAACATGTGATGAAACATATGAGTATATATACAATTACCGAATACGTCCACTTTTAGTTGAAGACTACAAAATTGATCTAACATTTAAATGATGAAAACTTGTAGTGACAATCATGTGGATCACTGGGGGTGAATCACTGATCTAATAAAACTAGTTCATTTATTAGCCCAATAGATGTAAAAGCAATTAATGCCAACATGCCAAAGACATAGAAAGCAATAGAATCACAAAGATGAAACCATGACACAATATTTAAAGTGGAAAACCCCAAACAGGGAAAAACCACTATCCATCCTCACCAAATTCTTCATTAGGTCTCACTAACCAAAATCTCACTGATTACATTTATGCCTCACTAGCATAGATCTCACTGATCACACCTTGATAGGAACACAGATTCAACTCAAACTAGGAGCACCAACTCCAAACACAAAACAAGAAGACATACAGAGTACTACTCTATTTACATTAATGTACCATAGGTTATAGATGAGTTCTATAAATCTTTCACTTAATCACCCTTTTGTGAAGATAATTAGAAACAGTACCATACTCTCATTATTCAAAGAATAACTCTTCAAGACCATTATACATTCAACACAAAAGTACATTGCTTTGACATCATGAGAAAATGCAAAATCACCTGAACCCAAAAGTCATCCACACCTACATCAAGAACTCTCTTATTTACATGATATATTATCTTTCTATCACTAAACCTCTCAAACATTCATTCTTTATAGAATATATGTTTGCATTATCACTGCATAATAACTATATAAAACCAATACCAAGAAAACATTAAAATGAGGGTTTATCAGGTCTTTACCATACTTTGCAATAAAGCAATCATCACACTCTCCCATCATAACATTCTATCACTGTCATTATACTCTACAAAACTCATTATGCTCTGAAAAAAGTCATAAGAACTCCCTGCATCTTTTATCTCTATCATCTCTATTGTTCATTGACCAACAACTATATATTTTTTGTTTTTCTTCATACAAAATAAATCTTTCAACTCACATTATAAATCAAACAAAAGATTACTTGTAGAATAGACTTCCTCACACATCTTTGTATTTGTTTCTTGTTCACATTGAATACTTCAATCTACCCACCATTTCACTCTTCTTTCAAATGCTCACTTCATATCAATAATATCTCAATCTATTTGAACTGATTTTGTATATGATTCATTGATAAGATCATCGTACTAAAATAAAATTACACAATGCACTATATACTTCATCTCCTTACTCCACAGGATCATTACATGAAAACCTACCAAACCTTTAGTTAAGGAATTAGTTACAAAAACCTAGCAAAACTACTTCAAACGAAGGCTAACATGAATATGCCCATAAAGTCACTACTTAGTGAATAATCGTTGCCTTCTGAACATGCACCATAGATAGATCATTTCACACCTATGCTAAATTGAACCTACACGATCGATTAAAATATTGGCACCCAATCTTTGGAGTACCCGGTAAGCATTAGAGAAGGGGGTTGGTCATCTCATGGAGATGACACCCTTAAGTTGTAACTTAAGTGGTCTGATTACTTGTTATAACCAGTTAATTGAGTATTATAAGAAAAGTGCACTGTCTCAATATTGTTTTATAACTTATATTCTAGGGTTTAAACCTTGCTCTTAGGGTTTAGGGACCCCATTTAGGTCATTAGGTTTTAGCATTTTTGGTCTTCAAAAACATATAATTTCAAACCCTAACTTTTCATCAAAGAGACTCTTATTGACCTGAATCATGATTGTTTCATGATCTCTTCTTATCACCATTTCATCACTGATGTAATGAATCAAGTGAAGCATTAGGTTTTCAGGACATAGGAAGGAATTAGGACTTTAGGATATTATTACAACTTCTTGAATGAGGCTTTGTATTTCAACACATACCAAATCTGAATCATGTTATCAAGCACATAACATTAAGAGATACTAATGCAGAAAGAAAAGTCATAGGGACCACCCTTCACTTTTAAAACTAACTCACCAAACCTTAATTCACACCTGAGTGCAACTGATACACACATGGTTAATTCTATCCAAAGGAATAGAATCACTGATGCACACCTCCTAATACTGCTTTACATGCAAACAATCCAACTGAGTGCTGCCACTAATAGGTCAATCAACTGAAATCATCAATGTAAAATGAGATCTCCTGAAGACAACAAGTCTCCTGATGATGAAAATAAATGTTCTTTTGACATCCTTTTGACATCAAATCACAACTCCTTTGCAAACTCCTTTGTAAGACTCTGACTTTGTCATTAATCTGATGAATGGACTCTTTTGACATCAATGACAAAACTAACATCCAATAAACTCCCTCTTTGTCATTGATGGAAAAATCTCTCCACTCTCTCTCTCCCCCTTTGACATCAAGGATAAAGGATGATACCTTGTGCATAAGATAATCTTCTATTCACTGAAAATCCCCATGTCTTGCATGCAATAAGTGCTTCTATTTTGTAACAAATGAACTATGAACCACTCCCCCTATCTGATATCCTGATGTAGATCTTGAAATCTACTTGTTGATCCTAATTTTAGGATGATCATATCCACTGTGATCATATCCAATCCACTATGATCATATCTACTGATCACTGATACTAATCAACCACTATCATAACATGGCAACCAACCACTATCACTTATCACTGATGTCTAAACCTGATGTTTGAACCCTATACGTGTATGACTGATGACTGATATCTGTGCTACTAATATCTAAAAACACATATCCAAATAATGAACCAACATATATGAATAATCAAATCAAAAGCATGATGTCTGATACATACAAATCAATCTTTGATATGTTGTACTAATCATAATGTAAAATACTTATGTCTAATAAAGTGACTATACTGTCACAACAAACAGTGGCACACAAATAGGGCTATAGGCTTAATAACAACAAATCACAAATCACTTGTGGCTTGTCACTATCACAGGCTAATGATAACAACAAATCTTGATAACTAGATAACAACAAAAAGGTTGTTGTCAGTGATAACAAGATAACAAGTTGTCAAAGGCTTGAAACATAGATGTTGTTAATAACAATAAATCAACAAAGAAGATGTTGTCAAAGGCTTCACTCCCCCTTTGATGTGGCTCTATCACTAATTATGCCCATACACTTATGATGTAAATAGTTATTGCAAGACTACACTTAAACACTGCAAAGAAAGATAAAAGACTGATGCCTGAAACAATGATACAAATCACTATCATATATTGCCACATGCTATCACAACCACATGCCTAACATACTTGTTACAACACATGTCTGATATTCTTGTTACAACACATGTCTGATATTCTTGTTACAACCACAACCAGGTCTGACATAGTAGACTAAGACAGAGATACACATCACAAGACCACTTTCAATTATGTTTGATGTATGTCCATATCCATTTCAAAAAATTCCAACAGGGAACATGCTAGTAAAGGTTAAAAAATTTAGATTTACGCCCATCAGATGCACTTGCTTAGAAGTTTCTAAGGCCTTATTATCCCATTAGATCACATTTCATTAAGGCATTTTGTCAAAAAGTTCGTGTACCTTTCCTACTTTTCTACATTTTTCATACATGTCTATCAGGGTACTTGCAATTACAACATTTGACAACAATTCCCTTTTCTTTATACTTTGATGGATGCCATACCCTATTCCAAAGCTTCCCATTTTGCAAGAATGCTAGAAAAGGTTACAGAGTCTAATTTTACACTTGCCAACTCCTAAAGCCTTTTCAATATATCTATTTTGTGTGAGTCCTGCAACCATTGCATAGACTGGCAACACTGTAACTATTAAACCATCTGTCAGATTCCTGCAAGCAGAGAGCATACTTAGACCTTCTTGATAGCACACTGTCCTTCATTTTTTCTCTATTAGGGTTTCTCAATTGAATTCATTGTCATAGGATATACATGTTTTCTATTTTGTGAATCCTCTTGACAATTATAGCCACTAAAAATTGTCTTCTATTTGACAATGTCACATTCTCATTATACACTGCATGGGCATTGTATTCATTGACATACATGTTTGGCTTTGAACAACTTCCTCCCATACTTGTATATGCCTTCTCTTGATCTTTGTTATTCAACAACCACTGATCAACAATCAACTACTAGCAAACTATCAAATGAGTATCAATATTAACTGTCAACCAACACTTTTGTTAAACAACTTGCCAACCACAAACTCTTGTTAAGCTGCAACACAGACACAATGTATATGACATGACTACTACACCTTCATTCTTAGCAAACTATACTATACCAACCATCTGCACTAAGTGATAACTGTTGTGACTTTGACATTAACAAGATAACTCAAAGTATGAACAAGGTATCTCTTCCTAGTTCAAACATGTTGTCATAAGCAAACAACAACTATCAAACTTGCAACATACCAATTGTAGGCCCTATGACTACTGTCTAGCTACTACTACTGTACTTATCAAGATTATAGTGCATACAACTTCCACACACCTGCAAATTGAAACCATGACTACACCATACCATGTTGAACACTTACAAAAACATTTATCCTTTACTATCACATTGATTGTCAGATTCCTACAATCATACTGCTTACAAAGCATGCAAACTTACACTTTTAAGATCTTCTTACTCCTCTTGTTATATCCTACTTGTCTTCTCCATGGGGTTAAGTGATAAAGAAATGAATATCTCCCCTTGAACTCATGCCACTCCTTAAGAAATTAGTGATGTCTCTTGTGCAATATGCACAAGATTAGATTCTTCCTTCTCTTGTTGTAGTTTTCTTCTCCACACTTTCATAGGTTCTTTCTTCTACTTGGTCAGGGTATCTATCTTCTTGTTATGTCTAGGTGATTTCATCAAATTACTTCTACAATACTATGCTTTATGCCCAATGTTATTTAATTTATAACAAGTGATCTTGTAACCAACCAAAGGAACAAAAGAATTATATCTTCTTGAAAATCCAAAACCATCGTTTCTTACTTGTGTACTACAAAACCTTGTAGTGTGACATAGATGTTTGCATTTAAAACATAGGACATTACTTCTTTTATTTGACAACCCATAAGAACTCTTATTTTATCCAACTTTCCTTGCATGCATCTAACACTCTATTGCTCTATGACCAAATTCATAACATGAATAACAATAACCATGAAAAGAGTTTTCAAACCTAGTCATTTAATGTTGTCCTAAATAAAAGAATCTTCTGAACTTGTTCTTGTTGACTTGTGGAGGAATTCTTTCTTTTGTCTTCCTTTGGTTTTCAGTCTCAGGAGCAACAGAATGATAGTTTAGATCAATTTTCTTCCTAGGAGGTTCCCTGACTTTAGAACTCTGCCTTTTTTCATAGCCTAAGCCAGTAGTATCCTTGTGATATTTTTGCTTGCTCAATATCTCATTCAAACATTTAGTGTTCTTTTCAAATTGAAGATTCTTGTGCAAATTGGAGGATGCCTTTTCTAGTTCCTTTCTCAAGGAAACTATCTCAAACTCATACTTTTCCCAATCAACCTCTTTTGCCTCAAACTGATTTATTACTTCTTCTTTTTACTTACCTTCTTCAACTTGCACTTTTAAATCTATGATCATTTTTTTTGCTTCTTCAAGGGCTGAAAGTACTTTGTCTTTTGATTCTTTTTCTTCTTGAAGTTGTTCCTTTAGTCTTGAGTTTTCCTCTTTCAATTTTTCAACCACATTGTAGGCATAAAAGAGTTCTTCTTCAAGATCTACTTCTTCATCATCCTCTAGATCAGATTTAACTTCTTCTTCTTCATGTGAATGTCTTCTTTCTTTGTCATCATCCTCAATCATTAGGTTTTCCTCTCTTTCAAATACATCATCTTGATAGATGCTAATCAATTTCTTCCAAACATCCTATGTAGTTTCACAATGCATAACTTTACAAGAAAAAATCATTAGACAAATGAGAAAGAATAGCCTTCTTTGCCTTTTCATTACTTTCATAAGCCGCTTTATCACTTACTGTAATAGGTGGTTGAGAAGATATAGAATACCCATTCTCTATTGACATCCACACATCAAACCCTAAAGAAGATATATAGTCATGCATCCTAAAAATCTAAACACAAAAATTTGTGCCATCAAAGAAAGGTGCTTCAAAAAATTCTTCTTCTAACCTTGTATCTAATTCAACTTGTGATCCATTTCTTACCATTGATTCTACATCACCATTTGTATTTGGTTTTGATGGTACTTGTTGATCAACATTTTTCTTGGCATTTCTTCTTTCCTTATTTCTTTTACTCTTTGCCATAGTACTCCACCTCCAAGATCAACCCAAGTCTATTAGACTTCTACAAGGAACCTACTTCTCTGATACCAATTATTGGAATACAATGGATCACTGAGAGGGGGTGAAATAGTGATCTAATAAACTAGTTCATTTATCATCCCCATAGATGTAAAAGCAGTTAATGCCAACATGCCAAAGACATAGAAAGCAATAGAATCACAAAGATGAAACCATGACACAATATTTAAAGTGGAAGACCCTAGACAGGGCAAAACTACTATCTAACCCCATCAAATTCTTCATTAGGTCTCACTGACCAAAATCTCACTAATTACATTTATGCCTCACTAGTGTAGATCTCATTGATCATAGGATCTCACTTATCACACCTTGATAGGAACACAAATTCAACTCAAACTAGGAGCACCAACTCCAAACACAAAACAAGAAGACATACAGAGTACTATTGTGTTTACACTAATACCATAGGTTATAGATGAGTTCTATAAATCTTTCACTTAATCACCCTTTTGTGAAGATAATCAGAAATAGTACCATACTCTCATTATTCAAAGAATAACTCTTCAAGACCATTATACATTCAACACAAAAGTACATTGCTTTGGAATCATGAGAAAATGCAACATCACCTAAACCCAAAATTCATCCACACCTACATCAAGAACTCTTTTCTTTACATGACATATTATCTTTCTATTACTAAACCTCTCAAACATTCATTCTATATAGAATATATGTTTGCATTATCACTGCATAACAACTATATAAAATCAATACCGAGAAAACATTAAAATAAGGCCTTATCAGGTCTTTACCATACTCTGCAATAAAGCAATCATCACACTCTCCCATCATAACATTCTGTCACTGTCATTATACTCTGTAAAACTCATAACAATTCCTTGCATCTTTTATCTCTGTCATCTCTATTGTTCATTGACCAACAACATTATATTTTTTTTTGTTTTTCTTCATATAAAATAAAATTTTCAACTCACACTATAAATCAAACAAAAGATTACCTGTAGAATAGACTTCCTCACACATATCTGTATCTATTTCTTGTTCACATTGAATACTTCAATCTACCCACCATTTCATTCTTCTTTCAAATGCTCACTACATATCAATAATATCTCATTCTATTTGAACAAATTTTGTATATAATTCACTGATAAGATCATCATCCTAAAAGAAAATTACATAGTGCACTGCATACTTCATCATCTTACTCTGTAGGATCATTACATGAAAACCTACCAAGCCTTCGGTTAAGGAATCAGTTACAAAAACCTAGCAAAACCACTTCAAATGAAGGCTGACATGAATATGCCCATCAAAGTCACTACTCAGTGAATAATCGTTGCCTTTTGAACATGCACCATAGATAGATCATTTTGCGCCCATGCTAAATTGAACCTACACCATCGATTAAAATATTGGTGCCCAATCTTTTAAGTGCCCAGTAAACATTAGAGAAGGGGCCCGGTCATCTCATGGAGATGACACCCTTAATTTGTAAATTAAGTGGTCTAATTACCTGTTATAATTGGTTAACTGAGTATTATAATAAAAGTGCACTCGTCTCAATATTGCTTTATAACTTATATTCTAGGGTTTAAACCTTGCGCTTAGGGTTTAGGGAGACCATTTAGGTCATTAGGTTTTAGCATTTTTGGTCTTCAAAAAAATATAATTTCAAACCCTAACTTTTTATCAAAGAGACTCTTATTGACCTGAATCATGATTGTTTCATGATCTCTTCTTATCACCATTTGATCACTGATGCAATTAATAAAGTGAGGCATTAGGTTTTTAGGACATAAGAAGGCATTAGGACTTTAGGATATCATTGCAACTTCTTGACATGAGGCTTTGTATTTCAACACATACCAAATCTAAATCATGTTATCAAGCACATAACATTAAAAGATACTAATGTAGAAAGCAAAGTCATACAGACCACCCTTCACTTTTGAAACTAACTCACCAAACCTTAATTCACACCTAAGTGAAACTGATACACACATGATTACTTCTGTACAAAGGAATAGAATCATTGATGCAAACCTCCTGATACTACGTTACATGCAAACAATCTAATTGAGTGTTGCCACTAATAGGTCAATCAACTGAAATCACCAATATAAACTGAGATCTCCTGAAGACAACAAATCTTCTGATGATGACAATAAATGTTCTTTTGACATCCTTTTGACATCAAATCACAACTCCTTTGCAAACTCCTTTGTAAGACTCTGACTTTGTCATCAATCTAATGAATGGACTCTTTTGACATCAATGACAAAACTAACATCTAACATTAGCAACACTAGATATAACTTGTTTCATTGATTCATCTTTCTTTTTAGGTTTTAAAAAAATGCCTAACTTTTTCATTACTATTCACATTTTCCACATTTTCATGAATTGGATCATGAGTTGACATTGAAATCCAAGACTTTCTCTATAAAAAAATAGTTTATATAATCTATTTGCATGGGTTCTCATTTGTCTCCAAGAAATCTTATCAAGAATATTATCCGAGACATTTCTTTCAATTTAAAAAAAAAACATTTTCATTTTCAATCATAAGGTATTTCATTATCATTTCCTCTTTCCATATTTTTAGTAGTATAATTGACCTCATCATTGGTATATCCATCTTCATTTAAATAACTAATATGATCGATATCATTGATAGGTGGGTTTGAACGCATACCTGAATTTGTTTCTATAGTCACATGTTCCATATCATTGAAAGCTAGATTTGAAGACATACCTAAATTAGTTTCTATAGTTACATTTTCTTCCATATTTACCATTTCCACATTTGAATCATCTACATTGATCCCATCCTTCATAGTCTCTTGAATGTTTTTCTCTTCAATAGTGTTGGCAGAGCACATGGCAACCAATAGAACCTACCACAAGTTACTACAAGTGGCATGTGGAGGATAGAACCAAGACAAAAAGATGTATTTTGGGAAAAGACACCTCTATATGGATATATAGGATATACATGTAAGTAATGTAGTCTAAGAGTGAATGAGACGGAGATAAATATATAAGAGGCAAAGACTCAGACCTACCGATATGAATGTATGTCTACCAATTGAATATGAATATATAAAGGAGATATAAGTGTTCTAATATATGTATGTGTATCTTATGAAAGTTTTACATGTCTTAGATAGTACCACATAACCTTATTTCCTTAATGTTTATCTATGAATCTCTCGCTGTATGACTAGGGTATAAACTAACTTTATAGACTTGACTGAGGACCAGATCTTTGGATTGGTTCCTTCCCATTTCTTGCCAACATTTGGTTCCATTACTGGGACCCTAGAAAAGGACAGTGAAGAAAAAAGAGGATAAACAGTAAAAAGGAAAAGTGCAAAGTAGCGCAAAATAAACAAAGCTAGAGTGACAAGAAATTTTTTATGATCTATGGAAGATTTTGAATTCTCTTGAGTTCCTACCCTTGTGAGGGGGGGCAGGCACCTAAGTGGATGACAAATGGAAAATGAGGAAGATCTAAAAAGATGTAACTCTTCAAGATGAACCAACCATAGGATACATAAGGATTAATGCGATACCAAATCAAAACAACCATAGAAAAATGGGAAAACAAAAGATTAAGGGAGATTAGTGAAATTATATTAACTGGAATGGAGATAAAAAGAGAGGAGAGACAAAAACAAACCCAGGAAAGACAAGAAAGGTATTGTAGAAGGATGGAGAAGGCAAGAGAGACAAGTAGAAGATGTGAAAGAGAAATTGCAAAAGAAAAGAATCTGTTAGATGAGTGCACCAACGAGGGTGCTGCTGAGTGCGCCAAGGTAGGTGCTTCTAGAAAGAAGGATATAAAGGGAAAAGAAAGGATGGATGAAGAAGCCATAGAACAAGTGTGATACAAAGAGACATATACAATCCTACACCTATCACAATGCATATTGACAGGGCTACATAGATTCTAAAGAGTATAGGAGGAAGAATTGAGGCATATGACTAGTTAAGAAGTATGTGGAGGGAAGAACATAATCAAACCCTAGCCCTACCACAAATATATAAAACTCCAAAATTCCAACCTAATTTTGTTAATATTCAAGTTAGAGTTGACAAACAATGGGAGGAATTACTAAATCCTATATGTAACCTCCAACCCTAAAATTTGGATGCAGATTGCCTAGACCACCTAGTAAATCAAAGTATGATGAAGATTAGAGAAGATGCGGTATGTAGAGAGATTAGTTCTGGAAGTATAAGACAAAGTAGTGACAAACTATGTACAAAAAACATAATATCATTTACAAATGAAAAAGTATACTCGAGAATGAAAAGGAAATTTGAAGAGACACACCCCCTTGACTAGGAGTCACCCTAGGTGCCTTATAAAACAAGAAGAATTTCAAGAGAGGATCAAGTTGACATTGAGAAAGATAGAGAATAAGAGATTAAGAAATATTTTGAGGAAATATTGGGAAAAATTATTTTGACATCAAATTATAGAGAGATAAAGAAAGGGAACATAAAGCCCTAATACAAAGGCCAAAACCTAAGGAGAAAAGAAAGGAAGAAAACCACCGCAAGACACAGGAGGTTCTAGAAAAACAAAAGAAAGTACAAATGGAGGCCATAATTAAATTGCTAGTATTTGAAAAGGATACAAATGAAGTAGCAGAGCATGTCTTTGTTTCAGAATCAATTTGGAGTCAAAATGGTATAACTAGGAATGAAACCAAATTATTTGACTTTATTGGGACATTGAGGAATGATGCTGTAAAATGGTATAGAAAGACATGCCCTAGATATGACAAAACATGGGATGAAGTTAAGAAGGAGTTCCTAGAAAAATTTGAAACTCCAGAGATACCTATGGAAGGAGTAAGCAAAACAAGAGAGTTAATATAAAAGGATGGAGAAATTATAAAGGATTTTGACAAAAGATTCAAGGAAACAGTCTGCAAATTAGAGGAACCATTAACTAAGAAGTAGAAGATTGAATGGTTGACATCCAAAATAAGCCCAGATGTTAGAGTATCTCTGGATGGTAGAATATTTGAAACATATGCATAAGTTGTCACATTAGTCTGCCACATTGAGTCAAAAATGTGGTGTAAACAAGATAAAACAAGGAAAACATGGAATTAGAAATAATGAGGTTCGAGTTGGAGCAGTTGAAGCTAAAACAAGAAATCTTTGCAAAGCAGGATGAAAATTGCCACAAATAGAGGCCAAATATATGGTGTTCCTATTGCACGAAGGAAGGACACATTAGAAATGAATGTCCAAAATTGAAAGGGGAAAGATAGACTACAACAATGAAGGTGGATATCAAAGCACTACCTACAAAGAACAATTCAATATATTATGGATTATGCAGAGAATGAGATAATCATGAAACACCAGATTGTCTGTCATAACTATTTATGATAAGAGAAGATGATGCTAAAAATGGATATGGTATAATGCAAATCATAAGAACAAAGCACAAAAAAATACCATGGCATATGTAAAAGGCTTGGAAGAAAGACCATTATATCTTTAAGATCAGGGTTATAAGCAACCTTCATGGAGAAATCAAAGAAACATGAACATTGTTCAAAACACAAAACCTAATACACCTTATGGAAATAACTATAGTAATGATGAAAGAGACTAGTTCGGAGGCTAGAGGAGGATGAGGCCATGGTAGAAGAAGAAGAAGGAGAGATGGAGCTACCTACTTTAAATGTAGAAAACTGGGGCACTTTGCTAATGAATGTTGGGGAGAAAGAAGAAGATAATGCACTTCTGTAACAATACAGAACATGAACTTTTGACATGTGATAAAGCATAGAAATACTATCAAAATGCACTACAACAAGAAAAAAGTGATGACTTAGAAAAACAAAAAGGGCCTAGAGTAATCTGGAGAGTCCCTAAAGAAGAAGGTTAGTTCCTAATAACCTGCCAGTGAGACAAAGATGGAAACATAGATATATCTTCATCAGAACGTCAGAAGAAGACCAAAGAAAAGGAGTTAAGTATGAAAAAGATAAAATGGATAAAAATAAAAGAAAAGAACAAGCTGTAGTGGTCACAAGATAGGGTACAAATACTAGAGTACTTGATACTACTGAAACATAGAGAGAAGAAAGTGAGGAGGAATATACATTTTTTTTTCGGATAAGAGACAACATGATGACATAGTGTAGAAAACTAAGTAGATTATGACACAAGAACAAGAGAGATAGAAACAAGATAATCAATTCTTCATAGAAGAAGAAGTTGCGGCACTTAAACAGTTCACATCACTAATGCAACAACACAATCTTATGGAGAAATTTAATCAATTTGCAAAATACTAGAACAAGGAGAAGATACCTAAAAATCAAATCCAATAAATGGGTAGAAATGATAGACATTGGAAGACAAAACCATTATTGGTGGATGCTCATATGAATCACAAAAAGGTTAAAAATGTTATGATAGAACTGGGTGTGGATATAAATATGATCACTAAGAAGCTCTAGGAACAACTAGGAAGACCTAGATTGTCTCAAACACCCTACAATATCACTTTGGTAGATGGATCTAGCATGTCAACTATTGGAACTTGGAAACAAGTAGAGGTAAACTTGATGGGCATAAAACAAGTCATAGACTTTGTTGTAGTAGCCATGAAAGAACAAGGAGATTCATTCAATGCACTATTAGGATTGAGATGGTTTGTAGATGCAAATGGCATAGTGGACTCCCACAAAGAAGAATTATCTTTTGCAAATAATAATAAAAGTGTATACACACCTTTAGGATTACCCATGGAAGGGGCCTATATAGAAGATCCCAATCACGTGGAAGGAAATGATAACTACCCTAAGAATATTTACTCAATATCAAGATTGGAAACAAATGAGACAAAAGAAGAACCAAATTTAGGAGGAGATTTATAGAAGCAGAGAATGATAATGATAGTACTGATAGTGAGGAAGTTCTAGAAGCATGGATAAGAAATGAACCAGAGCTCAAAACTTGAAGAATGACAGGATTTAGGAGGGTATGTATGCTTCAAACTGATAAAGAAAATCTACTGCAATCCTCCACATCAAATGAAAATCCACTGCAAAAGGTATGTGCCATAAATGAAGACCAAAATATAGAGGAATCTAAGATATCTCACCATGTTAATCATATTATGAGAGGAATTTCCCATATCAAACTACCCAATTTTTCAAGTGTGAAAGACCTACAACTATACCTGAATGAGATGGAGATAATTTTTTCATAAGAACAAAAAAGAATAGAGGTAGTACATCATACATTAGTATGCAATGCAACAAATTGGTTGCCAACTCATAAAGATTCAATTAAAGATTGGTCCACATTTAAGCTTCTTATCAGTGTAAGATATTTACCCGAGGAAGGAGAATATAAAGCTATTCCCAATTATGAAGGACAAATTCCACCACAAGAACATTTAAATACTTGTATAATAGCATGGGAAAGCATAAAAGAACCTAGAAAGTTTATATACACCCATCTATTCTACCGGACATTGTCACCAATAGCCCAAACTTGGTATATCAACCAAGAAAGAAGAAAACAAACTAGTAATTAGGAGGAAGTAAAAAATGACTTTATACATACATTTTATCTATACAGTCCAATAAAATCTATACATAATGCACTCTTGAAAATGAAGGAAATAATTTTTCAACAAGTGACAAAGAAATAAGAACCGAAGCAAAATACACCACCACCAAGAACTGAAGGGATATGGAAACTAGTGGAATGGGTAGACCAACAATCAAGAAATATGGGTCAAAAATGCTATAAGACTACCAAAATGGATGATGAGGATGATGAGGATAATGAGGATCTAGAAATAGATGTCCAAGAAGGAGAATGAGAGCTAGAGATATTAACTGAACCAAAGGATCAACTACAATAAACCTCTTAAAATCAAAGAAGAAAATATTGCAAAAGAAGATGACCCCAAACTAGTAAAGATTGGAGACTACTGGGGTGAGAAAGTGGTAGCTCAAGTAATTGACATTCTTTTTGAATTTGAGGACTCATTCCCAAGGACATTTACTAAAATGAAAGGAATTAAAAAAGAAGCAAAGATGATGAAAACACAACTGAAAGAGGGAATAAAACTAGTAAAGAAAAGACCATACAAGCTTAATCGTAACATGAAGAAAAGGGTCAAAATAGAAATTAATAAGATGTTAGCAGTAGGGATCATAAAACTAGTGGAAGAAGCAAATTGGATTAGACCAATGGTAGTACAAAATACAAAATTAAGAGAGGTAAGAATATGTGGAGATTATAAAGTTGAACAAAGCTTGCATTCATGACCCATTCCCAACACCATTCACAGAAGAGATACTAAAGTCAGTTGCTAGAAGAGAAATCTATTCATTTACTAATCAATTTTCCAGTTACCATTAAGTGAAGATAAGAGAGGAGGATCAACCCAAAATAAAATTTGCATCTAAACTGGGATCCTACATGTATACAGTAATGCCCTTTGGAGTAAAGAATGCACCAATAGTTTTCAGTCAAATCATGGTAATGCATTCAAAGAATTCATACATGATTTCTTAGAGGTTTACATAGATGATTGGATTGTCTATGGATTAGTAAAAGGTCACACCTAGACCTTAAGGATGATGTTGAACAAATACAAAAAGTTTGCAAATATCATTGAATTTAAATAAATGCACATTTGCGGTACCTTTTGTGACCTTATTAGGGCACATTATTTTTAAAGAAGGATTGGTGGTAGATCCTTTGAAGGTAACTATGATCCTCACACTACCACCACCTAAAACAACAACAAAGTAAAAACTTTCTTAGGTTACACTGGGTAACACTATAAATTTATTAGGGCATATGCACCAATAGCAGCACCTTTGGAGGAATTACTCAAGAGTAAAAATGGGAAAAATATTGAGTGGAATGAGCGATGTCAAAACTTTTTTGACATACTTAAAAAATTGTAGAAGCCCCTATTTTGATATTTCCAGATTGGAACATTCCTTTTCATGTCCATGTAGATGCCTCAGGAATAATAGTGGGTGCGGTATTAGCCCAACCTAAGGGGACAAAAGACCATCCTATAGCATTTGTTAGTAGGAAATTATCTAAGGCTGAGAAAAACTATACCACAATAGAAAGAGAAGCACTAGCAATGGTATATGCACTACAAAAATTTAGACACTAGCCATTATCCACACCTTTCATCTTCTTTACTAAATGTTGTCACATAGAATTGCACCTTTCTTAGAGAGAGTCCAAGCATTCTAATGACAAATGGAAATGATCTCAAGGTGTGGGACCTTGCAAGTTGAGATCAGACCTCCATAGAAGGCTGGTTCCTCATTCTAAACCTAATGCTTAGAGAAAACTATCTAAACCTAGTGCTAATTCTGCAGGGGAAAAGGGTTAGAAAGAAATTGAATGGAAATAGAGGTGATGCACTAGATTTAATGAGTTTACCTACAACTGAATCAACACAGTAATAACCTCAAAACTGAAGGAGGATCACATAGACTCATATTGACTCCAATAGAGGCCAAGACATAAAAAATAGAGGAATGAAAGGGACTATTTTGCCCACAATACACAACTCACATTAATCTAAAAGTAGATATAGTATATGAATCATGAGAGAGGAAAAATTATCAATTTATATTGATTATAGAGGCCAAGTAGCCATTACAAAAGAGAGAATAATGCAAAGAATTTAGACACAGAATAATTAGTTACATTCATTGTTGAACAGGACTAGAGACATGAGAGGCTCAGTAGAAGAGCACAATCCATCAAATCTAATATTTTCTATAACTGCATTACAGAGGTTTGGTTACAAAGATTCTCTATTCTATAGTAGCCCAGAAGAACAACCAACCCTTAATACATCTTTGAGACATGTATATATAGCATTTCATTTCACTATAGCAACAACAGAAGAAGGAAGAGTGGTCAACAAGCAAGAACCATCACCCATGCTGCATTAACTCACTTTGGCATCCCTCGAAGCATGCTCACATGGCCCTACCTAGGAAATCTGCTAAAAATAGGAGGTCTACCCATGCCCTGAGTACAAGAATTCAATGCGGATGGGATGTAGTAGCATGGGGAGGTAGGAAATTTACCTGCACATGAAATCAGGCCCTAAAGATGCATTAATGGTGACTAGGAGGATCACTGAGTAGTCAAATTACACTTCCACCAATAGAAAAGCAGGTCGTCAAAGTTTCAGAGGTTGGGGCTTGAGCATTTGGCCTGAGCATTTCTCCCTATCACTAGCAGAAGAAAGTAGGAGGAAGGCAGAAACACAAAACTCTGATGATTTCCTTTTGTAAATTTTCCCTCAACAGAGATCAGGCCTCAGGGCTTCAGCGTTCGACCTTCTGATGGCATCACTGCCACGTGGTGGCATCGCAGATTCATGGAAGCTTTGGAACGGTTACAGAGAAGAAGCAATCCTCTGTGAAATATGAGGTCCCAAGTCAACATGTCACCAACCTATCTTCTCTCTCTGGCTTTGTTAGCTTGTTGGGGTCCACCCAATGGAGTCCATCAAGAGTGCCACGTGTCCCAACAACGTAAGTTGGAGGGACCTTGCCTTGTTTTTGACTTGATCTCAATAGAGTTGATCTCATGCCTCTGCTCTGATTCTTTCTCTTGATGCTACTAGTCTAAATGCTCTGATTCTTGTGTTTCAACTAGAAATTGTTGGCCCCATGGCAGTTGGCATGTTGTTTTGTTGTGTTGGCATTGATGTCAACATGGGTTGGGTACACATTGTTGGAATTTGCACTTGATTGGTAGGATTGGTGAGAGTTCTTAATGTCATTGGAATTTTGAGTGATAAGATAGTTTATGAAGTGGAGAAAGCTTCTTTTATGGTTTGGCATGACTTATCTTCAGTTTATAACTTAAGTTTATGTTGATAGAATCAAGGTCATGCTTATCATCCTTCATAATTCCTATCACTTGAAGTTATCTGCATGGTTCTAGGAGGTTTTGTGTTTGTATAGTTTGAAGGTGCTCATGAGTTCATCATTTGTTATCCTTGTGTCTCTATAGAATATTTGTATATCTCTAAGCCTCAAACAATGCAACTAAACATGTCCTTTATTTTCCAATCTCCACAAATTCTAAACCATAGGGTGTGTTGGTGCCTGAATTGACCGTCAGTTTCTGAGCAATTTTTCATGCAGGCACCTTCCCAAAAAATCCAAAAGGTTCTAAGTTTTGGCACCCCTTCAATGTTTTTCAGCATCTGCATCTCATTTCTTGAGGAGGGGTCTTCGTCTTTTCTCCATCGGCATGGGTTCATTTTTGTGTCTTCGACATTTTGGTTTGAACTTGAACCCTTTTTCTCTAAGTTCAATTGTTCAGCGGTTTGAGGTTCATTTTCCTTCTAACAGGTCGCATTATGCATTTGCCTTGCGCAAATATTGCATCGTTGAACCTCCCGCTTGACCCTTTTTGTTTTGGTTCAAGGTTCAATGGTTCGAAGCTTTTTTGCCTATTGAGTATTATTTTTGATGTTTGAACCGTCGCGTTGAACCCTAGTGTTGAACCCTTTTGGTTTGGGGTTCAACGGTTCGAGGCTTTGTGTTTGTGTTCGGCGAATGTTCTTTTTGAAGTGCTCCGTTCGGCATTGAACTTCTCAATTGAACCATCGGGTTGAACCAGTTCGTGGTTTAACGGTTCAACAATTCAGCGCTTTACATTTTTGGTCTTATCGAAGTGATCGGCCTCATCGGCGAAAGATTTCTTGAGTGCTCCAATTGTTTTGGTCTGGCTGATGGATGTCCATCGGCGTGTGTTTGGCTGTCAGCGAAGCAAATTTTTGGGCCGCCGATGTAAGGAGTTTGGCCAATGAGGAGTCATCGGCGTGAGGTTGCTTTTCGGCTAGAGTTTTTTGAGGTTTGCCGACGGGATTGTTCTTGCCGACGGGGGAGTGTAGTGTAGCGGTCGGCGAGACAATTGAGATCGATGAGAGATTTGTGGGGTGAGCCGATGGCCTAGGTCTGGGCAATGGGCTTTGGGCTGAGAGGTGTGTGTCGAGCGGGGCAAAAGCACTTGACACTTAGTATGTTAGTGGCCATGTTTTTAAACTATTGGAGGGTCTCCGCACCATGCATGTGGGATTAATTTCCCTGCACATTTGAAACTTCAGAAAATGCATTTTGGCGGGAAAATTCTTTTTGAACGTAGTGACAGTTTTTACGCGGCCGCGGGTGGTTGAGCCATAAATGGTGACTGTAGTAGGGGTAAGAGAAATGGTATACATGATCAGGTGGCCCGATTTATGGATGAAGACTTCCAGATGGTGGCGCAGGGCTCGAGGCCTCCCTTGTCTGCTGCAGCAATAACTTCTGAGTGCCATTCTTCCTGCGTGATCTGTATCTAGCGGATTTTTGAAAGCCATGTAATTAATTGCTGTGAGGTACACTTTCTGGCTAATATAGGCAGACTGTGTTACCATTTTTGAGGTTGTTGAAAACTTGACATTTTGGCTCTGTAATAAGATACAACTGGTTTTGGTTGCTCTGTGCAGCAAAACTTATGAGTTTATGTATCTCCTGTTGTACATTTGTGCATGAATCCACTGATTTCATGGTCAATTTTATATGAATAATGCTATGTTTGCATGTGTTATGCTGATTCTGTCTCCAGTTTTGCATGTATCTTTCTTCTGAGTACAGGCATTCAAGGAATGTCTGAGATTCTAGAACATAGAATTCCTGTGTTGAATGTTTAATCTTTTAACTTCTGCTCAAGGGGTAGATTAAACTGTTTTTAGATTGAATATTGGGAAGGGTATACTGCAATAGGGATGCCATAAGTATAGACAGCTTAACACTATGTATTGGGAGATATCTGTAAGGCAGATATCATGTATATCCCCCTGAAATCCAGTTTTAGTTGTTCATGCTGATCATTCACAGGTGTATGTCTACCGACTCCAAGCCCTGGATAGGCACCAATCTAGCTCTGTGTTGAGGTCATATACCATGTCCAGCTTTGCATCCAAAATCAAATCAAACCATTTCATCCTTCCACCTGTTAGTTGTAGGAGTAGGATTAGGATCCCTACATGCTCTCATACCCAACCAGACATCATGTCCAAGAATGTTGCCAACCTTGTGATTTGTTACACAAATCTTGGTCCATACATGAGAGTATTCTACCTGTTGCTGTCAAGTTAAATCCTTCTATCATTGAGCTAGTCAAGGTTATACTTTTATCAAATAGGGACACCCCCCTTGGTGTGGCAGAACCAGAAGTGAAGGGGAGGAGCTCACGCAACCTCCTGTATTCAGTTGGTTGAATCTGCATGTGCATTAGAAGTGGCAAACCCTAATGCTGATTCAAAAGAAAAACCAACAAAAATGGCGACTCTGCTGGGGAGAGAGAGAGTCAAGTAACCTGAGGGCTGGAAAATCTAGTTTCCAGAGAAGTTGTTGCAGCAAAAAGGAACCATGTGGTGCTCTGCTGGGGTGATGAATCCAGAAAACAAAAGTGCCTTGCTGACATTCTGTCCTCTCTCTGAGAGGTGGCGACTTTGTTGAAAGAAGCTATCAATGATGCAACATATATCTAGGTATTCATCTTTGATTCAAAATGTTGTGTTTAGAACAGCAAGCCTGGTCGTGCTCTCAGAGAAGACCATTCTTTATTGAAAGATATAAAGCCCTAAATTTCACAGGGATATATGGTTACCCAAATATTATTCCCAATAAAATTAGAATATGTTTGCCGAAATATAGTGGATCAGATTCTGAATCGACAAACAAACATCTGCAAAGATTTTGTAATTTAATAGAAGATTATGAGGTAGAGGATGAAGATGTAGTAATAAGACTCTTTGTTCAGTCATTGGAAGATGATGCTAGGATATGGTTTTCAGACCTGCCTGTTTGTTCAGTTTCTTCATGGATAGATTTAGAAGTTGCATTCCTAGGGTAGTTTGGTGAAAGGTTTGATGTGGCCTCATTAATCATACATTTTATGAATATCCAAAGGGAAGATGAGGAGCTGGTTCCAGCCTTTAATCTTAGGTTTATTAAATTGCTCAGGCAGATCCCTGAATATATGAGACCTAATAATGCATTGTGCTTGACAATTTATTTGGCTGCATTTGATGAAGAAATGAGTTATCTGTTGAGAGATAAAGAACCAGTCACACTTCACCAGGCTTTCCAATTTGCTATGGACATAGAAAACAATGAGAAATATGGAATGCCAGTAGGTTTCATGGCTGCAAGTTGTCAAAGCAATTATCAAAGTGAATATATTTCAGCTCTCCCAGTATGTGCATTGAGAAATGATTGTATAGAGGGAAATATATTTCAGAATAATGTGTGCAGCCATGATGTGATGCATGAAGAAAATGTTGTAGAAAATGTAAGCACATCTTGTAATAATGAAAACAAAGATTGTTATCAGCCTTTAGAAGACAAGCCTGCAGACACAAGGTGCCCTCCAATTGATCAAATGAGAGACATACATGAAGTTATGTCTTGCAGCAGTGTGCATATCCCAGTTATGCCTGATTATTTATATGAAGTGGATATGCAGAGCTTCACTCTGAATATAGAAAACATTGATTCAAGGGATGGCAGTAAATATGCTAGTGATTGCCAGGATTCAGATGCATATGTGAGCCTTTCAGATAATGAAATATATTTGGATGCTGATTATGAATGTTTCCTTGAAGATTTTGGCCACCTTCATAGTGTAGATGTTGAAAACTTTGCTTTTGATTATCAGGGCATTGGTGAAGATAAAAAACAAGGTCACTATTCAGAGGTGGATGGGAAAATTGCAGATGTGTGTGCTCATACAGTTGGGGATAGTGTTGATTGCAGGGGTGACTATGAAGCTTTCAGTGTAGGGCTACATTCTGAGTTATTTCTGCCTTCTCTTGAGACATTTCAGGTGGACATTAATGACAAAACTACCGTGCATGATGATGATGGATATCTGTATGTTTATCAAGATAAATTTGATTATGAGATGTTGCTTGTGCCTGAATATTGCATGTTTGATACAGAGGAGCTCTTATTTTTTGAGGAAGGGCAAAATTCTGATGTGGATTCATTTGTTTCATGTGAGTCTGTTATTTTTCCAAGCAACATCAGTGACTCATATGATGATGACATTCTACAACTGATAATTATATATGCTGATGAAGCTAGCTGTAGATTTGTTGAAGAAAAAGAAATGAGCAGCAGTACAAATAATTGCCAAGGGGCTTGCTGCAGACAGTTAAATGCTTTTAGGCTTCATTTGAAGAAATCAAAAGAAAATCACGTGTTTGACAAAGGAAAAGTCTGGTTTTTCCTTTTTGGTGGCCCTGGGCCACCATGTTTATTTTAAAATAATGTGTTTGGTGATGCAGATTGGTGCAAGTTTGACTCTGTGCCCAATGGATAGGGGACTGGTCTGCATCCCAGAGATCTAGGGTTCTCGCTGCAGTCTTGCACCTACACGTCCCCAATCAGAGCCACTGTTGGTGCCTGAATTGACTGTCAGTTTTTGAGCAATTTTTCATGCAGGCATCTTCCCAAAAAATCCAAAAGGTTCTAAGTTTTGGCACCCCTTCAGTGTTTTTCAGCATCTGCATCTCATTTCTTGAGGAGGGGTCTTCATCTTTTCTCCATCGGCATGGGTTTGTTTTTGTGTCTTCGACATTTTGGTTTGAATTTGAACCCTTTTTCTCTAAGTTCAATGGTTTAGCGGTTCGAGGTTCATTTTTCTTCTAACGGGTCGCATTATGCATTTGCCTTGCGCAAATATTGCATCGTTGAACCTCCCGCTTGAACCTTTTTGTTTTGGTTCAAGGTTCAATGGTTCGAAGCTTTTTTGCCTATGGAGTATTATTTTTGATGTTTGAACCATCGCGTTGAACCCTAGTGTTGAACCCTTTTGGTTCGGGGTTCAACGGTTCGAGGCTTTGTGTTTGTGTTCGGCGAATGTTCTTTTTGAAGTGCTCCGTTCGGCATTGAACTTCTCGGTTGAACCATCGGGTTGAACCAGTTCATGGTTCAACGGTTCAACAGTTCAGCGCTTTACATTTTTGGTCTTATCAGAGTGATCGGCCTCATCGGCGAAAGATTTCTTGAGTGCTCTGATTGTTTTGGTCTGGCCGATGGATGTCCATCGGCGTGTGTTTGGCTGTCGGTGAAGCAAATTTTTGGGCCGCTGATGTAAGGAGTTTGGCCGATGAGGAGTCGTCAGCGTGAGGTTGCTTTTCGGCCAGAGTTTTTTGAGGTTTGCCGACGGGATTGTTCTTGCCGATGGGGGAGTGTAGTGTAGCGGTCGGTGAGACAATTGAGATCGATGAGAGATTTGTGGGGTGAGCCGATGGCCTAGGTCTGGGCGATGGGCTTTGGGCTGAGAGGTGTGTGTTGAGCATGGCAAAAGCGCTTGACACTTAGTATGTTAGTGGCCATGTTTTTAAACTATTGGAGGGTCTCCGCACCATGCATGTGGGATTAATTTCCCTGCACATTTGAAACTTCAGAAAATGCATTTTGGCGGGAAAATTCTTTTTGAACGCAGCAACAGTTTTCACGCAGCCGTGGGTGGTTGAGCCATAAATGGCAACTGTAGCAGGGGTAAGAGAAATGGTACACATGATCAGGTGGCCCGATTTATGGATGAAGACTTCCAGATGGCGGCGCAGGGCTCGAGGCCTCCCTTGTCTGCTGCAGCAATAACTTCTGAGCGCCATTCTTCCTGCGTGATCTGTATCTGGCAGATTTTTGAAAGCCATGTAATTAATTGCTGTGAGGTACACTTTCTGGCTAATATAGGCAGACTGTGTTACCATTTTTGAGGTTGTTGAAAATTGGACATTTTGGCTCTATAATAAGATACAACTGGTTTTGGTTGCTCTGTGTAGCAAAACTTGTGAGTTTATGTATCTCCTGTTGTACGTTTGTGCATGAATCCAATAATTTCATGGTCAATTTTATATGAATAATGCTATGTTTGCATGTGTTATGCTGATTCTGTCTCCAGTTTTGCATGTATCTTTCTTCTGAGTCTAGGCATTCAAGGAATGTCTGAGATTCTAGAACATAGAATTCCTGTGTTGAATGTTTAATCTTTTAACTTCTGCTCAAGGGGTAGATTAAACTGTTTTCAGATTGAATATTGGGAAGGGTATACTGCAATAGGGATGCCACAAGTATAGACAGCTTAACACTCTGTATTGGGAGATATCTGTAAGGCAGATATCATGTATATCCCCCTGAAATCTAGTTTTAGTTGTTCATGCTGATCATTCACAGGTGTATGTCTACCGACTCCAAGCCCTGGATAGGCACCAATCTAGCTTTGTGTTGAGGTTATATACCATGTCCAGCTTTGCATCCAAAATCAAATCAAACCATTTCATCCTTCCACCTGTTAGTTGTAGGAGTAGGATTAGGATCCCTACATGCTCTCATACCCAACCAGACATCATGTCCAAGAATGTTGCCAACCTTGTGATTTGTTACACAAATCTTGGTCCATACATGAGAGTATTCTGCCTGTTGCTGTCAAGTTAAATCCTTTTGTCATTGAGCTAGTCAAGGTTATACTTTTATCAAATAGGGACACCCCCCTTGGTGCGGCAGAACCAGAAGTGAAGGGGAGGAGCTCACGCAACCTCCTGTATTCAGTTGGCTGAATCTGCCTGTGCATTAGAAGTGGCAAACCCTAATGCTGATTCAGAAGAAAAACCAACAGGGTGACAATTTAAACCTTTTATTCATTATGTTGTGATCTTTACCTTGTTCATAATCCTCTGATATTGCTATATAGTTGTCTCTACTAAATTGTCTACATTTTTAAGGGTTTCTTTGATGTATTTGGATCCAATTTTCTCTAAACCCTAGGTATTATTCATGACCTAATTAAACCCTATGCAAAGCTTCTTCTACACTGCTTACCCATGACTAAGTTGTGTTACTTTTGTTCATTTTTAAAAGTGATTGGGTATTGGCAGTTGGCAGCAAATTAAGTTAATACTTGAGGGTGTTGGGGTCATTGAATGATTGGCCCCCTCTCTTAGGGAGCCTAGTCCACCTCGGTAGCCTATTTGAATTCAGGCGGCATGAGTAAATTGAAAGCTCCAGTTTGTTTTGGGAAACCCGCGGAATGCGAAATCCATGGCTCAAGTTTAACCTTGACAAAAAGCCCTAACAACTATATAGCTGGAGGAAATTTGACGTGCTCCGTTGAGCCTCTTTGGTAGACAATTTTATAACTATTTTGAAAACTCTTCATTGATCCAAATGTACTCTCCATTTATTTATACTATTCCTCACGATTTGGTAGGTTGATGAATTGATGAAAAAGCACAGTAGATTAGTGAAATTATATGATTATTTTGCTTTGAACAGAAGTAGTTTTTGAAAGACTATACAAACAGTTTGTGACATAAAATAGAATGTTTTCATGATAGAGTATTTTTGCAGTTTGATAAAACTAGGTTATAATGGTATATTGTATACATTGAAGGGTCTATAATGAAGATTGAGAGGTCTACTTTGAGTCATCAATGATTTGTACTTCTTGAGTTATTAAGGTGATTTGAGTTTGGTTTGTTTGAGGTGCGTTCATTGTCAAAGGGAGTTACTGTTGCAAAAAATATATTTGATAGGGCAGATTGTGGAGATGGTCAAGTCAATGTGATCATCATCCTACAGAGAATTAAAAGTGCTTTGCATTGGTGCAAATTTGATTTTCATGAATCACTGCTTGCACACTATTGTTCATGCTTTGGAGTAATTTTGTTTATTAGGAGATAGGAAGTTGGTGCTTCATGTTTTTGGTGTGACTGGTTGAGTTAGGTGTGCATTGTACCTGAGATGGTGAAAATTCACAAATAGTGTAGGGGTGTCAATTGTACCTTGGAGTTGGTGCTACAAAACCAATTGTAATCATCTTTATTTTTGAGGTTGGATTTGAGCAGTAGACTCAAGAAACCTTAGTGGTTTTTCCCTTCACAGGGTTTCCATGTAAATTTGGTGTCATGTGTGCTTGATTGTCTTATTGTTCACACTTTCTTATTTGCTTTGATGTATTCTTAAAAGTAATTAAACAAGCATTTGTTTTGGGTAACATTGATTCACCTCCCCTCTCAGTGTAACTGTGCTCTTATTAGAAATATGGCTGGGAGTATGGATGGCTCCACCCTATGGACAAGATGCTCATGATGTTCCTCCTTAGGGGACACCAACCCAATGTCACATCTTGAGCAGAAAAGATGTATCTCATCCTAAAAGAGGTCTTCCAGCTCTTCAAAGCACATAGGAACAAGAAGATCCACCCTGGCTTCCTTAACTTTTACATTTTCTAGAACAAGGCTGCTTGCATGCTCCTTTTCATGAGATAGAGCCTCATTATCATGTTTGGCTTCACATTCCAACAACCTATCATCAATCTCAATATCCCCATGCTACTCCAAAATTGATGGCATCTGTCTGCCCTCATCATTTTCAATGTAGCCAGGTAGTTCATCAAATATAGTGGCATCATCCAATTTCAAAGTAAACTCTACAACAACCTCCTCCATAGTGCCCTCATCCTTCAATTGTAACTCCACTAGAGTTTTCTTGAGAAGTCCTTGCAATTGGGACTCTTCACTAATCCTCCTCTGTATTTTGACTTCATTCACCTTGTTCACAACATAGGAAAATTCCTCAAATGAGCCAAAGTCCAAAGGACTCAACCCTACACTTGAATTAGCATTAATCTTATGCTCAAAAAATTGCTACTCCATCAGATTTGGCTTGATTTCTTCTAGAAGTCGGCCTGAGCTTTTTGTTTTAGTAGTGTAGGGGGGTTACTAATAGTTGGCCGCTTCATAGAAGCCTCAAATATTTATTTTTGTGGCTCATAAAACTTAGCATCTGGCCAAAAGATTGGTCTATCCTCCACTTTGGGGCTAGGGAAAGAGGGTTGACATGAAATATGGGCTGAAAGGGCCTCTTGAAGAAGATTCCTCTAAGGGGGAATAGGCTGATTTTGTATAGGAACAGGCTCTTGTGAAGGTTGTGGGCCTCTGAAGTTTGAAATTTTAAAACTGGAAGATGGTTTTAGAGGCCCAGAGGGGATATCTTGCCTGAAGCTTGGAACTTCAAATTTGGGGGTTGCTTTTGTAGTAGGCTGAACTTCTATAGGAGGGAGCTAGGGCTGCCTGAAACTAGGAATGGAGGGGATTGATTGAACTTCCCACCTCTCCATGTCAGTGAGCATTTCCCTTAATTGGTGCTTAGATAGGGTTGCAAGTTGCATTTTAATTTGCTCCAAGCAAGCATTTTCCTCTACTTCCTTCTGTTGTTGATGAAGATGAGCCTGATAAGCAAGCTCCTCTTGCTGTCTGTTATACTCCTTGACCCTATGAATTTCATCCCACTCTCATTGGAACCCTTGAAGTATCTCCATCACATTGTCCATGCTTTTGATATTAAAATCAAAGAGTTCCAAGGACAAACTGTATGTACCCCATATCTCTTTTTATGGCATCTAAATGTTCCCTAATCTCTAATAGCTTGAAGTGGTCTTCTTGGGGTTTATAATAGGCATTATTAGGCTGACAAGAAGACTGAGAAGGGGTGGGAGGGAGGTAAGCATCATGAGGATACTAATATTCTACTAGATACTAATATTCTACTATTGTAGGGCCATATGGCCTAAAATCAGAGGCATTTGGGGCTTGGTATTGCTAGCATGTGGGCCAATAGCTTGCATTTTGGTTGGGAGTTGGGGAATAACCATAATTTCCATAAAAAATTGACATCTTAAAGCATTGAAAAGATAAACAATCATAAAATTGTTTAAATTAGAGCAAGCAAGTCTGCATCAAGATTAAATCGGATACATACTTAGAAGAGAATCACCAGGTGATTTGAGATGCTTTTGAAAGTAGAATAGGCCAGGAAAACCACCAAAATCCTAATCCTTGGAGTTCTTCAAGTGCCTGGAATGGGTACACTAGTAGATTTGTTCAACAGAGTCACCATGGTGTTTGAAGAGTGCCATGAATGGAAAGATGCACTAAGAACACACCAGATCCTTCAATGGATGATAGAGCTCATCAAGCTGGTCCCATCGGGCATGCCAAAAATTATTGTCACATAGAATTGCACCCTACTTGGAGAGAGTCCAAGCATTCTAATGACACAATGGGAATGATCTCAAGGTGTGGGACCTTGCAAGTTGAGATCAGACCTCTAGAGAAGGCTGGTTCCTCATTCTAATCCTAATGCTTAGAGAAAACTATCTAAACCTAGTGCTGATTCTGCAAGGGAAAAGGGTTAGAAAGAAACTGAATGGAAATAGAGGTGATGCACCAGATTTAATGAGTTTAGCTACAACTGACTAAACATAGTAATAACCTCAAAATTGAAGGAGAATCACACAGGCTCATATTGACTCCAATAGAGGCCAAGATAGAAAAAATAGAAGAATGAAAGGGACTATTTTGCCCACAATACACAAATCACATTAATCTAAAAGTAGACACAGTATAAGAATCACAAGAGAGGAAAAATTATCAGTTTATATTGATTATAGAGGCCAAGTAGCCATTACAAAAGAGATTATAATGCAAAGAATTTAGACACAAAATAATCCGTTACATTCATTGTTGAACAAGACCAGAGACATGAGAGGCTTAACAGAAGAGCACAATCCATCAAATCTAGTATTTCCTATAACTGCATTACAGAGGTCTGGTTACAAAGATTCTCTATTCTATAGTAGCCCAGAAGAACAACCAACCCTTAATACATCTTTGAGACATGCATACATAGCATTTCATTTCACTGTAGCAACAACAGAAGAAGGAAGAGTGGTCAACAAGCAAGAACAATCACCCATGTTCCATTAACTCTCTTTGGCATCCCCTGAAGTGTGCCCACATGCCCCTCCTAGGAAATCCACTTAAAATAGGAGGTTTGCCCATGTCTTGAGTACAAGAATTCAATGTAGATGGGATGCAGTAGCATGGGGAGGCAGGAAATTTACCTGCACACAAAATTAGGCCCTGAAGATACATTAATGGTGATCAAGAGGATCACTGAGTAGTCAAATCGCACTTCCACCAGGAGAAAAGTGGGCCGTCAGAGTTTTGAAGGTTAGGGCCGGATCATTTCTTCCTATCGCTGGTAGAAGAAAGCAAGAGGAAGGTGGAAATGCCAAACTCTGACGATTTCCTTTTGTAAATTTTCCCTCAACGAAGATCAGGCCTCGGGGCTTTGGTGTTCAGCGTTCTGATGGCATCACCACCACATGGTAGCATCGTAGCTTCATAGAAGCTTTGGAATGGTTACAGCGAAGAAGCAACCCTCCACGAAATATAAGGTGGCAAGTTGATGCGTCACCAACCTATCTTCTCTCTCTGGCTTTGTCAGCTTGTTAGGGCCCACCCAACGAAGTCCACTGGGAGCACCACATGTCCCAACGACACAAAGCCAGAGAGACCTTACCTTGTTTTTGACTTGAAGATGCATGAGATTGACACGTGGTATGCCTTAGAAGTTCCCTGGTGTTGCCTTGGAAAAGGAGGAAGAACAAAGGAATAGGCTACATGTCATCATCTCGCAGCCGCGCATAGAATCTTTCCTGCAGACAAGATTCTCTTGCGACACTATGCCACCATTTGATCTTTAATGACCCCACTTCTTCACTTCATCCTTCGACACCTGGTGCCATCTCCTTCATTCAATTAAATCATTAATATTATGGCCATAGGCCATGATATGCTTTACACTTGTCTTCATCTCATAGTCGCACAGTGAAAATATGATGTCATCTTTAGCAGTCCACGAGCTCGCAATAGCCTACCAAATGGCACTTGTAGACCTTTAAGCATGTGCAATAGAAGTTGTTTTAAAAAGGGGGGGCACACTAGGCTCAATGAGCACAAGGGGCTCAACCTTCGTGGATGTTGATAGTTTGTGTCAGGCTGCTACTCAAGGCAAACTCTGAACTCAGAAAGTCTGACAACATTGAAAACACAAGGCAAACTCAAGATTTTTTAAGACTTAGTCAATTTGGGGTAATTTTGCCTTGTATTCTAGAGGCGAAAAACACCAGGATCTCATGGATCTTTAGACTATTTGGCCAAGGGGGAAAAATAGGATAACATTTTGGCGATTATGCAGGGGTGTTTGCTTGCCTAAACACTAGGATCCAGAGGCCTTATCATTCCATTGGGCGCAAAGTCAAAGGGCCAGTGAAAGAACAAGGGAGGGTCAATATAAACTGAGCACTGCCTCCAGGAACAAAATAAAACAAACAAAGCATGCCTCTCCTAATGAGAATACAACCGAGTGTAAAGGCAGTTATTGAAAGGAAACATCTAACCTACACCTAAACTAACCAACTAGAACCGACCTTAAATAAAGCCATTAACTGGGTCTTCAAAATAACTACCCTTTCTCAACAACCTACAATGTTTTTCATGCTCATGGACAGTTAGCAAGAGATGGGGAAGGATTTGACATATAACAAATTGGAGCACTTCCCCAAGAATGGGGATAAACTCACCTATCCACCTGAACTAATTGTTGATGCTGCTACCAAGAGGTGAATAAATGGGCTGATCCCACTCATTTTGATGCTCAACTTCATGCTTTGAGGCAAGCATGACAAGTGGTGACTCTTCTTAATGTGTCTCTAGCTAGGCTAGATGCCTAATAGGACATCTCCTTAAAATGACATGCAAGCCAACAAAGCTGATCTCATGCCTTTGCTCTGATTCTTTCTCTTGATGTTGCTATTCTAAATGCTCCGATTCTTATGATTCAACTAGAAATATGGATGGGAGTATGGCTGGCTCCACCCCATGGACAAGATGCTCATGATGTTCCTCCTCAGGGGATGCCAACCTGATGTCACATCTTGAGCAAAAAAGATCTGTCTCATCCTGAAAGAGGTCTTCCAACTCTTCAAAGCACATAGGAATGACAAGATCCACCTTGGCTTCCTTAACTTCTATGTTTTCCAAACCAGGGCTACTTGCATGCTCCTTTTCATGAGCTAGAGCCTCATTATCATGTTTGGCTTTACATTCTAGCAACCTATCATCAGTCTCAATATCCCCATGCTACTTCAGAATTGCTCGCATCTGTCTACCCTCATCATTTTCAATGCAGCTAAGTTGTTCATGAAATACAGTGGCATCATCCAATTTTGGAGTAAACTCTGCAATAGCCTCCTCCACAATGCCCTCATCCTTCAGTTGCAACTCCACTAGTTTTTTCTTGAGTTGTCCTTGCAATTGGGACTCTTCACTAATCCTCTATATTTTTCCTTCATTCATCTTGTTCATAGCATAGGAAAATTCCTCAAATGAGCCAAATTCTAGAGGACTCAACCTTGCACTTGAATTAGCATTAATCTTATGCTCAACACATTGATGCTCCATTAGATTTGGCTTGATTTCTTCTAGCAACCGGCCTAAGTTTTTTGTTTTGGTAGTCCAGGGGGGTTATAATAGTTGGCCACTTTGTAGTAGCCTCAAATATTTCTTTTTTGTGGCTCATAAAACTCAGCATCTCACTAGAAAACTTGTCTATCCTCCACTTTGGGGCTAGGGAAAGAGGGCTGACATGAAATTGTTGCAAGTATGTGCCTAATCGGTGTTGTCATTGATGTCAACATATCTTTATTTTCATTGGTGGTAACTGTATCCTATTCTACTATTTGTTTAGAATCTTTACATGTTGAGGATATTGAGAAAATTTGCTCCTCTAGAAGAAACAGAGAGTTGTAGTGAATTGCAGTGAAGACAGTGTATTGCACACTGAAGAACAATCTAGAAGATTCCTCCGCATTTCTTGTATATTGAAGATCCTTGTCTGTGGATTGGAAGTTATTTAGAGGCATGTCTGAAGATGCTAAATCCTGAGTTTGAGCCTCCAGTATGAAGAATTGAGTGAGTTACATTCACCAGAGTAAAACCTACTTTTTCTGATTATTCACTAGTGACAGGGAGAAAGTATTTTGCTCCACATTCCTCTGCATTAAAGTATTTTTCTCTACTATTCTAGAGGGAAGTCTGGGATGATGATAAGTGTCTACAACTCCAATGGTTCATGATTTGGTGGTCTGCAAGCTATCTTTCTTTTATGACAGTTGAAGACAGTGAAGTTCATATGCTCCGATGTGAAGAATCTCATGGATAAAGTAGTTAGAATTTGTGCGGTTTCTCCTGATGATTACAATGTGCTTGTGGATGCCTCCTGATCATGTTCCTACCTTTTCATCGGTCCACGAGAAGTACTTTGGATCAAAGTTGAAGATTGTTTCTAGACAAGGTAGTGTGTAACCAGTCTTAGCTGACTTGGTTAATTCTAGTAATTGCAGAGATCTCTTGAAGATTGCAAGAGTGTGTCATGGCGTGGAAGATCATGCTCAAGTCCCAGCTAAGGCATGGCGTGATCCACATACATATTTACTACATTTCCTTAGCATATTTTTGTATGAGGTCAAGACCTATTTTGTAAATGTTTGTAATGTCAACCTTAGAGATTGTTCCAACAGTTGATAAATGTAATGCCAACCTTGATGTACATTCCAAGGTTGATGAATGATATATATACTTGTAATTGAGTCATAAAAAACATGTCCTTGGCAAGATGATGCAAAGTTGAGTGAAGAAAGTAGAGCAGAGCAGAGGAAGAGTATTGTGCTTCAGTGGAATTGAATTCAAGCATGAAGTAGATGCTATTATTTCAGTTCAAACCCTTGGTAGTGAGCATCCCCTAGCAGTGAGCCTCTTTGAGCAGTGAGCTCTTTTGGTAGTGAGCCTCTATTTTTTGGTATTGAGCTTTACATATATATCTTGTGGGTTAACCCCCACTGTGGTTTTTCCCTTAATAGGGTTTTCTACATAAAAATCTAGTGTCTCTTGTGTTTGATCTTACAATTGTGTTTAAGTTTTTGATTTCATACTTTCATTGTTTAATCTTAATATCAATGGACAAATGATTGATATTTTAAAGTGCAGAAGTAGTTAAGATTTTGGGATAGCTGATTTATCCCCCCCTCTCAGTTGTCTAGTGCATTTCAACAATTGGTATCAGAGCTGGGTTCCTAAGAAGAAAGCTTAACTGCTTGAGGCTAATCCAAGATGTCATATAAAAAGGAAAGTCCGCGATTCGATGGGACAAACTACTCCGTCTGGAAGATTCACATGAAAAACCATCTCCTCTGCTTAGGTTATAGTGTTTGGAAAATAACTAAAGATCATTATGAAATTCTGAAGAATGGTCCACAAATTGAAGATGAGATCAACCAATTTGAGTTGAACATAAAAACCAAAGATGCCTTGGTAAGTGCCCTATCTGATATTGAAGTAACAAGGATTATGGAGCTGAAAATTTCTCATGAAATCTAGGACAAGCTGAAGAATCTATATGAAGGAGATGAATTTGTGAAGTGTGCCAAGTTATAGAGTCTGAAGGAAAAATATGAATGTTTGAAGATGAGCAAAGATGACAACATAACATCCTTCATGCAAAGATCAACGAACTTGTGAGCAACATTAAAAGTGTGGGAGAAAAAATTGAGGACATTGAAATTGTAAACAAAATAATTAGATCACTGCCTAAATCATATAGTCACAAAGTGGCTGCAATTGAGAAAATAATGACAGTAACAACTATTACAAAAGATTAGCTACTTGGGAAATTGATAGCCTTTGAAATGAGAGAACTTGTTGATTCCCTTCCAAAGGCAAAGATTGCTTTCAAGGTCAGCACTTTAGAAAGAACCCCCAGATCTAACAAGTACAAGGTGGAACCAGATTATGAGCTTGAAGAACTTGAAGCCAACTTTTTTAACAATCTGCCCAGAGGTACTGGTAAGTTTAAATGCAAATTACCTTTCAAATGTTTCAGTTGTGGTAAAGTTGGTCATTATGCTTCTAGATGTCTCACAAGAGTTCCTAAGCCAAGACTTGATAGACCTAGGATTCTAAAGAAATGTTACTATGTTGAAAATCTTGATGATGATGAAGGAGTATCAAATGGTGATCCAGATAATTCTAGTACTTCTAGTAATGAATGCTTGTTTATTTCTATTAAAGAAGAACGTATGTCTACTAATCCTACTAGCTGTGTGAAGGAACCAGTGGAAAGTGCATTGGCTATTCAGGTTGTTGAAGATAAAGATGAATGGGTTATTAATAGTGGATGCTCTCATCACATGACCAGTGACAAAAGTAAGTTTGTAAGTCTGGAAAGATATGATGGAGGACTGATTAGGTTTGGAGATAACACAACTGGTAAGATATGTGGAAAAGGATCCATTTATTTTGATGGCAAGTATAATATTGAAGATGTTTTGTATGTGAAAGGATTAAAACACAATCTTTTGAGTGTTGGTCAGATGTGTAACAAGGGTTATGACTTGAGATTCAAGGACAATGGATGCAAGATCATGGAAAGATCCAGAATAGTGATTGCAACTGGTAAAAAGACTAAAGGCAATATCTATCATCTGAAAGGAAATGATAATTATGGCTTGTTGGCTTAGGTTGATGAAAGATGGCTATGGCACAGAAGGATGTGTCACATCAATTTTGACAACATTGTGAAGATAAGTTCCATCCAGGCTATAAGAGATTTGCCCAAACTTGTGAAGCCTGCTAATACATTGTGCAAGGAGTGCTAATTTGGAAAACAAACAAGAACAAGATTCAAGAGCAAGGACCAATATGTTGAAGGTCTACTAAAATTAGTGCATACAGATCTATGTGGGCCTACTAGAATAAGAAGTCTGCAAGGAGACAGGTATTTCATGTTGTTGATTGATGATTCCTCTAGAATGACTTGGGTTACCTTCTTAAAGGAAAAAGTAGAAGCCCTAGAAAAGTTCAAAGCATTTAAGGCAGTGGTTGAGAATGAGATAGATTTGAAAATCAAGTGCTTGAGGTCTGATAGAGGTGGAGAGTTTACATCAAATGAGTTTAATTTCTTCTATGAGGATTAAGGGATAAAAAGACAATTATCTGCACCCAGGACTCCACAACAAAATGTAGTGGAAAGGAAGAATAGGACAATTCAAGGAGCTTCTAGAACAATGATGAAGGAGGCTGACTTATCGAAAGTATATTGGAGAGAGGCAATTCACATTGACGTATACACTCTCAATAGAGTTCAAGTCAAAGGTAACAGTTCAAAGACTCCTTATGAATTGTGGCATGGTAAAGTTCCCACTGTGAAATACTTCAAAGTTTTTGGTAGTAAGTGTTATATCAGAAGAGATGAAGATTTCGGCAAGTTTGATGCAAGACGTGATGACGGTATCTTCCTTGGATACTCCACCAAGAGCAAAGCCTACCGGTGCTACAATAATAGGTTGAAGAAGATCATTGAAAGTGCAAATGTCAAAGTTGATGAAAGCAAGGAAAAGGTATCAAGTGGATATGAATCAGATGAACCAGATGCTTCTGTAAGCAAAGAAATGGTACATCATGAAGATAGTTTAGATGTAGAGGAACAAGCTCCAAAAATTGTCACCAAGACACCAAGGTATGTAAAACTAAATCATTTTGAAGATCAAATCATAGGAGATAAGAGGAAAGGAATTATGACCAGAAGAAGAGTTGCAGAAGAGCAAGTAAATTTCTATTTGATTTCCAAGATTGAACCTAAGACTGTAAATGAAGCTTGCAATGATGAGAATTGGGTAAAGGCTATGAAAGAAGAACTAATGCAGATAGAGAAGAATAAGACCTGGGATCATGTTCCCAGACCAGCAGATAAAAATGTAATTGGCACCAAATGGGTCTTTAGAAATAAGATGAATGAGAATGGTGAAGTGGTATGAAACAAAGCAAGATTAGTATGCAAAGGATACTCTCAAGTTGAAGGAATAGATTTTGAGGAAACATTTGCACCTGTGGCAAGAATTGAGGCAATAAGAATGTTCTTAGCATTTGCAGCCTACAAAGATTTCAAGGTATATCAAATGGATGTGAAGTATGCATTCTTGAATGGAGAATTAGAAGAAGAGGTCTCTATTGAACAACCGAAAGGAGTCCAGTCATCTGATTATAGTGACATGGTGTGTAGATTGAAGAAAGCTTTGTATAGACTAAAACAAGCCCCCAAGGCCTGGTATGCAAGATTAGATAAATATCTAATACAATTAGGGTTTAGTAAGGGTAATACTGACATCAATCTCTATTTCAAGATCAATGTTGAACAAATCCTAATTGTTGCAATCTTTGTTGATGACATTATCTTTGGAGGCAATGAAGGTCTATGCATGGTTTTTGCCGAGGAAATGCAAAATGAATTTGAAATGCCAATGTTTGGTGAGATGAATTTCTTTTTAGGTCTGCAAATTAATCAATCAGATAAAGGTATCTTCATTTCTTAATCTAATTATGTGAAAGAGTTGTTAAAGAAGTTTGGGATGGAGGACTCTAAACCAGTAAGCACTCCCATGATAACTAGTTGTAAGTTGAACAAAAATGATGACTCACCTATGGAAGATCAGAACAGGTATAGATCTATGATTGGAGGATTACTTTATCTGATCCAAACCAGACCTGACATAATGCATGCAGTTTGTCTTGTGGCAAGATTTCAAGTAGAACCTAAAGAATCACATGTGATGGTAGTCAAGAGAATATTGAGATATTTAAAAGGCACAATAGATTATGGTTTGTGGTATCCAAAAGATAATGATTTCACTCTCAGTGCATACATAGATGTAGATTGGGCAAGAGATGTGGATGACAAAAAAAGTACAAGCGGAGGTGCATTCTTCTTGGGAAAAAGGCTAGTACCCTAGTTAAGTAAGAAACAAGACTCAATATCTCTATCTATTACATAAGCAGAATATATTGCAATAGCACACAGTTGCACTCAAGTGTTATTGGTGAAGCAGACATTGAAGGAAATTAGAGTTGTGTATGAAGATCCAATTGCAATCTTTTGTGACAACACATGAGCCATAAACATATCAAAGAATCCAGTAATGCATTCAAGAACAAAGCACATATCCATAAGATATCACTTTTTGAGGGAAAAAGTGACAGAGAATGAAGTCAAGTTGGAGTATGTATCTACAAATGATTAAATTGTTGATATTTTCACCAAGCCTCTACCTAAGGATACTTTTGAGTATCTCAGAGAAAAGTTAGGGGATATCACCCCTCCTTCTCTAACCTAAGATGCACAAGAGTGCATCAGTCAGGTGGTGCTCAGAGTTCTACATCTAGATCTAGATTGATGTTTGTAAGGGCTACTTCTTAGGGGGAGTAGTCAGATGAAGAGAGTTTAGTTCAAAGTAGCAGAGTGCAAGTATGTGCCCTTTGTCATTGATGTCAAAGGGGGAGAGAAATCATGTGAAAAAATCAGATAGAAAGAGTATAGAGGTGTACAAAGATAGGGGTAGAATCTTGTCTTGATGACTGTTATAGTTTTTCACATCATATGTTGCCATCAATGAAAAAGGGGGAGACTGTTGCAAGTATGTGCCAAATCGGTGTTGTCATTGATGTCAACATATCTTTGTTATCATTGGTGTCAACATTATCCTATCCTACTATTTGTTTAGAAACTTTACATGTTGAGTATATTGAGAAAACTTGTTCCTCTGGAAGAAACAGAGAGTTGTAGTGAATTGCAGTGAAGACAGTGTATTGCACAATGAAGAATAGTCCAGAAGATTGCTCTACATTTCTTGTATAGTGAAGATCCTTGTCTATGGATTGGAATTTATTTAAAGGCATGTTTGAAGATGCTAAATCCTAAGTTTGAGCCTCTGGTATGAAGAATTGAGTGAGTTACATTCACCAGAGTAAAACCTACTTTTTCTGATTATTCACTGGTGACAGGGAGAAAGTATTTTGCTCTACATTCCTCCGCATTGAAGTATTTTGCTCCGTGGTTCTAGAGGGAAGTCTAGGATGATGATAAGTGTCTACAACTCCAATGGTTCATGATTTGGTGGTTCACAAGCTATCTTTCTTTTATGACAGTTGAAGACAGTGAAGTTCATATGCTCCGATGTGAAGAATATCATGGATAAAGTAGTTAGAATTTGTGTGGTTGCTCCTAATTATTACAACGTGCTTGTGGATGCCTCCTGATCATGTTCCTACCTTTTCATTGGTCTGCAAGAAGTACTTTGGATCAAAGTTGAAGATTGTTCCGAGACAAGGTAGTGTGTAACCAGTCTTAGCTGACTTGGTTAATTCCAGTAATTGCGGAGATCTCTTGAAGATTACAAGAGCATGTTGTGGTGTAGAAGATCGTGTTCAAGTCCCAGCTAAGGCATGGCTTGATCCGCATACATCTTTACCACATTTCCTTAGCATATTTTTGTATTAGGTCAAGACCTATTTTGTAAATGTTTGTAATGCTGACCTTGGAGATTGTTCCAATGGTTGATGAATATAATGCCAACCTTGATGTACATTTCAAGGTTGATGAATGATATATATACTTGTAATTGAGTCGTAAAAAACATGTCCTTGGCAAGATGATGCGAAGTTGAGTGAAGAAAGCAGAGCAAAGCAAAGGAAGAGTATTGTGCTTCAGTGGAACTAAATTCAGGCATGAAGTAGATGCTATCATTTCAATTCAAAACCCTTGGTAGTGAGCCTCCCCTAGCAATGAGCCTCTTTAAGTAGTGAGCTCTGGGCAGTGAGCCCTTTTGGCAATGAGCCTCTATTTTTTGGTATTGAGCTTTACATATATATCTTGTGGGTTAACCCCCACCGTGATTTTTCCCTTAACAGGGTTTTCCACATAAAAATCTGGTCTCTTGTGTTTGATCTTGCAATTGTGTTTAAGTTTTTGATTTCATGGTTTAATCTTAATATTAGTGCACAAGTGATTGATATTTTAAAGTGCAGAAGTAGTTAAGATTTTGGGACAACTAATTCACCCCCCTCTTAGTTGTCTAGTGCATTTCAACAGAAATATGGGCTGAAAGGGCCTCTTGAAGAAGATTCCTCTGAGGGGGAATAAGATGATTTTGTATAGGAATAGGCTCTCATGAAGGTTGTGGGCCTCTAAAGCTTGGAATTTTAAAATTGGAAGATTGTTTTAGAAGCCCAGAGGGGATATCCTACCTAAAGCTTGGGATATTAAATTTAGGGGTTGCTTCTGCAGTAGGCTAAACTTGTGTAGGAGGGAGGGGTTGCCTAAAACTAGGAATGGAGGGGATTGATTGAGCTTCTTGCCTCTCCACATCGGTGAGTATTTGCCTTAATTGGTGCTCAGATAGGGTTGCAAGCTACATTTTAATTTGCTCCAAACAAGCCTTTTCCTCTACTTCCTTCTATTGATGAAGATGAGCCTGATAAGCAAGCTCCTCTTGCTATCTGTTATACTCTTTGACCCTCTGAATTTCATCCCACTCTCGTTGGAACTCTCGGAGTATGTCCATCACGTCATCCATGCTTCTGATATTAAAATCAAAGGGTTCCAATGATAGACTATACCCCATATCTCTTTTTATGGCATCCAAATGTTCCCTAATCTCTAGTAGCTTGAGGTAGTATTCTTGGGGTTGATAACATACATTATTAGGCTGACAAGAGGACTGAGAAGGGGTGGGAGGGAGGTAAGCATCATGAAGATACTAATATTCTACTATTACAGGGCCATATGGCCTAAAATCAGAAGCATTTAGGGCTTGGTATTGCCAGTATGGGGGCCAATAGCCTACATTTTGGTTGGGAGTTGGGGAATAACCATAATTTCCATAAAAAAATTGACATCTTAAAGCATTGAAAAGCTAGATAATCATAAAGTTGTCTAAATTAGAGCAAGCAAGTCTACATCAAGATTAAATCAGATACATATCAAGAAGAGAATCACCAGGTGATTTGAGATACTTCTAAAAGTAGAATAGGCCAGGAAAACCACCAAAATCCTAATCCTTGGAGTTCTTCAAGTTCCTGGAATGGGTACACTAGTAGATTTGTTCAAAAGAGTCACCTTGGTGTTTGAAGAGTGCCCTGAATGGCAAGATGTGCTGAAGAACACACCAGATCCTTCAACGGATGATAGAGCTCATCAAGTTAGTCCCATCAGGTGTGCCAGAAACTATTGTCACATAGAATTACACCCTGCTTGGAGAGAGTCCAAGCATTCTAATGACACAATAGGAATGATCTCAAGATGTGGGATCTTGCAAGTTGAGATCAAACCTCTAGAGAAGGCTGGTTCCTCATTCTAAGCCTAATGCTTAGAGAAAACTATCTAAACCTAGTGCTAATTCTACAAGGGAAAAGGGTTAGAAAGAAACTAAATGGAAATAGAGGTGATTTACTAGATTTAATGAATTTAGCTGCAATTGAATCAACACAGTAATAACCTCAAAACTGAAGGAGAATCACACAGACTCATATTGACTCCAATAGAGGCCAAGACAAAAAAAATAGAGGAATGAAAGGGACCTTTTTTCCCACAATACATAACTCACATTAATCTAAAAGTAGACACAGTATAAGAATCATGAGAGAGGAAAAATTATCAGTTTATATTGATTATGTTAGGGTAAATAGATTTTACCTTGCTTAAGTTTACTTAGGCATATAGGCAAATAATTATTTAATAGTTATAGTTTGGGAAGTTATTCCCATAACCGGTTAGAGTGGTTAATTCATAGGAATGTAGGGCTATATAAGCCATTTATCACTTTTATAAAAAAGAGAGATTCATTGTAATATATCAATTTATTCTCCATCATCAAATTCTTCCTCTTGCTCTCTTCTATTTTCTTGGTGGTTGTCTATTCTTTAATGATCCATGGCTCCTTGTGAACATCAACATGGTATCAAAACTTGAACCAAAAAGAATTTCAGCCCATATTAGAGACCTGAGAAGAGAAGTAATTACACAGGCATCAATCTGTGCCTACATCAATTTCTAGAGGCATTACTCTGTGCCAATTTGGAGCTAAGAGGAGAAGCAATCATATAGGCATCAATTTGTGCCTTCCTCATATCAAATTTCTATTTATCTATTTTTGGGATTTAAATCTGCATTGGTGGATAATCCCTCATTTTTTGAGAGCAACCTCCTAATCGTTATCATATTGCTGGCAGATTTTGAACAAAGTCTTTATACTCATTAAAGGCACATGACTACATACTTGTCTCTCACGCTGCCACAGAAGAGATAGGAAGGCATATAGGTGGTTTCAAACCTCAAGCTAAGAGGAGACACATCAAATCTTGCATCATTTCTGGCCCTCGCCACTGAAAATTGCCCTTGGATAATAGTACCAACATACAAAATCCATTTGAAGCATATACAAATGCGCAGATTCAAAATCAAGGGCTCATTTTTGGTTATTGCTATTTGAAGGGCTGATATCCAGCATTGACTATTGGAGGCAGAGATATTTGTAATACCTTGACCCTTGATCAAGGCATTCGAAGTAGGCCGCTTGGCCTCTATTTTCCATCAAATTTCCTCAGGCAAACATCAGTCCCTCCCACGGTGTCCATCATCCATGGAATGAACCACTATTTGGCATATGATTCCTAAAAGTTGCAGCGATATGCATTGTGTAGGTGTGAAGATTAAAGGCCTTTGATTGGCTGATTTAACATATAATTGTTGCACACTATAGTCTTTTCTAATGTTCACAGAAAACATTTGGTTAGGGTTTCTTGAAGGTGGGTCTGTGTAGCTTATTTGGGCATTGCTTTGGGATCATTTATCCCACATTACTCCCACTATGGCATTAATTGACCTTCTTATATGCCAGCACTCATAGATTGCTAGGAAGTGATTGTGACAGCTTGTGGAGTTTGTGCTTGGTGAATTGGTGCTTGGTGACTTAGAGGTTGATTGGCTTAGCCATCATATCTTTTGCAACAACACATCAGGTTGCATTTATTTTTTTCTCATTTGTAGCAGGTGGTCACGTGGTTGACTAAGAGCTAATCCGCTCTAGGGCTTAATCTGGCCCCTACATCTGTGCTTTGAGCTCCACATTGGCAACTTTCTCCCACGGAGCATATCTTGGGCATCCAGACTCTGATTTTTGCATTCCACATATCATCAAAAAGCTAACTTCGCCAAGCTCATAGTGGTGCAAGTCAATTCACTTGATTTTTCCATTCATCATCATATATTTGGAGGTTTTTGAAGGTACTATCTCTGTGATGTTTTGAAGAATTCATAGCTTAATGGGTTTTTCTTTGGAGAAAGGAAACTATGAGCAATGGAGTGAATCCATCCTCACTCATCTTAGTGAGCACAATCTATTGTCGTATCTCTATAATGAAGTTCCTATTCTCGACACACCTCATGAGTATCATATTTGGAAAGGCTATAGGGCTAGAGTCTTTAGAGTTATTCTTGAGCATCTAGATGATGACTTTTTGGAGTCTATTATCCATCATGAGTGCCCCTATGCTCTTTGGACTTTCATTCGAGACTTATATGGAGACCATGATCCTCCACCATCTCTCAATGCTCCTCTTTCCAACTCTAATGTGCCTCATTATCCTTCAAAGAAGTTAGACCATGCTTGTGATCCTTTGGGCATTTTTGAGACTTTAGATGAGGTTGCAGTTACTTCAGAGGTTCTTGATTCTTGTTCAAAGATAGTTGATCCACCTTCACATTCATTGGCTTCTTATCTAGAGTCATTGATTGAGACTTCCATCATTCCTAATCAACAAGACAATCATTGTCTTTCAGATTTGGTTGGAAGACATATTTCAGTATTTTTGTCTTTGGAGTTTGCTCTATATCAGTTTCCACGTAGTTCCAGTTTGTCACATTCTTTCTTGATTGCGGAAGTACCTGATTGGATTGTGGCATCATCATTCTATCTAGACAAGGAGACACATGAGCATTTTTCAAAGACAACATCATCATCATTATTCATGCTTCCATCTTTCAAAGCATATCCTAAATGGGAAGCATACCTACATCTATACATGGTTTTGTTTCTTCCAAAAGGAAGACAAGTTGTTTGTCAACATTAGATCATGTTTTGCCTTTAAACACTTACCATCTTTGCAAGACATTATTTATTATGGGGGGGCTACGTAGTCTCCTTCTTTCCTTCCTATGGGAGGATCATTGATTGTATATACATGATGTATGTAGTCCTTGGTGGTTATTAGTGAGTCCTCCATCCATGCATCTTGTTTTCTTTTTTTCTTTCTTTTGGAGAGGAGTTTTTTCCCACAAGGTTTTTATCCTTTTCCTCCAGTTGTGAGAGATTGCATCACATTTTGCTTTGTAAATGGGTACCTAACATGGTTGTGTAACTGGGACCTATATTGCATCTTGCTCATATTGCATAATAATCTCCCTAAGTTGCACTTAAGGGGGGTATTAGGGTAAATAGATTTTACCTTGCTTAAGTTTACTTAGGCATATAGGCAAATAATTATTTAATAGTTATAGTTTGGGAAGTTATTCTCGTAACTAGTTAGGGTGGTTAATTCATGGGATTGTAAGGCTATACAAGCCATTTATCACATTTGTAAAAAAGAGAGATTCATTGTAATATATCAATTTATTCTCCATCATCAAATTCTTCTTCTTGCTCTCTTCTATTTTCTCGGTGGTTGTCTATTCTTTGGTGATCCATGGCTCCTTGTGAACATCAACATATTATAGAGGCCAAGTAGCTATTACAAAAGAGATTATAATGCAAAGAATTTAGACATAGAATAATCAATTACATTCATTGTTGAACAAGACTAGAGACATGAGAAGCTCAGTAGAAAAGCACAGTCCATCAAATCTAGTAGTTCCTATAACTGCATTATAGAGGTCTGGTTACAAAGATTCTCTATTCTATAGTAGCCTAGAAGAACAACCAACCCTTAACACATCTTTGAGACATGTATACATAGCATTTCATTTCATTGTAGCAGCAACATAAGAAGGAAGAGTGGTCAATAAGCAAGAACCGTCACCCATGCAACATTAACTCGCTCTGGCATCCCACGAAGCATGTCCACATGGCGTTGCCTAGGAAATCTATTGAAAATAGGAGGTCTGCCCATGTCCTGAGTACAAGAATTCAATGCAGATGGGATGCAGTAGCATGGGCAGGCAGGAAATTTACCTACACACAAAATTAGGCCTTGAAGATGCATTAATGGTGACCAAGAGGATCACTAAGCAGTCCAATTACACTTCCACCAGTAGAAAAGTAGGCCATCAGAATTTCAGAGGTTGGGGCCCAAGAATTTGTCCCTATCATTGGTAGAAGAAAGCAAGAGGAAGGCATAAACACCAAAATTTGATGATTTCCTTTTGTAAATTTTCCCTCGGCGGAGATTAGGCCTCGGGGCTTTAGCGTTTGACCTTCTGATGGTTTCACTGCCATGTGGCAAAATCATGGCTTTGTGGAAGCTTTTGAACAGTTACAACGAAGAAGCAAGCCTCCATGAAATATGAGGTGGCAAGATGACATATCACAACCTATCTTCTCTCTCTGGCTTTGACATCTTGTTGGGGCCCACCCAACGGAGTCCACTGAGAGTGCCATGTGTCCCAATGGTGCAAGCCCGAGGGACCTTACCTTGTTTTTGACTTGAAGATGCACAAGACTGACACATGGTGAGCCTTAGAAGTTCCCTGGTGTTTCCTTCAAAAATAAGGAGGAAGAACAAAGGAATAGGCTACGTGTCATCATCTCACAACCACGCATAGAATCTTTCTTGTAGACAAGATTCTCCTGCGACACTGCGCTACCATTCGATCCTTAACGACCCCACTTCTTCACTTCATCCTTTGACACCTAGCTCCATCTCCTTCATTCAACTAAATCATCGATATTATGGCCACAAGCCACGATACGCTTTACACTTGTCTTCATCTCATAGCTGCACAGTACAAATATGATGTCATCTTCAATAGTCCATAAGGTCGTGAGAGCCTACCAAATGGCACTTGTGGACCTTTAAGCACATGCAATAAAATTTGTTTTAAAAAGAGGGCCATGCTAGGCTCAACGAGCATAAGGGGCTCAACCTTCATGGATGTTGATAGTTTGCGTCAGGCTACCATGTGGTGCTATGGCACAATGGCGCAAGCTAGAGGGGAACACAAATCTATTTTGCCTCAAGTGAGCGCAGTGCTGACCATGGCCACTTGAAACTCTGTGGAGATCAGGCCTGCCAAAGGAGGAACGTGGAGGGGAACTTGTCCTTTCTTTGTGTAGAACTTGCGTAGCACTGACATGTGGTGCACCTCAAAGGATGCCCACCACTACCTTTGAAAAGAAGAAGATAGAAGGTCTGGACTCCTACCTCCTACAAGTATTAAACACTAAGGTGATTTTGAAGGCAAAGAAGTAGAGTTCAAAGACAATGTAGATGGAATGCTGAAGACCAAAACTCTGAACTCTGAAAGTCTAACAACATTGAAAAAACAACGAAAACTCTATATTTTTAAAGACTTAGTCAATTTGGTGTAATTTTGCCTTGCATTCCAAAGGAGAAAAACACCAAGATCTCATGGATCTTTAGACTATTTGACCAAGGGGGCAAAATAGGATAACACTAACCATGAACCATTAAAGTACTTGTTAAACAAACCAGTCATCCAAGGGAGAATATGTAGATGGTTATTACTATTCCAAGAATTTGAATTCACCATCAAGGTAAAACTGAGGAAAAAAATCAAGGTCCTGACTACTTATCCAAGATTGAAACAAGGGATGAACCAGAAAGCCAAGAAGAAGAACTCCCTAGAGCAGACCTTTTTAGGGTTAATGCAGTACTAGAAGAATTAAAAGATATTACATATTTACTTACCATGGGAGAATTCCTATCTGATACATCTTCGCAAGATAAATAAATCCTTATGTGGAAGGCTTTTCCATATATACTTATTGAAGGAGAACTACATATCAGAGGAAAAGATTATATAATAAGGAAAGTAGTATATGAACATGAAAGAGAAGACATATTAAAGGAAGCACATGAAGGTGTAGTGGGAGGTCACAACTCCTAAGAACTAACCGAATGAAAGATAAAACTAGCATGCTTGTGGTGGCCTACCTTATTTCAAGATGCTAAAAGGTATGTAATACATTTTGATATTTGTCAATGAATGGGTAAACCTACCACTAAAGATGAAATGCCATTGAGACTGGTACTAGCACAACTCCTATTTGAGAATTGGGCAATTGATTTTATTGGACCCATAGATCCCCCTGTGAAACAATCAAAAGCAAGATATATTATTACAAGAGTAGAATATATCACCAAGTGGGTAGAAGCTCAACCCAGTAAGGATTCAATAGAATAAACAACCATAAAATTCATGTATGAGAATATAATAACTAGAATTAGTTGTCCATAAAGCATCACAAGTGACCAAGGGAAACACTTTGTTAATAACATGATTGTGGAGCTACTACAAACTTTTTTGATAGCACAAAACAAAAGCTCACCATATCATCCACAGGCAAATGGTACAAGTGAAGCCTTGAACAAAATTACTAGAAAAACATTGACAAAAATGTGTGATGGAAATAGAACAGACTGGGACCTAAAAGTACCCATGGTACTTTGGGCCTACTGCACAACATATAAAAGAAATACAAACTTCAAACCGTATGAATTAGTATATGGCATGGATGCTACTATACCGATACATTTTATACTACCAAATTTTTGTACCGCATTGACTCTAAAGCTAAATGTGGAGGAATCCCTAACACAAAGGATTGAAGAATTGGAGAAAATGGATGAAAAGATATTATTGGCATCTTATAACATGAATCTAGAAAGAAAGCACCAGAAAGCTTGGCATGATAAAAACCTATGATAGAAAAATTTCAAAGGAGATTTGGTACTTTTGTATGATAGTAAGTTTAAGAAACAAGTAAAACTTAAAATAAGATGGTTAGGACCATATTACATAGAGGAAATTGTAAATTCTGGAGTTGTAAAACTACAAGATATGGAAGGCAAATTAGCAGCCGGATATGTCAATGGAGCTCAACTGAAACATTATCATAAACCTTTGGAATGAATAGATCAAATACAGAAGAATTCTAACATGTATCATACTATAACATATTATATCATAATCTAACCTTTGGCAACTAAAAACACTAAAAAGCTACAAAAACCCTGAAAAGCACAACAGATAAATGCCATAAATGCATAAAGTGACTATTAGGGCTATATATACCCTAAAAATCCCTCCAAATCTCATTTACATCCAAAAGACTTCAAGAATTTTAGTTCTAAAGAGAAAGAATGATGAAGAGACTAAAACCCTAGCTACCAAGCTGTGAGAAAGGAGAAATTGCTACACCAGTGCTCATCAATGTTACAGAGAAACCAAGGCTCAAATATAAGAAGTGCCCATATAAGGTGATGGAGGTTGATAAAGAAGGAGCATTCTCTAGAGTATTGGTAGATGTGGTATATATAGAAGATGTTAGAAAGTACATTCATACTTCAATCTCAGAGATAGATCACATGAAGTTTGAAGAATTGAGAGATACATTGCTTGGTGATACATGGTACTCAACTGAATATCAAAACATTGGTGCCAAGAAACTTGATGTATGGAAGGATTAGTCAGATTTTAGTGATGCTCATGAGTGGGTTTGAATCATACTCAAAAAAATTCATGATGAATTAATATATTTAGACAAACCCTACTGCATTACTAAGGATACAATTAGAGTTGTGACAGGACTTAGCTCAACAAGAGTAGTGCCAGAAATGAAGGCCATAAAAAATGATAAAGTGACTAAGCTTATAGGGGAAAACCTGATGGGTGAAGCCTAAGTGTTAAGGATATAACACATCCAAGGGTTTAGCATGCGACAATGGGAATATATTACAAAGTATATTATGCAAATAAAGACGGATGTGCTACTGCCACTACTATCCATACAACATATCAAAAGGTAATATATGGTAAAGACTTCAACCTCTACGAAGCGATGAGAGAACAACTGATGGAGAATCTAAAGTTGACCAAAGACTTTAATTACAACTTCTGGTATGGTACCCTAATAATTGGTCTAGTATTTTACTTCCTAAATGAGTGATTGGGATTTAAAGGGAAAGTATGGCAACAACACCTCATAGTTGCCACACAAATCAAAAACCATCTTAGAAGCTTTAGTGATACAAAAGCCTTTAGCACAATGTATCAGGGTCTCTTTAAATCATTACAATCAGAGATGCAAGCTAGAGAAAGAATACCCTATGAGTGGTAAAACAATACATGAACCACATAACATTCATTAAAGACTATACCTATATGAAGGCAATGGAACCTAGAACATCTTGGGTTCCTAGGTTACCCTATGGGGTCACAATAACATAAATAAATGCCTATGCAAAAACTTTGGTTGGCAAAACTAAGGAGGCTACCACAGAAAGGTTTGGAACATATATAAGGAGATCATGGATAAAATACACAAGAAGAATGCGAAGGAGCAATTACCGGAAAACAAAGGACAACTGCATAAACTATGGGATATCCCACCACAGGAAGGCACATCTCTATAGAAAACTACATCATCAGCCTCACAAGCCATTGTGGAATCTCTACAAACTACTACATCAACTCCACAAATGCCAACTTCACCCTAAAATCCTAGGAGGTTGGGGAGAAGTTCATCTGTAGTAGCCAGTGCACAAGTTGCACCATAATTGGCATCTTCGACACAAACAGTGTCTACAAGAAGAAAAGGTGCATTAGAAACACTGGTATAATTAGGTACGGAGAAGAAAAATGCACCTAGGCAAAAGCAACAAGCCAAAAGGAATAAAAGTCAATCTCCAATAGAGGAGACATAAGAGGCAGAAGGGGAAGAAGAATTCTCCCAATTGCAAAAGAAAAAGAAACAAAAACAAAAAGAACAAGAGATTTCACAAGAATCACTAAGCTTAGATGCAATATTGAATGGGATAGAATGCCATGGGCTACTACAAGAAACAACAAAGTTATACAGTGAAGTATCTACTAAGAACAAGAAAATAATTGAAAAGGCTATATTAAGGTATATGATAAAATCAAACAAAACAATGGATGAGATTTTGAGAAAATTACCAGAGTCTAGCAGAAGCCTTAAGGCAAAGAAGGGAAAAAGTTCTGAAATTAGATGAAGATCTAAGACAACAGGCTATTGATGGAGTTGGTACCTCTATTTCTATAGAGGAGAAGGACAAATTATCCCAATTATAGGCTAAGGAGATCCCCTTATGAATATGGAGTAGGAGGATAGAAAAATGTACAAATGGAAACAGAGCAGATAACAAAGAAAATATATGATACTATGAAGGAGGCAGAGAAAAATGTGACACAATAGGAGACATCTCCTCCACAAAATGAAGAACAAAGGGTTTCTCCTCTACACAACACAAATACAGATCAGGAGGACCAACAACTTAAATAAGGGGCACTAGATATAGGGGATAATCAGCAAGATAATCAAGATGCATCTTCCTCTGCTTCCCCTGTTCAATCCATTAAGGATTTTCTGGCACAGTAAAAACAAATACAACCTATGGTGACGACCTAGCTGCTACAATTGCCAATAATAGGAGGGAAAGTGAACTTGTCAGGTATATCACCTATTCAAAAGCTACAACTTGGTGATATCTTCCACTCCATAGCAAGAAAATAAATTTTACAACGCATAGAGGGTAGTGAGATACTACTAGAGGCTATGAATATAATTCAGAATGAGATGCTAGAGGCTCAGAGGGATATAACCCTACCACCAACACAACAGTTAAAACAAATGATGTAAAGCTTCAAAGCACACTCTACATACTTGGAGAATAAGGTAGAGGAAAGAATAATTGAGCAAATAAACAAGAAAAGATTAGTTGATGCATCGAACAAATGTGCCAAGGCACACAATAAACTAGAAGCCCAAATAAAAAGCATCCAACAAGGCATGGAGGAAGCAAAAGTACTCTACTAATTTTGTTTACAATGGCCTACTACCACTAAAAATATAAAGGATCAAATAGATGCATTAGAGACACAAATTACACAAGTAGCTAGTACTTATGATCTAGTACAAGATACTAATGGTACCATAAGGGCACAAGTAGAAACATTGCACTCCCATCTCTAGCAGTTCTAAGATTAGAGGGAAAAAATCAAAGTACAAATCAAACAGCTGAGAGAGGTGGTAATCATGAGGCTAGTATCCCTAACTAGAGTGTTTACTGAAGTTAAACAAACTACACAAAAGATAAAAATACCAAATACATTAGGTGATGCAGAAGATACTTATATTCAGTTAGAAAGCCAAATCCAAATTTTGACATCAACAAAGAAGTAGTGGGACACAACTCTAGCCTAGCTTAAAGTGATTTATAAAAGCATCCTACCTTCAAATTGAACAGAACATGTCTTGAGGACAAGACCTAATTTTAAAGGGGGGAATGATGTTGGCAGAGCATAGGGCAACTAGCAGAACCTACCGCAGGTTACCGCAAGTGGCATGCCAAGGATAGAACCAACACATAAAGAGGTGTTTTGGGAAAAGACACACCTCTATGTGGATATGTAGGATATACATGCAAGTAATGTAGTGTAAGAGTGAATGAGAGGGAGATAAATATATAAGAGGTAGAGACTCATATATGTCGGTATGAATGTATATGTACCAATTAAATATGAATATATAAAGGAGATATAAGTGTTTTGATATATGTATGTGTATCTTATGAATGTTTTACATGTCTTAGATAGTACCGCATAACCTTATTTCCTTAATATTTATCTATGATTCTCTCTCTATATGACTGGGGTATAAACTGACTTTAGAGACTTGACTAAGGACTAGATCTCCAGACCGGTTCCTTCCCATTTCTTTCCAACAAATAGTCATGGAACTAGATGCTTCAATATTCTTCATTTATTGAATATTTGTTCTTCTATCTCTTTGCCTTTTTCCTCCTCTCTATTTACTTCAATTTCTTCAAGTGTCATGAGATTCCTATGTTTTTTTGTTTGACATTGACTTGATCCCATGATTACCAAACCCTTCTGATAAAAATAACAAATGATATTTAATCTATTTTTAGATTGATGTACCTCTTTAAAATTTTGAAGTACAACTAGATGTAGATCCCTTGTTCCATAAATTATGAAGTAAAAGTAGATGTGAATAACAAAAACCCTCTTTCTTGACTCCTCTTAAAAATAACCCTTGTACTTTATTCCACTTCATATCATATGATTGATTCCTTTTAAAATTTGAATAGAATATGGGATGCCAAGAGATTCCACAAGACACCTATGAATTAAAAATGTAGAAAATATCATTGTCAGGTCATACATCAGAAAATACAAGTTACAGATAATTATTATGGAGTAAAAAGAGGCCACATGTCTTTTTACCTCCTTGTTTAGCTCCTAGGTCCACATGATTACATTATTCATTCTAAATGTTCATCCCGATGCAAAATTATCTGACACCAATGTAAAATTAGAATAAGGGCCCCTTCACTTATCTTATCCTAGACCCAAAAGGAGTTAAAAGACTTGGGTGCCATCGCCCAAGTCCCTCCTGATTGGTCGGGGAAAAATTAAGTTTATGTCAGCCTAGGACCTTTAAAAAGGTTTCTCCTTGTCAGCTCTTTTGCTTTAATTTCACAATTATGAGTGGGAAAGCATATATAAGTGTGTTTTTGAGTTCATTTGTAACCTAGATGGATATAGCTAACTTGAGATATTGAAGGAAAGAAAGCATGAGCATTAATTATGATCCTAGAGAAGATTTGTGTGTTGTTATTGTGTGTTTGTTGCACACATGAATCTATCATCTATCCACCTTAGGAGTTGAAGGATCTTCATCATTCTAAGGGATCATCACATAAATGATATCATTGTTGTTTATCATCATTTGATTCATCATTATTATCATTTGTTTTTAGCCTCTTCCCCCACGAGGGCGCGCACTCTCTATTAATCAATGGTGTTGGGAAGCTTGAATGCTATCCTAGGATTTGACTAAGGCAAGTCCCTGAACAACATAACCCTCAAACCCCTTCTTATCTTCTTGTGTACATGTTACATGAGCGAGATCTAGAGAATATGAAGATACAGGAAGACTGAGTGATGATTAGTGTTTCAAGATCCAAAAATAGTCATAGAATATTCCTTTATCTAAGACTTGGGCAGTGGCACTCTAGTTTGTTTGCCCTTCTTGACTTTAGATCTAGCATCAGGGAAGCATTACAATATCTTTCTAGTTTACAGCTTCTACAGGTTCTATCAATTAGGACTTGGGTGGTCCCAAATTAGTCCTTTGACATCTCTAATTTTGGGAGATAGGTTCTATCATCTTCTTGATCATCCTTGTACAATTGGTTTATGGATTGTTGTATTTATTCTGTTGTAATTTGATCATTAAAGAACTAGGGTTTCATGCATTGTTAACGTAGTGTTTGATAAAAAGGCTAAATTAAATCTAATCCATCTATAACATACATGAGTTTTGAACACACCAAGATACTGAGAGGGGGGCTGAATTAGTATCCAATCAAACTTCAAATCCTCTGGAGCAAATTAAAACTTAAACATTACAATATTAATGTAAACATGAAATATCAACACAATGCACATCAACACATAACACCAGATATACGTGGAAAATCCCAAAAGGGGAAAAACCATGGTGAGGATTAACTCACAATATATGAAGCTCACTGCTATAAAAATTACAACTTTGTTTTAGAGCTACAACCCAAGGAAGCTACTACTCCCTACTGACTTTGTTTTAGGGTCACTCCCAAGGAATCTACTACTCCTTGAAGACTTTGTTTTAGGGACACTCCCAAGGAAGATACAACTCTCTATAGACTTTGTTTTAGGGCTACAACCCAAGGAAGCAACTACTCCATGAACTGAAAATGAACTCAGAAAAGATTACAATATGATAGTCCTATCTGAAAATAGACATTGAAGCACACACCTTTGATGATTGCAAATATACTTATTCTAATGATTGGATCAATAAGGTACACTCTTCACTTCTTTCTTGTCACAACAATGTCTTCAAGATGAATCAAGACATCTTCTAACACTTCTACTCTTTCTCCTTCAGTCGCACATCACAATACATATGATATTCATATTCTACTCTTCACACTCTCATATTTTCATTTTTGCAATCATACTTCACCTAGACCAACTAGGTTTACAATATATACATGACATTACATTGATTTCAATACAAGCAGCCAAGACAACAAGAATATTACATTTTGCAAGTCGGTTAGGGATCACATAACATGAAACATGCATAGGGCAAGCCCTATCATGGACTACATGCTACTCTAAAAAGAAACACATGCCTTGTGGATCCCAAAACATGCTTAGCCATGTTCTAAACATTCTTCACAGCATCATTCTTCAAGGAATAACATCCACACACTTCACAAATTTGAATTAGGTCACCCTTAAGAAAGAACACATGAAGCTTGTAGCACAATGGTCATTTCATCTTGGTGGTACACATGAAATATTGAACATTGATTGCACTTCTTCTAGATGAGTTAGAAGGACCTATACACTATCTCTAAACACTTCTTGAATTCCACATAGCAAGAACTTTGTAGTACACATCATTAACATTCTTCAATTGGCCAGGCAAGTGCATAACCCAACAACACCATCATTCCAAAGCTTAGTCAGCTCTAGAGAAAGAAGAAAACCTCTTACAGAGCAACAAGAAACATCACAAGATCATTAGGACCATCTTCCATTAGCCAATTTTCCATTTCAAGTAGCAACAAGTTGGGTCACATCATCAGCATGTGTCTTGAGGACAACTAGGCATCCAGAACTATCTATATCACAACTGTCATTTGAAAACTACACTTATGGACCTCAAAATCAACTAAAACTCATATGGCTGCACCCATACACTGATATGAACATATCCTCAAAACTGCATGGGAAAGCTTCATTTGCAGAGAAATGTGGAGCATTCCAAATAGTCTTCACCAATACATTATATTGCCAGAGCATGGACCAAAAGTCTATCACTTATATCTTTCACTACAGAGGAGAAAATGATCTAAAACTTTGGATTTAGCACCTTTACTTCATACTAAACTTAACTTCTGAACCGCATGACCATATCTTCAAATGTAGAGGAATGTGGAGCATTTTACCAGACAGTCTTCCAGGTAGCTTCCTACAACATCAACCTTTACCAACATCCGGAGGCTGAAACTTTCTTATAGCAGATCATACCTTCGTAGGATCATTAGGAAGGATCATATAACATGATGTAGGTCATCAACAACATCTTCTCATCCTCAAAATAGCTTCTAATTCCCATCTTAATATATCATCATTCATCTTTATGCTTCTAATTCCCATCTTAATATTTCTTCATTCATCTTTATGATTCTAATTCACATCTTAATGTTTCATCATGAAACCATCTTTGTTGACCACAAACATGCTCAATACACCTTGTCTTGACATTAATCAGGGCATGACATCCAACCATGAACATCAGCAACCAATCATGAACATTAGCATCATCACTACATCTCATTGCAATCATCATCACAAACTAAGTGCTAACATTACTCTAAGTGTTGACATCAATGACAACACATATTGCCAACAATCTCCCCCTTTGTCATTGATGGAAACACGCACCTTGGCAATACACTTGCCTATTCTCCTCCTTAGGTGTACATTTCTCTCTCTCCCCCTTTGACATCAAGGACAAAGGACAACTACTTTTTCCCCTTAGGGTACAAACTCTCCTCCTAAGGTGAACATTTTCTCTCTCTCTCCCCCCTTTTTGGTGTTCACACACTTCTTCTTGAAACAAATCAAGAATCCCCCTATCAGAAACAAATACTAATGGCTCCCTCTGAGAGGTAGCCACCATCATTTCAGGAAAAAGATATAGCAAGAATTACTCCCCCTAGATAGATGCACGAACATTGCATCTAGTGAGAAGGAGGGGCAATAACCCCTAACTTTTTCTGGAGAAACTTAAAAGTGTCCTTTGAAAGAGCCTTTGTGAAAATGTCTGCAATATGATCCTTTATTGGAATATATTCCAACCATCCTTATTTGCAACCTTCTCTCTCAAAAAGTGATACTTGATTGTTATATGCTTGGTTCTAGAATGCATCATTGAATTCTTGGAAATATTGATAGCACTTGTATTATCACACAAAATAGGAATAGGTTCATCATATAGTACCTTGATATCCTTCAGGGTTTGCTTCATCCACAACACTTGTGTACAGTAGGATGTTGCTCCAATATACTCTGCCTCTGTAGTTAATAAAGAGACTGAATCTTGTTTCTTTCTCTGCCATGAAACCAATCTGTTTCTTAAAAAGAAAGCACCACCACTTGTACTTCTATCATCAACACAACCTAACCAATCAGCATCAGTGTAGGAACTCATATCAAAGTTATTACCTCTTGGATACCACAAGCCATAATACATAGTTCCCTTCAAATATCTAAATATTCTTTTCACTGCCTTCTCATGTGTTTGCTTAGGATTAGCTTGATATCTGGCAACCAAACATACTGCATGCATAATATCAAGTCTAGAAGTAGTCAAGTACAAAAATCATCCAATCATTGATCTATAGAAAGTTTGATCAACCTTCAGAGACTCATCATTCTTTCTCAAGTGACATCCAGTGATCATAGGAGTACTAACTAGTTTTGAATCCTCCATACCAAACTTCTTCAACATTTCTCTAACATACTTAGCTTGAGAAATAAAGATACCAGTATCTAGTTGAGCAATTTGAAGCCTAAGGAAGAAAGACATTTCACCAATCATGAATATATCAAAATCTTTCTGCATCTCTTTTGCAAACCTCTTACACATGTCATCTCCACCAAAGATGATATCATCAACATATACTGCAACAATCAAAATCATGTCTCCTTCCTTAATGTAAAGATTACTATCTATGGTACCTTTCTTGAATCCTTGCTGAAGTAAGTACTTATCCAACCTATCATACTAGGCTCTAGGAGCTTGCTTGAGTCCATACAAAATCTTTTTCAGTCTGTACACCATGTCCAGATCTTCTAATAACTAAAACCCATCTAGTTGTTCAATGTAGACTTCTTCCTCTAGATTACCATTCAAAAATGCTGACTTGACATCCATCTGATAAACCTTGAAGTTCCTACGAGCAACAAGGGCAAGAAACATTTTGATTGCCTCCATCCTAGCTACAAGAGCATAAGTCTCCTCACACTACAACAAAAGAAGCAATTAGTGCCTAAAATAGCACTGAAATTTAGTGCATTTGAGTTCATGAATTGGACACTTCTGCCAGCGCAAAACTTGGTGTCAAACTGCATTTCACTTTGGTGTTAGGTTTAGCGCTGGGTTTAGCATCAAATTTTGTTGCTTCCAGTTTGGCTTCCAATTCTGCTTCTGGTTTTGCTTCTTGTGTTGCTTCCAGGTTTGCTTCTAAGTTTGCTTCTGGTTTTGCTTCTAGGTTTGCTTCCAGTTTTGCTTCCAATTTTGCTTCTAGTTTTGCTTCCAATTTTGCTTTCGATTTTGCTTCCTGTTTTACTTCCAATTTTGCTTCTGATATAACATCACTTGTTGCATCCAATTTTGCTTCCAGGTTTGCTTCCAATTTTGCTTCCAATTTTGCTTCCACTTTTGCTTCCACTTTTGCTTCCAATTTTGCTTCTGATTTTGCTTACAGGTTTGCTTCCGGTTTTGCTTCTAATTTTGCTTTTGGTTTTGCTTCCAATTTTATTTCTAGTTTTGCTTCTAATTTTGCTTCTAGTTTTGCTTCTAGGTTTGCTTCTAGTTTTGCTTCCAATTTTGCTTCCAGTTTTGCTTCCAGCTTTGCTTCCAATTTTGCTTCCAATTTTGCTTCTAGTTTTTCTTCTAATTTTGCTTCTGATATAACATTGCTTGTTGCTTCCAATTTTGCTTCATTTTTGCATCTTTTATTACTTCTAATATGGCTTCTATTATTGCATCTTTTGTTGCTTCTAAAATTGCTTCCATTATTACTTCTTTGTTTGCTACCTGAATTGCTTCTATTTTTGCTTCCTAGAGAATGCCAAGTTTTGCTTCCAAGATTGCTTCTGGTTTTGCTTCTAGTTTGGCTTCCATTGTTGCTTCCTTTTTTGCTTCTAAAAATGCTTCTTGTTTGCTTACATTTATTAATTTAATATATTTTATTTCAATTTAATTAGTTAAATATATCATGCCTCTTAAATAACTCATATGATTATAGAGTAAGTAATTACTCATACGATTAAATAACAAGATAATTATTATAACATGATCATCATCTATAACTAAAACAAGTGAGTCAAATATCTATAACTTAATTGAATTTGACAATATCCATCCTGAGCAGTAAATTAAAATCATCATACATAATAAATATCCATCCAAAAATCATTGACCACTTTCAATATATATAAATTGACAAGTCAATATTGATAAGATCATCATCATATATAACTAAAACAAGTGAAAGTCAAATATGCCAGTAGATCAATAACATGTCAAAATGATACATGTCTAATAGTCGACATAAGTCAAAATGATACATGTACAAATGATATAAGTAAAAATGATAAATTATGTAACTCAAAATGATACAAGCAAGATGATACATGTCCAAATGATATAAGTCAAAATGATACATAAATTTATGATACAACTCATTAATATGGTATTGCAGGACATGAAAATTCTACATATGATAGTAACCATGAAAAGAGGCATCATAACAATATATTAGCAATGATCCATGATGCAGTCTATATGATCATGAATGTCATTGGCTACTACCAGCAACTACCTCATCATCATCATCACCATCATGATCATCATCATCATTGTCATCATCATCATCATCGACCTCGGTGTCTTCTGTATCTGTGTCATCATCATCATCCTCTGCCATGTGATCTGTACTAGAACTGATATAATCTGGATCTATATCATGAGAATCATCTTGATCTTTTGGAAGACCCGTGTTCTAAAAAAAAAACATTTAAAATGAAAAGTTATTATTTATTTCATGCAATAATTTATTTTTCTGTTATATATCTAATATTACATCATATCAAAGTGCACATACCATAATAAAATTTCAAAAAAGTTATAGCTAATATGTCATTCCAATGATGTAAAACATGCAACAATTCTAATAAACATTAGTAAAATCATTAAAAAAAATTGTTATACAATTTAACTATCGACTATAAATTCTATTACATAACCTTAAGTGCCACAAATTGCTTGGTCCATGTATGTTCTTTTTCACTATTAATCTAATAACCTGTATTAGATAGAAACATTAAAGAGTTTTTAAGTAGCAGTTGATTAAATTCTCTTACATGTCATTAAGGAATGCACAATTTTTTTTCAATAATTATTTATCTTAAAGTTCATGAGTAACCTTATGATAAAGGTCTATTTTGTTTGAAAAAAAATGAAGTTAGCAATATGGCTTTATCCAGATGATTTTAGAAAGAAAAAATATTAGCCCTATTCTCGCTCACAGGTCTTCAATGTGAGCAGGAATAGGGCAAATTTGGGGATTTAGAAAGAAAGATAAAGTTTAGGGTGTCTTCAAGATAGCCAGCACAGGCAAGGAGGTCAACCATACACACATAATGATCAACTGTAGGTGTAATGCAATAAGGGTTACAAATGTGATTGAAGTATGTACAGCTCTCATCCACTAAACCTGCATGGCTACATGCACCTAGAATACAAGCAAAGCTTACAATATTAGGATATGTTCTAGAGTGCTTAATTAATTTAAAGATTTTGAGAGCGTCCTTGCAAGATCCATTTTGTGCATATCCTGCAATCATTGCATTCCATTAGATGACATCTCTTTGAGGAATTCTGTCAAATAGTTCACATTTTTTGTCTATGATTCCATATTTTGTGCATATCCTACAATCATTGTAGTCCATGAGACCACATTTCTTTGAGGTATTCTGTCAAACAGTTCATGTGCCTTGTCTATGCTTCCACATTTTGCATACATGTCTAACAGGGCAGTTGCAATTACAACATCTGACAAAATTCCTCTATCCTTTATGTATTGATAGATGTCCATACCCTATTCCAAAGCTCCCATTTTGACATAGGCAGGGAGGATGCTGGCAAAGGTTGTGGAATTTGGCTTTACACCAGCCAATTGCATTTTCTTTAAAATTTCTAAAGCCTTTTCAACAAATCCATTTTGTGCATATCCTATAGTCATTGCAATCCATGAGACCACATTTCTTTGAGGCATTCTGTCAAACAGTTCATGTGCCTTGTCTATGCTTCCACATTTTGCATACATGTCTAATAGGGAAGTTGCAACTACAACATCTGACAAAGGAGGACTTAAGCTTTTAGAAACCTGACCAGGCCACCTTGTGTGGATTTGATGAATGGATTGTAGCCATCAAATCCAACGAACTCTTAAATCATGTCTTCCTTAATTTGGACCAGCAATGTAGAGATAGTCCTCTAAAATAGAAGAATATAAAGTGGTCTTATTTTGTGTCTACATTTGTATCATCATTATTGTCTCCTTTGGGACATTATTTTTTACCATCGAGGGATGGATGATTGAGACTAGTCAACACAAACCTTATGGTTACCATCAATTCCATCTCTTTGGTATTGAAAACTATAGTTGCATTAATTCTATGATGGCAATGAGAGGATACAATGACTGCCCTAGATTTTTTGTAATGACAACAATCCTATTTAACACTAAATTATGATTCATTCCCATAGTGGGATCTTCTCAGAGGAGTTTCAAACAACTCATACTCATAGATTCATGGTTTTAGGTCACATATGTTATGGTAACAACAAGGGATTCCAACTATGGTTACAATAGCTAAGACTGCCCTCATTTGTGGCCATAACAAGGTTCTTGGACAACACTATCTTGCTCTTCACACTGGGTACTATATAGGCCAAGATTGGGTTGAAGGAATCACTTGATGGTTACCTATATAGTGATACCACACCCTAATACCCCTATGCATTCTAAATAGCTTGAGATTTATACAATACTCAACCATGATGAAATTGTATCACTGTACCACACTTAACTATGACAGTCCCTTCTTGACAACAATTTGTAATCTTTAGACTATTGGGATCCTTGCCACAAATAAATATTAGGTCAATGACACAAGGCTTTTAAAAAAAAATCATAATCCTAATTCTATATCCATCCTCTTGGCAGTCTCAAGGGCCACGTTGAGACAAAAAATGCTAATGTACTATTATGACAGTTATGATTGTCCTCCATCATTTCATTGTGCATTTGAAACTTGAGATGAGGATTGGGGAGGTCTCCATTAGTATTTTGTCGTAGACAATTTGGGAATAGCAGACACCCATCTTATCAATAAGGAAGATTATATAAACCTTGAATAAAACAAGAAAAACCTCATGACTATCTTGCATGTTAGCAAATTGACTGTGACAGTAGTAAGGTTAGTCAATAATTTCCACACCTTTATATTCAATCTTTAGATCATTAGGGGGTAAAAGCATGGAAAATACTCATGGCAAGATCTTTAAAAAAAAACATATTCAACTTCAAGCATTTCTGCAGACCCTAGGAAGGTGGATGTAAACTTAGTGACTATAATTACCACCACAAAGACTATCCCCTTTGTAACTATGACAAGGGAACACTGTCATGCTCTTTATGACAATCCCTTCTCCAATGGGTGATGGCCTAATAACATTTATCTCCTTTGTGATTTCAATGCCTCTCTAATGCACTATCATAGGAGTCTTGACAGTCCTTATGTATCGGTGAAGAAGTCTTCCAACAAATCCAAAAGGGGGGCTTAAGATTACATACAAAGTCCTAGCCTTCATACCCTAATCACATATCACCTCTCTAAGAAGACCTCAAGACTTTATGGGTTCCAAACATAACACAAACCCAGTCCTATATGACTGTCACTACCCTAGGTCCCTCAAAATTCTTATATCAACCTTCCCTTGGCTGGCAAGGGTCTTGAGACTCCATTGTCCATGCTAGTCCGAACTTGGAATTGTCAATATAATGATTCTACTACAATGCATAGTTAGGGCTGCACTAAGGAAGTCCTACCCACACCTAAACTATGACGTATTTGTGATCTTATCAAGCATGATCTTATGATAGTGTTTGGATTGAACCTGTATAGTTTTAGGGCATTCACACATCTCAGTTACAGTTTAGTATGTGAGGAATTATTACTAAATAGTTGCATCTTCCATGCAAGTGAGTTTAAAACTGAAGATTTGGGTGTAGGAAAGGGCTTTTGAATAAATATTCATTGGAAAAGAAAGAAAACAAATAGTTTTGAAATGGAAAAAAACAAAAATCACAAAATCTAAAGGTTTCCATATTCCTCTAAGCCCTTCTTTATCAACACATCTACTTGGAGTGCAACTTTGATCTTCCTTCAAATCACCCTGAATTCATAAGGAATCCAAAATGGGATCAGTATAAGAAGGAGGCAAGCAAACAAGGGTTTACTATTCATTATTAGCTTGTCAAACTTAAGCATATGAGATAGCATGGCACACACAAAATATTGTCGATAATGACCACAAGATTAGGTTAATTGCAACCACTTTTTGTAAGCAAACATAAGACTAGTATACTCATTAATGGCACCAAGAATGATCTTGGTAAACTGCTAAGAGATTTCCTTCTCAATTTCAATTGCCCTAAGATGGTGCATTGTAATATCATGGCATTAAAAGAAATAAGGCAACAATCGGGAGAGATTGTTTGTAGGTATGATCAATGCTATAAGGAATTGGTGTTAAAGATTGACCTACCTATAAGATGTTGAAATTTAGAAGGAATGATTTATTGGTAGGCTAATTGCACATATCCAACATAAACTAGTTTAGCTCACTCTCCCTAATTAAAAAGTTGCCTTAAAAGTTGTGTTGAGATTATAAGAATTATGGAAGCCCTAACATATGATTCTACTACATGCCTAAAAGAACAAATGGAAAAATGGTCACGTAAATAGCACAACTTTCAAGTGAAACTCTTAATCAATGTGGTTTATGATGAACAAAGTGTCACACTAAGGGGCATACAACTACAAACTATCTAGTGGTGGGAGCTCAAGCTATTAATGCCACATAGTTCCCTCTTGCTCAACACATACCTAATTGCACCATATGTCATGAGACTCATGAAATTGTCCACTACTGCAAAAGTGAAAGGATGTTCCTATCAATTACTAGTGCAAGGTTTGTCACACATCCACCCATGACACTACCACCTACAAAGTAGTACAAGCCCTCCACAAGGAAAGAGGAAAACAAAATTAAACACAATAACGCAACCCCAGTCACAACCACAATATATGGAGCATGGAGGAAATCAAGGAGGCCATGGTAGAGTATGCAATAGAGGAATCTATTGCTACTAGTGTGGAGAACCTAGGCATACCTCGTGTAGTTACACAAAGTTTCCAATGTATACTTATTATGATGTTGATCACAAGACAGAGGATTGCCCTACATTGTTGAAACTGTTGGAACATTCAATGATGTGCCTTTGATAAGGGACTCATCATTTTCATAATTTCTGTCACCACCTAATGATTCAATAAAGGATCTGTTGTCTATACATTAATTCAATATAAACAAATGTGTGGATGATTTAGTGGCCTATTCACATAACTCATGTTTGTATATAAGTGATTGCCCTTATAGTTATTGAGCTTTGTGGATTAAAATTATTGTGAAAAATGTCCAAGGATTGTTCTATAAAGGTAAAAAGGTGCATTCATAATGAGAGTGACTAAAGTTCAAATCTCAACACTGCAATAAGGTAACTAGGAGGACATGTGCATATGTCTAGGATTGCGAATAATGGGACAATTGAGTGGGATCTAGGGCCAACAAAGAAGCACTTTAGAACTCATCCTATGCATTAATAAACAACTCAACACAAGAAATGCAAATTGACATATTAACACAACAATATCCAACTAAGTTATTAAAAGTCAACTATTGATACCTTGTTCTCCATCTAGATTACAAAATCCATCCACTTTTTGCTTTGTAACATATCCTTTTCAAATTGCGTTGGATTCCGGCCATATTTCTCCTCTTGTTAAAACATGTCACATGGACTATTTAAACTAATTAATATGCAATCATTTACTTTTTCCTAGGAAATAAAAAATATATTATTTAACATATTAATTATACTTACAAATGTATAGATCAAGGCTTGTAAACCTTTCTGGCCACTGTGATGCGTGGCACGAAGTTTGTCAAGCCTAGCCTTGGAGGCCTTGTCCTAAAACATATACTAATTTAATTTAACTATGCACAAATAAAATTTAAAAATCATTTAATAAATTTGATATAATCTTATGAGCAAATTCAAATACCTATGTACTCTCTTCACTGGACTTCCTCCATGCATCGGACTTCTCATATGCTTTTACAAGCTCTTTCCATACTTTCACACTTACATCAATTGGCCTTTTTTTGAGCCTTAGCTCAGGAGGGAGTTTTTTTATCTTCTTGCTTGGTTGCACTAAAATCTCTTGCAATTTTGAGACATTCGTAGCTTTATCGTCTTTATAGACCAACATGTGCCAAATTCAGTCTCCATGTCATGGATAACTGCTTTTTGTAGGTGCATGGGTATCTTTGAGAATGGAAAATGTAGATGGTCTTTCAACCATTGAAGGCATGATTCCTTCAACCTATTCACAAATATTTTCCAGCATCTGTCATTTGGACTTCCCCTAAAACCACATCGTATTCTATCTTAGTATCGTAGGTACCAATGCAAGATGCAAAACATGTCGTGGTTGTCGAAGAAGTCTATGTCCGAGGAGTGGCTGGGACATTGGAAGCCTCTGCTCCCTGTTCCACATTCTTAGAGGTTACTGTTATTGATTTTCTCCTAGATCTTTTGCCCGATCTAGTACTGGTTGGGGAATTAATTGATTCCCTTTGACATTGTTGATTTGGTTGCAATGTTTCAGGGGCTTTACCAGATCATTTTTCTATGCATCTAGCAAGCATTGTCAAGTCCACACCATCCAATTTGTTCACTGCCTCTATCCCCAATATGGAATCCAATGCCTCTTTATCTTTGTCAGTCTCATGTCCCTATATATATATATAAAATAAATTTCTTCTTTTAAATTTGGAAATAAAAAACTAAAAACTAAAAATCAAAGAAACAATGGAAACATTTACAAATCTCTAAATTGACAATGAATTACCTCATTGTGGCTAGAGTCTACTCCCTTTGCTCTCTTCCCTCTATTGCTTGACATTTTGAGGCAACCTAGGGCAAATTATTTTTGTTCGGGCTGTGGAGGCAAACAAAGTACACACTGCCAGGCATGAAAGTTTTCGTCCAGTTTTTCTATATTCCTCAAGGTTTTTGACCTTTACTTTGTAGAGCAAATCATGAAGCTGTTTTCCTCTGTAAGTTTGCTGCAAGAAAGTAAGCTTATACATCAATTGAAAAAAAGCCAAAGAGAAATTTTATCAACTAGTGGTAAAATGTGATTTCATCCATATCAAGATAGACATCAATTTCCTTTAAGCAAAGGTTGAGATATCTGATTCACATAGTTTAATCTTTAAGCACACATTTATAATATTATGGAATGTGGAAATTTGTCATCTATTATGAAAAGCCTTGTTCGAAATTATCTTCAATAGATGCCCTATGAATATTACAAGACCCACATTTGTCCAAACCAATTTGACATCTGAAAGGAAAAAAAGAGTAGATGAAGGAGAGGTGATGCCCTTACTTGGCATGAATAGAAGAAGAGTAGCACGAATTGAAAGGTTGAGATATCTAGAAGCAAAGGCTCTCGTGGCTCGAACCTAGGACTTTTGAGATGTAAGAAAGTGAGTATGCGCTTTAGGAATGGAAAGGAAATTGGGGTTGGAATACAGGTCCCACCATTGCCAAGGATCTGCCCAAAATAAGGGCGAACACAAAAAACCCAAACGCTCAATCTCTGCATGCCAAATACTTAATCTCCAAACACAAAATGAACACCAAAAATCAATAAAGTTTTGTTTTATTTTTTTGTTTTGGGGTATGTGTAGGCAGGAATTTTTTATTTATTTTTTGATTCATTAGTTGGTGCAGTTATTGTCAACTTTAGCACCAACTTTTAGGCCTAACTGTAATCTTTTTGGGGTGCAAAAGGTGGTGCAAAGTGCGCCTAATTTAGTACCTATCAGTGCAAAATGATGTATTTTTCTTGGAAGTTGATATCACTATCTAATGGAATTCCAAATTTGGTTTCTTGTAGCAACCTCACCAAATTTGGATTGTCCTTATAATAAGTAACTATATCTTATTTCCATGATAGAATTTTGACTTCATACTTCTCTTATGATGAGCTCAAAATGACTCACTCTTTCACAACCTTACACAGATGGTTGGTGACAATCCTTATGCAAGTGATATGGCTTTGGAAAAACCAAACAACTCTTCTCTTACTATCATGACATGATATTGGTAGCTTATGGCAATGCTTATGGTATTGTGATTTTCATTTCTATGTTCTCATTAACCCATTTTAGGTTGAAGCATGGTAACTAACCCACTAGCTATTATGATAGTCATAAAATGACTAGACAATCCTCTCCACTTTGACTATGACAGTCCTATGCATGGTGTTTTCTTCATGACAGTCCCCAATAATGTGAATTATTGATAGTAGCTAGTTCAAATGGAGTTTTGGATGGTGTAGTAAGTTGTCCCTATGGCTCATGATAGTGCATGCCTTGGTTATGTCCTTGTGACATTACTCTCTAGATATCTCCTCTTTATAGTGATAAGGTTTCAAGAACATGACAACTTGGGTAAGGTATCAACTTGTCTCTTTAACCTCTGGATTGTCATTTTTCAAGAATTGATCTCATTGAAATGCAAAGACAACATGTTGATTGATGAATATTAACCTGGTCACAAGATTAATGAGACAATTTTATAGTAATAACTCTATGGATGCATACCTAGCTATCCTAGGTGTACTATGACAATAATTTAATGTTGCTAGTGTTGCTTTTAAACCTCCTATGGTTGTTACCTATGCCTCATGGTATGACAACCTCTATAATGTTAATTATGATATTCATATGATGGTGAATATTGGAGCTATGGTTTGGATGACCTAATAACATTTGTGATAGTCCTTTGGGGTTGTGGTAGACCTTTTGGGTTGTAACAATACTTAGGATGATTGTCCATCAGCTATAACAAGGCATAATGATGGTCCTTGATGTCATCCCCCTTTAATGATAGTAATCCACCATATACCAACAATTATATAAGTTATAACAATCCTAATGGTTGAAAGATGATCTTTGATACCCCTATTAATAGTGAAGGCAAAATTTTAAGGTGGTTTCTATAATAGCATTTTTTAATAATAAATGATTACCTAACTTATAATGTTAGCAATGCCTTTGCTTATTTTTGTCATTCACAGTCCTATATCATATGGTGGCTGCCCTTTATTCCCATTTCAGTCCATTGACTTGCTAATAAAGATTCTAGATCATTGTTAGTACAACATTAGGTGGTATTTGGACAATAGCAATGATATGACAACCTTTGAATCCTTAAGATCCCACTACAATAGTAGATCAACACTATGATGGTCCCCTGACTTAACATTTTGACACCAATTATTTTAGTTGGAGCCATGACCTTCCATCTAACATTTCAAAGTTAGATTTGGGATTAAGGACAACCTTAAAATATGTGATAGGAGATTGACAACATTTTAGCTAAGTCATGACAATCTTTGTTTATACTATGTGACTTCACTATAATATTGAGGCCCGGTTTAAGAGGCCATGAACTATCTCCTTCACTATATGACAACCTTTCACTTCCTCACATACCTGTGATAGTCCTATTTATACATCTAGTTATTCCTTAGATCTTGTCAATCCTTAACGCATGATGATTGTAGACACCCAAAATTGTCCCATTTCATTCTTTATGCATTAAACTCATATTGCATCCCATACCTTCCTGTCATCTAACACAAATCCCATTTTCTTCTATATCTCCATAATTAATTAAATAAAATTTATTTATTTATTTAACTTTCTTATTTCTTCTATTTCACATTAATAATTAAATAATATTAAATTATTTAATTATGTCACCTTTCTTCTAAAAACTAAATAAAATCTATATTTTATTTGTTTACCCATCATACAAATAAATTAAATTAATTTTAATTTATTTAATTTATGCTTTTATCTCTCCAACATTAATAATAAACTAAATAAACATATTCACTTAATTTTTTACCCACTTTCCCACTTTCTATTATCATTATCCAAATAATAAATTAAATAAACTTATTTATTCAATTTATTTGCCTACCTTCTATTTTCCTCTCAACGTGCACATGACTTTCAAATTGGTAACAAATAAAAAAGCAAGATATGAGAAACTTTCAAAATAGAAAAATCTTTTATCTCCACCAAAAAGATAGAAATATCTTATTTTCAAAAAGGCAATCTTATCTCTAATGAGCAACTTTTCTAAAAATCTCTAAATAGATGCATTTTTCAAGGACACTTGTCGCATGCATGTTCATCCATGTCATTCAACCGTCGATCTTTCCTTTTATCCTCCGCCATTGGTCATTTATTTGGAAAGTCTATAAAAACCCTCTCATTCTTCCATTAAGGAGGTTTGAAATCATTATCATCCACATTATCTTTTATTCGAATCCATTATCCATTTTCTCTATCTCTTGCATGCATTTCATCCTTTGATCTCTTGAGCATTTCTTCACATCATGGTAGCTTCATTCAACATGGTTGATAATATGGAGAAGCAATCCACAAATACACCAAGAAATCAGATAAACTAGGTGATATCACTCCTTTTCTGTTTATTTTGTTTGCATCTAGCATTAGATTTCTTGAAGGTATCGTAGGGTTTAATCTTGTTGTTTGCATTTGTTTGATCTAATAATGGATTTTTCCCTGGTACACAATGACAACATCCCTAAATACCCCAACTACATCTCCATCATATCAAAATTTCATTGTAATTTCACTTTCCTACCATGACTGCATACTCCTCCTTTATCCTTTGCGACATAGATCACAGGCTTGTTACATCAATGTCAAGGGCTCAGAATTTCATCACCTAGGAAAGCATGTTACCAAGATTTGATGGATTGCCTATTAGGCAATCAAATCTTGGTACTCAAAGGATCTTTGCCTCTCTCTTACACCATGCCCTTTATCTTCTTAATTGTTACAAACCCTACAAGAAAAAAAAAGGATCATTAAGTCTTTCAATATATCTATACATAAATTATAACATCAAACCCTCTACTAAAACTCCAAAATATCAAACCCTAGGTGACAAAACTCTCACATTTGAGGGAAAAAAACTAGAATAAATGTTGGATTACATGGTAACTCAAAACTTCCCTCTCTCAAACTAATGACTTATTGCATATATGGTTTGAAAGAATAGAAACCAGTCATAGATTAGATGAAAAGATCAAGGAGATGCATGTTATAGAGTATATAACTCAAAAATCAAAGGTCTTTTTGGGCCTTTTTCCAACAATATGAGCAAAAATCAAACTATAAACATGTAGAACAGGTACCATATGACTCATTTGCATACATCATACATGTGGGACCACTAAGAAGGGAGGTAGGTGCTTAATATGAGCAATGACAGTTGCACATAATGTTTAAGTTCACTTCAATAGATGGTTGGGGTTATGATAGCTAATGGAGGGTTTTCTTTTCAAAGGAAACCATTAATTTTGGAGTGAAAGGTAATGGTGAAATATAACATAAAGTCCCTATAATTAAAGAAAATCCAATGGCTAGGATTAATCTAACAAAGATCTAACAACGTGATTTCAAAATTAACATCCAAATCATCCTTCCCTCCATCAAGAATTTAAAATTTTGGTGTCAAAGACTCTTTGAGACTGTTTTGAGGGTTCTATGATAGTTTTGGGGGTTTTATGGCCACTTGTAGAGATATAGATAGCCTTAAAATGACCCATAAAAGAAAAAGGAGAGTCAAATATGAAATAAATGTCTTTTTGATGTGAATTTGTAGTCATCTTGTAATAATAAGATTTGAGCTCTAGTTGTCAAGATTCCACATGTAAACTTTTTGTGAAGAGAAAATGTTGCAATGTCCTATTTTGTTTTTCATAGTGTGTCTTAATGAAAAACGAGTGTATTAACAAGATAATTTCAACAATATTCTCTTGGTGCACAACTATTATGTGACTATTGTCATTGTTGTGTATTACAAGATCTAGATGAGGCCATGGAGAGAGGACATGGACGACGTAGAACTACTAAATTGCAAAGAGGAAAGTGTGTGGAAATAGATATGACAACGGAACCTGCAAATACAATAGAGGTAAGAAGAGAAAGAAACCTCAACCAAAGGAGGAAGGTGTTTATGAATTTACAAATGCTACAACATAGAGGAGATAAAGTCATTTTTCTATCCATGAGGCCTCTGAGGTCAAACTTACTGGTTGAAAATGCACAGGAAGGGTGATTAAATTTGATTCTATGATCAAGGAAAAAGTTTGAAAATTAGGATGGCCAAAACATGATATCAATATGTCAAATATATGATTGAAGTGAGGTTTCGTGTTGGATAGCATATTCGTTGAAATGATATAATTGGTGTATTGAACATTATTTACTATGTTGTGTATTATAGGGGCAAGACGAGGCCATGGAAACAGATCGTGTCATATCAAATGAGGACACAACAGATGAAGTGGGACATCAGGTACTCAAATTTTGACTTAACTTAAGAAAAAATAATTTGATGGCATTTTATGATATGTCCATTTTTTTCACAGTATTATCCAATCTTGACATAAATTAATGCATTTTGTTGATTATTTTAGATGGAGATTGGAGAAATTGCAGAGCCTAAGCGTTCAACTAGCAAAAGAAAAAGATATGTACGTGGATGTGGACCTAAAACTATTAAATCACGTAGAGGATAGTGGGTGGAAAAGGATATGACAATGGATCCTGCAGACACAACAAATAATTGCATTGAACAAGAGGTTAGTCAGGACTATAGTACATGGGATGAATATTTTGAGAAAATTGTTGTTTGTGGATGTTCTATATGTTGTGAAAAGAAACAATACAAATGAGCGATTGTACAAAGACATTACATATGATGAGGTTCCATCCGGTAGTATGCCTCCTCCAATCAATTCAAATCCAATAGGAATTGTGGTAAGAAATTTTCCAATTTGATATAAATAACATGTATACTTCGTTTAAACATTGTTTTATATTATTTAAATAACTAATTTTTTTCTTAATGGATACCTGCATGATAATGTTCTTGGTTTAAAGTTTCCTAGATCACTGACTTCCAGCCTAGAGGGCAATGATCATTTATCAGATGATACATCTAACAAAAATATGTGCCAACATACCAGCTTAAAAGATGAGGAATTGATGAAAACAAGCAACAAACCAAGAACCGGTTTAAAGATGCATAATTTACTTAAAAACAAGGGGAAGGTGGACTACATACCCTATGAGAATGAATGTGATGGAGATGATGACTTGCCCCTGAGTTTGAGATCAATTTACAAAGAGGCATTTGATCATCGACTATATTGCGCTTGGCCTAATGATCAACAACTACCTAGAGTGTACGAGGTGTTTCAATTTTAGGGATACAGCTGTTGCAAGTATGGGCCTAACTGGTGTTGTCATTGATGTCAACATACTCCTATTACATTAATGATAAGGTTGGATGAGTTGTGTGCTGAGGATATTGAGAAAATTAGTCTCAATTAGGAATAGTGAAGAACAGTGATGACATAAGGTAAAAGTCCAAGACAAGATGAGGATTAGAGGATACGGTTTAAAGGGTTTGTAGATATGTGTCTTAAGATGTTCCAGTAGAGATTTCAAAGGTCCGTATGAAGATATGAAGGAGTTATGGTAGTTCAAGTGAAACCAGTTCTGACAGATGTTCAGTGATGACAGAGTGATACAAATAGGTCCGATGAGATCCGAAAATGCATTCTCCAGTTCTGCAGATTTGAGGAAGTGTTGGGGAAGTCTGTGTGGTGTGTTAACTTGATTGGTTCATGGTTTGAAGGTCCACAAGTATCTATTCCTTTGTGATAGTAATGGCAGACTGTGTTCTTGAGGTTCTGGATGAAGGAGAGAAGGATTTTAGTAAGTAGAGGAAGTGCGGATGTTCTTGGTGTTTCAAGCAAGTTTGTGGAGGTCCTTGGATCATGTTCAATTCGTGTTGATGGTCCACATTAGAGATGGAGTCCAGAATTGAAGAAATACTTCCGGATGAAGGTGTTCTTTTTTAGGCTGGCGGGATGATTTACTCAACTTGCAGATGTTCTTGTGGATGATTTCTGACTTAGATGTTTGTTCCTAAGTTGATGTCGTGTATAAATAAGGGACTGCGAAGTCAATTCAGTGTGTGTCTATGGAGATCAGGAAGTGGTAGCGAGGAAGAAGTGAAAGGCAAAGCAGAAGGTTTGAGCTTAAACGGAACTGACTCAAGCATGGTGAAGATGCTATTTACCAGTTCAAGTATGTGATACTTATTACTTTTGTAGACAGTGTGTCTCTTGTAGGCAATGAGCCTCTTGTGAGCAGTGTGCTTGGGTAGTGAGCCCTAATTGGCATGTGCCATTTGTTCTTTCTCTTCTTCTAACAGAGAATATTATCTTGGGTTAATCACCCCGTGGTTTTTCCCTTAACTGGGTTTTCCACGTCAAAAATCTTGGTGTTATGTGTGTTAATGTGTATCTGCTCTTAACTTGTTGCATTATGATTTCATGATTGATTTACTATTATGCTTGTGTGGAGTTAAGTATTTGATTTGGAAGAAAGTTTTGGACAACTGATTCACCCCCCTCTCAATTGTCTACCCTAAGTCTAACAATTGGTATCAGAGCTCAGTTCCTCTAAAAGGAGCTTAACCGCTTGAGGAGATCCAGGATGTCGTCCTACAAGAAAGATAGTCTGAAGTTTGATGGAACTAACTTTTCTCTTTGGAAAGGTCGCATGAAATGTCACTTGCAGTGTATGGGAATGGCGTACTGGTCCATGGTTACAAAATAGTATGTACCTCCATAGGTTGGTCCAACAACCCTAAATGAAATCACAGATGCTGAAAACAATCTGTGGACCAAAGAGGCTCTTCTAAGCACATTATCTAACTCAGATCTCTCAAATGTTATTGATCTACCAACTGCCTTTGAGATTTGGAATAAACTAGAACTTTTGCATGAAGGAGACCAGTATGTTAAATGTGCAGGGTTACAGAGTCTAAAAGGGAAATTTAAAAAACTGAAGATGAGAGATGATGAAAATATTGCCTCTTTTATGCCAAGAGTGAATGAGCTAGTTTGTGGAATTAGAAATGCAGGTGGAACCCTGAGTGAAGAAGAGATCATTGGAAAAGTTCTCAGATCCCTTCCTGCTTCTTATAAAATCAAGGCTTTTGCAATCGAAGAATTCAAAGCTCACACAACAGTCACAAGAGATCAATTGGTTGGTAAGTTGGCTGCTTTTGAAATGGTCGAGTTTGGAGATGATCCTCCAAAGACTGAATCTGCATTCAAAGCCAGTGCCTCTGTAAAAGGGAAACAAAGGTTTGATCTGGGAGAAAACTCTTCAAGGAACCTATCATGATATGAAAAAGCAAGAAAAGACTTGGAAGAAGAAGAAACTAAAACTGCTCATCTTGAAGCTCTTATTGCAAAAAGACTGCCTAGACGATCCGGTAAGTATGAAGGGAAATTACCTGTTAAGTGTTTTAACTGCAATAAAATTGGTCATTTTGCTTCAAGATGTCCAGAAAGATTTTCAAGACTAAATCCTAACAGACCAAGGTTTCAAAAGAATTGTTACTATGTTCATGAAAAAGATGATAATGAAGGAGTAACAGATGATGAATCAGAGACAGGAAACAAATCTGGTAATGAATGGGTGTTTATTGCCATCAAAGAAGAGGAACCAATATCCTCTGTATCTGTCAATCATAAAGTTTGTGAAAGAGCTCTGGCTGCCCAAGTTGAAGCAAAGGATGATTGGGTTATTGACAGTGGATGCTCTCACCATGTGACAGGTGACAAGAATAAGTTCTTAAATTTGGAAAAGTATGAAGGAGGAATTGTAAAGTTTGGAGATAATTCTGTTGGCAGAATCAGAGGTAGAGGAACTATTTCTCTTGATGGAAAGAACAAAACCGATAATGTACTGTATGGTGAAGGATTAAAGCACAATCTTCTCAGTGGCGGACAGCTGGTGGACAAAGGCTATGATCTCAGATTCAGGAATAGAAAATGCAAGATCTTTGAAAGTTCTGGAACAAAGATTGCATCCGGTACTCAAACTAAAGGTAATATCTTCCACTTGGTTGGTACTCGTAAAAGTTGCTTATTTGCTCAAATTGATCAGAGTTGGTTATGGCATAAGAGGATGTGTCATGTGAATTTTGATAATATCATCAAGATAAGCAATACTCAAGCTATAAGAGATCTTCCAAAATTAGTGAAACCTACTAATAGCTTGTGCAAAGAATGTCAGTTGGGCAAATTGAGCAGAGTCACATTCAAAAGTAAGGAATTGTCTTCTACCGGACTGTTGGACTTAGTTCATATTGATCTTTGTGGTCCGACAAGAGTTAGGAGTATCCAAGGTGATAAATACTTCATGTTGCTAATTGATGACTATTCCCGGATGATGTGGGTAACCTTTCTGAAAGAAAAATCAGAAGCACTTGAGAAATTCAAAATATTCAAGGCCATGGTGGAGAATGAAACTGGATTAAAATTAAAATGTCTGAGGTTTGATAGAGGTGGAGAATTCACATCCGGTGAGTTCATAGACTTCTGTGAGAAACATGGAATAAAGAGACAGTTGTCTACCCCTAGAACTCCACAGCAGAATAGAGTAGTTGAGCGAAAGAACCAGACCATCTAGCAAGCATCCAGGACCATGATGATGGAAGCAAATGTTCCTTAGATCTATTGGAGAGAAGCTGTCAGCACTGCAGTCTACACTCTCAATCGAGTTCAAATTAGAAACAATATCGGTAAGACTCCTTATGAACTTTGGTTTGGCATTACTCCCACTATGAGATATTTCAAAGTTTTTGGTAGCAGATGTTACATTAAAAGGGATGAAGATCTAGGGAAGTTTGATGCTAGAAGTGATGAAGGAATATTCTTGGGTTACTCTACTCAAAGCAAAGCATACTGGAGTTACAACAAGAGACTGAGAAAGATTGTAGAAAGTGTAAATGTGAAGGTTGATGAAGAAATTGAAAGACCCTCAAGAATTCATGAGTATGATGAAGATGATCAAAATGGTGTTCAGATTCAAAGTATCCAAGCCTCTTTTGAGAAACAAAGTCAAGTTGATCTGGTAAGTCAGGAAGAAGAGATAAGTTTCAATGAAACTGATCAAGAGTTAGAGGTGCAAGGAACTCCCAAAGTTCCAAGGTATGTAACTCTAAACCACTCTGAAGATCAGATCATAGGTGACAAAAGCAAAGGAGTGCAAACAAGGAGGAGAATTGTTCAAAATTCAGATGAGTATTGTCTAATTTCAAAGATTGAACCTAAGACAGTGAATGAAGCTTGCAATGATGAAAATTGGTTAAAAGCAATGGAGGAAGAACTAATGGGAAATTGAGAAAAATCACACTTGGGATCTTGTTCCCAGACCTAGAAACAAGAATGTGATTGGAACCAAATGGGTCTTCCAGAACAAACTGAATGAAGTTGGTGAAGTAGTCAGAAACAAAGCTAGATTGGTCTGCAAGGGTTACTCTCAGATTGAAGAAGTTGATTTTGAAGAGACTTTTGCTCTGGTGGCAAGAATTGAAGTAGTCAGATTATTTCTTGCATTTTCTACCTTTAAGGATTTCAAGGTGTATCAGATGGATGTCAAATCTGCCTTCCTAAATGGTAATTTGGAAGAAGAAGTGTACATTGAGCAATTGGATGGATTTCAATTGTCTGATCATGGTGACATGGTCTGCAAATTGAAAAAGGCATTGTATGGACTGAAGCAAGCCCCAAGAGCCTGGTATGAAAGATTGGATAAGCATCTCTTGAAGATTGGTTTCAACAAAGGTACTGTTGACAGTAATTTGTATTTCAAAATTGATCATGAAAATATCTTAATTGTTGAAGTATTTGTTGATGATATCATTTTTGGAGGAAGAGATAATGTGTAAAACTTTTGCAAGTCAAATGAAAAGTGAGTTTGAGATGTCCATGCTTGGAGAAATGAATTTCTTTTTAGGTCTACAAATTACTCAAACAAAAAAAAGAATCTTCATTTCTCAGTCAAAATATGTGAAAGAATTGTTGAGGAAATTTGGGATGGAAGACTCAAAGCCAATGAACACTCCAATGGCAACCGGATGCAAGATGAGAAAAGATGATGACTCTCCCAAGGTTGATCAGACAAAATATAGGTCAATGATTGGAGGACTGTTGTATCTTACTCAAACTAGACTAGATATTATGCAGGCTATTGGTCTTGTTGCTAGATTCCAAGCTAATCCTAGAGAATCTCATGTTATGGCAATCAAGAGGATTTTTAGATATCTAAAGGGGACAGTTGATTATGGGTTATGGTATCCTAGAGATTATGATTTCTCTCTTCATGCATATACAGATGCTGATTGGGTAGGAGATATGGATGACCGAAAGAGTACCAGTGGTGGAACATTCTTTTTGGGGAAGAGATTGGTTTCTTGGTTAAGCAAGAAACAAGAAGCAAGATCTCTATCCACTGTAGAAGTAGAATATATTGCTGCAGCAGGTAGTTGTACTCAAGTTTTGTGGATGAAACAGATGTTAAGAGACATTAGAATAGAGTATGAGGTGCCCATCACAATTTTCTGTGATAATTCAAGTGCAATAAACATATCCAAGAATCCGGTGTTGCATTCAAAGACTAAACATATATCCACCAAATTTCACTTTTTGAGAGATCAAGTGAAAAAGAATCAAGTTAGATTGGAGTTTGTGCCTTCAAAGGATCAGATTGCAGACATCTTTACTAAACCTCTACCTAAGGACTCTTTTGAGTATCTCAGGGAGAAGTTAGGGATTATTGCCCCTCCAGTGGTGAACTAAGGTGCACTGATGTGTATCAGTCCAGTGGATATCACAGTCACATCTTGTGGTCCGGACTGATGATGGGGAGCTGCTACTCAGGGGGAGCAGTAGGCATGGTTCTGAAGTGGTGGAACTGCAAGTATGTGCCCTTTGCCATTAATATCAAAGGCAGAGAGAAGACATGTGAAAAACAAGTGGTTGCTAATCAAAGGGGGAGCAGTAAAGGGAGAGAAGACATGTGAATGGTTCTTGCTAATAGGGGATGTTGTGACAGTAAGGTGATTTTCTTGTCTTGATGGTTAAAACAGTTTTTCACATCATATGCTGCCATCAATGACAAAGGGGGAGATTGTTACAAGTATGGGCCTAACCGGTGTTGTCATTGATGTCAACATACTCCTATTACATTAATGATAAGGTTAGATGAGTTGTGTGCTGAGGATATTGAGAAAATTAGTCTCAATCAAGAATAATGAAGAATAGTGATGACATAAGGTAAAATTCCAAGACAGGATGAGGATCAGAGGATGCAATTTAAAGGGTTTGTAGATATGTGTCTTAAGATGTTCCAGTAGAGATTTCAGAGGTCCACATGAAGATATGAAGAAGTTATGGCAGTTCAAGTGAAACCGGTTCTGGCAGATGTTCAATGATGACAGAGTGATACATATAGGTCCGGTGAGATCCGGAAATGCATTCTCTGGTTCTATAGATTTGAGGAAGTGTTGGGGAAGTCCATGTGGTGTGTTAACTCAATTGGTTTGTGGTTTGAAAGTTTGCAAGTATCTATTCCTTTGTGACAGTAATGGTAGACTGTGTTCTTGAGGTTCTGGATGAAGGAGAGAAGGATTTCAGTAAGTAGAGGAAGTGCGGATGTTCTTGGTGTTTCAGGCAAGTTTGTGGAGGTCATTGGATCATGTTTAGTTCATGTTGATGGTCCACATTAGAGATGGAGTCTGGAATTGAAGAAATACTTCCGGATGAAGGTGTTCTTTCTTAGGCTGGCCGATCGAATGATTTACTCAACTTGTGGATGTTCTTGTGGATGATTACTGACTTAGATGTTTGTTCCTAAGTTGATGTTGTGTATAAATAAGGGACTGCGAAGTCAATTCAGTGTGTGTCTATGGAGATGAGGAAGTGGTAGTGAGGAAGAAGTGAAAGGCAGAGCAAAAGGTTTGAGCTTAAACGAAACTGACTCAAGCATGGTGAAGATGCTATTTACCAGTTCAAGTATGTGATACTTATTCCTTTTGTAGACAGTGTGTCTCTTGTAGGTAGTGAGCCTCTTGTGAGCAGTGTGCTTGGGTAGTGAGCCCTAATTGGCATGTGCCATTTGTTCTTTCTGTTCTTCTAACAGAGAATATTATCTTGGGTTAATCACCCAATGGTTTTTACCTTAACGGGTTTTCCACGTCAAAAATCTTGGTGTTATGTGTGTTAATGTGTATCTTCTCTTAACTTGTTGCATTATGCTTTCATGATTGATTTACTATTATGCTTGTGTGGAGTTAAGTATTTGATTTGGAAGAAAGTTTTGGACAACTGATTCACCCCCCCTCTCAGTTGTCTACCCTAAGTCTAACAACAGCTACATGATACGACCCTCCAATATTCATGGAGAGAATCTAGGCCTCTTTATTGTCCAAAATGTACATTTGGGATCTAAACATAAAAACAATTCAGAACAAACCACTAGGAGATTAATGTCATATTATGGTCCATCATATTACAGTGGTGAATGGAGAAGGCTAGCAGAATATAAGCCTAGCATGTCAGCATATGGTCTAAATTTGAATATGTATACACATCGTCTCCAATTGGAAAGTGGAAAAGAAATGAATAGAGGTCATCTTATGTATATAGATGGATGTGCATACACAAACAAAAATATTGTAGGATTTATAAATAGTAGTAAGGGAAGGGACCTTATTGTAAGACCAAATTGTCAATTTGTTGAGGTTATAAATGATAAAGATGGAGATATGGAAAGAGAGGTTGATAGATTGATAATGGTTGAGGCTATTATGGACCTTACCATTGGGGATGAGTTATTGATTGATTAGCCCTTCTTAAAACGCAATCTTGCACGAAAGAAGAGGGAAGAACATGGTCTCCCTAAGGATGTTCTTAAGGGTAGAAAACCAAAGAATAACAAATGAGTGTGGACTGATGTTTTATAAACTATGTTGTCAAAATTGTGTTTTATTTAAATTATTGTATAAAAAAGGTAGTCTATAAAATAATGTTCCATTATTCAATTGATGTATATATGTTCATACAATTTTTATTTTTATTTTTTAAGCCATATTTGATTATATTTCTTTTAAATTGATACATTTATGATTTATCCAATTGTTGCCAAATATTAAATAATGCTTGCATTTGTTGATAGATAGAAGATGTTGATGAAACACATAGTAATACCCAAGATCCAACTGGGTTATTAAGATTTGGACAGGATGATCCAAACCATCCTTTAAACAATACCAGGGTGAAAAGAGAAAGATTGATGAGAATACTACCAGCTGAGAAATTTGAAGAGCTGATGAGATCTGCATACACTGATGACATGCCACCTAGCCTTAATGATGATGATCATGATAGTGAAAATGTAGTGCATGAAGAAGGATTGAATGAAATGCTTACAGGCTTCTTTGGGGATGGAAATAATGATGACAATAATGATCATATGGTTTACAGTAATGATGATAGCAGGGGTAATTACCACCAACGTAATGTTGATGATAACAACCTGAAAGACTCCATCAAGCAAGCAGCAAAGACAACCATGTTCAAATTGGGTGCAAGTAGAACCTCAAAACTGGCATGCACATTAATATTATTAGAAATCAAGTCACTATTTGGTTGGTCAGACAAAGGATTAACTACCCTACTGGAGTGAGTTGAAATCTATTTCTTACTTTGCATTGTCAATTGGTGTACATAATTCATAAACTTTCATCAACTTCATTTATATTTCTTTAAGGGGATTTTAAAACCATATATTGTATATAAATAGTCGTAGTATAGATTGACATATCAAACATGTTCATCATATGTCAAACATTCAATTGATTTAATCTTTGGCAATCTTACAGGGCACTAAAAACTAAAATATTCCCTAAAGAGAATATGTTTTCATCAACTTGCAGAGAGGCGCGTCTATTGTTGGTTGAGTTGGAGATTGAATATAAGCAAATTTATTCATGTAAAAATGATTGCATTTTTTACAGAGATGAATATCAAAATAAGGTAGAATGCCCTGTATACAAAGAGAAGAGATATCGTACAAATATACAAGGTCCTACAATTCCAAAGAAGAGATATTGGTTTGTGTGCAAGCGGCCTCAGCATTACCATGACTTCCTTAGTCAACCTAGGAAACCAAATACCAAGAGAATTCAATATCTTGACAATAAACAAATCATGAAATACAATGTAGTTACTATTCAGGCAATAAGAATCCCACTTATAACACCAAAACTGAGTCATCAATCTTTGTCTTTTCTCATCAACCATAGTCAGATCCATTTTACTTGACCATCTCCCTCTGTTATGATACAGAATCAAGTGACACAATAAAGAATAGAATTTGAAATCTAAGGGTTGCTTGTTCTCCTTCACACACAAGAATCCTTCATGCAGTTTTTTCTCAATATGAGATGCAAAGTCGTATTCACTATTCACCTCTAGATGTTGTATTTTCATAGCCATCATAATTAAACTAGTTGGCATTCTTCCTTGTGCATCAATTCCCAAGACCTGGCATAGTGCAAAATAGGTTCTCTTGAAATATACAGCAAATTCTTCCATAGGAAAAAGCTCAATAGCATTTGATGGAATCTCAATTTTTCTGTTGTTGGCCCCCCTTCTCATATATATTAACAATTCATCTCTCCTAAGTGTTTTCCTTAGGCTTATGTAATCTCATTCACTTCTCTGCAAATCCACTTGAGTGAGAGCTTGCTTTCAACATAAAACAGTCAACAATTGCATTCATGTCTACTATCACCAATGGAAATCCATTTGACATTCTGACTATTTTAGTGGCATGATGGAAATATTGTGCTAGTGCCCTAATCAATTCCACATCCACAAATATAGTGGGCACCACCAACTTTGCCAAATCTAATTTCCATGAATTTCCCACTGGTCCCTCTCCATCCTTTTTTGCATAAAAATACCAAAACAAATCCCACCCAGAGATAGGGATTGTAGCATCCCAACACCCTTCTACTGCGTCTCTGAACATCTTCTTTAGACCCTTACCTATGGACTGAGGCAATACTTCTAGTAGAGATTGTTGAAGTGGTCTTTTCTTGGGAACTACAGGCTCATTACCTTTACTAGCAAACTCAAACCTCTTGGGTGCCATGTTTAATGACTTGAACGGGCTAGGATTTTTCAAAATTCAACTTACTGTACTAGCAACTAAAAAATAGAGTGAAATATACACCAACTTCTAATCAGAGAGTGCAGGAATGAACTTACTTGGTCAATTGCAGTTTGCAGGAAACACACTGAGCTGAGTTGTGTCTTCTCTAAGCTACGTCTGGATTCTCTTAAATGAGAAAATGCCAAGAAATCTTTGAATCTTATTCAGCCAAGGAGTTCATCATATCACCATTACTCTAGTTTGTGCCATGAGATCATGAAATATCAACATTCAATTCCTTTCAAATATTGGCCATTGATTTGATTTGATCTAATGACTGGGTATGCATATCAAGATTTGATAGCAATTCTTGATAACCGTGATCCCACATTGAATGTGCTTGCCATTTATTTCTTTTACCATGTCACCATAAGGCTCTCCTAGACCTATTGCAGGATAGCGGGGGCTTACAGCCACTACACTTCTATTTCATCCTTTACTGCTAGACCGTAAATGCTTAGATTGACCCCTACGGGACCACGAGAAATTATTACCTGATGTCCTTCTATTTACCGCCCACCTGCAAATGTTATGAATGACTGTCGCGGGATGACGGGGTGAAAACCCATTACATTCTCCTCTTGCTTCTCTATTGCGGGCCTCAATTGAAACTGTTGCGAGGATGTGGTAAGTGATACCTCCTGATGTTATTACCACAATATCGCGGGTTACTTTTCAAACCTCCGAGGGATCGTGGGAAGAGACTATCTACACCAAAACACCACCAAGCTACAAGCCTGAGATGAACCGTCCACAGGGTAGTGGTAGCTTCTTCATACCAATCGCTTCCTACTGCCAAGCCACCACCTATTCTTTTATGCTCTACAGGAATGCAGTATGTGCCATATTTCATTCCTCTTGTTCCCACATAACCGCAAAAGATATTCAATTAACCTGCGGGATAGCGGTAATAAACAAAAACACGCATATAGTCAAAAATAGTCAAGATTGTTTCACAATGGCCATGATATATATTCCAGAGACTAGATGTTAGAGCATTTTGGCAAAAGTATAGGTTCCAAGATAAATTGAAGGAAAAGGAGAGCATCAAACTGAATAGGATCAAGCAAATTTAGGGAGGTCCTAATAGGTTTAAAGGTTACAATTTTAGATTTAGTAGGATGTAAAGAAGGATCAAATGAGTGCAATTATGATTATGTTATTGGATTTCAAACTTTGTCAACAAAGATACACTATCAAATTCCTAATGATGAATTGCAAAGAATATTTGTTAAGGGCTTATTACCTACTATCCAAGTTGAGACAATGTACCTAAACAACTATTATTCTTCGATGGATTTGTGTGCAAATATAAGAAACATTGAATTGAAACTTATTAATTCTAATGCACTTAAATATGGATCTCATCCTTTAAATTTTCAATAAGAAAATTTAGTTTTCAAAAGGGTGAAAATAAGCAAGAAAATCAACAAAATGCTCACCATGTTGTTCACTCAAATTGACTTCTTTAAAAGAAAATTTTACCTTATCGCACCATATTTCTTTTTCTTTTTAAATTTATCTATTTATCAACCTTCTCCTATTTGTTGTGAATTTTCAAAAGACCTTAAACAATTTCTTGACCATTTGCACTAGCAACGGTGGCAGTAAAACTCGGGTAATTCTAAAACTACTGTATTAGTATAGAGTCTACAGTGGGAGACCTACATTCTTGCATATTGCGCAATTTTGCCATACCTTTGGTTGAGATGTCAATATAAAATTCTGACATAGTTATAAATCAAGCAAAGGTCAACTGATTCCCTAAAGGAAAAGTTTTTTATCACGAGAGTTGAGTTAAATATTAAAAATTAAGGCTAACAAGAGCTTTAACGTTAATAGGGAAAAATTCAAGCAATTATTATGTGTCCTTGCCTCTGTCAAGGACTAATTTTATGGCAAAAGAGAACAATAGCCCCAAAACAACAATGCATTGAAGCTATCACAAAAATATCAATAAATACAATCAATTATTTCATTAGACCACCTACAATATTGATTCAACAAATTATAAAGATGAAATTGAATAATACAATCTGCATTTGACTTTATGTGCAATAATATAAGCCTTCTAGTCACTTCGCAATGTGAGAAGACTTATAACAAGCAACTATCATTTTATCATTTCTATTTGAAATATTTGCTATAGTCACTGTGCAATGTGAGAAGACTTATAGCAAGCAACTATCATTTTATCATTTCTATATAAAATAAGTGCTATGTCAATGATGACCTTAAACGTCCTTTGGACCAAGTATGGTACATTAACACTGAACTGTCAAAACAATCACTTAATATTTAAAACATAAATATTCAACTCCATTTATCTATTTAAATAACTAACCAATCCAACTGCACAGTTGAAGTGTTTAGGCTTTTAAAGCACGGAGGTCATCAACAACAAACTACCTGTTGAAACATAGACTGATTGTAATGGCAAATGGCTTTACACAAAAATATAATTTACATAATGAAATGTATCTACATAGAATTGAAATAGTCTGTACAAACTGTATGATATAGATACAAAAATTGGAATGCAACTTACAAGAATTGCACCCAGTACTTGCAAGTTCCATTTATCTACTTAAATGCAATCCAATCACTACTAAATTGTTTTGTAAATTTGTGATGTTTAGACAATGCCAGCACAAAATGGGAGAAATCAGGACATTCAGAATTTCTATGGCAGTATAGGCCTCTTCTTTTGTATAAGCAGATCCTGCCGCACACTTAAATTTTGTGAAGTATGCATATTTTCCATCAAATAATACTTCAATTTTGTTTATTTTGATACTCTCCTCTCTTGATATGCCAAAGTCATTGACAACCACAGGTAAATCTCTTTAATCCGTGATAGATGAAATATTCTAAAGAGTGGATAGTTAACCGTGCTGGTTCTTAAATTTCTCTCAGAAATCTTATTAACTTCTTTGTTAATTTCTATGTTATTCTCGGTGTCAGACAATTCAACCGGTTGTAAAGTTGGATGCAAATATTCAGAATCTAAGGTCTTAAGGAAGTTATCCAGTTGGCCACTTTGGTCATCTTCTCTGTCCTTGTTTATTAGAATCTGCCAAAGTGTCCATGTCAGATACAAGTCAGCATAGATAAAGCATATTCATAATGAAATAAACATCATCTAAATGATGATTCTTGTCACTTATTCTCACTCTTAATCCCCTGAATGCAATATATTTCAACTAATAGATGTCATATTAAGGATGCTATAGCTGCTGATTATGCATGTAGATCTCAAGGAAGAAACCCCTAGGTACTTCATCAGTTTGAAAGAAAACCAAACCATTATGCAGATGTTGAAAGTGCGAACTATAAAGCCATGAATCAGGACCTATGCAATTATGCATTCAAAAACATGCATGCAGAGGTGGTCTGGAGTGTAGGAGATACCTCTGCAGAGTAATTTTCAAAGATGTGATAGAAACGTTGCCTGCAGTATTCGTTGAAAAGAAGAGTAAACACAACTAGTGGGATCATCAACCCTGAAGCTAATGGAAATTTCTTTATCCCGAACACTCCCAATGCAATTACTTGTGTCAGGATCATAGAGAATATCGTACCATTATGTACAACTGGCCAATACTGTCCTCCCGTATCATATTTATAACAGTATACATTCAACACCTGTATAATTCATGCAACAATCTCAATCATAAAAGCATTTTGTTTTCAGTAATTTCACCACTTTGCTAGAAAATTACAATGGTATGAAAGATTGCAGGTTTACATAACCTATGTGTAAATAGAAGATTTTTCAAAAAGCAGAATCCCACAAAACCTTTCAGTTGATAGTTTGGTCACTAGGTTCAAAAAAAAAAAAAAAACAGGATGATAGAGAGACTGATGTTTTTAAAACATGTAAAAATTGCATATACCTAACACTCCAAAATATAGAGCACACATTTACATGTAGCATCTGCAATTTATTCCTTACATCTACCTATATTTAAATAGGATACTGTTACATTTAACAATGCAGGAACTGAAAATGCTTGAATTTGTATAGCATCAGTGCCTCATCTGTTATACGAATGGCTCCTTGTTTGTCAGAAGACAAACAGTAAAATCACATGATCTTTTTATGATCTAGATGAACACGGATATGTTGGTGGCACAAAGTAGAGCCACTTGTTATACATCTAACCAAATAATAGCATAAATATTAACTAAATATAGGAAACAGCAATGAACAATCTTGAAAATAGGAGAAGCATATGTTAAACAAATTCATGTGACTGCACATGTAACCAAGTCGAGACAGAAAGTCATAATTTGTAGCTCTCCCCATAAGAATTAAAAGATCGATCACAAATTAGGGCTGTTGGATAGATTCACAAAAATGGAAAGAGTCATACAATGTCAATGATTGAAAAAAAATCCAGAAGATGTCTAGAATAGGAATTTAAAGTTTTTCCAAAATTTTGGTAAGTGTAAGTACACACTGTTTTATGACTGTCAAGACAACTGATTGTCCTCAGGTGGCAGTTTCAAAAATGGCAACAGCGTTTTCAAAACCAACAGGGCAGTTCTGTCAAAGAAGTGGCAGTTTTAACACCATCAGGGCGAATCCAACTGTTGAAAGCGGTGGTTTTGATGACTCAGTCAACAGCAAGGGAAACAAACAGTTGTGACTTTTGATGCTCTAGATTCCAAGAGGAGGCTTCCAATGCACAGGATGTCATGTCCCCATTTTCGAGCTTGGAGAATGAGGAGCTATTTCCAATCTTTAATTTGAAATTTGCATCGAAATTGTCTATGTTTTGGTCGGCCCAAGCTACAAAAAAAGGGGTCGGCCCTTTGAAGAAAAACAAATTCAAATGAATTAATTAAATTTCTAGGTCGGCCAATTCAAAGAGCATCAAGTTTCTAGGTCGGCCAAGTTGAGTCGGCCCTCTTGTGTGAAAAGTTATAATTCATATTTGAAAACGGGTGCCAAAGATGCGAGTTTGGTCGGCTTAAATAAAGAAGTTCAAATCAAACATTTTAAATTGACCTTTGACCACCAATCACTCAAGGTAAGTCAACCAAATGTAGGTGGTCGGCCCTATTCTAAGTCGGCCCTAGTGCGAAATGGTAAAATTCAAATCAGTTTAAGCGCCAAAATTCAAGAAGCGGTCAGCCAAACAAATAAATTAATAAAGTTTCCTTGCTGGTCGGCCAGCTTATGAAGAAAAGGAGATTCTTGTATAAATGGGAGGTTTGATATCATTTTGGAATCATCTTTTGGCTTGTAAAACTTTGCTTTGATCTGCAATTAATTTGCATTCTATTCCAAGGAGGAAAACCCTTGTGAATTACTTTCAATGATAACAATGGCTCTAGAAACCCTAGAAGCCACCAAAGGTATAATTCAGATCTGCCTTCAAAACCCTATCAATTCCACCATGAAATCATGAAATTCCAATGCCAAATCCTTCTTCAAGCTAGCCGTACCATTCTTGCTTTCATATACAAGCCCTAGCAGATGTAACTTGCAAATATGTCACAGAAAGTCCTTCAAATCTACATAAAACTTCAAAACCTAGTGTCAATATGAAACCCTAGCTGATATGATCAATTTCCCTTCAAACCCTAGCTTAAATCCACACCAAAAACCTGGAATTAAATCCAATGATGAATCCTAGATGGATCCACCTCACAAAGTGGAATGGGTTTTTGTCAAAACCACCAAATTCTAAGGGTTTTCATTCTTAGAAGCCTGCTGAAACAAAGTTACAACCAAAGAAAATCTCCAAGTATCAAATGACGAATTCACAATACGATCCAAATGACTCCCAAACACCCATTTTACAACCCACAAGTTGGGTGCCCAAATTCACTTTATTTTATTTTGCTTTCAAATCCACCTCCATAATAATTTTGTTTTTCTTTTTTTTTTCCTCAACTTGGGCGGCCAAAATAAAATAATAAATAATAATATTTTATTATTTTGCCTTTTCACCCTTGAGTGGCCACTTCATGAAATAAATTATAATATTTTAATTAATAAAATATTATATTAATTGTCATTTGTCCTTTTTCCCATTTCTTTTTTTTTCCACTCTCCAAATATAATATTTTAATAAATAAAATATTATTTTATTTTGTCATTTGTTATAATTTTTAATTTCTCTTTATTTTTAAAGTGACTTTCCAACTTTCCAAATCTCCATGTTTAAGTTATTTTCCAACTTCCCATTTTCCAAGCTTGAAGTCACTTTTAGCTCAAAAAGAGAACATTACAAGTCCTCCCACCCCGAGATTGCTTGCCCTCAAGCAATCACATGTGAATGGCTGATTACTTTCACAATATACCAAGATTCCATATCCTTCTTGTATCACCATACATACTCAACATGAAATAAGCAACATCTTCCATCCTAACATCCATAATACTCACACATACTTCCTCAAGCTCTCCATGAATGATCAAGGGCTTAGCCAAATCTGAAACACTTATGTCTCCTTCTTCATGTGTAGGCAAAACGCTAGTGGCTGATCCACTAAGTGAGTGATCAACTATCTCACCAACATCTATGATGTGAGACTTCAATGGGTTCTCTAAAAGAGGTAGCATATGATCCTCATGATGTAAACTATGTGTACAAACAAAATTTTCTGAATCACACCTCTTCTCATGTCCACCTAAATCCTGCTTGCTCACCTCAAAAAGCTTCTCCCTTGTACGTTCTAGTTGATTGCAACATTCCTTGACCTCCTATAGGTGCTATCTTGCTTGGGCAGACAACAACTTTGTCTTCCCTAGCTCTTTGTACCCATCCATCAGACATGTCTTGAGTCTTTTTGACGTCTTCCATGGTATGATGTACAAAATCAGAATTGTTGTGGCTTGAATTTTCAACATTTAACACCGAAAACTTGAGTGCCAACAATGGGAGACTCTTTCACCTCATTTTCCTCATGTGAAGTGGCTGCTATCTCATGAATGTGAGAAGAAATATGACTGCTGTCATACCCTTGTGTGATGTCCTCAAGCATCTCAAACACTTCTTCCTTTGCCGAATGCTCTCCCACAAGTGCAGATCCAATAGATGTTGATTTGTTCAATTCCATGTACTCCTTGCTTGTGGATGCATTAAGTGAATCTTCTTTGCCCAATTGATTTTTGCTCTTCTTTTCTTCTTTTTGTTGTGCAAGTAACACAATGGTTGTCATTAATTATTGCTAGTATTGCATATAAGACTTTATGAAATTACTCATACCATTCATAAACTCTTTCATATGTTGATCAATTCTTTGTGGACTCATACTATTCCTTCTATCACCCATTGTGCTAGTTGTTCCAAAACTTGTTTGTCTTACAAACTGTTGTATGTAGCTGAAACAAACTGATTTGCACGCTAATTTCTACCCTCCAGGCTGGCAAGATGTTTAGCTCTAATACCACTGTAAGATCCTTGTCTTATTCTACCCTAAATTTTCAATTTGTGTGGTTTGACATTTTGTCAAACACTTGTCATTCAATCTGATTTATGAGTGTTTGATTGTTTTATGATGTTTGTTTGAATGAATTTTCAATGCCAAAACATGCACAAATACATAGGAAAGATAGCCAAATATTCACATGAAGAAATATCAATGATTCAACACTCAATTAGGCTTTATTTATTGCTGGTACAGGTCTGATTACACTGATAATCAGGTCTGATACAGCGTATATCAGACTAATTAAACCTACAAGAAATGATGATAAAGCCTATTCAAATTAGAGATTTGACTATAGAGTTTGTTTACAACATACCCGATTGGGTTACACCTCTTCCAAGCACAATATGAAACCTTACATGACAAATAGATGATTGATTTTGATGTTTGTTGTTCACAAAATGATCTGACATGAAAATGCTGATGGAAACAATGTTGGACAACTCCAAATTAGGTCACAAATCTCCTCCAAAGTTTAGCGCTAGGTTCCCAATGTAGCCGCTCAAACCCTAGGTGCCAATGGAATGTTGGATATGACCTCCAATTCTAATTTGTCAAATCTGATTGATTTATATAAATTTTTGATGCAAACAATGACTGAAATCTTCATACAAGTGGCAAGATTCTTCCTCTATGATGAGTGCTAGCCTCCAATGAGTGTTAGAAACCCTAGGTGATGAGTCTAGGAGTAAATCTTCCTCAAACAAGTTTGCAAACTACCTCTACAACCACCCAGATTTGCAAATCACTTTCAATGATAACAATGGCTCTAGAAACCCTAGCGGCCAGCAAAAGTATAATTCAGATCTGCCTTCAAAACCCTATCAATTCCACCATGAAATCATGAAATTCCAATGCCAAATCCTTCTTCAAGCTAGCCGTACCATTCTTGCTTTCATATACAAGCCCTAGCAGCTGTAACCTGCAAATATGTCATAGAAAGTCCTTCAAATCTGCATAAAACTTCAAAGCCTAACTTCAATCCACACCAAAAACCTGCAATTAAATCAAATGATGAATCCTGGATGAATTCACCTCACAAAGTGGAGTGGGTTTTCATTCAAACCACCAAATTCTAAGGGTTTTCGTCCTTAGAAGCCTGCTGAAACAAAGTTACAACCAAAAAAAACTCCAAGTATCAAATGACAAATTCACAATATGATCCAAATGACTCCCAAACACCCATTTTATAACCCACAAGTTGAGTGCCCAAATTCACTTTATTTTATTTTGCTTTCAAGTCCACCTCCATACTAAAATATTATTTTATTTTATTTTTCTTTTTTTTTTCTCAACTTGGGCGACCAAGATAAAACAATAAAATAATAATATTTTATTATTTTGCCTTTTTACCCTTGAGTGGCTACTTCATGAAATAAATTATAATATTTTAATTAATAAAATATTATATTAATTGTCATTTGTCATTTTTCCCATTTTCTCCTTTTTTCCACTCTCCAAATATAATATTTTATTTTGTCATTTGTTTTAATTTTTAATTTCTCTTTATTTTTATAGTGACTTTCCAACTTTCCAAATCTCCATGTTTAAATTATTTTCCAACTTCCCATTTTCCAAGCTTGAAGTCACTTTTAGCTCAAAAGGGGGGCATTACAAAAGACTCCAAGCAATTTATTCAAGCATGATAAAATAGAGGGATGATTCATTAAGGCAAGTATCGATGCAGCATAAAGATACCATTATGCTTATGCCAGCAATTAAACACATAATAAAACATATAATCAAAGACAAAGGTTGCAAGATTGTTATGTCAGGAGAACTTTTTTATTTTATTCAAAATAAATTTATTCATTTTACTGAATTGCTCGTATTCATTAAATGCAATATATATATTAAAGGAATTCAAATCTCTGAAACTTACCTGATTACGATAAATGATGAATCCAAGCGAAAAGTACACAAGAAGAATGGGTAGAATTAAAGGCGCCAACACAGAACAAGTAAAACCAAGAAGCCCAAAAAGTAGCACTTTAGGAATTTCTTGATGGTAAGGAAATGATGGTACACAATCTGCATCTTTAGTACTCTTAGAGGTACATAGTGTACAAACATTTGATATCAACGAAAATAGTTGTAAAAGTTCTGATGATAAACTTGCCCATCCAGATGTCAAAATATAAGTGATGAAGAAAGTTGCCTGCATTAGAAAATACAGCAAATTAGAAAATTCCATATATAATATTGACTCCATATATTTTAAGGATGATTTACATTGATCTCTACACAACTATTAAATCACTACTTGCAAACATGAAAGTCTGTCTCATCAAATGCAAATCACCGGAGAGTGTGATACTTAACATAAATATATCAAATTAAAGTGCAAAAGACAATAGATAGGACACATGAACTTTTTATATGTTTTACATCCCAGATGATTCTCTCTGTCATTTCATGCTGCAATGTTCCTGGTTGAAATTAACAATGTATTACTTTTGCTTGAAATTTCACCATTTGTAAGAAACTGGGTGACTTTACTTTGCCTCTATGACTTCGACCCTGCCCTGCCTGTTTATTCCTGCAGTTTTGATTGGTAACTGTATTTCTACGTCTGTTACAGAAAAGACCATATCTTACTTTCAACAAGGACATAATCTTCCTCTTGAGAAAATTCCAGTCCCAATTCATATGGATAATTTTGTGACTCTAACCATTTAATTATCAAAATTTTACAAATGAAACAACAAAGAAACACTTCTCAATTTGGAAAATTCCTAGTGTTGCCTATCCAAAAACTGACTTGTGCACTCATACGTTGTGTATCATCTCTAAATTCCAATGTTGCCTCTTTTTCACATGCATAGTCTCTCATGTATATATCCTGATTAAATTTTATTCGAGTTTTGTAATTTTTAAACATTGACAAGACAACTACAACAAATTACACATGGGCAGACAAATGTGAGATATAAAACTAAGAAAATATGTTACAATAAGATGCTGAATGTAATACTATTTGTGGATCAGCTTTTCTCTAGCCCTTGAAAGTGACTGAAACACTAACTGATCCTCAGCTCATTGCTTCATTTCTTGTACTGTAAACAAATGCTCATATAAAACCTCAATTCAACCTATTAGAACTATTGCATGTGGTCAAAATAGTAAAGAATCTGTAGAGCTATTGGAATTTCTTACCTGGCGGGGAACTGCTTTTGCAAGTCGGTTGGGTAAATCTTTTGGGTTGGAAAGAATAGTGGTGATCTGGCTGATGACAGATCCTGATAAAACATTTACAAAGAACACATTCCAAACTGTGAAGTAGATCATCTTGGCACATGCACTCTTTTTTTTTCCACTATATGAAACAGACCCTTGAATTGCAGAAAATAACATCATTATGGGTGGAATGATGTACAGAAATAATTGTAGAATAACACTGGGTAAGTATCCAGTTATGAGCTGACTTGCAAACGTCCTGCAGAAAAGAGAGAGGATAAAATAAGGTGATAAAGTAACACTAGGTATTAAAAAGTCAATGTTACTCAAGGTAGATTAAGTCCTAAGGTGGTAAAATAGATAAATGCTCTAGCTTTTGAATTCCTTGAATATTTACAACATAGAATATTTTACACAAGTTTCAAAAGAGGTTAACCATGCCATTACGATTGAACTTCAGATGAGCATAGAACTGATGTACATTCAAGTGGCCACTTTTTTAAGCATTTCCACTATTGCAATCCAAAGGTAGAACACAAATTACAAGGATTCCTTGTGCTTCTTAAAATTTACATGTAACAGTCAATATTGAGGAACTTGACACTCACCCTATAAGGACCAAATGCCATGACATGCATAATAATCATATAATAATTTCATAAAATTTAATCATCAACTCACCTCTTTTTGGAGTTCAATAATGTGAGTATAACTCGTACATAATATAATTATGTTTTTGGTTGCTTAATCCTTATGTACAATTGAAGCTCGTCTTACCCCATCCTAGCTTCTTGGCCTAATTCAGGTTTAGCAAGAATTTTCTGGGACAAGGCCCTCCACAAATTGAAGTATTAAATTGTACCTTTTTTCTTATTTTCAAAGTTTTTGGGACTAATAAGCAAATCCTCAATTATTTGACAAAATGTTTGGCAGATAAATGATCCATAGATGATTTATCTTGGAAAAAATTGAACACGAAAGAGATTATGGAGATTCACATCAAAATGGAACACAACGCCAGAAATTATTTGAGAGCAAAACTCATTTCCCTTCCATAGGGAAGTCAGAGTCAGAAGAACAGTCAATTGTAAAGATGGTTTAGCTTTGGATGATGTTAACACCAAAGATCAAACTAAATTTGGAATCCACAATTTCAATACCAAAGCAGCACATACAATAGGGAATGGACAATGCCAAGCAAGTATCAAAACTAGGTAATTTTGAAAAGAACCATTCCTCACAGTTTCTGTTCTCCAATTCTGAGTGTAACTGTTCATTCGAAGTTGCACAGTTGGATGAATACAATCTCTTCAATCCATGTATATATAGTGTAATTTTACATGTATAGGATAGGAGGCTTCCAATTTTTCATTACTAAATTTGTTTTGGGAAGTACTTTGTACAGTGCAGCTCCTCTTTAACAAAAACTATACAAAAAGATTAAAAAGTTGTTATGTGTGGTTTGCAAAACTGTTTAGAATGTTTAAAATTGTCAATGCACAACAAGATTCAGCTGAGTGAATGGCAGCAAAGAAAAAAAAGGCACAGTGATAGAACCACAAAATTCTATCTAAATTCATGGGCTGCTTTTGACCTTGGCCTCAAAAAAAGACAAAATTGATATCAGAGCATGTTTTTAGATTTATGGAAACTATTTGAACAATTGGCATGGTTTTGAGTCTTTGACTATGGCATTAATGCCAGCAAAAGGAACCCAGTTATTAGAATGGCTGTTGACTGAAAAACAACTGATTCAAACCAAGACAAGTATTAGACCTTCTATGTCCATAATATCCTAATGTCATGAGAAAAGATTTTGTATTTACTTCACCTGCATTAAGACACAAAATCTCTACTGTTTTATGCCACCAACTGTTTGAAATCTTCAGGATAGTGACTATAGAGCCTCCAAACAAATATTTTGCTTGGTTATGTTGATAAAGAATGTATAATTTGCGAGACAACAGTTTTATGATGCTACTCAAGTCATAATCATCCAGCAGAGATATGACCATCATTCTCAAAGAAGAGAATTTTAGCATTGGTTCAAATAATAAATAAGGAAACCTCAATGTTTAGACTTTATTTTTCTTCAGCCTTCTTATAGATGGTGGTCTTTGGTTTGTCATCTTAATTGTCTTGATACTACAGTAATTAAATATGATCTACAATAATAATATGTAAACAATGTTTGCATGTCAACAATCAAGTCCTCAAAATTTACAGGGTCATTGGTATACTTGTCAATTGAGTTCTAATTCAATGCAATCCCTTTATATGATCATACTTAAAAGGCATACACTTTATAACACCAAAGCAAAGAAATGGTTAAACAAAAATAGACACCTGTAGGTTTTATATCATATTTAATCTGATTTTGGAAAAAGAATAATGCTGCCCATCTTTACTTACGTTCTCAGCAATTTTCTGAGGAAAGGAAAATATTTCTGTAACCGGTCCAATTGCGAAAGGCCTTGTACAAATGTGACAGGAATAAGGAATACAAATGAAAGAGCAATAGATCCCAAAAGAACCACAATTTTACGAAACCATAACTGTCTACATGGTATAGAAAGGTTTGACCAATAAACATCTTCAGGCTCAGGTGCCAACTCTGTCATCCACAACATGGGATTTGATGATTGACGAACCTGTGCAGCAACAGCTGCACTAAATCGTGACTTAAAGGAAACAAATGCAGCTGGAAGTTCCTGTAGACAAACGGTGGGAACATCAAATAGAAATATATTACCTTCAGAAAAAATTTTGCTGAATGCTGATAATGCAATGTGGAAGTTAGACTTCCTTGCAATGAGTTATCTTCTAAATAAGTTCAAAAATATTCATTAAAAATATTCATTAAAAATATTATTGGATGGTTATTTATAGATGACAAATCAAAAAATTTTGGAAGGAAAATATTCTTATCTTAAGAATCAAATCTCTAAGTCCTGCATTCTATCATAACTTGCAACAATCATTTAAAAGCAAGCCTTTCATATCATATTCCTAATAACAGGTTCAACTGTGGCATAGTCCAATTTCAATGCATATAAAAAAGAAAAATATGCTTGTAACATTTACTGATATGCTTATTTGGAGAAAACCTTTAAAATATTTTATTATTTACCATCAAGAATGACAAGATGGGTCAGCAAAATTGTTTTTGTTTTAAACATAAATCTTTTGTTGTTAGGCAAGTGCTCTCACCACTAATGCACCTATTAATGCACTAATAATGGAAATGCATGCAATGTTATTCTACATCTGTTTTTCATAATTGAGTTCTAGTGTTGATGCTTGTGTGTTATGCATGCATGGTCCAGCTTTTTCCGGGTTAGCAATGTAGAGAATGGAAATAATCAATATCTAGTGCTGTTGCCAATATTGGCTTAGCATTGTCTATCAATCCACAGCTGGAAGTAGCAAAGTGCAGAAGATGATATGAGACTAATTGGAAGAAGAGGGAAAAGGCTTAAAAATAGAATATACAACTGCAAAGAGGACACTGGAGAATATATTGAGATAATCAATTTTTTTTATTTTATTTAATGCATAAGATACAGTGCACTATCCTACCTTCTTGTCATATTGTAACTGAAATAATCTGGTACCAAGGAGTCAGAGATCTCAAGTGCCACTTGAATGCAAAGGTTAAATTTTGATTAGACATTAGATACTCAATTAAGCGAAACTCATGATGGGCACAAGTAACATAAAGTGCTCATCCTTCCTACTTAAGACAATAGCTTCTATTTATGGATGCAAAGTCTTACAATAGAATGTCACCTAGAATATGTGCTTAATTTCTCGTGTTTGTTTGTTTACCGGCCAAGTAAGTTTATTCTTCATGTTTCTAGTGGTCTTTATCCTAAGTCCTTGGTCATGAAATATGATGCAACCATAGATAGAGAGTCCAATAAAAGACAATCTATATGCACAGCCCAAACACAAAAAACAGAAATACTAACAAAAGTACATAACAGAAGCAGATTTAGAAGACATATGAGATAGCGCAAATCATATTATTATCAAATACTCTAACATGACAAGTCATTACAAAACTCACGACGAGTATATTCGCTGCAATACATGCTCTAACACAACAAGTAATTACAAAGATTAGGATTAAGAATGCTTACTACAATATTATATGCTCGCAGGCCATATGCCCACCCCCACAATTGAGAGTCTAAAAACACTATACTTGGATCTATCTTCTCTATGCTCTCATTCTACTCCTTCAAATGATGCCGAATAAAGTTTATATAGTGAAAGCAAGCAATTAGGATGAAGTGCACCGACTGCAAGGTGGCACAATGCTCTATGCACATAAGCCATGTATAGAGGCTAGAAGAGCTCATTTGGGATGAGAGTGTTGTGTGAAAAGATATATGCATTGAAACTCAATGCAATTCTAATCACAAACCCCCCTAAGACCAATAAGCTTGGGAATGAGTTCAAATGTTGGCATGAAGCTTGTATGTTTGCGGCATTATTCAACGTGCCTTCTTTGGCAAGTTTCATTACTGACCAATAGCTAGTTTTGAGAAGTCACATTGTATCAATGTAGAATCAAACTATGATGATCTTGGATGTCTTCTAGGGCTCTAGAAATGAATTGTGGTGTGTTGATGTTTGTTTTTAGACAAGTCAACAATAGAGTAAAACACTCGAGTATCCCACTCTCTCTTGAATAAAGCTCTTCAAAGGTTGAACTATGTGATCGAGTGAACTAACTCCAAGGTTCCTTATTTATGATTCATGATGGGTTAACTCAGTGATTACATGTGATCTTGCTGATAATCACAAAGGGACTTACATTAGACTTCTTCATCTTTCATTTAGCTTATCTCTCCTTCAATGTGGATGACATATGTACAAGACTTCAATAATGAAAAAAGGCAAAAGATAAGGTTTAAAGAAACTATCTAAGGTCAATGAGGGAATGATGATGTACGAATAGACAAACTCCTTGATAAACCTAACTCCACTTCGCCAAGGATGCCTACAACTACATGAAGTTGGTGCAATCTCCTAAGGTATGCGAATGATTTTCAAATCATGAAGTCTTATACAAGCACCCATTAAATGGCACAGCTTAAACAAGTATCCACAATCGAACTCAAACAAATGAGGCTCAGACTAGCTTTACACAACACTTCACCAGCAATGAATGTTAAAAGCATGAGCTAAGAGTTGATCAATATCCAATACAACATACATTACATCAGTGAGCTCTAATCTATTTTGAAACATCCTTCTATTTCATCAAGATACATAAAACCATGTTATTTCACAAGAGAACACTTAAACACCAAGTGAACTCCAATGTCTTTTGCATTAACCTTGAAAATATTTACAACAATCTCCAAGTCCTCTCAGGAAATTTCGAGAGTCTCTCCCATTCTACTCCTACAAAACTCTCTTACAAATGAGACAACAAGGCCTTTATATAATGTCCAGATTACAATGAATGGCTCAAATTATTTCATGTAGCCAAGGGCTTAGATCATGCCACCTCAACAGGTAGTTACAACAATTTGCTATTTTTAGTATAAAAGAGAGAGGCAATGAAGGCACGTTTTCCAATGTGATAAGGTAAGATGAAATCATTTAAAACATCTTCCACATAGGCATCCCTTTGGCTTCTTTTATTAAATGATACATTGAATGCATTTAAAATGATGTGTACTCGCCACATAGGTACCATTTCAGCATACTTTGTGGATTTCAACTGTTAATTCAATCTATTTTGTGGGGCATATTTCCAAATTGTATCATCTGTATGTGATGTCTTTGATACGATTGCTTAAACTTGTATGCTTGGGAATGTATCTTCAATGATCTTGCCTTGTTCATTGTAGATTGAATATGTATGATACTTGTAGCTCATTTGACTAACTCTGTAATGTTCTTTCTTCTTGTAGGTAAGTCGATGATCTTCCTTGATGCATCTTCATGTAGAGTAGTAGGAGATGATGATGATGATGTGGCTTCCTTCATGTAAAGTAGAAGATCTCTCTTGGACTTGAAGATTGAATGAAACTTGAAGTTAAATAGATGAAGTGCCTAGCTTGATGATATGATGAAGATGAAGTAGTGCACTTAACATGTTGATCTTGAAGTAGCCCTTTGGAGTGTAGATGATAACACCTTCTTTGGATGTGGAGTAAATGACCTCTCAAAGGGACTTTGAAGCTTGATGAATCTTGAAGATTGGGAGAACTTGACTTGAAGCTTGGATGGATGAATGTATTCGAACATGATGCCATTGATGAAGTATACTTGAATTTGATGTGATCTAACATGATGTCATTGATGTTTCCTCTACAATTTGAAGGTGACTCAGGTGCTTGTCCTTCAGCTGATTCCTTGTCTTCATCAACACTCCTCTCAATGATGCAACTTGATGATGATCTTGAAGTGATCTTCCAAGGTGGCTAGCGTGATGCTTCTTCTTGCAATGACAATTTCTTGACTTCACTCCTTGGATGAAGGTGACTCCAGGCACTTGCTCCTTAGGTTTGTTGATGTTCCTACAAGACAACAAAGAGACATTATCAATCACTTTATAACATAGGAAACACTTTAAAAATGTAAATAACCCTCCTTCAAGTCTAGGCACACATATAGGTAAAAAGAGGAGCAAAGTGCGCCTAACACATGATAGCTTCATATTTGTTATTTCAAATGATTTCTCCTTTCAAGGCACCTACTTCAAAAGGTCAATTGATGTGATTCTTCCCAAGGCGCCAATTCAGTTGGTATGAAGGCAAAAAGGCGCCTTAAGTTGAATATAGGCTTACTTCATTCCTTAAGGATCTAAATACTAGTGAAGGTTCAACAAAGGTACCTTAAGACTAGAACTCTTTCAAATTGCTTGATAAATACCCCTTTGAGTTTAGGCGCTCAAACTCATATACCCAAGCATTATACTTCCTAGGCGGAGTTTGATGATCAAAACTACTAGAAGTGGCGCCTATAATACATGAGAGGTTGATAATGCTCTAAGTATGAAATGGCGCCTATCCTCTCTTAGTGATATTGGTCTCCTTAAAGGGCGCACTTGATGGTGATTTAGGTGTAACAGGGTGCCATAGCTCAAGATAAGCAATTCAGCATGTTAACCATCCTTATGAACTTCATGGAAGGTTAAGTTTCTTAAGGTGCTACCTTGTATAAGTTTAGACACTCTCTTCATACTTAGGCGCCATAATAGGTTTACAGAGGAGTGAAAGGGCGCCTAAGGTTCAAGTGGCTTCATACTTGTCATTTTGATGATTCAAGGGGATGGAGAGACCTTAGAATAATCATATCTCTCAAGGCGCCTAAGATGTTAATTCTCCTTGCTTCAAGGCACAATCTGGAGGTTGTCTGAATGATGAAAGGCGCCCGGAATTCTAGGTGGAGTTTTGAGGTAGCACAAGTGGAAAAATGCGCCTAGCTTCCTGGAGCGAATTCGCACCCAGAACTGAAAGTCTAGAGGGTAAGGTATATTGAAAAATATATTTAAGTATAAGTTGAGATAGGTCTCAGATCCACTGGATTTAACATGTAGATTATAGAATTTGGAGGATCCACCAAATTTCAGACTTAGTCAATTTTTTAGTGTTTCAGGATTTCAGGCTACCAGACTTAGTCAATTTCAGGATCATCTCAAACATACATCAGGATTAGGTCTCAGTGTTCATTATTTGGATGGAATTTGATTGAGACTCTTCATTATTGCAAGTTCATATTCCAGGTGAGACTTCCAGGTATTTCATTGCTTCAAGCATCTTCTCTAAGCCAAATTTGGTGATTTCCAACTTGATTTCTCTTCTAGGTGCAATTTGATGATGATTGGAGTGTGAAATTGTGCCTAACACTTAAATAACATCCAATTTCATGCTAAGGCGCCAAAAGGGATAGTCTAATGCATGAAGGGCGCCTCGCTTAAGTTTGCTCATTTTTGACATTTGAAGTTGTTTTACACCCTTGTGAGACTGGATCATCCTTAGGCGCCCATTTTGAGGTTGTTCATCCACACTATTGCCAAGGCGCCTAAATGACAAAAGCGATAAGAAATGGCGCCTAAACTCATTCACTTCAACCTAAGGCGTCCATTTGATGATCATCTGAACATGCAAAGGCGCCTAGATTCTTCCTTCACTTCTTTGTGAAATTTTTTGATGTTTAAGGCCTTTTATATGAATTCCAATCAAGACGCCATCTTTTGGAGTGTTTGAAAGTTGATTTTCCTCTAGGCGCATATTGAAGTCTCCACCTAAGGCACACTTTTGGGTCTCTGCAAGTGGGAAAATGCGCCCAAGGTCTTCAAGCAAATTCGCGCCCAAAACTATAAGTCCCCAAGGTCATGTATATTGAAAAATATTTTTAAGTATAAGAAATTCTTCTTATACCTTAAATATTTTTCAATATACCTTTCAGGATGTTTGAGATAGGTCTCAGATCCACCGGATTTAACATGCAGATTCTAGATTTTTGAGGATCCACCAGATTTCAGACTTAGCCAATTTTCAGGATCTTCAGGATCAAGATACCAGACTTAGTCATTTTCAGGATCTCAAACATCAAGATCAGGTCATCAAGGGACTACAGGACTCAAACACCACTGACTTCATCATGAAATAGCTGTAAGACATCATCAAAAACTTCATGCAAAGCATCAAAACTCAAAAAAAGAGGGGTCCCCATTTGCAATGGGGCAATGTGTGATTAGGTCACAACATGGTGTTTTGGAAATAAATTGCAATGTCACACAGTAAGATCTTCAATTTGCGACTCTGAATGTGTTGAATGCTAACAAGAACCAAAATAAGCCTTTTCGATGAGAGCAACCTTCTACAATGAGAGATGACTAGAACATTATTAGAAACCTAGAAAACAAACAAATACAAGAAAGAAAATATTTTTGGGTGATGCAAAATGGCTTGACCCCTAAGATACTCCTACGTTAGACACCCCAGGTAACAGAATTTTGAGCAAGGTACTAAAAAAATAAGTTAATGAGGGAAGATGCAATGGCCACACCAACCAACCCTCTTCATCTTCAAAAAGCCATGTATCATCCTTTGGTCCCTTTCCCTTCCATCAAACCAAAAACTCCTTGTAATCCTCCTTCCTAGATCTCCTACTCAAGTGCTCATTCAAAATTTGCTCTATCTCATCTCCCAACCTCTCAATGACTCGTTGCCTCAAATTTGGCCCTTGCACTGATGATATATTCTTTTCTACATCCTCAACTTCATGGAACTCATACAAATCGATCACATTGAATACCGGCCAGATATCCAAACCCACTAGTATTTCAATCTCATAAGCATTCTTAGAAATCATGTGCATCACTCTACAAGGGCTAATCTTCTCTAGCTTCAACTTGTTATATGTTCCTCTTGGGAAGCTTTCTTCTCTAGAGTGTGCCATGACTAACTCACCCTCAGAAAAGTCTTCTTTCTGTTGTGCTCATCTGCACTTGCCCTATACATGTTGTAATGTCCCCTTCTAGTAAGCTGAAAATTTTCACTACTTGACACAACTTCAATCTAGTAAAAGAGAACATTAGTAATCTTTTAATCATTTCCTTCAACATATAATCATTAAGACTATAACATATTAGATTATATTCACATTAAGTTCATATATTTGTTTCATCATCATGCATTCAATTTATAAGCACATTCATATATATGTTATTCATTTTTATCATTGGTTTGTGATATGACTTGTGAGGGACTTATGGTAGACTCTTACGTTAACTAGCTCTAGATCACCAAGTATGATTTCATTAAGGAAATAGTTCCATCTCTTACAGAGGCCCAAAGGTTTCACTCACACACGAAGTCCCTCACCATTTGGCTCGTGGGATTTCACTCACACACGGAGTACCTCATCCAGACGAGAGTCACCATCCGTAGAGCAACTCTTACAAGTTCTCCTAGGCCCAAGGATTTCACCCACACACGGGGTTCCTCGCCACTTGGCTCGAGGGACTTACGTCCAGTCGAGAGATACCTACGCTAAAATAAACTATTTCAACTACGTCATACCTTAGAGGTGATAGAGGGGTTAAAGGGAGAGTCTAAGTCAGCTCCAAGCATACCACCAACTTATCTTTTATTTGATTTCATAGATATCATAATTGTTCTTATTATCATTTAACATAAGATGCCTTATATTAGACATCATGGCCTTATATCAAAATTGATCATATATCATTGACATTTATTCATTATATTAGTTTATCCCTATGCAATTCATAGTTTGTTTTAGTGTATTTATCTATCATTTACAACATGCATATATTTATTCTTTTATATATAATAATCTTACCATTTATTTTTACTAATTATAGATTGAACATATTAAATATAAATACTTACTTACCTGTTGTAGCTTACCTGGGATTCCTTGCCTGTGCCGCCGTAATATAATTTTTATTGCATTGCTGTTGTCGTTTATATATTTTATAATATATATTTCACACCCTTTATCTACTATATATATATTATTTATTTTTACTTGAATTATTCCTCCAATTTGCTGCTGATGTACATATCTCTATATATTATATATATCGGATATTCTTTTTATATTTTCCTCCCATCATGTTTTCCTTCTCACAACCTTTATTTATTTCCCTTTCAAGGGATATGTTCGAAGAGGCACGTCTTTTATGCTTGGTGGTAAAAGACATACTTACCCTCTTATAATTTTTATTACTTTATATTAATTCCCTTTTGTGGTAAAACTAGTTCTAACCATACCTAACTCCCTTATCATAAGAGGATAGGTTAAAAGATAATTTGTATTTATATTATATCATTATAATAAATGATATATTATTTATTTTATATTATTTATATTATATCATTTATATCATAATAAATGATATATGATTTATATTATATTATTTATATTTATATTACAATGTAAGATAATAATAATATTTGTATTTACATTATTAGATATATTTATAATATATTATTTATTAATGTGATCGTTGGTGTCAACCAACTTAATTGCTACACTTATAAATATCCTCCTTCGGCCTCCCCTTAATCTTTTTAAAGTACATTATTTATATAATATATATAGTTTAAATAAATACATTTGTTATTAAGTATGGGAGCTCTTTTATTTTATTTTATTCACAAGCATATAATATGGTGGGATAATGTTTTTGTCTTATTAGACTTTTATCTTCATATGATTTTATTTTGAATTTGACCTTTTGTTTAACCGTATTGCTTTGCCTTATTCCAAATTACTTTACTTTCTAAATTACTTTACTTTTTAACTTTAATGGGTAAGACTCTTCGTAATATTTATTTTTATATATAATAATATATCTTATTAATTATTCACATAAATATTATATTAAAATATTTATAATTATAATATATCTAGTTAATTAAATATATATATTTCATATATTTTATAATATTTAAATTATATTAAATTAATAATATTATTTATTAAATAATACATAATAATATATTGTAAATAAATATATTATATATTTAGGAACATGACACATGTTGCTTCTCTCCAACTGCTTCTTTACGTGTGCATGCACCTCCTTCATGTGTTGTATAAAGTCTTCTATATCTGCACTAATGTGTTCTCCATTAGGGACCTTCAACAAGTCTATGACACCTGGGGAGATGTCCCATAAACAATCTAGAAAAGGGTCTTACCTATAGACCAATTCATTCAATTGTTGAACACAAATTCAGCTTGCACCAACAAGGTATCCCACTACACTAATCTATCTCCCATCAAACGTCTTAGAAGATTTCCCAAACTACTACTAACAACCTTTGTTTGACCATCTATCTATGGATGGTATGAAAAACTATAGTTTAACTGTATGCTTGACCTCCTCCACAATGTGTGCCAAAAGTGGCTCAAGAACTTGGTATTCCTGTTTGAGGCGATACTCTGCGGCAACCCATGTAACCTCACTACTTCCTTGAACAAATCTACAATCTTGAAAGCATCATTTGACTCTTGACAAGGAATCAAATGCACCATTTTTTAAAAACATGTCAATAACTGCAAAGATGAATTCATTACCCCTCTAAGTTCATGGTAGTACAAGATCATGCTGCATGGAAAGTTCCTCCAAAGGCTTCCCTGGAATTGGCAATGGCCAGTACAATTCTATAATTCTAGGCAACAGCCTTCGCAATATGTGTAAAGACCCACACTATATTTTTTTTTGGAATTTTTGCAATAAGAAGATAAAAATGCAATCCTCGCACTTTCTGATCACCAAGATGTCAGTGTGGGCAAGGTGAGAGAATACAGTGTTTGGACAAACATCTATCTAAATGAATGCACTACTGAAAGTAAAAGCGGCAAGCCAACCAAAAGCATATAGACGAAAAAGCTAACCTAAATCTACACCTCTTCTGCGGACAAGTATGCTTGAAAATGCAAAGCCAGTAGCAGATTCCTACAAGTCTGATTGAGCCAAATTGGCTAATTGCTAAGAAGACTTGATCAATGCCAAAACGGGCTATGAAATGCAACTAGGTCTAGAAATAAACCACATTGCTACAACACAGAAGGTTTGTCTAGAAATGACTTGCAAATGAATAATCGCTAAATATTAACTGAAAACTGAAGATGGATTATTGTTCAGAATGTTGAAACTGGAAACAAACATAGTACAAACTATACTTTGAACTATACTACCTCCCAACTCTATCACTAAACTCTAAAACTAACTTGTACAGCCCCTTTGTAAACATGTACAGTTTGATTTATGGCATAAGACTTTGTTGTAGGCAGAAAGCAGCGTGTATGGCCTCCAAAATCAATTGTACGGCCCTTCTAACTCACCTCCAAACTATTGTTACACAGCATATGGTATGGATGCCTTGTCTAATATTAGGAATTGCTAAGCGAATGAGTTTTGAGCGCCCAAAATGAAGCGACCCTCAAAACTTCACACACCTCTTGCAATCAACAGTATGAACAATCAGGTATTAGTACAGCCAGCTGGAAAAAAGGTACAGCCAAGAGAAGTACATGAAATCTTTCTTAGCAATTGGTATGACTCCTCCAGTAGGTAGTACGACCCATACCAATACTCAACTCAATCCATTTTTATTATTTTTATCTGCTTCAATTGGTACGACTGAACAATGAGAGTTGTACAACCAAAAATAAAGTGGTTTGACCTCTCTGGAAATCACAAAATAGCAATTGGAATATATATATCAACAAATGAATAATATTCTAAACTCGCAGTTACCGGATACTTCACCCCCTCTCCCTTGGTATGCGTATTGCCATATCAGATACGGATACTCATAGGATACGTCTTGGATACTGTATCCGGTCGTACCAAAAAAACCCTATTTTTTTCCCATGCCGGATATGTGCAAATACGGCATTCTCATGATATTTGTGTCGTATCCCAAAAATATTAATCCTAGAATGTTAAAAATTGCCACAAGCAACTATTCCATGACCTGGCATGTTGATTTCTTGTTGCGGGGAACTACTCCGGAACAGCACACACACGATCATAAATGTCTTTCTACATGATTGTATTTACTCAAATAATCGCATTCATTCTAAAGTTGGAGATATAGTGTCAACAAGCAATAGAGGAAGAGGCAAATTTTATTAATTGGTGATACTTTTTTTAATTTTTGGCTTTTTTGTTTTACTTTACATTGTAAACTTTTATTTATTTATCAAGTTTAATACATTTAACTTTTAATTTAAGTTTAATTTATTAATATATAATATATTTGTTAAATATATATTATTTATATTAAATTTAAATTATTTATTATTATTTATTGCTAATCTATCTATCTATATATATGTTGTATCTAGCCATATCCATATTAGGGGTCTCGAAAAATAGTTGAATCTGTATCCGATACCATTTCCATATCTGATACCGTATTTGTGTCCATGCAATTCTATCTAAACTACTCCAACACTAGAAAACATCAAAAATCTCCATGATCAATCAGAAACTAGAAACCAAACTTCACATAATCAGTTCAAACTACAAAACTTCACTATCAGCACACAAGTGATTCCTAGATGAAATCACACAAACTAGCTAGGAGGGTTTTCATCCCCAAAACTGAATTCACCAAAGGATTTTCATCCTCGAGAAAAATTGAAGAACTCACATTCATTCTTAGAGCAATTAGCTAGTGAATTAGCTAGAAGAAGATATATGAAGATCAAACTCTCTTTTATAACTTTTTCAAGAGAATAAAAAAATATTCTCTTTTTTCTTACTTATCTCCTCGAAAATATAAAAAACATAATAAAGTGTCCAGATGACCACCATTTTGGACCTTGGAGCTATCGACACTTTATCTGCACAACTTAAACACAACATTTTTAATTAATTAAATATAAGTTGTCTTTTAAAATTATAACTCAAAAGCACTTTTGACAACTTAATTTAATTATTTAAATACTTTCCCCTTATTCCACCACCCCATTAGCCTACGAGAAAAATTCGGAAAATAGGCTAAGGACACCAACAACTTACGCTTGAGAAAGAGACATTACAGTCCTCCCTCCCCAAAATTGTTTGTCCTTAAGCAATTGCAATTTTGGATGCTCCAAAATCTACTCTCCTTCCCAAGTAGCATCCTCAACTAGTAGATTCTTTCATTTGATCAAATACTCTTTTAAGCCTCTATTTCTCAATTTACGCTCTCTGAATCAATAACTTCTTCAGGAATTAAAACTAACTTCCCTTCTTCATCCAAGGGAGGTAGCTCAACTGATGAAATAACATTATGGCCAAGTCCCTTCTGTTGTGACCTAATCACACATCGCCCCATTGCAAATGGTGACCCCCCCCCCTTTTTTTTTGAGCTCTGATACTTTGCTGAGTCTTGGATGATGTCTTAGATCTTTTTCATGATGAAGTCAATGGTGTTGGAGTCCTATAGTTCCTTGATGACCTGATCCTGATGTTTGAGATCCTGAAAATGACTAAGTCTAGTAGCCTGATATCCTGAAAATCCTGAAAATTGACTAAGTCTGAAATTTGGTGGCTCCTCCAAATTCTATAATCTGCATGTTAAATCCGGTGGATTCGAGACCTATCTCAAACATCCTGAAAGGCTTCCAACTTATACTTAAATATATTTTTCAATATACCTATCCTCGGGGACTTTCAGTTCTAGGTGCAAATTTGCTCTAGGATCTTAGGCGCGTTTTCCCACCTTTGCCAACCCAAAAGTGCGCCTTAGGTGGAGACTTATATGTGCGCCTACAGGAAAATCAACTTTCAACCACTCCAAAGGATGGCGCCTTGACTGGAATTTATATAAAAGGCCTTAAACATCAAAAAATTTGACAAAGGAGTGATTCAAGAGTCTAGGCGCCTTTTCAGATTCAAATGATTATCAAAATTGCGCCTTAGGTTGAAGTGAAGGAGTTTAGGCGCCCTTCATGCATTAGACTATCCTTTTTGGCGCCTTAGCATGAAAGAAATGTTTAAACTATCTCAAAATTGCGCCTTAGGAAGAAAGAGAATGATATGATGTCATAAAATGGCACCTTAGAGCCTTGCCCATTAACCTCCAAAGTTAGGCGCATCTTTGTGTTAAGACAACCTTATTTTAGCGGCTTGTAGAGAAAGATGCTCTAAGTTGAAGAGAATTGTTGCTTAGGAGGGAAACTATGTTTGGATCTATCAACATTGAAGGTATGGAATAGGATAAGTTCACAAGGCGCATTCTCTTGTTTTTTTATCTAGTTTTGGCGCCTAGGAATGCAGAGGTGCTTGAAGTGATAAAATACCAATCCAAGATCCCATATGAGTTTAGGCGCCCTTTTCTTCAATCCCAAGCTATTTGGGCGCCCAAGTAACAAGTTCAAAACTGCAAGTATGATAAGCGTATTTCCTAGTTCATACCACCCCACATTGGCACCTAGGAAGAATTTACTTGAAACAACCTTTTTGGGTGGACTCCTTGAGCAATAGGATCGTTTTATGCCATCTCCCATTGCTAGAACTTATTGGAATATCAAAACCTAAGTCAAATTGATGCTAGGCGCCTCATTACACCCAGATCATCATCAAGATGCGCCTTTAGGAGATCAATATCACTAAGGAAAACTAGGCGCTATTTCATATCCGGAGCATCATGGATGGATGCCTTGTAAGAGGAGAGTCTAAGAGCATGAAATTAGATGTCCTTTAAGAGTCAAAATCTGAAGAAATAGGTCAATTGAGCTAAGGTGCCTTTGTTTGTCACTCCATACCTCCATGAGCGCCTTGGGAAAGGATACATGAAAGACATCTTAGAGTGGGCGCCTAAAGGAGGGAAGTCATCCTAAGACCTTCACAATTGTTTAAAGCATAAAAAATGACAAGTATAAAGTTTCATGAGGTTGGGCGCACTTTGCCTTAGAGAAAGTATCACAAATCTACATCATTGAGTAAGTTCCAAGAGAGAAAGGCTTACTTTAAGCATGTTTAATCATTCAAAGTCTTAAAAATAACAAATAGAGACTAAATTGAGCTAAGGCACTCTTTCACCTCCATACCAACTAGATTGGCGCCTTGAGAGTATAGGGTTTGCAATCACCTAAATGAGCGCCTAAAGAAGAAATGGTCTCATAGAGATATAAATAGGTGTTGAGAGCCTCAAAAATGGCAAGAAACTAGCTAAGCATGGCTAGGCGCCAATCCATACCTAGATAACTTAGTTTTAGCGCCTTAGCTTAACAAGCATGATTCCTTAAACCTAAATGGGCGCCTAAGGGGAAATTGCATCTAGTGAACCCATTGATTGAGCACCTAGGAGGAAAAGAGAGCTTAAATTTACATCATTGAGTGAGCACTTGAAAAGTTGAGCCATTATAAGTTGATCCAAGTCAATTGAAGTCATAAAATATCAAATACAAGGTTAATTTGGCTTAGGCGCCCTTCATGTAATTTCCCACCATCATGAGCACCTAGATTTAGAGAAGGATTGAATGCTTAAAACATGCTTCTATGTTATGAAATAAAATGCTTATGAAGTAATTGATGTTGTTTCTTTGTTGGTTTTGTAGGAATATGGAGCGTACATTGAGCTAAGGAGTCATCCAAGGAGTCAAGCACTCAAAGTTAACCTTCATGCGAGGAATAAAGTTAAAGGGGAGGTCATTGTAAGAAGAAACATCATCAAGTTCCATATGCTTCATCATCAATGGCATCATGTCAAAGGCATTCATCCATCAAGCTTCAAGACTCTTGAATCTTCAAGTCCAAGAGGGATCATCTACTCTTACATGAAGGAAGCAGCATCATCATCATATACGTTACCCTTCATGAAGTATCATCTAAGAAGATCATCAACTTACCAACAAGAAGAGGAGGAAACATCACAGTGTTAAACAAATGAGCAACATCTATCATACATATCCTACTTACAATGAACAAGGTGAGATCAACAAGATACATCTCAAGTGTTCATCATCAAAAGCAATCACATCAAAGACATCACATTGATGATACAATTTGGGAATATGCCCACAGAGCAAAATGAATAAACAGTTGAAAGTCACAAGTTTGTTGAGGTGGCATCTACGTGGCAAGAACACATCATCATCCAATCATAATTAGCCACACTGCCTGACTACATTCAATGCATCTACAACAAACAAGAAGCCAAAGAGGACATCCATGTGGAAGATTCTCTAAAAGATTCCATCTTATCTTATCTCCTTGGAATGTGTGCCTTCATGGCTTCTCATATGTACTAAAAATAGGAGTTTGTTGTAACTACTTACTGAGGTGGCATGATCTGAGCACTTGGCTACGTGAATTGATCCTAGCCTTTCATTGCAATTTGGACTTCTATATAAAGGTCTTGCTGCCTCATTTGTAAAGATATAGTTCAGTAGTTCATAGATTGTAGGCTAGTAGGAGTAGAATAGAAGAGACTCTCGAAATTCTCTAAGAGGACTTAATATTGTTGTACATATTTCTCACGATTAATGCAAAGACATTGCAACATTATTTGGTGTTAAGTGTTGTCTTGTGGAATAACATGGTTTCTTGTATCTTGATGAAGTGGAGAGACGTTTCAAATTAGATTAGAAATAGATTAGAAGCTCATTGATATAATGTATGTTGTATTGGATATTTGATCAACTCCTAGCTCATGCTTTTAACATTCATCGCCGGTGAAGTGTTGTGTAAAGCTAGTCTGAGCCTCATTTGCTTAAGTTCGATTGTGAATGCTTGTTTGAGCTACGCCATTCAATGGGTGCTTATATAAGCCTTCATGATTTGAAAACCATTCGCGTAACCTTAGAAGATTGCACCAACTTCATGTAGTTGTAGGCATCCTTGGCGAAGTGGAGTTAGGTTAATCGAGGAGTTTGTCTATTCAAGCATCATCATTTACTTCATTGACCTTAGATTAGTTTTTCCTAAACCTTTATCTTTTTCCATTTCTTTATCATTGAGACCTTGTACATACTTCATCCACACTGAAGGAGGAATAAGCTAAGGAAGTATGAAGAAGTCTAATGTAAGTCCCTTTGTGATTATCAGCAAGATCACATGTAATCACTGAGTTAACCCATCATGAATCATAAATAAGGAACCTTGGAGTTACTTCACTGGATCACATAGTTCAGCCTTTGAAGAGCTTTATTCATGAGAGAGTGGGATACTCGAGTGTTCTACTCTATTGTTGACCTGTCTAAAGACAATCATCAACACCTTCTTAAAGTGAGAAACATGAAACACATTATGCACCTTACTATTCCGACAACTCCAACTCATATTCCTCAACTCTCTATTTGACTCTATATGGGCCATAGAAACATGGCTTAAGCTTCTCTGTTACACTCTTTTTGAGAGAGGATTGTTTATAAGGCTGTAATCTCAAGTAGACCATGTCACCAACCTCAAAAGTACGCTCAATCCAGTGCTGATCTACATATAACTTTTGTTGATTTTGAGCATGTTGGAGGTTGTCTTTAAGAGATTTTAGAATATCTTGGCTTTGGTGAAGTAAATCTTTGGCTCTTGGTGCCTCGTTGTCACAAAAAACAAGATCAATGAAACTTGGAGCCTCATAACCATACAAAGCTATAAATGGGGGCATTCGGATGGGAAAATGATAACTGGTGTTGTAGCAATGCTCCCCCAAGTAGAACCATCTAATCCAAGCCTTTTGTTGTCCAGAAACATAGTTTCTCAAATATCCTTCCACCCATTTGTTGACAATCTCAATTTGTCCATCAATTTGAAGGTGGTAACTTGTGCTTGGAGTACGTTCAGCCCCTGAAAAATGAAACAATTCTTGCCAAAACAAACTTAGGAACTTGTCCCTATCACTTACAATATTCTTTGGCAATCCATGAAGTCTAAACACTTCTCTAAAAAACAAATCAGCAACTTGTGGAGCTCTGAAATCTAAGGATATTGCAAAAAAATGTGCAAGTTTTCAAAGTCTATCAACAACAAGAAAGCTACAATCTTTACCTTGAACCTTTGGCAACCTAGTGATGAAGTCCATTAAAATACTTTCCCATTCCTGATTTGGAATGGGTAGGGGCTGCAACAAACCAGCTAGAAAAGTGTGCTCATTTTTGTTTTGTTGACATACTACACATTCTCTAATATGCTTAAGAACATCATCCTTAAGCCCCTTCCATGTGAACCTCTCCCGAATCTACTTGACGGTCTTAAAATACCCTTGGTGACCAGCCAAAGGAGTATCATGAATAGCTCTTGAAAGATTTTCTTTCATCTTGGATAGGGGTACTAAAAAGATTCTTTGCATAGAATCAACTTAACCACCACATACTTGTCATCCTACAAATTACCTTCCAAGATGTTAGTAGTAAAGGTATTCTTAGCATACTCAGAAAAGATTTGTACTTTCCAGTTAGCTGAAATCTCCATCATAGAACATAAAGTGTCTTTTAGACAATGCATCAGCCACTATGTTCTTTTTACCATTTCTGTTGTCTCTCATTGAGATTTTTCTGATTTAAAAACATTTCAAACTATTATGATCAGTATTTACTACAAACTTACCACCAACAAGGTATTGACTAAACTTAGCCAAAGCATGCATAATGGCAAGCATTGTTTTATCATAGATTGAAAATCCCCTCTCAATCCCCTTCAACTTATGGCTCTGAAATGCAATTGGATGCTTCTTTTGCATCAAAACAACACCAATCCCCTCCCTAGAAACATCACATTCAAGTTCAAAAGGAAGAGAGAAGTCCAAGATGGCTAATACAGGGCAAGAACTCATTACTTTCTTGAGCTGATCAAAAGCTTGCTACTCTGTAGTAGACCATGAAAAAGCCCCCTTCGTCAAATCTATTAGTGGGGTAGCCAACTATGAAAATCCTTTCACAAACCTCTTATAGAAGCTGCACAAACCAAAAAAACCTCTCAATTGTGTTAAGGTATTTGGTGGTGGCCAATCCAAGATGGCCTTGATCTTTTCTTGGTCAACTTGCACTCCTTGTGAGCTAGGTCATTAGAGGCTTAGAAACTAGAAAGTTGGCTCAACACACTATTTTATTTGTATTTTTGGCTAGCAATATTATATAATATTTTTATAAAAGCCAAAAATAATGATATTTTAACCAAGGCAAAAATCAAGGGCTTGGAGAATTGAAAGTGGGAAAATAAATAAAAGGTAATTTTTATTTTATTTTTTATTTATTTAATTTTCCTAAGGAAAAGTGATGCCAAGGAGAAAAAGAAAGAAAATAAAATAACAATAAAATATTATTTTACTAGCAAAAATTGGCGCCCAAGGGAGAGGTTAAAAAAATAATTAAAAAATATTATTTTTTCAAGGGAAAATCGGCGCCTAGGAGGAAAAAAGGAAAAAATAATAAAATATTATTATTTTATTGTTTTTATGGTTGACGTCCAAGGTGGATAAGGTGAAAGCATTTAAAAAATATAAATTAAATATTTGATTTTTGGAGGTGGACTTGAAATTGTTTATAATTTATATTTTGGCTAATTGGGTCGCCCTTGGAGAGAAAGTATAAAAAGAGGTCTTTGGCATCATTTTTGACATCTTGATCATATGGTAAACTTGCATTTTGAGTATTTGCTTTTGGCTAGAAGTGTTTTCAATTGTTCAAGGTGGTGTTCCCTTGAATTATTTGTGGTTTGGAGATGTGCCCAATCCATCATGAGAGGTGAATTCATATAGAGTTCGTCATTGTGCTTAACCGGTGAATTTGGTGGTGTTATTGCTTCAATCAAGCTAAGGTTTGACAGGGATATTTGTTTTCAGCTAGCATTGGAGTTTGATATTCAGATTTGGCTTTGATTTTGATATGTTTCATCAATAAATTGATTGGAGAGGGTTTTCAATTGGATCGTTTGTCAAAGGGAGGTGTTTTTGATGATTTCCATCATTCATACATGGTCTGAAATTTGTAACAGCATGTTGTAGTTTGATATCAGCATCAGATCTGAGGAGGTTTTGGCATCTTTGTTGAGGAATCATCATCTATCTGGTCTTCTAACCCTAATTGCTCCATCCTAGGGTCAATCGCTTCACTATTTGAGGAGTTTTGAGGCATGAATAAATGAATTTCAGTCATTAGGGTTTATAAAAGCAGCATACAGGTTTATGACAGCAGCATACAATTACTTTCAGATTGATATATGTTCATTTGACATCATGTATTGACATGGAATTCATCCCAGCATAGGCGATTTGCATATTTGCACTTTTGGAGGTGTTTGTTGGCATATTCCTTCATTGTTTTCAGTCTGAAATTGTATATCAGCTACTCAGAATTTCATATCAGCAAGGTACAATCAAATCTGGGCAAAAATCAGACCTCTACACTTCATGATTTTGTCACCTATATTGTTCCAAAGTGAAGAGAAATCAATCGGGTATGTTTGTACAACATTTGGATGATGTAAACATTTCAAATCTTTAATTTGAAATCATTTATCTTGCTGTTCTAAGTGAAATCAGACTTCTGATTTATAATTTCCAGTCATTAGTTTGTTGTCATTTCATTTCAAATTGGTCCTATATTCCTATTGTTATATGGTGAATGCATCTTTACATTGAAAATTGATAAAACTACACAAATCAAACAAGAAACCCTAATCAGAATTTCAGGACAGCAAAGAAAAAATTTCAGTTAGATAAGACAGGGTTCTTACAATCAAGCTGGAAACTGTTAATGGAAATCAAAACAGACTATATTACTTGCTAATGCTAGCACAATAGTGGTGCCGAAGGACCTTAGCAATGGCTGACTCCATTTAATCATCTCATCGCCTTTAATGGCCACACTTCAAGATGTTGGATGATACAATTGCATTCTGCATAACCTCAAATCTAGTCTGGGTGATACAGACAGTGCTTATTCATCATTTCACTCATATGTTAGAGACAGCAGTTGGAACTATTCATATTGCCTTGTCGTTTCTTTGTTTTTGCCTCTGTTAGTGGCACCTAGATCTGCTTGCAGAGTTGGTGTGCAGAAGAAAAATCATTGATTCATTCTTCTTTGGCCATAGATTTTGTTCCCATTTCTGCAAGAGACAAGGGAGGTAGAGCCTCATCCATGGCTCTCATGGTGCAGGAATACAGTGCTACTGAAAACATACCCTGAATCTTTTGTTTCCAACCTATTTTTGCTCTGAATACTGTTTAGCTATATGACCATACAACTATCAGGCCTCATTATGGCTAACTTTGTTAGTTTTGAAAGTTTCTTTTATTTTTATTTTTAATTTTTTTGCAATCTACCACAGGAAGTTGTGAATGTGTTTTTCAAAACAGATAGTCAAGCCTTATTTATGAATAAATAAAGGTAAAGATCATATTTAGGCCACATCCTAGCCAGCTCACTTCTAGGCACGAGAAACCCCTTGTGGGAGCAAGCGGATTTTTTCACTTAACCTTATATTTGTATTGTTCATATTTTGCACCTCTTGGGTTTCAACCTCATGACCAAGATCAGGAATAAACTAAGCCCTGTCTTCAATTGTCTATTTTGATGGCCAGAATTTCTATAATTGAATTCCAGGCTAAGTTTTCTTGAACTTTTTGAGAAGCCCATTGTGAATCTTATTAGGTAATTAAAAAAAATATTCACATACTAATATAACAAAATATTGGTTCAAAAATGTATTGCATGACACATTTACAAGCTACAAACACAAAGATTCAAAATTGCAGTGAAATTTGAAAATAATATGAAACCTGAGGACTTTGAAAATAATGTTTATATCCTCCACTGTTACAAATATTGGGAACTAAAAACATTCAAGAGTTCAAGAAACATTATTCTCAAATGCATCTTACAGATTGAGATTACATTGATCATACTCCAACAAGATTATTATTAGCTTGTGTGGATAAACAAATAGTCTACTTTCATTGCTATAAAAATATACTGACCTAGATAAGGAAAATGTTGTGTCTTTTGTCTTTTAAAAAAAGATGAAAATGTGCATACCTTTGCCTCTTGAAAATACTCTGAATGTCCATGCCTAGCATTTCGCTCAACATGCTCAAGTTTTTTTGTGTACAAATCTACAGGATCCATATTTGTACTACAAAGGCCTAGACAGCCAACCGGATGTGCTTGTCTGTCCAAATGATGTTTTGATTTAAAGTGCACGATCTTTTTGTATATCTTTTCTGCATCATCCTTACAAAGCATGCTACATTGCATAAGTTCTTTATTTAGGCATATGGCAAGATGTATCTCACTTGAAATAATATACAACAAACAAATCTAAGTGATGGATCTAAGAGTAAGATGAGCATTTCCTTGCCTCATTTAGACAGAAACATGGATCAAATTAATGTAATTACAGAAGAAAAAAAAATCACAGATATAAAATAATAAATTAGACTGAAAACATTTCCTTTCTCATATGCACTCTTTATACATCTTTAACCATGCTTGGAAAAACAATTTTCCATGAAAACATTTTTTTCAATAGAATCAAAGAAGTATAAGCGTCAGACGATATTAATTTTACTATCTTATTTTCCCTTCAATTACATGTCTAAAAGGCAACAGATAGGCCAGGGGATACAAATCACCAATATTCATGCATCATGCCCATGACAAAAATTGAAGCTTTAACAACATGGTGAAAATGGAATTTTATTTACAATTCTGTCAACCTTCAAACTTGTAAGGAAGTGGTTTTAGCTCAGGTTCCTCAACTTTCTGGAAATGACCGAAGATATCTAGCTTGTGTACAGAATACTCTTCAATCTAACCAGGGAATTCCTAATTGCATAATCTTGCAAAAAGTTAATTGCTTCCCCCACCATGTATGAATTATAAAATATTCTTTGAATCTTCAGAAGTCATATTAGAACGATAGCTAGCTTATTAAATTTTATGAATAAGGGTTATCTGCATAACATGCTCATGCTGCACATTAACAGTTGTTATGTGTTGACATTGATTGAAGTGAAACTCTCAGTTCAGCTATATTCACATCCTTGAGTGGATTTTTATCAGATGAAGCTCTTTACAATTCAAGTATGATTTCCAACATCCAAACTTCGAATGGGAAGTACCCAAATCAATTAGTTTTGTACACTTTCCTTCAAGGCAGGTACTTAGCGACTTCCTGGTTCTTACTTCTAAAGACAAGGACATACATTTTTTTACTCCCTTTGTCATTAGATGTAGCAACAACATTTTTCTCCTGTCATATTTTATATAATCTTGGTTTTCGGTTTGGGTGCACACATCATGTCCATCTTTCTACTGTTTTACTCCGGTAATCTCATGTATTGACGACATTTACTTCTGCTAGAGGAGCCAGTCGCTTATGGGTGCTCATGTTGATTGTTATTCCTAAACATAGATTGCAGACTTGACAAGTACTTGTTGAGTTCGCCATTTTTTTGGCGTGGCGAGTAACTTGCCAAAAAACTCAAGAGTTTTCTAACCGCAAGCAAAATGTTGGTGTGAACAGGGGTATTACCTATCTAGTTTCCCCTTTGTAATGTGAACTAGGCACATTATCTAACTAGTCATTAGTTAGGATCTATTCACACCTGTTCACATGTTAAGTTTACTTAAGATATGTCTAGATGTTTCTAGTTGTCATGTGATCTTATCCTATAGTTGGCATCTTATCCTTTAGTTGTCACGTGTCATAGGATTAAGACACTTGTCATTATTCTACTAAGTCCTACCTCTCAACCTTGTCTTTATAAGCAAGGCATATCATGTACATATGTAATTTGCATTCTTTGATAGAATAGAATTATTCTCTCTGTTTGGATCTCTCTTGTGTTTTCATTGAAGCTCCTAGATCTTGGTTGGCTACCTTCATAGCCAACTCTTACATGGTATCAAAGCTATTAGGATTGCTTTTATGTTAGTCTAGTTTTTAGAGATCTAGGATGTAAATTATGGTAGATCTTGAAAAGTTGAGTATGCTCTTCTCTTGCATCATATGATGACCTGGAGAGTAGTAAAACTTGATAGAGATACCAAATTTGAGAGGGTTCTTTTTTGTGGCTTTGTATTGCAGGTTCATTTTGGAGTATGTTGGTGCAAATATGTGCTCACCATTGAGTTCAAGGTGTCCAAGAAAGTCAATTTAGCCTTTTGATTTGTCCAAACTGGACAATCGAGGCAAGATCTACAAGGGTTTGAAGTTGGGAGGTGGTTGCCAGATCTGGAAGGTAGCTGCAATTTTTGAGCATGTTGGGTCAAATCTGACCCTGCCATTGCGTCTAAAAGACCCAAGAACCTAAGGATCGACTGTCAATTTGTCAAAACTAGACACTTTTGCCCCAGGTCATCAGAAATTTTTTTGCCCTCCTCGGTCATACGGACTGTAGAGAATATTCCACAAAATATTCTGCGGAATCTACTTGTGTAGCGACTACGTTAGCGATTCAGGCGCACGATATTATCCTCCAGATAAAACATTTTGTCTACCGAGTAAATTGCTTCTTCTGTGGTTAAATTTATTATTTTTTGGTTTTTCTATGGATTTAAATTACAGAGGGTACTATCGTACCCTGTTGACAGGGTACCCCCTGCATAGGGTACCCACTGGCCTAGTAATTGGGCACCACGTGGTGCCATCTGCACCACCCACGGGCCTGCCAACTCTCCGGTTGCCGTTCAAAAACCGTCAGCAGCATATAAAACCACCGAACTCCGCCTTCGACACTGGTTTCCACCAAGCCACTGCCCAATACTATCCAGAGTTACATGAAACCAACCTAGCCACAAAATATTTGCGGGATATTCTGCTTATTCAGCTTTTAAACTACTTTGCAAATCCCGATAAGCGATTTCCGCCACCAACTAAGTGGTTTCAACATACAAAACAATGGTTTGGTGATTTAATCAGTGGTTTTTGAAAAACTGACGACAGTATCAGAATCCGAGAGTATATTTCGACAAGCCTGAGAATACTCCGTTCATTCACCTGCTGACGTCGGCATGACGTCATCAGCCTTTGGCCCCTATTCTTTACCCCTCTCATTACAATTTTTTATTTGGTAGCTGAACTTTGGAGGCCTATAACTTGGTCATATTAGCTCCGTTTTTTGAGCAATATTTTTTTATTTGGGCCAAACTTTTGCAAGCTTCGCAATGGGACAACTAGATTATGGTTTTGGTGTCTAGTTTTTCTAGAAATTGTAGATCTTCATCGTTGTTGTTGAGCAATTCTCGTTTTTAGAACTTCCAGGGCTCCGTTTGGGCTCATATGGTAACATTTTTTGGTGATTTTTTTTAAAGTGCATAATTTTTTAAGTACTTCTCAGATCTATAAATAGTCCGATCCAATTCTACTCAAAAATTGTACTTTCAGTTATAGCCTAATTTTGGCATTTACATTGTACCAAATCAAAGACCCACTTTGTTGTTTTGGTTTGTGGCAATTGTAATTGCACTAAATATAAAGTGTCGTGATCATACCTTTCTAGGGGTTTTCTCATGATTAAGTGAAAATTGGGAGGTAATCTTGTGAGTGTTGATCTCTAATCATTTGAGGATATCATGGGCTTTTCTATTCATCCTTCTGTGATAAATCTGAATAAGGATAATTGAGTCTTGGCAAAAAAGGCATCCTCACTCATTGTAGGTGGCTCAATCTTTTGCCTTATCTTTATGGACTCATACCTGAACCCAATACACCTCAAAAGAAAATGCATTGGCAAACAATAATGATCATATCATAGGATTGCTTGGTACAACTATTGGTGTTGATATTTTTTGGGAGATCTCAGAGACTGAGTGCCCACACACACTTTGGACCAAGATTTGGGAGATCTATGGAGACCCTCATATCTCTCCATTCCCAAATGATTCTCCTATGGATTGCCTCATACCCATTGATAATGCAAATAGTATACCCTTTGATGATGATACAGAAAAGGAGCTTGAATATCTAGTAGGTCTTGAATGTTGTGATGACACGGACTTCTCTCGCTTCTTTCTCTCCTATCGAGATCATTGCTCCACCATCACCTGTTGCTACTTCAAAGTTCAGAGTTGCTTCTTTGAGATCTTCCAGTAATTCTTTGCAGCAAGATCATTTCAATCTCCCTGATCCACCTCATTGGGATTCCTATCTATCAGACATTGCATCTTTGTTTGTGGAGTCTCACATTTTAGATTTGGAGGACACATTTGAGACGTTATCTCTCCTCTTTGATGGCAATGATGTCATCACATCTTTAGTGTTTTCATATGCAGTTCAGAATTCTTCCTCTCCTAGTTCTAGTTCCTTGATTGGGCATTGCATTCCTGATTTGGAGAAGACATCATTTTCCAGCATGAGCACATTAGAGTTGTATTCTAAGACACACATATTGATTTGGATTCCCTTTTCATTTGGATTGCGGGAGTTGCTCCTACATCCGCCATTGGATTTGTTTCTTCCTAAAGGGAGAAATGTTGTTTGCAGGTAGTGGATTGTATTTTGTCTTCTAGCATTCATTGGCACTCTTGGTTCCCAAAATTACAACCCGAAACTCTAAAACATTTTACAATCATCTAGGCTAGGGGTGTCATCAAAATGATTAAAAAAGGTTTATCAACAAGTTAAGGGTGATTTTGGCCAACTTACAGGAGTGGGTAGACTCCTCTACACTTCAAGCTCAGCTAGGCTTAGGAGGGTAATCCTAGAGGTATCCCTCAATAGGGATTGAGATCAACAAAATATATTATCCCATTTGTGACTTTGTAACAATACTCGGATCGTTGTTTTAATCCCAAACCCTGTCACTGGACTAAAACACACTTGTTACACTTAATAACCTCCCTTTTAAGTTGATGAGAGCAATCCTACAGAATGAGGATGCTAATGGAACTGTAACTGCATTTAAAACTTGATATGTTGTTTTGCTTTTTAATGAGTTTGGGTGATCACAGGCTTTTCAGACTGGTGCCTATCCATTGGGTTGCAGAGTCTCACGTTTATCAAAGGAACATAATTACAAGGAAATGTATGACTGCTTATTTGAAGATTCAAAGCATAAAAATCAATATCAAACCATGAGAATACTTAGTAATCCAACACCATACATCATTCTTCCATATGTAATACTGAAATGACCATTTACAAAGCCTAAAAATGGATTAAGAACTACCACATTCATTCAAATCAAATTTTACAATCATACCACTAAATGTGGCAAGAGAAAACCCTAACTGCAATAGAGGTTTCCTGAAAGAACACTTACATCAGTGGAGAAAAACAATGATTGATATCAAGATTACAATATATTTCACATACACTTCTGATAACTGCCTCCTGAAGAACAGAAACTAATCACTGATTGTTACCCTAACTACCTCTGGATCACTACACCTGTGGAGAAAACTGCCTAAAAATGACCAACCCTTGAAAAGAGTTTCAATCTTGCCTTTTATAGCCTTCACAACTCGGATCTGAGGATGAAATGGGCAGGAAAACCCTCAACAACCCCACCAACTGCAATAAAACATCAAATTCCACCACCCACTTTGCATTAATGGCGATTTGTAATGTCCTCTTTTAGGATAATCCTGACTTCTTAACTTGCATACAATAAAATCACCAAAAAGGGAGATTAGAACTATTAAAGATCACTCAACCAAGATAATATTGACCTCATCTATAATAGCATAATTAATAATGAGAACAATACTATATAACATAAACAATGAGATCAAATCATCATAGCATAATACATATTTAGTTCAATTCATAACACAATTCAATATCGACTACGTTCAAGTCTCAATCCATATTTCCCTTCTATTCCTCAACCATGGATGGAGAATTACTTGTCTAGGGCACGCTAAACCAACTCTATGGCTGGAATTACTCTGCCTCTCCCTAACAAAACCACACCACTCGCTCACAAGTTGGGGAAATAGAAATGACTAGGTATTAGCTTGAACATACTTCAATAAATTATCTCATTTATTCATAGCACATTCTGTATTGGCTATGTTCAAGACTCAATCCTTACTTCCTTTCTAATCCTCAACCAAGGATGGGGAATTACTTGTCTAGGGCGTGATGATACCAACTCGGGATTTACTCTGCCTCTCCCTAACAAAACCACGCCACTCACTCACAGGTTGAAGGCAATAGAAATAGATAGGCCTTGAGTTTGAACATACCAAATATGTTGTGAATACAATCTATATTTCATAGAAAGTTTCATGATGCTTATATATACATGTGTAATGATATTCTTGATTATCTTTCAATTATATACATTTATCCTTACTAAACACATAGCATTCATCATAATAAACATGAGGTTAGATACATCTTACCGAGATAATCCTTGCCTTTGTCCCTTTACCTCTGATTCCTTATCTATTGCTGCTGTCTTCTTTCTAATTTCCAATGTTTTCCCTGATTGTTATTTCCTCATTTTTTATCCTTCAATGTTCTTCTTGCTGATGGCTGATTTGATTTGTTGTCTGCTGTAATACTCAGTGATTTATATCAGATTGGATGACTTCATGAAGCTCGCTGTCCTTATATTATTTATTATATCTCTGTTCTTATAGATTGTTAGATATAACTTTCTTTCTTATATCTTCCCCTGTGTATTTCCATGTGTTTTTCTCCATATATATACCTTTACTTTCTGATAGAGGGACATTCCCCTTAAGAGGGCTGATGACTCTTCAAGGAGTCATGACCCCCGTATTACCCACACGCTGTCCTTAACCAGTCACTAAGCGATTGTTTTAAATAGATTCCAATCACTGCCTTTGTCTCTACTTAATTGCAGCCTTATGCTACCCCTTGTCTTACGCGTAAGTCTCCCCAAATCGTTGTCTTACTTAATAGATTCGCTGCACTAAAAATATATATTCTTTAATCACTTTTTTTAATTAAGATTCCTACCATGGTATGAATCGTGGCCATAGTGCCTATTGTATTTGTAATAATATTTGATTAATATTTATTATATTATATTATATTATTATTATATAATAATAATGTTTATTGATGATTATAATTTTATTATTATATAATAATAATTATATTGATAATTGTATTTATATTATTATATAATAATATTTAATATTTATATTTATCTACATATATATTTATAATTATAATAATATTTAATTATTAATATTTATATTTATATTAATAATTATATTTGTTATTTATATTTAATAATAATTTAATTATAAATTAATATATTATTAGAATATTTATAGAATAATATTATTTAATATTGTTTATTAAATATTATATATGTATACGTAATTGTCCACATTCCTTGAAAGCAACTTTTGTCTTTTATCAAGGTGTTTAAATCTTTAATTTAGACAATGCCTTAATATTGGGACATCACACGATCTGGGGAGTAGTTGGTGCGTTTTTGGGCCTTCAACGGGTGTTTGAACCTTGGCGGGACTTTGGACCATAGGAGGACATTTGGATTTTGGACCAAGACCAAAAATCCCATCAGGTCTTGAAGTCCCAATGGAACCTTTTTCATTATATTGCACACGAGTCCGGGGGGAAGCAAGGATCAGGTTAGCAGGAGGAATTGGCACTTCCGGAACTTTTGGAAAAAGTCCAAAAGTGTTGGCGGGTCCCAAAAGGACCGAAAGTGGCAAAGGTCAAAGTTGAAAGTTTGACCCGAAACTGCATAAGATACTTAGCCCTTTCCTAAAAATTACTCAAAATTTATTGAAAAATTCGATCATTTGCACCTCCAAATTGGCCTTGAAAATTGAGGGGGTCCGAGAAGATTTCTGTCCAAGAACAAGAATCCCATCAGGTCCAGAAGTCCCGAAATGCACTCAGGTCCCGAAACTAACTTCTGTATTTGAAGGTCCTCTTTTGCTAGCGGGTCTCGGGGTTGTAAAGGGACGAGGGATTCGGGGTCGCGGAAGAATTTGGAACTTTTGGAGCTTTTGGAAGAAGTCCAAAAGTATCGGCAGGGCCCGAAGTCCCAAAATCAACTCAGGTCCCAAAAATGCTTCAAGGCCCAAAATTGAAGTATGACTTGAAACTGCACGAAGAATCCATCAACAACCCCAAAAATTACCTCAAAAATTCACTTATTTGCCCCTTCAATATTGTCGTGAAAGATCAGGGGGTCCCGAGAAGATTTTGGACCTTTGGCGGGTTGCGAGGTTGCAAAGGGATTCTGGACTAGGACCAAAAGTCCGATCGGGCCCCAAAGTCCCGCCAAGACCTTCTAACCATGCTGCGGGGGCCTACAGAAAGCGGGGACCAAATCTGCGGGAGGACTTAGGACTTTTGGACCTTTTGGGAAAAGTCCAAAAATTCCCCTGGAGGGATTTCAGTTAGCCAAATTTTCTAAGGGAAACTTGGGGATTTTACTTATAACTTTTTGAAGGGAACCAATTTAAAATAGTCTCAGATCGAGTATAATTGATGGGTTTTTAAGGAAGAAAGGCACAATTAAGACTTTTGATGGATTTAGGGAAAAAATTGCATGTTTGGGAACTTGGCAAAATTTTGCAAATACTTGGCTTGAAAACCTAGGTGCCAACATTGGCTCTGGTTGGGGAAATGTGCCAAGCAGTGGCACAGTGAGAATCACAGGACTCTAGGGCAAACCAAAAGACAACAAAAACAACACAGCGAGAGCGGAAACACAAACACCATCAAGACCAACAATGTTCAAGACTACTCAATGTCAAAATATAACAAATATAAAAAGATTTCATCACAAAATTTTGAAGGACCATATTACTTACAAGAAATAAAATTTCAAATGTTGTCCATGAACAAGCAGCTCCCACAGTTCTTCCACATTTCTGATGTAAAAGGTGTCTTGGCCAGCCTTTTCATCAATCTAATATGGGCCTATCCATAGCGGTTCAAACTTACCATGCTTGCCCTTGTCCTCTAATTTAGCAATCCAGAGGAGAACCAAATCACCGATCTGAACACCTTTGAACTGTTCTCTTGTTGAACAAATGCTCAACCTTTTGTTGTTGTAGCAAATTTTTATCAAGTGCCACCCTTCTAGCTTCATCCAATTCTATCAACTCATGCATCCTTAATGTCAAAGCATCATCCTGATCTCCTATTTGTTGCAGCAGTTGATACACAAGCAGTTCTAATGACATTGGCATTTTGGCCTCTAACCCGTCTATTAGCTCAAAAGGACTTTTGCCTGTAGCATGTTTATATGTGATCCTATCAGTCCAAACTGCATATTTTAGCTTGTCATCCCACCTTTTCTTGTTCAAATCTAGAGTCCTCTTCAAAATTGTCACGAGGCTCTTATTGTTGGACTCAGCTTGTCCATTACTCTATGGATGGTATGGTGATGAATGAATCAGCTTTATCCCATATTTGGAACACATACCTACAATGTCTTGAGATATGAAGCATATGGCATTGTTTGCAACAATTCTAGATGGTACGTCAAATATAGTTATCACATTGTTCAAAAGGAACTCAATCACTACCTTGGACGTGGCATTGCGAGTTGGAACAGCCTCAACCCATTTTGTAAAATAATCAATCGCCACCAATATCCATCTATATCCATTACTTGATCTTTCTTCAATTTCCCCTATGAAATCAATGCCCCATTGTTGAAATGGTGCTTCAATGGTAACATTCATAAGGGGAAGAGCACCTTGAAATTTTTACCTGCAAACCTTTGACAGGCATCACATTTTCTGATTTGTTTTACAACATCCTTGAAGAGGCTTGGCAACCAAAAACCTGCCCTGATAATCTTATGTGTTGTGGTTTTAGCATGGAAGTGCCCGCCACATATTCCTTGGTGATATTCCTAATGATTTCCTCAGATTGTTGCTGGTCTAAACACTTCAACAACAGTCCCTCATGATTCCTCCACATTAGGACACCTTGAATTAAAACATATTTCTGAGACTAGAGCTTAAGTGTTCTTTGCTAAGAATTCATACTTGAAGGACAATGCATGTTGACAAGATAGAAAATGATGTCCTTGTACCATGGATCATTTTCAACGTACATACATCAGCATATGGAACAACATCTACCTCATTAATTTCAGCTGCCTCTAAGTTGGAATTAGCCATCAACTTAGCTAAATCCTAGCCTCTAATCAGTTTGGTAACTTGCACCTCAATGTCATACTCTTGGATGCTGTTGATCCATCTGCATCTTCTCCCAGAAACTTCCTGCTGCATGAAAATATCTTTCACAACTGAATGGGGCACATATGCAATTGTCTTTGCACCCATAAGATATGGCCTGAAGTTTTTTACTGCCTTAACCAAAGCATATGCATGCTTTTCCATATTTGAATAATTCAATTCAGCAACCTGCAAGGACTTGCTAGAGAATCCTATCGGCTGGTCAAATCCATCCACGTTCTTTTGCAATAAGACAACAGCAACAATGTAGTATGAAGCAAAAGAGAAGAGTTGAAAAGGTTTGGAGTAGTCTGGACTTACTAACACTGGTGCATCCTTGAGAGCCTCCTTTATGTCAATAAAAGCTTTAGCTGGTTCCTTTCCCCATGAGATAGACTGCCCCTTTTTTAGCATCTTAGATATTGCCTTGGTCTTCTCAGCAAAGTTAGGGACAAAACGCCTCACGAAGTTAATTTGTCTAAAGAAAGATTGGACACCCTTGACTGATTTAGGCTGTGGGATAAGGTCAATGGCCTTAACTCTTTCAAGATCTATTCTAACCCCATCCCTTGACACAATATGTCCTAGCAACTTTTCTTCTTCTACTCCAAATTAACATTTTTTGGGATTCAAAGAGATCCCATACTCCAAACATCTTTTAAAGATCAATTCCAAATGCTTGAAATGATCTTTCCTGTCTTTGGAGAATGCAGTGAGATCATCTTGGTATACTACCATGATTTCATCAATGAGGCCTACAAAGGCAACACCAATTGCTCTCTGAAACGTTGATCCTACAATTTTGAACCCGAATGGCATCCTCAAATAGACATTGGTTCCCCAAGGAGTAGTGAATGTTGTCTTCTATTGTTCAAACTCCTTGACCAACACCTGATTATAGCCTGAGAATCCATCCATCATAGACATCAATTCTGAACCAACAACCCTTTGCAAAAGATGATCCATACTTGGAAAAGAATAGTTGTCCTTAAGGGATTTGATGTTCAAGTTTCTGAAATCTACACACAATCTAATCTCCCTGTTCTTTTTTCTCACTGGGACGAGATTAGATACCCAATCAGAATGTCTGATTGGTTTTATAATACCTCCCTCTTTCATCTTTAACAATTATTTTTGCATCTTGGGAGCCATGGTGGGGTTTATAAGTATTTGCTTCTGCTTAAAGGGTTTTACATCAAACTAAAGAGGAATAGTATGTTGAAATAAATCCTCCATTTATGCCTTCAACTCATCATAGGGCCATGCAAAACATTTTTTGAATTTTCTTAATAAAACAATTAGCATTTGTTTTTCATGGGGTTTGAGTTGCTTACCAATGTAAACCATCCTAGGTGCCTCCTAGGTGCCAAGGTTAACACCTTCAATGTTGTCCTCTTCAACTTGTTTACCTTTGCTTTTCCACTAGTCAGCATTATCAAAAATTCTTTCAAGTGCAACCAAACCCATGAGAATAGCATTTGTCTTCAGCTGTACCACTTCATTCCCAAACAATGTTTCCTTGCCATCTTCTACCTCTATGATAGGTTGCCAATCAATTAACTAATTGTCAAACTCATCCAGACAATTAAGGAAACTGAAAATCTGATTGTTGCCATTGAAAACTTGCCAACTGTATATGTTATCAGGGATTGTTGGCCTTGTAAGCACTTCCACGGCATAATGGCGATAAGGAAATTTTGACTAAGGGTCTAATTTTGAAGCAGCTACAACCAAGGAATCTGCCTTCTCATTTTCAACTCTTTCAACCCATTCAATGCCAATACAATCAAACAGTTCTATAGTGTCCCACACTGCGTTCCTGTATGCCCTTAACCTGTTGTCCTTAGCAGCAAAAATATTTCTAATCTGTCGCACAATTAACTCTGAGTCACCATGTATCTTCAAGCACTTGACTCCATGCTTATGAGCATCATTTAAGCCTAACAACAATGCCTCATACTCAGCTATGTTGTTAGTGCACTGAAAATCAAATCTGAAAGATATCCCGAACTATTTTCCATCCGGTGCTATTAGAACAATACCAACACCTGAGCCATCCTTAGACAAGCACCATCAAAGTACAATGTCCATAACATATTTTCATTATGCACAGGAGCAACAATCTGTGGCAGATCAGCACACAATTTATGTTCATTGTCATCACAAAACCCCTTGAAACAATCAACATCAGTATCAAAGAAGTTCACTTCTTGGGTTTTGTAACAGTCCTCTATGTTTTGGTCTTCTACCTTCTTCTCCCTGTGAACCATCACCTCAAGACCATGGACTGGAATGGTGACATATGATAAATCTATCTGTATACTTCCACCCATGGAAGCTGCCCACTTCCTAGATAATAACATACCCCATTTAGCAGGGCAGTCCACAATAATTATATCCATCAAAAAGGACTTGTCAGGATATGCAGCTAGCTGGACACCAACATCATTGACAAGACCAATCACATTTACTTCCCTAGAATCAATAGCAAAACATTTACCAAAAGACTTGGACACCTTCAACCCCAAATCATTCAAGATTTCAAGTGGCATGACATAGCTAGATGCTCTAGAATCAAGCATGCAATTACGTAGCAGCCATCCATTTATGATCAATGTGGTGTAGAAAGGATCCACACCCATCCAGCTATTCACCATAGATGACCCTAAATAAACCGCAACTATTTCATCATCTTTAGAAGGAGCAACAATGGGTTGTATAGATGCACTGGAGGCTGTGATAAATGAGACAACCCTATCCCTTTGCTCAAGAATCCTAAGAGCTTCCCCTAATGGCATTGAAATTCTTATCTGACTCAATATATGGGCCATGTCAATGGGATGATATGGATGTAAAGGGGTGTCATAGGGTATTGTGACATTTGCATCAGGAATATAAGGTATTAATTGACTGAAAGAAATATCCATACCTTTCACCTTCTTCTTCTTGTCTTTGTCCTTTTGTTGTTCACTTAATGCTTTAGGTTGGCTCTCTTTGTCATCACCTTTTCGCTTGTGAATATCAATAACAGGTACAGTAACTGGTTGGACCACGTGTGCTGGAACCCTTCGTACATATTTCTTTTTGGTGGATGCCGGTTGCATTGGAATTTTCTTCTCTTCGGGCACATTCTTCTTCGGAGCATTGTTGTCCTTTTTCTCTACATTTACCATTTTCTTTTCTTTATCACCATCTAATGCACCATGTCTTACTTCTACAGGAGAGTTCTGCATAGGCATTTGCCTATTCCTCAGCTGATAACCCCCTTGAACCTACATAATGGCTGCATCAGTCAAAGCTTTCAAATCTTTCTCGAAAGGTCAAGACTGCTTGTACTTTTTCTGTATAAGATCCCTCAAGTGCCCGAAATCATGAGTTGGCTGTTGATATCTCTTTGGACCGGAATCATATTGGAAAATATGATCATCCTCTTCATAGCTATCATAATTGACATCCTCACCCATCTGCTCATATCCATTGGTGTCAAACTGGTTTATCTCATCCTCTTCATAATACTCAGCTGCACCCTCTTCGTATGGAAACTCCTCATCTCTACTCATTGAATGAGCCATGGCACAATTAGTTGGGTCATGGGGAAGGAAGCATCCCTGGCACCATGAAGATGTATCTTGAAATTCGATTTGATCTTTTCTCAATGGATCAGGTGTGTCTCTTTCTGGCTGCTTGAAACTGGCTTGTCTAGGGGCAACTTGTCTATCATTTTGTTGATGTGGCCTTTTAGACCAATCTGTGTTGTAAGGTTTGTTATGCAATCTTTGACCTTCGTTGAAATGTGTTGCAGCACCCTGAGGTGGCAACCCTTTCTCATTTCATGCTATCTTATAAGACATCTTTCATGACTCCCATAAGTTTGTCCAATTTATCTTCAGTTGTAAGGGGCTTGTTGAAACTTGCTTTGTCTGGCTGGGAATCTTCACATCAAACCTCTTCACATGATTGTTGGAAGCTCTCATATTACTTTTTATGTTTATGGCTACAGCATAAGCCTCTCTCAGCGTTTGAGGACTTGTGCCGCTCAAGCAATACCCTATCTTCGAATCAAATGCACCACAGTACAGCACTAAGCACCTTGATTCATTAGGTCTGAGATTAGTAGGTACCTTTCTCATTGTCATGATAAATCTGTTGTTGAAGTTTGCAACAGTCTCATTGATTCGTTTCTTAATTGTAGTGAGCTCGTGGATGGCAAACGTGGGGTCAATCCTATTGTTGGGACCCAAAATAGCTACAACCCTAAATCCTAAAACATTCCTAAATTACATAGGCCAGGGATAGTCGTTCTGGGTGATAGAAAGAGGTTCATCAACAAATTTAGGTCGATTTTGGCCAACTAACAGGAGTGGGTAGGCTCCTCTACACTTTGAGCTTAGCTTAGATTCAGGAGGGATATTCTAAGGGGGTATACCTGAATAGATATTGACTTGAACACCAGATGAACTAAAAATGAAAGGACAACCAAACCCTAATGGTCTTCTAGGCCCCAAAGATTGTCATTGGACCTGGAACAACTGGTTGTCACTAATAACCCCTATATAGTTGATGATAAGGCACTCCCATTAACAATGGAAAGTGCAGGTATGCTTGTCTAGTCTATAAAGAGTTAATACTTCAAAGACTCTTACAATATTTCCCATTCAACACAGAACCGCAACAACGCACACAAACTAACTACTAACTTCACAAATAATGAGTTTTTTTTTAATTTTTAAAGAGTGTGGGTGATCAAACACTTCAGACCAATGTATAATATAATGGGTTACAGAGTCCACGGTTTAGCAGAAGGAAGAAAACAACAAAAGAAATGAAATACGCACTTTCTAGATACCCAAATGCAAGAAAGATGTCTATCAAAGAAGAAAATACTTAGTAATCCTTTGTCTACATATAATCATTCATCTATAACCATATAAGAGATCATTACACAGCATGTAATGTTTTAAGAATTTGTCTGATACATTTGATAAATAGTTACAGTCATACCACAAAGTGTGGGAAGAGGAAACCTAGCTGACCTTAGGACTTCCTTGAAAAATTATAGAAGTAGTAGAAATTCAAACAATGATAACTGAAATCCATTTGAAAAACCTTTCACAACCTGTGTCTTATCCGCTGGAGAACTGTAACTTTTCTGCTCTTTGGAACCCTAGAGAGCTCTGTACTTAATCACCGGAAAAATGGACAAGAGATCTGATCTTGCCTTTATAGCCATCCTAAGTCGGTCTAAGAAAGATCTAGGCGCCAAAATCTTCAACAACCATCTTTACTACAAATAAAATCTTCAACAACCGCCTTAACTGCATTTGTCTTGATGTCAGCCAGTCACTTCATATTGACGGAGCTCTTGTAAGTGGTTGGAACGCTCCCAGGTAGTTGGAGTTGGAAACCCACTACCTTTGTTTCTTTGTCGGATTCAGGGCTTTCGGTGTTCGCCACAAGCCTCTGCATTTTTTTGCTTTTGTTCGCCCTGTTGGCGATCCTCAGCTTTTCCGAACTGAGCCTTCGCCATTCCTTTTGTTTTATCAACAATAACCCCATTTGGCGAACTTCTCTTTTCATCTCCTTCGCCCTTGGCTCCTTCTCTGTCAACAAATCTTTTATTTGGCAAACTAAGCCATTCGTCATTGTTTTCACCACTCGCTTTATCGGCAATTTTTTGTATTCATGAACTTTTCTTTGGCGCCCAGTGTTAGGGTTCAAGCAAATCGAAGCAATAAAAACTAACAATTATATGCAGATTAAATAACCCAAATATAACAGTGAAGAATAACACAAAAGAGATCAACATAGAAATTTAATGTGGTTCACCCATTATGGGCTACATCCATAGAAACTCAACCATCTAATGATTTTATTATCCAGTGCATAACAGATTACAATCTCACGAATTCCATATGGCAACATACATCCCAGCCACTTATAACAAGTTTTTTGGAAGCTTCTAGAATTAGGGTTTTACAAAGTCGTTTTTAATTTGTCGGTTAACAAAAAATTAATAACCGACCCCGAACATGCAAAAAAGGGGGAAAAAAAATTGGGGGGCTAGCGCCCCTGAACCCCTGCTCGGGGCCCGACCCGGCCTCGAACCCCGGCAAGGATACGTTACGAGTGTACAGTAATTGCATGATCAGTCGCCACATACCAACAATCTCCCACTTGGAGACTGATCCTGGACGACACCACTACACTTGTAGCTCCCATTGGATTACAGGTCTGGCCGGTTTCTTATGTCCACCATTATCAGTCGTGAAGGCCAACGGAAACTGATGAGGAAATCAATTTCTCCTATGTAACTGCCTTTGTAAACATATCTGCAGGATTCTCGCTTCTCGCTTGTGTGAATTTTCTCCAGCTTCAACTGTCCATCCTCCAAAACTGACCGGATGAAGTGGTATCTGAGCTGTATGTGCTTAATTTTTGAATGTAGAGCTGAATTCTTAGCAAGATGAATGACACTTTGGCTATCAGTGTATAAAGGGCTATCTTCTTGTCGTTGTCCCAATTCCTCCAGAAAATGTTGTAACCAAATCATCTCCTTGCTAGCTTTCATAGCAGCAACATACTCAACTTCAGTAGTTGAAAGCGCAACAACCTTTTGCAGCCTTGAAATCCAACTGACTGCAGTACCTCCTACAGTAAAAACATACACTGTAGTACTCCTACTATCAATATCACCTGCCAGATCAAAGTCAACATATCCTTTTAAAGAAAAATTTGTTCCTCCAAAACATAGTTTCTTTGAAGTAGTACCTCTCAAATATTGGAGATTCCATTTTACTGCATGCAAATTTTCCATTACTGGATTGCTCATATACCTACTCGCAACTCCCACTGCATGTGCAATATCTACCCTTGGGCATGCTATTGCATACATCAAGCTATAAACTGATGATGCATATGGTATCGTAGACATTTTGTCTTCCTCTTATGTCTTTGGACACATCTCCTTAGTCAACTTAAAATGACTAGGCAAAGGTGTACTAACTGCTTTAGCATTCTGCATGTTAAACATTTTCAACACCTTCTCTACATACTCACTTTGAGATAAAAATAATTTTCTGTTTGTCCTGTCCCATGTGATCCTCATACCAAGGATTTGTTTTGTTGCACCCAAATCCTTCATAGCAAATGAATTTGCTAATTTCTTCTTAAGTTCATTAATATGTTGCATGTTAGAACCAGCAACAAGCATGTCATCAACATAAAGCAACAGGATAATATAGCTGCCATTACCCAATTTCTTAAAATAAACACAATAATCAGAATGACATCTTTTGTAACCTTGTTCAGACATAAAACTATCAAATTTCAAATACCATTGCCAAGGTGCTTGCTTTAGGCCATACAAACTCTTCTTTAACATGCACACAAATTCCTCCTTACCCTTGACCTCATATCTCTGTGGTTGCTGCATGTATATTTCCTCTTCCAAATCCCCATGGAGAAATGTTGTTTTCACATCTAGCTGTTCAAGATGCAAGTCTTCCACAGCCACAAGACTTAGAATAGTTCTAATAGAAGTCATCTTTACAACCAGAGAAAATATTTCATCAAAATCTATACCTTTTTTCTGTGCAAAACCTTTTACCATGAGTCTGGCCTTATATCTTTTCTTGCCTCATCTTCTTCCTTCAACCTGTAAACCCATTTATTTGGCAATGCTCTTTTACCTGCAAGCAATTGGACTAAGTCCTAAGTCTGATTCTGCAGCAAGGAATCCATTTCCTCTTTCATGTCTAGCTCCCACTACTCTTTGGTATCTACTTGCATTGCTTCTTCATAACCTTCAGGGTCACCAGAATCAGTTAATAATATAGAATATAATGATGGAGAAAATCTTTCTGGAGGTCTAGTTATCCTTGTAGAACATTTAACACTTGTAGGAGTCTGTGGGATAACTTGTTGCTAAGCATAAAGTACCACTGGCATTTTATTTTCTGGAATCTTATCCAACACCACATATTCCTTTTTGCCCTGTTCATACTTCTTTTCCTACAGTTGAACCTTATACATGACCTCATTGAATATAACATCTCTGCTCCTAATAATTTTATGATTTTCATAATCCCATAACCGATAACCAAATTCATCTACTCCATATCCAATGAAGGTACATTTTTTAGACTTAGCCTCAAGCTTGGTTCTATTTTCAATATCAACATGGACAAAAGCTTCACAACCAAAGGTTTTTAGAAATGATTAGTTTACCTTTTTACCCATCCATGCCTCCTCTGGAATGCCACCATCCAAAGGATTTGAAGGTTCGTTGCTTATTAAATAAACAACGATATGTACAGCATCTGCCCAAAAGTGTAAGGGTAGTCCAGCATTCAATCTCATGCTCCTTGCAAGCTCCATAATGGTCCAATTCATCCTCTCAGACACACCATTTTCTTGTGGGGTTCCAGGAACCATTTTTTGCCTACGGATTCCATTATATGAACAGTAATTCTCAAATTCTTTGTTGCAATACTCGCCTCCATGATCAGATCTGAGACACTTCAACTTTTTTCCTGTCTCATTCTCAACCAAAGCTTTCCACCTTTCAAAAGTTTCAAATACTTCTGATTTTTGTTTTAGGAAATACACCCATGTTTTCCTAGTTGCATCATCAATAAAAGTAAACTTATTCTACCTTTTTGGCTTGTTCATGCTTCTTTTTCTGTCGCTGATCCTATGGAAAATATTCTAAGGGAGAAACCATTTTTTGACCAAGGCAAAAAACATAAAAACCAAACTTTGAACAAGCATAACTTCTTCATTTCAAGGAATTTTGAGATGGTTCAAAAGGCAAAGTTGTTCATAATTCAATTCTCTATCCAATGGTAACATTTGCTAAGAAATTTGCACAAGATTTTTGGATTTTTGGGGGCAAAAAGGGCACTTTGAGGACTGATTTTTCAAGTCCCAACACTTGTCTCCATACTGCATTCTGAACACTCATGAATTCTTCCCAAGAGTCAATATTGTTATCAAGGAGAGCCTTATACCATTCCTTAACACTTTCTTCCAATGAGTGTACAAAAAGCTTCATCATTACATCTTCGTCCTCAATCTCATACTCATCGATGACATCGATGAAGTGCCTCAAGTATTCCTCGCCTGTGATTGCATTGTTGCCTTGAAACCTTGGAATTTTTCCCCTGATCTCATTGGAATTGGGTTGGGAAAATCAAGAATACCAAAAAAGTCCAATTGCTTGTATCTTTTCGCACCTAAGGGCTATCTAGAAGGAGGAAACCTCTAAGCCTGCCTTTGAACTGCAGGTCTGGGATTCAGGGCATTCACATACTATTGATTTACCTACTGCTGAGGGGGCTGATTTGGAAACTGATTATTTTGTCGATTATGATTATGATGTCCACATACTTGTATCTTTTCGCACCTAAGGGCTATCTAGGTGGAGGAAACCTCTGGGCCTGCCTTTGAACTGCAAGTCTAGGATTTGGGGCATTCACATACTGTTGATTTCCCTGCTGCTGAGGAGGCTGATTTGGAAATTGATTATTTTGTTGATTATGATTCCTGCCCTGTTGCCCCATTTGTTGATGTTGTCTTTGATTTGTTGCATGCCTAGGATTGGGAATATTTTGATGTTGAGGCTGATTTTGTGCATTTTGAGCAAGTTGGGCCTGCTGCAAATCAAGCAAGGCCTGCACTTTCTCTACCTATTTCTGATGTGATCGGGTAAGTCTAACTCATCATAAAGGGCCCTTTCCCTTTCCTCAGCATCAGGTTGTTTCTGTTGATCATTCTCATCATGGACATTGTCTTGTTGACCTCTAAGTGACCCTTGTGGGCAAAATATGATGATTATTTTCGCAGGCCTCTTCATTTTCATTGGGCATGCCAAATGTTCTCATGTCTGCATTATGAGACCTGCCTCTTCTTCCCCTGCCAACAATATTCTGATTTCTTCATACCTTATACTCATCTCTGTTCATTCTCCTATTCGTTCTGAGTATATTATCAATAGAATCCTCAGAAGTATATTGATACTAAATTCCGCAATCATCAAATGCATCATCTCTACTAGAAGCACCCGCCTGACCTTGGGCATTAGGATTTCTTGTTCTCCACCTGTTCCTTTGGCTTCTTGGGAATATTTTGATGTTGAGGCTGATTTTGCGCATTTTGAGCAAGTTGGGCCTACTGCAAATCAAGCAAGGCCTGCACTTTCTCTGCCTATTTCTGATGTGATCGGGTACGTCTAACTCATCATAAAGGGCCCTTTCCCTTTCCTTAGCATCAAGTTGTTCCTGTTGATCATTCTCATCATGGACATTGTCTTGCTGACCTCTAAGTGACCCTTGTGGGCGAAATATGATGATTATTTTGGCAGGCCTCTTCATTTTTATTGGGCATGCCAAATGTTCTCATGTCTGCATTATGAGACTTGCCTCTTCTTCCCCTGCCAACAATATTCTGATTTCTTCGGACCTCATACTCATCTCTGTTCATTCTCCTATTCGTTCTGAGTATATTATCAATAGAATCCTCACAAGTATACTAATACTAACTTCCGCAATCATTAAATGCATCATCTCTACCAGAAGCACCTGCCTGACCTTGCACATTAGGATTTCTTGTTCTCCCCCTGTTCCTTTGGCTTCTTGAACAGTTAGAAGAACTCTCAAGTGTTGACATATCTTCAAGTCTTCTCCTATGATCCATCTTAATTTATTTATAGTCTGAAAATGATTTCTAGGTTGACTAAATAGAGTCATCACTTCCCTATTGGGAAGAAATAATAGAAATTTCACTGTCAAAGGACAACGACAAATCAACCAAAAGTAATTTGTTCCCCAGCAACGGCACCAAAATGTTGGTTCCCAAAATTACTACAACTCGAAACCCTAAAACATTTTACAATCATTTAGGCTAGGGGTGTCATCAGGATGATTAAAAGAGGTTTATCAACAGGTTAAGGATGATTTTGGCCAACTTACAGGAGTGGGTAGACTCCTCTACACTTCAAGCTTAGCTAGGCTTAGGAGGGTAATCCTGGAGGTATCCCTCAATAGGGATTGAGATTGGTGCAGTCATGGTTAGGAGGGTCCTCAAAGAGAACTATCCAGGCCGTGCAAAAAGAGTAAACACAATGGAAACAACTCAAAGATATGAAGCAAATGCAAATTCAGTCATTCAGTATATCATAGAATTCAAATACAAACTGACCTACAATTAGGCTCACAGGCCTGATTACAAAATATGCACAAGATGTGGCTTCGAAGCTCCTTCGCAAGAATTCCAAACTTTCCACTTCTAAAATTATGCTAACTATCAAGACCATAGTTGGAAAACTCGTCCGGACTCGCCGCGGACTCGGCAAACACGGGAGTCTGCAAGCTAGCCGAGTCGACTCGGCACAAACTCGGGAGTCGAGTTCAGGAGAGTCCCTGCATGGGACTCGCGAGTTCGACCTAAGGACTCGCGCGAGTCCCGTGCAGGGACTCTCCTAGATGGCTGGGACGTCAAAAAGAGGGTTTAAAACCTCTGTTTTTTAATTTCTTTCCTCATTTCACTCCTCTACTTTGCCAAATACAGGTCTGCAACCTGAAGTGAGGTTGGAAGTGAATCAAATTAGGCTCTTATGTTCTCTAAATGCATTAATTTCTTTTTTTTTTAAACTACAGTTTTTTTTTGTCGAGTCTTAGCCGAGTTTTTTCTCGAGTCCATGCTGAGTCCTGAGTCCGAGTTCTATTTTGGGCTGTCAAGTCCGCACCGAGCCCGAGTTTCCTAACTTTGATCAAGACTACTTTCCTAGGCATCTATTACATCATTTTATATCATCTCCGGAACCAAAGATTCCTCCGCATCGGCCAAGAAAGGTTACAAACTCCAATGAAGAGGTGTAACGTGTGTACACGGCTAGGTCGGACCTAAATGAATAGAACTCCTCCGCAAATGAATGGAATGATGAGCGGATCTTGGGGAAGGTCGACCACGACCCAAAGAACATTGAATGATGTGTCATTTAGCTCCGCAAGTCATGAAATGCTCCACAGGTCTTCTCCTTTAGCTGATTATTTGAGACTATCAGGATGCTCTGTTTGAGAAAACAGTTCATCTTCTAATAGCGATAACTTTCCGATACTTGATCCAAATGCTCTGAATTCTGGATATGACGTGCATGAATGAATCTAGATGCTAAGTCCAGCTCCGCAAGATCTGAAATACAACTGCGGTAGAATACGGACCAAATTACAGAAACTGCTACTGACTGAATTGACTGTACTGAATTGGAAAATGAAAAGAAACAAATTGAAATGCAAATGTTTTTGGTTGATGCAAGATTTCTCTTGAACCAAGGATGCTCCTGCATCAGACATCCGGAGTTATTGAAAAAGTGAGTTCCTCACTTTGCTGGGGCTAGAGGAAAACCAAGACGGTCTACCTCAACTTGAGAAATCCATGATGAATCTTCTTTCGGTCTGCCTTTCCACTTCACAAGATATTCTTTGTATTGTCTTCCTCTGGTGCTACGTCCAACTCTGCTGTCCAAAATGTCCTCAATTTGCTCCGATGCTTGTTGTAGTAATTGCTTCTTCAAATCTTCTTCAATGTTGTCACTAAACTCTGCTTCATGATACTGATATAGGTCTGCAATGTTGAAAATAGGTGATATAACCAATGTCTCTGGTAACTCCACTTCATATGCATTTCCTGAATCAAATTTTCTAAGTATCCTACAAGGTCCAAACTTCTTCATCTTCAACTTGTTATATGTCCCAACTGGAAATTCTTTGTGTCTCTTATTCTCATCTGCTTGCTCCTTATACTTATTGTTCATCTCCTCCAAATGCTTCTTCAGCTGATTATGCACTGTCTCCATATGTTTTGCAAATTCTTCTGCTTTTGCACTTCTCTTATCTTCCATACTGATATCTCTCAACTCTGTTATTCCTCTAGGGTTTACTTCCGTAACAATCTCAAAAGGTGTTCTTCCAGTACTCCTATTCACTAAATTATTGTATACAAACTCTGCCTATGAAAGAATCAAATCCCAACTTCCTGCCTTCTCTCCAACCAAACATCTCAACAAGTTTCCCAAACTCCTATTCACCACCTCTGTTTGTCCATCAGTCTGTGGATGAAATGCTGAATTGAACTTCAAATCTATCTTCATCTTCTTTCAAAGTGTCTTCCAAAAGTATCCAAGAAATCTTGTATCTCTGTCTGAAGTTATGCTCTTAGGTAATCCATGCAATCTCACAATCTCCTTGAAAAATAAGTCAACTACATGCACTGCATCAGTTGTCTTCTTACAAGGTATGAAATGTGCCATCTTTGAAAACATGTCCACCACTACAAATATTGAATCATGTCCTCTTTGTGTCTTAAGCAATCCCAATACAAAATCCATACTTATGTCTTCCCAAGTTCTCTCCGATACTGTCAAAGGTTTATACAATCCAATATTCTAACTACTCCCTTTTGCAACTTGATAAACTCTACAACTTTGCACAAATTTCCTAACATCCTTATGTATCTGAGGCCAAAAGTAATTTTCACTCACCAAAGCCATTGTTTTATCAATGCCAAAGTGTCCTTCCAATCCACCATTTTGCTTCTCTTTGATCAAATGTCTCTCATGGAACTTTTAGGTATGCACAACTGATTTCCTCTGACCAACATCTCTTCTTGAATGAAATAGTCCAACCACTTACTTTTGTCACAACAGGTTCCTTACATGCTTTCCAAGGTTCTACAAAATCAAGATCTTCATACATGTTCTTCAATTCATCAAATCCCAAGACTTCAACTCTCATCTTTGTCAACAAGTTCCTTCTCCTACTCAATGCATTTGCAACTTTGTTTGATTTTCCACTCCTATGCTTCAATACAAATGTATAACTCTGCAAGAACTCTACCCATCTCATGTGTCTCTAATTCAACTTTCCTTGACTGTTCAAATACTACAAGGCTTGATGATCTATATACAACACAAACTCCTTAAGCAACAAATAATGTCTCCACTTCTTGATCATAAACTGAATATCTCCTCCTTGCATCATTCGATTTCTCACTGAAATATGCTACAGATCTACCTTCTTGACTTAACACTGCTCCTATTGCATTCCCACTTGCATCACAATCTACTTGAAATACTTTATTGAAATCCGGTAATGCCAACACAGGTTGCTCTATCACCTTCTGCTTCAACAACTCAAGACTTTTATCTGCTCTTGATGTCCACTTGAAATCTTTTGTCTCCTCTCATTGTCTCTGTCATAGGGTTACAAACTGAACTGAAATTTCTGATGAACTTCTGGTAGAAACTAGCCAACCCATGAAATGATCTAACTTCTCCAATGCTCTCCGATGTAGGCCATTGAACAATTGCTCTTACTTTCTTGGGGTACATCTTCAATCCTTCTATAGAAATCACAAATCCCAGATATACTAACTCTTCCTTTATGAAACTACACTTCTTGATGCTTATCAGCAATTTCTCCTTTCTCAGTCTCTGCAATACTTGTCTAAGGTGCTGTAAATGTTCTTTTGTCTTACTGAAAATCAGAATATCATCCAAATATACAATAACAAACTTAGCCAAGAATTTCTTCAAAACTTCATTCCTCAATTTCATGAAAGTACTTGGTGCATTTGTCAATCCAACAAGCATCACTAACCACTCATACAATCCTTCATTTGTCTTGAAAGCAGTCTTCCATTCATCTCCTTCTCTGATTCTAATCTGATGATATTCACTTTTCAAATCTATCTTTGTGAAATATTTTGCTCCACTAAAACAATCCATAATATCATCCATCCTAGGTAAAGGAAATCTATACTTAACTGTAATCTTGTTTATGGCTCTAGAATCTATACACATTCTCCATTCTCCATCTTTCTTAGGTGCTAATAGTGCAGGTATTGCACAAGGACTCAAACTTTCTCTGATCAAACCTTTCCTCAACAACTCTTGTATCTGCCTATTCAATTCTTCATTTTCTGTCGGTGTCATTCTGTGTGTTGCTTTGTTAGGCAAACTAGCTCCAGGTATAAGATCCATGTGATGACTGATACTTCTGATTGGTGGCAATCCTTCAAGTACATTATCTGAAATAATGTCTTCATACTCTGTCAGCAACTCAGTTATCTCCTCTGGTTGTAATTCTTTAGTTTCTTTCTTCAAGGTTTCAGGTTTCTTAAGGATCAAAGCATAACACATATTCTCATGTCTAAAACCATCCAAAAAATTTCTCCCATCTACTAAACAGATTCTAGCATTCCCACATACTTCACTCTTAGGATCATCTTCCAAAGGGATCAAGGTAATTCTCTTTCCATTTGATGTTATAGTGTATGTATTCTTTCTCCCATCATGTATAGCTTTTCTATCATATTGTCAAGGTCTACCCAACAAAATATGACATACATCCATAGGCATAATATCACACAATACTTCGTCGTGATAAGATCCAATATGAAATTTCACCAAACATTGCTCACTCACCAGTACCTTACGATCATCCTGAATCCATAATATCTAATAGGGCTTAAGGGTGTTTCAATCTTTCCAACTTCAGCTTAGTTACCATCTCCTCTAAAACTAGGTTATCAAAACTATCACTATCAATTACAACTTTACAACACTTACCTCCTGATTTGCATCTTGTTCTGAACAAACTTTTCCTTTGCGTTGGTTCCCAATATGTTTATGTTTGAAATAGTGCTCTCCTCATCACAAGTGATTCTCCTTTCTTAGGTTTACCAACTGAACTAGGTGATCCAACAGGTTCTTCCACATAAGCTACTCTTCCATTGTTCTTTGTTTTCTTGCTTGTACTCCCTTTGATTACATCCAAATGCTCTATGTCCTTCACCTCCACACTTGAAACAGGTTCCTCTGAATGTTCTCCTATCAGGTCCTCTTCCTTCTCTCCTATATCCTTCACTCCGGTATGGACTAGGGTTTCCTCTGCGGTAGAAAGTTCTATCGCTCTTCGGTATGCATTGTTATCTATGTCCTCCTTGAATGTATTCTCTTGTCTGTTCTGCTCTGCATATGGTCTCTCTCCTCCAGAAAATGTTCTACCTCTCTGAAATTTACCTCTGCCTCTTTGTTTTTTATCATGCCTCTTATTCAATTTCTCTTCAATTTTCAGGGCAAACTGATATGCTTCTTCCAATGTTGTCATCCTCACCAAACTCAACTCTTCTTGAATGTTCAATCTCAATCCATTGATGTATCTAGCCACTTTCTCCTTGCTTGCTTCACTATGTCATGTTCTTATGATCATCTTATGAAATTCTTCAGTATACTCCTTCACAGATTTCTCCTTTTGTCTCAGGTTTTGCAATCTCTTCAACAATTCCAACTCATAGTCAGCAGGTATAAACTGATTCTTCAGTTTTGTCACCATCATGTCCAATTTTGTAATCTTTTCTTTTCCCCTTTTGTTTCTATCCAACTAAACTTCTTTCCACCATATAGCAGCATGTCCTTTCAACTTTGTCTTTGCAAATTTCACAATTTTCAATTTCCTCATACTCAAAGTATTCTTCCATGTCATTTATCCAGTCAATCAATTCTTCAAGGTTCAAATTCCCAGTGTAATTCGGTACATCAACTCTAGGTCTTTTCCCAATCTTTGAAATAGCTCGCAACATCTTGACTTGATCTAACTCTTCTTCTTCTTTGCCTCCTAGGGTTTCTTCAATTTGATTCGCAGATTGAAATTATTCATCATCACTCTTAATATCAATTCTAGAGCTTAGTCCTTTTCTTCTATCTTCTTCAACAAGATCCAGTCTAATTCGCATTGTTTTCATCATCTCCATCATCTCATCCATCCTACCAGCCATTGTTCCAATAGCAGGGTTTCTGCTCGACGACATCTTCCTAGGATCAAGTGCAAACTGTCTCAATTCAGCAATCAGGCTACAAGGTGACAACTGCCTCACAATCAGTGATCGATTGCGACACAAGTAACCTCCCTCAGATTCAGCGATCTGTCCACAGCTAGATCTTACGGAATTCCTTCGCCAACTTTGCTCAATTCACTCCCAAAGATTCGAACTTTCGCTCTGATACCACTTGGTGCAGTCACAGTTAGGAGGGTCCTCAAAGAGAACTATCCAGGCCATGCAGCAAGACTAAACACAACGGAAACAACTTAAAGATATGAAGCAAATGCAGATCTAGTCATTCAGTATATCATAGAATTCAAATACAAACTGGCCAACAACATGCGGGCTTACAATTAGGGCTCACAGGCCTGATTACAGAATATGTACAAGATGTGGCTTTGAAGCTCCTTTGCAAGAATTCCAAACTTTCCGCTTCTAAAATTATGCTAACTATCAAGACTACTTTCCTAGGCATCTATTACATCATTTTATATCATCTTCAGAACCAAAAATTCCTCTGCGTCGACCAAGGAAGGTTACAAACTCCAATGAAGAAGTGTAACATGTGTACACGAATAAGTCAGACCTAAATGAATAGAACTCCTCCGCAAATGAATGGAATGATGAGCAGATCTCGAGGAAGGTCGGCCACGACCGGAAGAACATTGAATGATGTGTCATTTAGCTCCGCAAGTCGTGAAATGCTCCCCAGGTCTTCTCCTTTAGCTGATTATTTGAGACTATCAAGATGCTCTATTTGAGAAAACAGTTGATCTTCTGATAGCGATAACTTTCCGCTACTTGATCCAAATGCTCTGAATTCTAAATATGATGTGCATGAATGAATCTAGACGCTAAGTCCAGCTCCACAAAATCTGAAATGCAACTGCAGTAGAATGCGGACCAAAATACAGAAACTGCTACTGACTGAACTGACTGTACTGAACTAGAAAATGAAAAGAAACAAATTGAAATGCAAATATTTTTGGTTGATGCAAAATTGCTCTTGAACCAGGGATGCTCGTACATTAGAGATCAACAAAATATATTACCCATTTGTGACTTTGTAACAATACCTAGATCGTTGTTTTAATCCCAAACCTTGTCACTGGACTAAAACACACTTGTTACACTTAATAACCTCCCTTTTAAGCTGATGAGGGCAATCCTACAAAATGAGGATGCTTATGGAACTGTAACTACATTTAAAACTTGATATGTTGTTTTAATTTTTAATTAGTTTGGGTGATCACAGGTTTTTCAAACTGGTGCATATCCATTAGGTTGCAGAGTCTCACGTTTATCAAAGGAACACAATTACAAGGAAATGTATGATTGCTTATTTGAAGATTCAAAGCAGAAAAATCAATATCAAACCATGAGAATACTTAGTAATCCAACACCATACAACATTCTTCCATATGTAATACTGAAATGACCATTTACAAAGCCTGAAATGGATTAAGAACTGTCAAATTCATTCAAATCAGATTTTACAATCATATCACTAAATGTGGCAAGAGAAAACCCTAACTGCGATAGAGGTTTCCTGAAATAACACTTACAGCAGTGGTGAAAACAATGATTGATATCAAGACACTTACGGCAATGGAGAAAAACAATGATTGATATCAAGATTACAATATATTTCACATACACTTCTGATAATTGCCTCCTAAAGAACAGAAACTAATTACAGGTCGTTGCCCTAACTACCTCTGGATCATTGCACCTGTGGAGAAAACTGCCCAAAAATGACCAACCCCTGACAAGAGTTTCAGTCTTGCCTTTTATAGCCTTCACAACTCATATTGAGGATGAAATGGGCGGGAAAACCCTCAACAACCCCACCAACTGCAATAAAGACATCAAATTCAACCACCCACTTTGCATTAATGGCGATCTGAAGAGTAGTTTGCATGTTTCTGGGCCTTCGATGGGTGTCTAGACCTTGGCAGCACTTTGGGCTACGAGAGGACATTTGGATTTCGGACCAAGACCAAAAATCCCATCAAGTCTCGGAGTCCCAATGGAACCTTTTCATTATACTATGGGAATCTGGGGAGAAAACGAGGACCAGATCCTCAGGGGCATTTGGCACTTTTGGAACTTTTGGAAATAGTCCAAAAGTGTTAGCAGGTCCCGAAGTCCGGAAAGGACCAAAAGTGGCCAAGGTCAAAGTTGAAAGTTTGACCCAAAACTGCATAAGATACTTAGCCCTTTCCTCAAAAATTCAAACATTTGCACCTCCAAATTGGCCTTGAAAATTCAGGGAGTCCAAGAAGATTTCTGTCCAGGACCAATGTAATATCCCTAATGGATATTGGACTGAAATTTTGAATGCTCTGATACCACTGTAATATCCCTCTTAGGATATTGGCTAAAATTCTGATAACTAACATTCCAAATGATGCCCTAAATTACTGATTTCAATTTTCTGTTCAAACCCTAGGTTCTGATTATATTTTCTGCTCTTGAATTTCTGAATATTCCTCTTTCTTCTCTGCACAAATCCTAGGACTGAATTCTTATTTTATCTTCTGCACTTAACCCTTCCATTATACTAAGAATGAAACTTAATCTGATCATGAAACAATGATGGCAAATGAAATATATTTATCTGCTGTCCTTATTCTAGATGAAATTACATTATGAAATACAACTCAGAAATCACTGTCACAAATCAGACTTTCAATACCTTCAATACATCAATAATCATAGCTGAACAACAGCCAATGCACAAAATACATATTGCTGCTACAACTCAGAGATGTATTATAATGTTACATACCAAATGTGATACCAAAGAGGATGAAAAGAGGCTGAATCTCTGCTGCTGTTATACAGTCTTCAAATGATCTCAAATACTGTAGCAAACCCTACAATGCTGATTGCTAGTATTGAATGCTGGAAATACTGAAAGGTATGACACTCTGTGACAATAGAAATAGTATTTATTTTACACTAATTATGATGGCAATTTAACCCTTATATCTCAAAGACAAGTTTGAGCTACTTGAGGGACCCACGCTGTCAGGACTTGTCCCCTGGCTGCCAACAGAAAAAATAAACACTAAAACCATAAACTAATCTTCATAAACCTACATATTTCTTCTAATTCCATGTCTTTGAAACTTCACAAATTCCTTCTAAGGTGTCTGCTGGGACCCACGATCCACCTTCTATGATCTCTATTAATCTATGAAAAGGAAAACTATTAGAATTGTTGTCAGATATTGTCTCCCACAAAGCGGCAGCCTTTATAATCTCATTTCAATAGTATTCCAAATTCTCATCCAAAGATAGCATTCGCTATATAAATCCAACGATCCCTTCTATTAATCTTCTTTAAAATTACTTGGGCTGATAAGAAACTGCGATTCCTCTATGAAGGTGGCTGCTGACTAAGTTAATGTGTCAGATTATGTCTCCTTCTTTGACAACATAAACAAATATAATATTTGATTTACCTTGGCAATTCCACATTTTCCTTGAAGGTGTCAAAAGGGTGAGGAAGGCATAAATCGAACACTCATTATATCCTTTCTAAATATCACGATCCTCTGTTCATATGCTGCGCTGACCAGAGTATAATACGGCTGCCTTGACAATGCTTTCAAACCCTCAGATTTATGTTATAAAATCAACACTCAGTCATCTAATCAATACCAAAACAATATGCAAATTGATACCAAAGAATAGACTTCAATAACAACGGATGAATTCATCAACATGAGACATATGATATCTTCTACGAATCTTTCAATAAACAACCAAGCAAATGATCTTCAATGATATCTCAGCAAACTACAAAAGGTCTCTGACCCAAATATCGATTGATCAAACAATGAACTTGAACCCACAGAAAATCTAGAACAACACTTTGAAGCACAATTGTGAAGCCTGAAGCAACTTCACCTCAATGCTGGTAAGGGAACATCACCAAACCAGAATTTTACCAAGGGGTCATCTCCTCGGTACAGCAAATGCAAGGGAACATCTCCTTGTCATCAACTGAATACAAGAACTTTGACAAAACACCAATACATAACATGACTTCAAATGACTCTCAGGCTTGCTTTTAAAGCCATTACATTAATTAGGCCCAGCCTAATTTTATTAAATGAGAATTTACATCATACCCAAGCATTTTAAATGCTTTTACATAAACTTTATTAAATGCTTGCACTTGAATTTTTTAAATGCTTGTTCATAACACTTTTTAATAAAGTGTCGTACTACTGACTTAAGTAACTTAAATAAAATATTAATTTTATAAAGTAAATAAAAATACTTTACAAAATTAATTTACAATTAAAACAATTTTAAGTTACTCTAAAATTGGGGACATGACATAGGACCAAAAATCCCATCGGGTCCCAAAGTCTCGAAATGCGCTCAGGTCTCGAAACTGACTTCTACCTTTGAAGGTCCTCTTTTGCTGGCGAGTCTTGAGGTCGCGAAGGGACGAGGGATGCAGGGTCACATAATAATTTGGAGCTTTTGGGCCTTTCGGAAAAAGTCCAAAAGTGTCGACGGGGCCCAAAGTCCTAAAATCAACTCAGGTCCCAAAAATGCTTCAGGTTCCAAAATCGAAGTATGACTTGAAACTGCACGAAGAATCCATCCACAACCCCAAAACGTATCTCAAAAATTCACTTATTTGCCCCTTCAAAATTTTCGTGAAAGATCAGGGGGTCCGAGAAGATTTTGGACCTTCAACGAGTCACGAGGTCGCAAAGGGATTCTGGACCAAGACCAAAAGTCCGATTGGGCCCCGGAGTCCCACCAGGACCTTATAACCATGTTGTAGGAGCCGAGAGAAAGCGAGGACTGGATCTGCGGGAGGACTTAGAACTTTTGGACCTTTTGGAAAAGTCTAAAAATCCGCTCAAGACTCGAAATCCCGGAGGGCTTTCACTTAGCCAAATTTTCAGAGGGAGGGAAACTTGGGGATTTTACTTATAACTTTTTGAAGGGAACCCATTTAAAATAGCCTCAAATCGGGTATAATTGATGGTTTTTCAAGGAAGAAAGGCACAATTAAGACTTTTGATGGATTTAGGGAAAAAATTGCATGTTTGGGAACTTGGCAAAAATTTGCAAATACTTGGCTTGAAAACCTGGGTACCAACAGGTACAGGAGCTACTTCTTTGTAGGGGGGATCTATCATCTCATTCTATCTCTCCTATGGGGGGATAATTCATTTTATATTCGTGATAGGAGTAGTCCTTGGGGGGTCATATTGAGTCCTACCATCACTTCTTTCACTTTCTTGTTTTCTCTCTTTTGGAGAGGGGTTTTTTCCTACGGGTTTTTCACCTTTACTCTGTTTGTGAGAGATTGTTTGTACATGGGTTCCTAACATGGCCTTGTAGCTAGGACCCATCCATCATCCATCATTGCATCCTTTACATTTTTCTCATTCTCCCTAAGTAGCACTTATGGGGGGTTGTTGGTGTGAACAAGGGTATTACCTATCCAGTTTCCCCTTTGTAGTGTGAACTAGGCACATTATCTAACTAGTCATTAATTAGGACCTATTCACATATGTTCACATGTTAAGTTTACTTAGGATATGTCTAGATGTTTCTAGTTGTCATGTGATCTTATCCTATAGTTGGCATCTTATCCTTTAGTTGTCACATGTCATAGGATTAAGACACTTGTCATTATCCTAGTAAGTCCTACCTCTCACTTTGTCTTTATAAGGAAGGCATATCATGTACATGTGTAATTTGCATTCTTTGATAGAATAGAATTATTCTCTCATGTTTGGATATCTCTTGTGCTTTCACTGAATCTCCTAGATCTTGGGTGGCTACCTTCATAGCCAACTCTTACATAAAAAACTCACCAAACACAACAACTGAGGCAAAAACATTGTTATAAATCAAAAAAAATTGGATCTTTGTGCTAGTAACCCTAACCCTAATGATCTATGGGCCCCACCCACATCCAAAGCAATCACAAAAGTGAAAAAATGAGAAAGGCAGAATGTTGCAAGAGTGAGTATTAGGATAGGAAAAGTAAGAACTTGGTATTGTAGAAAACATAGTGATAAAATTGCAAAAGTGACGTGCACCATGAAGGTTTGTGTGGTATTAAAGGCCTTAATTTGGACTTGGTGGCGGGGGCTCTACCCCTCAACCCCACCCTGTACTTTGATAGGGAACACGCGAGGGGCGTTGCCCCTCGACCCCACTAGGGGCACTATCCCCAAACCCCTACAAGGGGTGCTGCCCTTAACTCCACTGGGGGCACCACACCTAAACCCCCACCCACCACCATCTTGCCACCGTATCGTCGCCGTCCCAAAACTTAGGCCATTGGTCCCCCCATCTCCCTGTCAAGAAACTCCATGGAAGATAGACCAAATCTAATAAAAAACACTTCTATACTCATTTATGGACTCATTGGATACATTTTGTTGTTGAATTTTGCAAAAAAAAATGTCTTTAAAGAAATTTAAGTAATTTTTTTTTTAAGTAGTAAAGTTTTTTGCCAAGTTTTCACAAAGGTTTTGCCAAGTTTGAGTCTATTCTAACCGACCAGAGCATTGATTTCTTCAAAAAAAAACTATTCACATGTATTAATCTTGTCAAAACAGGTAACTTATGTGTCAACAACACATTACCATAAGTGGTTTCTCCAAATAAGCAAGCGCCATCCATTACCAATGAGCTGTAATATGTGGATTGTTTTCAGAATATAATTATTGTTGATCGAGAATAAGAATTGCAACCTAGAAATAAATATGGTCACATTGATAATATCTATGCTTACTCTTATTTCTTGTTGTTCGTAATTTACCAAATTCATTATTCTTCATTTGATCTCTAACAATTAAATTGAATAAAAATCAAGGAGAAAGAAATTTATGTGTGTGAATGGCCAAAGTTAAGCAATGAGGCTGCAAACATGTTAAGATGACACAAGTAAAGGGGATGTTTAGAAAAGAAAACACCCATCAAACATAAATTCATGAACTTCAAACGAACTGTTGAAAATGTGTTATTATTGCTTTGAATAGCAGTTCAAAAGATCAGCCAGACGATACAAGAATTTTCAACCTTAACAAGAAGTTGTCAAGGTATTTTTCAGCAAATTACATATTGTAAATAGAGATAGATCCAAAACAGTTACCAGAAATTGCAATATGAAGTATCTTATAGACAAAGAACTAATAAGGCAGTTTACAAGCAATGTTTTAAAAAAAAACACTATTGCTTGCCAGCATATATCTATTAAGCATAAAGTTCATGGAACCTGACAGAAATGCTCACCATAAGTGCCTGCACCTTGCCAGTTCGGTAAATCATCTGATGTGAGTGATAAGTTAAAGGATGGTACTGGGTGAAGAAACGTTCCACTGTATCACTCAAACTATGCATATCTGACATTGGGATTCCACGAACAAGAATGGTGAAGTGATTAGGCTGAGGAAGAGACTTATTGAAAACAGCAAGCCTTCGCTCAGCAGTGACTTTGTACTCCTGCAAAAGAATCACAATTAGACTAGTATCTGATAAAACACAATTATCTCACTCCATGCCAGTCACATCAACAAATATTGCTCCTTGCAGCAGCATGTTTCCATCCAAATTCAGCACCCATGTCTAGTTTATGGGATGATAGGAAAACTTTCTCACTTCAGATGTCTGCCACTAATCATTCTATAGAAGCTATGCATTTAACTTTTCTCCTGCTTAACACATTTAGAAAGTACAAAAACAAGCTTTCCCACCAATTCAGCATTCTACTAACCTCTATGGAAACAGGACACTCAAAAGGAATACCAAAATATCAGGAAAAATCATGTCAAAGGAGAATGTTAGTAGTAAACTTTAAGAAAATGAAATTAAAATTTTGTATGATCTGAGTAAAAGCAAAACCAAGAAAAACTAGCACTAGAAGTTGGGATAAACAAGTTACTGTTGGTTCCAAAAACTTACAAAGTAAAGAAGGTAACAAGCAGCACCAGTAATCACATAGAGAGCAAAAACATGTGCCCAAAGCCTGCAACAAAAAGTTTCAAGTGAGCAACTTGAATAATTATTTCACTCTATCCATGCTTATTCTCTCTTGTGGCCAAAAATGATGGACAAACACCAAAAAGATGATAGAAAAAACTTCTCATAGTAAATTGCTATACAATCACAAAAAAAAATCGTAGAAAGTTTATTTGCTTTGTGCTATTTATTTTCTTTCCTTTTCCTTTGCTAATCTTCTTATAGACTATGATACTGCATATAAGATGAGCAATACTTGTTAGTATATTTGCATCTAACAAAAGAACTTCACATGCCAGATGATTTTTAACCTACTTACAACATTGTAAATGCACAGAATCTTAACTTCTTACAAAAAAGTAGAAATGTAGGATTTTACAAAATAAATGGCTCTGAAAGGGAATCCTTGAATAGGAATGAAAGGTCTAGTTTCCAATTAGTAACTTCAGACATTATGAAATGAAAAAGCCATACACCTATACCAAAAACAGAAGAAAAAAATATCAACTGCAGTTTTACTACCATTAAATTATCTAGTAGTAGTAGATGAGATCCCAAAGGGGGGTTTAAATTTCCTAACTCAAAATAATGATTTGACAATTAATGGAAAAGAACATTTATTTAATTACTTTTTTCCAGAATAGAAAACAATGCACGCGCGCGCGCACACACACATATATGTTCAAGAATCAAAATAATGATTTGATGCCTGATAAGGGGCTGGGATGTTGTGTAATGATTAACAAGTCGAGATGAGAGTGGTTTCAAGCACATGAGGTGACAGATAGCATCAGGAAAGGATTGAAGTCGAGCAGTGAAGATTTAATTCCATATGGTGGAGGCGACCAGAATTATTAGCTCATACAAGTTGTTTTAATGATAACATTTAATGAAGCAATAGGTTGGAGGCATAAGTAAAGGAATTCCTTTTTGTTTCAAGAGAGCATGTCTAGAGTGTGTTAGTATTGTAATTCATCTCTATAATAAAAAAGGCTTCATCTTCGAAGGTGGGAAGGGAAAAAGAAGTGTCACAAACAAACTAATTACGGAAAGTCTTGAGGGAAGAAGGCACAAGGAGAGGGTGGCTGGGGAAGACATGATAAAGGAATTTGCAGCATATCTGGGAAAAAAAAATTGCCAAACCTAAGGATAGGGATGGCTCAACTTGTATGGGGATTAGAGTGGCAATGGCTAGACTGTTACTTGACCCAAATTAGTCAATATGCAAGCACAATGTCTTTGATGCAACAAAAACCCTGAGTTGCACATCTTTATTGTCTATGGCCACAGGGATATATCTTTTGCATGACGATATTAGTGATGTGGAGAACCAAGTTGAAGCATTCTTCAATTGTCAACTTGGACACTTCCATGGTTTAGGTGAGAATGTTTGTAGGCTCCATCAAGTAGTGACAGAATTGGCGAATGGATTGAAAGTGAAATTATCTTCAAAGGCTGGTTTCAATGTTCCAGTTTGTTGCCATGATGAAGATTTGCAGGTTGAATAGGTGAAACTTTCACATCCCATGCAAGAGGCTGGTTGCAAGAAATGTAGGTGACCTATGGAGTACGGGAGCTATGTAATTCCCCCCTCCCCTGCTCCATCTTTTATCATAAAAATATGATTGCAAAAATACTATTGTAAGATACAATGAGGTTAAGTATTTTGAAGTTGTATACCAAATGGAAGACTATGTGCAGTTGGTTTTTTTGGTGGGTCGATGATACAGAATCTTAATATAAAACGTTATAGTTCGGTAAATTGATGGGTATGAAAAAAATTTGATGTGTATGGTTTTTTGTGGAATGGACTGGAAACAAGATTGCAATGGTTTCAAGTAGTTAGATATTATGGGTCCATGTAGTTAGATGGTTGAAAGGAAGAATGACGGGTTTTTAAGTTTAAGGTAATATATATCAGAGAGTAGAAGGTGTTTTGATAGAATTTGGAGAAATACATACATTTATGATGGATCTAGTGACCAGTTATCCGAGTTTTTCACGCCTTTTTTTTGCAACTCCTAGGTGCTTAACCTAGGTATATTAGCAAAAAAAAATGATTTGACAATTAATGGGAAATAAACACTAATTTAATTACTTTTTCTAGCATAGAAAACAAAGCACACCTGAAGAACATATATATATATATATATGTTCTTCCTCCATGAAAGGGCCATCCTTTATCTTGCATTAATATTATTTCCAAACAGCTGAACTCTAACTGAATTCAGAAATCAAAATGATGTCTTGTGATACTCTTATACTTATACTTTCCTAAGCACAATGAAATAATGTAATATCCCTTTATAAATTCTTAGAAATTTACTCAGTTCAGCAGTTTAAACATGCAATATTCAGATTCAGATTACCTCAATTCATAACCTCACATAGTGCATATCCAATCATATAGCTTACACAAGTCTTTGCAAAACTCAGTTGGAAACTCTTGAATCAACTTATAGATATGATCGCTGCTGATGAGCTGATACAATGAACCTGATACAGGGTGATTACAAAATATTACCAATGCTCTAAAATGAATGGACCTCAACTCAGATGAAGTATTAATGAGTAGAAAATCCTCCTACGGCCTGTAGACGATTAGCTGAGGGAGTGCCTCCTATAGCTTCAAAGATTAATTATTGCTTGGTGACCAGGCCCTGCTGAGGTATGAATGTCAATCCCTCTCCTAGTGCAGTTCTCCAATACACTGGTATGTCCAAAGATGTCAACCCTACACGATCGCCTTTGTGTCGCCTCTCTGCTATGTAAGATGCCTTCACAAATACTGTTGCGCCAAATCTCCCTTTCTTGCGTAGACTTCCGAATCTGGGCACTTCCAACTGAAGGTAAAACAGATGAGATCATGCTGGCCACTCCAAAATAAAGTCAAGCCAACGATTCAATATGCTCCTTGTATATGGCGATTTGCAATCCTAGACGCAATGAGTATACAATTAGAACCAATGCAATTCTCTAATGATGAACTTAGCGGAAGCACAATAGTTCGAGTAGGGTTTTCGTCCTACCCAAAGGCGTAGTGGAGGTTTCGTCCCAATCCAGCAGGTGATAAGGAATGCTGATAGTGACTCAAAATCATTAAAATCGGATGCCTTCTAAAGCTGAATTTGTCTTCCTTTTATACTTGTTTGCTCTTGATAAAGGATGAAGTAGTCAGCAAAAATTTGAAAGAAGGTCGGCACTTCAAAAATTGAAGATGAGTCGGCCAAAATAAATATTATTATTAATAATATATTATTATATTATTATAGTAGTGTTAATAAACACTTTTATTATTAAAATAATATTATCTTGGACTTAAGTGGGTGGGACATGACAGGCTTAGTCCAAAGAAATCAAACAAAAAAAATTTGAGCAAAAAAATTTTCAAGCATCCAGAATTTTCACCTTCTTGTGAAAGAATATGCCAAGATGTATCCTGGTATTTCAAATTCCTCTCTTAAAACCAAATGTTTTGAAACCTTCTTTCTATTACAAGATTTATATTAGTCAAGAATTTGCTCCATGACCTACATGTTATTAGCTAAAAACTAGACTTAGAACTAGATGATAAAAAAGAATTAATCAATGTTCAACAAAGCTTCCAAATACTAGGACAAGAGGATGCAAGGATGGGTTTCAAGAACATGGGGACTATGGGCCCAAATTTGGGGACAGTAGGGTAACAACAATGCAAATATAATATAGTACTTGAAAATTTTGTTATAATAAATGTATAAGAAATAGTGATTTATATGTCTTTTTATGTAAAATTGTAAACTACAAAACACAATGCATTGAAAATGTTGAATATCATTATATTCAATATGATGATTATGTTGAAGTACAATGAGCCAATGCCTCAGTGGTCTCATCATCCTAATCCTCTCCAAATTCCACTCCTCACCACTAGAACTATTGGATCCATCTAGATGAAGCTCCTTCAAATGGACACCAACCAACCTTATTTATCCCTGATCCTCATCAAATTGTGTTGACTCCTCTGGATCTACATCTCACCATGTTGATAGGCTCTCCTTATATGTAAGTGTGTTGTAGTTCACGAGATGCAAGGCACCATGCATAGCTACAAGCTCCTCCACTCTCCTAGAAGTAAGCATGTTCCTCTTGATAGAGTGGATGAAGTTGTATGCAAACCAATTCCTCCTCTCAGCATTAGGTGAACTATAATGTTGAGACTTTGAGGTGAATGGATAATGTGGTTGTCAATGAAAGAGACCCATGCATGGTCCACCATTGGGTCACCCTATGCCATAGTTTCCCTATTCAACTTTGCCTCTTCTACATAGCCTTTGAGTGTTGCAAATTTGGTCCACCCATGTGTAATGTCCCCTTTCTAGCTACAGTGTTAGTCTATCATTAGGTTCCCGTAGACTGACAATTTGGTTAGGGAACCATGGTTGGATTGGCCCTGGATGGGCTATTCAATGGTGTAGATGTGGTTTGAGTCCAGTGGTTCCAGTTGGCACTCTCAAAGTTGGCTTTGATGGCTTATGGACCATACTTGCTATTTTTAGTAAGTTCGGGGTTGGCAGCATTTCGGGATTTTCAAAGTGGGATTATATTCGTCTCGTCGAGACCTTTCCGACAAGCTAAAGATCATTGAATTCCAATATCATCTTGTCAATTATTTTAAAGTCCGTAAGTTGAATTAATATATTTAATTCGAACTTTAGTGTTATGTTGTAAAGTGACTATGAAACAAAAATCAAATATCACTTTAGTGACTTGAGCGCCCATCCCTAGGAGGATGAATAAAGTGTTTTAAAATATAATATTCCCTCCTAAAAGCCACGCCCTCATGGGAAGGAAATAAAAGATGAAAAAGCAAAGTCATTTGTTATGCTTGAATATATGATATTGTGGCTTTTTGCTCTGCTAGGGTTTCTTGAGAAGGGTTTGGAGAGGATTCGAACCAGAGGTTATTGGGAACGAAAACTCCCTCTAGTAATAGCATTCTACAGATGTGCAATACCATCCAAAGGTGCTACTAATGGCGGATGCATCCAGTATTCACAGTTGAGCTTCAATGGAGTTTATAATATTGAGGGTTTGAGGATTTGAATGCCATATCATTTGCAGTTTTAGAGAGCAAACTGGTGATTGCAGATTTGAGTTGGGAAAGGAGTTGTGGCTGGATTTTACTCCCCTTGCTAGTTGTACACATCCCAGGCAGGCCGCACTATCTTGGAGGACATTTTGGGTGCATTGGGTGTTGGATATTGCTTCTAGTTTGATCGCCTAGTTGTATTCAGGACTGCAGATCAGAAAAAGAAAGATCTCTTGAAGGTTTAATGTTGTTTGCTACTGTTAGGGATCTCCAGGCTGGCCGTACACCTTCATGAGGGACGTTGGGTCTCTTTAGACACATTTTACTTCAGTTGCAACCATCCTACCTCTCATTTTGAGGTGTTTAGGGCCTCTATTGTTGCTGATATTACTTGTATACAAAATATTTCATGTTCATTGCAGATTTGGCGTGATTTCTGTGATACCCACTTGCTGGTCCAGTCCCAGCACATGTACGAAGTTGCAAATCTGAACATGGGTATGTGATAGTAATCAATATTCGGTCATTTTACCATCTGGGTCTATCATATTTTCTTCATATCTATTGTATATTTTCTGGGTTTGAAATATATGCTCAATATAGCATTGTTCTGGCAACATACATTGCAAGGAAACTGAAAGCCCTTGTGCATCTTCTCTCTCGTTTGAAAGTACACAAATAAAAATTAAAAATAACACAAAAGATTTTAAAAAGAACCAACAGGTGCGGCACATTACACCATGACAAATGGTAGTGGCCTATGCATTTTACATCTTTGAAATTGCCTTCATGAAGCCTCTCTTCACCTCAGTATCTACCATAGAGACGCCTCTGCCAAGCCTTTACACATCACTTCAAGTTCAATACATAGACAATCATGTGCAAGGGAGTGGTGAGCTTATCCGACCTTCATTGAATGATAAGTTGAATGTTCGTTATAGAGCTACAAGATGGGGTCTTTCTTTTGTAATACAGCCTTCATTTGTCCAAACATGTTGTCAATGCACTCATACATCTCCCCAAGGCAGCTTGGAGCATTAAAGTCCCCATATTTGATCAATATGAAAATTGGAGATATGATGAAAACCATTTCCTTCACTCTCTTCCCCTACTATGACATGGACTTCACCCACCAATTCCACTCCTATGTCATGACCATTAGTTGCAAAGGCTCTTGGAACTCAATCATCCTCTCCAAGAGAAAGAAATATGAGGCATATCTTGTCACAACTGTTGCAAGGTGTGCACCCTTGGTCTCCTTATGCTGTGCAGCGCAGCGCTTGGGTTCATGACAAGGCTTAACTGCCTCGAATGGATTCATTAACTCTGGCAGTTGTATCGGGCATTACTAGGTCGATCTTTTGGTGCAATGGCAACCATCTTTGCAACAATTGGTATCAGAGCCTAGGTCATGGGTTCGAACCCCTTGCTTGCGCTAGGGGGAGATTGTTGCAAGGTGTGCGCCCTTGGTCTCCTTGTGCTCTGCAACGCAGCACTTGGGTTCGTGGCAAGGCTTAACTGCTTCCCATGGATTCATTAACTCTGGTGGTTGTATCGGGCATTACTAGCTCGATTTTTTGGTGCAACGACAACTGTCTTTGCAACAACAAGTTTAAGAAATTCCTTCTTGAAAAAGATCCAAAATAGTGCAAGTGACGTGGTGATTGCAGATAAACATTTGCACATCTCTTGCATCAAGTACTACCTTTTTGATCTCGTCAATTTTCCTCATGTCCTTGAGTACATTGTTCATGGCATTCACACAATAAAGGGTCCAATAAATATGTTTGTAGGCATCTTAAACCAACTTCCATGCTACCCTACACACATAGGTTGCATTCGTCATGACCTGCACCACATTCTCGGGGCCAACATCCTCAATAGCATCTTTGAGGATGTGAAACTAAAACTCTACATCCTTGCAGTGCCTCGAACAGTCAATAGCCCTAACAAAGTAAGGGTTCTCTATACATGTCACCATGATATTGATGAGTGGGCGATGCCTAATGCCTGTCCACACATCAATGATAATGCTATATCCACTTGTAACCCATGTGGCCTTCACTTTCCTCATAAAAATGTTTATCTTGGAATAGTTCTTATCCAAAATAGTAGTCCTCAATTTCATTGTCCCTAATGGCACATACAAACTTCTGCTCTTATAATCTTAGCCATGGCCTCTTAATAATGATAATGAGCAACATGGAATGGAATGTCATTGGCAAACATGAATTTGACAAGGACATCATCTACCTCATCTCTCATCTATACTTTAAGCATCCCGCCCACAAAAGGTTAGAGAGGAACTTGTCACCCTATGTTTCCCTTAGGCTCTGATGAACTAGAAGAAAAAAGAGGAACTCGTGGCTTGTCAGGAAGTGCTTGCAACCCTCAATGGCATAGTAGAAGTGGTGTATCAACCAACACCATACAATCACTATATCTTTGCCCTCTATTTCAGTGTCAAAATATTGCATACTCCAACACCTTTGCCAAGGATGTGAAGGAGATGCACATAAATTCTAGTAATGCTGCCTTGGAATTCAAGGGCACAAAAATGGCATTTCCATAGCCGAATCCCCCCTAAACAACTAGATTTGTTTGTTTGCATCTTGCTACCAAATTATTTTAAAGGGACCTTCTTATCGTAGGAACCTTTGTGCTACACTCTTAACTCATTGATTGTATTGGGATATTTGTAGCCGACTTGTGGCTAGCATAACCCTGAATTAAGTTATATAATCATTTATATAGTCTTAAATAAGTAATTTGGTCGAACTGAGTGGCATCCAAAGCATAAGTAGGGTATATATACGAGGTAGTGAGTAGTAGTTCATCATCATATTGTGAATTCTATTTCTTGTTGAAGATTTTTGGAGGTTTGCCCCTTCGAAGAGACCTGTTATTAAAAGGCATTTGCAAGTATTTGTATTATATTTCCACTATTTGCTGCTGCTTTCTTCTATTGTGCAAGTTATTTCATTACAAGTGGTATTAGAGCATGATCTTGGCATCCAAAAGGCAAGAAACAATGCAAAAAGAAAATATTTGGGAGGTCAGATTGTGAAGCACATATCTCTCTCAATTTGGCAAAAATTTTCCTACAATTTGGAGAGTTGATCAAGAACATATTGAAGCTATTACAATCCAAAGGAGTTATTGTGAAATTAGGGTTTTCACAAAAATTCACTCTCAAGGCTACAAATCAGCAAAAATTTTGGAGATTTTATCAAAAAAGTGATATTTAGGCTCAAGTAAGTTACAGTAAAAATTTCAACTTATTTGAATTTGTTTTGTATAAGTTATTTCAAAATTATTTTGGCTACACCATGGCAGGGGCTTCTACAAGAGGCAAAGGAAGGAATCTAGTCACTCCTACGAACACCCCTAACAAAGATGAACCAATAATAGAGGAGATGGATCCCATAACCATGGGATACGTACAGGAAGAAACCAACAAGGTTAAGGAGGAAATCATGTCAGAAATGATATATAGGATTGATAGAGTGTGTAAGCAATTAACTTATATCCAGAGTTCTATAGACTCCCAACAGGCAGATTCACACAACAAGACTTGGGATGGAAATGTGTCTTCAAAGGGACATGAAACTTCTTGTTTTGACTTTGATCTAAGGGAAGACCATCACACAAATCATTCTATTGCCAACTCTAGGCACTTCATGCCAAGGATGAAGATGCACAAGTTTGATAGCAAGGATCCAGTGAATTGGCTATGCCAAATGGAGTGGTTCTTTGATCTTCATCATGTTCCATATCAACAAAAGGTTGCAATGGCATCATTTTATTTGGAACTAGATCAATTCATTTGGTGTCGTCGGCTATATGATGAGAAGAAAACAAAGGGATGTGTTGTCACATAGTCTATTTTCCAAGAAGAACTCACAACACATTATGACAATAGTCTTATGGATAATTACTTCAACTAGATCACCAAATTAAGGCAAATAGGTACAATCAAGGACTATATGTAATATCCCCAATGGGATCTGCCCTAAAATTCTGATTTTTATTTCTGCTCAAACACTAACTCAGAATTCTGATTTTATTTTTCTGATTACAAAACAAACAGGGCAGCAAACATACAAGTGCTAAACATGACAAATAAACATGCCAAATGATGCTACCAATTGATATTCATATCAAACATGAAATCCACCATGAAATACACAAGATATGGCATCCAAATGCAACATATAAATCTGATTTTCTGTAGATAGCTTCTGCTGTTACAAATCTGAATATTCTGGACTGATTTTACAATGAATTCATGGGCTCAAACATGCCAAACATATGCCCAGATTTCTGCTCTACAAATCAGACCTAAAACTAGAATTATACATACCAAACATATGCAAAATAGTCTTCAATCACCAAACCCTAGATGGGCGAATCCTCCTTGGCAAGCGCTTAGGGTTTGCTGCTCGAAAACATGTGAAATCGCCCTCCAAAATGGGCGCTCAAGTCTGCTCCAAAGGTGGCATTCCAAATTAGGGCAAAACCCTAATGCAATATGCCCACAAAATGCCACACAGAACAACCCTCCAATGCTGATCTAAAAATCTGAATATGCAATAATGCTCCAAACCTCCAATGTCTCCAATGAAGTGCAAATAAAACTCCGTTATGAGTCCTCCACAAGATGAGCTAGGTTTTTGTCCAACTCACCATATTCACAAGGGTTATCGTCCTTGGAATATAGGCCAACAAAGTTGCAGCCAAAGAGTAAAACTCAATGAGAAATATCATATGAATGGATGATCAAATGACCTCAGATGAATTTATAGCCACTTATTCTCTCTTTCCAACCCTAGCCGACCTCCTCTTGGAATATATTTTATTTTCTTTTTTTCACCTCCCAATATGGCCGACCTCATGCTAGGCGCCCAAATTAAATCATTTTATTTTATTTTTCCCTCCTTGGGCGAACCTTTTTGGCACATGTTACTTCACTTTTTGACCTCTCCCTAGGTCGTCCACCCTCTAGGAAAATTATTTTGATTTATTTTATTTTTTCCTTGGCATCACAAAAATATCCAAATTCAGTTCCCATTATCAATTTGCCCGACAAAGTAAGTTAAACACATGATTTAACTAATCAGAATATTCCCTTGCTTCTTCAAACTAGCCCACAGGAATAAAATAGGCTAGCCGACTCCAATGGGTGATCACTCAGAAAAAGGGGACATTACACTATACTCAACAATTCCAAACCATTGCTTCAAGAGTGGAGCATGTTGTCACTCCTCAAAGATTGTTCTTAGTCTTTCCGTTTTTTATTTGTTTGCTCAATATTTGTGTACCAATTAGTTGCAACCCCTTGAGGGTGGCTAGAAATGAGCACAACCAATGGGCTCAATTTGTTTGTCCATTCACTGCCCAAATGGTTTCGCATCTTACAATGCCTTATTAGATCTTCAAATCCATCACCAATAAATTTAGGCAACTTCTACCTCTCTACAAGGAAGCTTCTCCTCAAGAAGTTCTAATTCGAATGTTCTAATGCTCTCACAACACTCTTGGACACATCAAAATCATCAATCCTTCCAAAGACTTTGGTGATCCATACACTAGTGTCACCTTTAGGGTCCCTTTTCTCCACTGCAATCCTTTGTCCTAGTATTTTTGACTCACTTTCTCTTATTTGTAATTCTTCAATACCACAGGGATCACGTTCATATGCTTCTCTTTTTGCTTCAATGAAGTCCTCAAACTCCATCTCAAAATGAAAGCTTCCCTCCTTCGGAACCTCTGACTTAACTTGGTCAGAAAGATCTTCTGTTCCTTCTTCAAGAAGAGGAAGTGTAATGCTACTTTTCCCTAGAGTTATTTAATCATTGGCAGCAGATTTACATATAGTTAATAATAGAATTATACAATTTAAAATATGCAAGGTTATTAATTCCAATGTAAATTGCAACCTATGATAATTTAATAGGAACTCTAAAGCAAAGTTTGAAAATTCGGACTCGCCGTGGACTCGGCAGCCCAAAATTGGACTCGGACTCGGACTCGGGACTCGGCACGGACTCGGGACAAAAACTCGGCTAGGACTCGGCAAAAAAAAAACATAGTTTTTTAAAAAAACAAAAGAAATTAATGCATTTAGAGAACATAAGAGCCTAATTTGATTATCAATTTGTCATAATACAAAGATTACATGTCATATGATCATCAAACACTCAATAATTGAAATTTCATCATAGTTTCAAACTTTCAAAATGTTTAACAGCATCATAAATGTTTACATATAATCATATGTCAAAATGACGAAAACATTAACAACCAAATATAATCTATAACATCCTCCTCTTTCCCCTCCTAATGAAAGTCAATTTTGAAGGCCTAGAACTAGTAGGTGCTGCTACAGTATCCAAATGAGGAGATTGAGGGCTAGAAGAGGTTTCTTCAAAAGTGTCTTCGTCCACCATTGCTTCCAAGGCTACTGCTTCTTCTTTTGTTGTTGCTCTCTCCATTTCAGCAAGATCCTCATCAGTAAGGAAGACATAAGCATCATCATTTTGTTCATCAATAGTCCATTCACCATATGGATCAATATCATCTAAGTCGATGGACTCATGTGAAACACCCTCCACCTTTCTAGTTCGAAGGCGAAGGTTGTACCGAACAAAAACCAAATCATTTAGGCAATGTTGGGTCAACCTGTTTCTCTTCTTTGTGTGAATGTTCTCAAATAAACTCCAATTACATTCACACCCAGAAGCACTACATGGCTGCGACAAGACACGGATGGCTAGCTTTTGAAGATTTGGCACACCAACACCATAGTTCTCCCACCATAAATCTATAAAAACACATTTAAAAAATATAAGTATTAAGAAATTAAGAATAAAGTAAAAAAAAGTAAGAATCAAGTTTCTAATTTCATCTTGTAGTATACTACTCAACAAATTTTCTTTTACCTGGTTGTTGTTTTCCTCTCCTTTCAATTGCTTCTTGTGAGGAAAAGAGTCTCCCCTCTGCACCCTTGTAGACCTTGAATAGATAAAATTTAAAAATAAAGTTAAATCAAATATAGAAAATTCATAGATAGTCAACAATGAACATTGAAAATTCATAAATAAGATGTAACAAATCTCACCTCCAACTCATCAAGCACCTTGTCTCTCATCTCAGGATCAGGCACCATCCTATCAATGCATCCGACAACACCTGCCATGACCTCCTCATCAGCCTTAAATGTGTCCGAGAAGTACAAATTCGGGTTCAAGAAGTAGGCAAAGGCATGTATCGGCTAGTGGAGTTGGTTTGTCCATCTCCTATCAATCATGCGCCAAATGATTTCATATTTTCGTTTGTTTCTGCCATAATAATGTGAAATGGCCTCTTTGGCCCTATCCATGGCCTCATATATGAAACCCATCGGCATGCCCTCTCCATCCACCATATGAAGAACCCTCACCAAGGGTTATGTCACCTAAAAAAATAAAAATAAAATTAACCCCTCAAAAAAAAATGGCAAATAGAATATCATGTATAATTTATAAAATTTATTTTTGTGTTTGTTACTTACCCCGATCAACTCCTCTGCATTTTTGATGAATGTCTGATCAAAAACTATGTTTACAATCCTCTTCCCTTTAGGTTTAGCGGCAAATGGGGACTGCTTCCATTCATTGGACACAAACATCTGCATGAGATGAGCATTGGCACTAAGAATGCTTTGCAATGTGAGGAAGTGGCTAGCAAATCGTGTCACTTCTGGTCACACAAGGTCCTTGCCATTTGTGATTCTCCTCATCAAGGAAAGCACCCAAGTGTGGTTGTAGATAAATTTTGTAACATTTCTGGCATCTTCAACCACATTTTTGACCCATCCAATCTTGCCAGTGTCCTCTAGCAACAAGTCCAAGCAATGTGCAGCACAAGGAGACCATGCAATTGTGGGATGCCTCTCCATAAGTAGTCTACCTACAGCTACATATGCAGCTGCGTTGTCCATGATAATTTGGACAACATTATCAACCCCAACCTCCTGGATCACCCCATCTAATAAATTGCATAAAGTCTCAGCATTTTTGACTTCATTGGAGGCGTCTATCAACTTTAGGAACACCAATCCACCATTAGAGGCCACCAAAAAGTTAAGTAGAGTCCTATTTCGTCCATATGTCCACCCATCAGATAAAATGTTGCAGCCTTTTCTTCGCCAAAATTTCTTTTGCTCATCAACCACAACATGTGTATTCTTTACGGCTTCCTCTAGCAATGGCCCACTCAAATCTTTGGATGTTGGGGTCTTAAACCCCTTACCTGCAACTGTAAGGGCATTCACCAAACCTTCCCAATATGGGTTGTTCGCCACATTGAAAGGTAAATTATTGTAGTACCAAAAGTTTGTTGTTGTCATCCTAGCTTCATGATGCTTTTCCTTATTCCAACCGGTACCTTCAAGTGAAGGTTGTCCTCCTGGAACATTGCGTGGAATAAAGAAAATTGGTCCTGATGGACCCTGGCTAGCACCAACAGTAGGAGTAGCGAAAGAACCCTCAGGACACTCACCAAAAGATGAATGTGGTTGACGGATACTTGGGGTAGAAGTGGATCCACTCATCGCTGCTACTAGTGCATCTTTTGTTTTTTGTCTTTCATCTTTTTTCATCTCATAGTCAGAAAGAAGGGCCTTCATCTCTCTAATCAACTCAGGAGTCGCCCTAGGGCATGCATCCACACCTTGCCCAAGTATTCTTGCAAGGTGGTATTTTAATCTGTTTACTCCTCCTGTCATCGATTTATTGCATTCGGTACATGTCACGTCACCCTTTTTATTTCCTGGTATTCCATACTTCCATGGAAGGTCTTTTCTCGTTCCCCTTGGATTTGAAGATGACATTGTTGTTTCAAGTTCAACATGAAAAAAAAAAAGCAAGGGTTTGGTAAAAAAACAGCAAAAAATGAGGTTTGGTAAAAAATAAGTAAAAAATGAGATTCAAACATTTGCAAAACAATAGAATGCAAAACCTAGCTAGAAATAGTAGGAAGTAGGTTATTAAGGGAAATAGAAAAAAATTTGGTAGCATTTCCCCTTATTTTTCTTGATTTTTCTGATTTTGAATTGAAAAAAAAAAAAGATAAGATAGATCACTTACCTAGCTCGGTGATGATCTCTTTAGCTTGTTTTCTTGGGTTCTTTCACGCTGACTTCAATGGCAGACCTGTGTTTTTCAAGGTAGAAGAGTGAAAATGAGCAAAAAATGGAAAAAAATGAGTATTTTGTGTTATATCCACGTCCCAGGGACTCGTGTAGACTCATCTCGTGAGTCCATGCCGAGTTGACTTGGCAAGCTTCAGGACTCACGAATCGTGACGAGTCTCGCGAGTCTGCAAACTATGCTCTAAAGTAATAATTAACAAGCAAGTTGAATAACATAATCTCGTAATCAAATTAACATCAAAACTCATATATATAATAATTCCAATATCTTTTATTAATAATAAGTTCAGTACTTATCTGAATCAGAGTACTTAGATCGGCCACTCTCACCCTAGGAAGATTTTAGTGGTCTTGGCCCTCTATGGCACATTTGGAGAAATTGTGTAAAAACACAGTATGTGCCTACTCGCACCAACTATTGTGCCTACTCGCACAGTGTTCAAAGCCCTAGCCAGGACAGTCCTAGGTGTACACAATCCCGAGTTGGACCCACTTCATGTGCCCCCTTCTCCAATGCCCATAGTCCACCAAGTCACTTACTTCTTCCTTGAGTGTTCTCCATGCTAATTAGACAATTGCTGATATTGGTGGAGTAGGAAGAACAAAGGAGATTGCAAACCATAGTGGAAGAAAAAGTAATTAGCATACTCTCAGACTTGAAGTGAAAGTAAGAGCCAAAGCAAAAGTGCTAGTTGGAGTTGTAGTTGGGAACAAATTAGTTTGTACATTCAATCAATTTTGGATAACAAATTATGAAGGATTAGTGGGTTAAAGTTGTAGGCAACTTGTTATGGGTCTTTTTCCCCAAATGGAAAAGAAACCTATTTTATGAATAGCCCTTTAAAATGATAAGAGGATATCGTTTATTTAATCCTTTATGAATAGCCTTAAGCAGTGGTTTCTAAACCATCACACCATTTCACAAAGGTTGTCATTAATTATTAATTTAATAAATATTATAACTCCTCCCTTTTAAAAAAGGTTTTTTTATAAATATTCTTTATTTTCTATCTCCCTTTTAAAGAATCGCCTTATTGATGAAGAAGAAGAATCAAGTCAAGTCTAATTTCTATATTGAAAGATCCCTAAGATATCAAAATCCTCTTCTTCTTCCATCTTTCCAATGTCATCAATAAGTGTTGTTGACTAACACTGATTCTTTAAGAACTTGACTTGACTTTGTATAGGCAATGGTGCCAAATCTTCATTGCAAAACTATTACACTACTAATTGCAATATAAATAGAACATAATAAAACATACCAAGTAATTGTATATGAAGATCAGTGCTTGTATGAAATGTCCCCGTTTTCAAATTATATCAAATCAGAGGACCCGAAACCTATTTTTATTCCCCGTAAGCTAAAAGGGGGATTTAAAAGGGGAATAATATAATAATAATTTATTAAGTGGTCCAAAAAGGTACTTTAAGTTATAACTTTGAGAAAAGGACACTTAATTTATTATTATTGAATGGGGCCAAAAGTAATTATTGGATACATGGCCAAAAAGGTAATTAATAATTATAAGTTTCGAAAAAGGTAAATATTCACTTAAAAGAAATATTAATTACCTAAAAGGTAATTAATAATTACAAGTTGGAAAAGCTTCGGAGCTGAAAAAATGAAGAGCAGCGGGGAAGTGCAGAGCAGCAAAAATCAAAAACCCCGAGCAAATAAGGTCGAAGAAAGGAAAGAAGATCAGGAGATAGAAGTGGCTCTATGTGCAGGAAGAGTGTAATGTCCCCTTCTAGTAAGCCAAAGTTTTTCTTAACCTTGCACAATTTCAACTTGCAAGAGGAGTACATTAGTATTCAATCTTTCTTATCTAATCATTTTTATCCATAGATATATATTAAATTAAAATTTATAATCATGAACTATAAGCATTCTATCTTTCATGATATCCATTAAACATATTTCATGATTCCATTTGGGAAGAGATATACTTAGGTCTACATGATTATCAAACCACTTGCCCAACGAGAGAGGGTTTATAAAGGAGCAATCAAGGGGTCCATATTTTATTCCTTTGACCGAAGACCAACCCAAATCAAAGGCCCATCCCTTGCCCCGGAGAGGTACTCTAGACCCACACGAGACAAGAGCCTATCCATTACTTGATGGTTCTCTTGACCAACACAAGATAATGGGAATGTATCGGTCTTTAGCCGGATGGTACTGTTGACCAACTTAGGCATCAACCATGATGTCGGTCTTTAGCCGGATGGTACTCTTGACCAACTACGGCATCAACCATAATTATAAACCCGTTGCTTACCTTACCTCTTCATCTCAATCTATGGGTTTGGCTGTCATAACATGAGCCTCTACTTCTCATCCCTGATTTATCATGACCACTTTAAAATGCACATTCTAATCATTATTTAATAAATGCCTTCATATTCTGGGCTAATACAATATGTTATTATGATCTTAATTATCCATTCATCTAGTATGTTGATCTTATGCATTCTATTTATCTAATTAATTAAACTTCAAATCTTTTCAATGTTCATATGACTTCTATAGCATATATATACATATATTTTCATCATGACTGACTTATATTATTATGCATGACTTATTCTATGAAATCTGCTACTAACTTACTAAATACAGATTACTTTAATTCATTTCAATTTACTTTATTATGTTCAGTCTTCTAATGATCAGTTTGCACTTTAAGAAGTTGATATAGTTGTATTAGAGCATACCTCTTAATGGCTGCAATAATGGTCTATGATTCTTTAATGTTTAGATGGGGATTGCTTCTTAATGTTGTGATGGTTGATCTTATACTCTATTGATTAGATCTCAATGCTGGATGATTTAGTGCTGCTTGCTTCCTAATACTCTTGTAATGATCAATGTTCCAATTGCTGGTTAATGTCTGATGTTCGACGGGATTGTGATCCTGATGATAATTGGATTGTGTTCGATGCTTATTGCTGATGCAGATATATAAATGCCTATTTGATGATAATAGATTGTGATTGATCGATGCTTTCATGTAGCCCCCCGATCCATCTTATATATCCTCGTATTCTTGAATGATCACGTCCTTTCATAGAGACGCCTCTCAGCAAGCAACTGTTTGGCACTTATTAACGTATGATTTGGTAATACATCTTTAACATAATCGCACCTTCCTTTCTTATCAATTCGTCTCTTTGTAGATTTGTCTTTATCTGCCTTTGTCTTATCTCGGTTTTGCTACGTAAGATTTAATCGATCCTCACAAGAATTATCACGTTTTATTCATTATTGAATCTTCCTTCTTAGTCGACGGTATGGTATGAGGGAGCAGTCTAGTTGGAGGAGGCACTTGCAACTCACAAGGCAGCGATAATCCTGTATTTGTCTTTTCTTTATAACCCAATATGCATGTTAAGGAGGGGATATTACAAAGAGATCACCATGAAATGATGGCGATTGATCTTACAAAAGAAAGCGACAGTGACCAGGAAATGCTGAAGGACTTGGCGATAATTTGCAGGTTCATCGGAGCGAAAAACCCTAGGGAGAAAATTAGGGTTTGGGCAAACCAAGAATTGGAAGGCACATAATGTGATAAAATTCCTCCCGAGGGGTTTCTTCATTGTGCTCTTCTCTTCAGCAAAGGAAAGAGAAAAGATCTTGCAGGGAGGCTTATGGATGATGGATAAAAACCCCCTGTATCTACAGAAGTGGCAACCAAATTTCGATCCTCTGTCCATGGAGCCATATGATCGCCCAATCTGGGTTAGATTGTATAATCTACCTTTCGATTACTGGTCAAATGAGTGCTTGGAAAAAATAGGAAGATCCCTAGGAACATTGATGGACATGGACAGCGACATTATCGACGGCAATTCCTATATCTATGCCCGTTTAAAGATTGCGGCAATAAGGAAGATCCCAAAACAAGCTCTACTTTGTGTAAACGGATGCCATTGGATCCAAAACCTGGAAGTAGAGGAAATTAAACAATTTTGTTTAAAGTGCGGAAGAAGAAATCATATGGAAGAGACTTGTTGAGTAAAAAGTAGTTCTACCAACATATGGGTTAAGAAAGATCAGGTCCCCAAGGATAATTTATGGAAGGAGATTTTAGAGAAGGGGAACGTCCTTGGAAACCAACCCACAGTGCATGGAACTAGGGCATTTTCCAGTAATGTGACGACTGGGACAGCTTAGATGATCAGATGGGAGGCTGCAAGAACAAAAGCGATAATGCTCTTGCAGTTTTGGAGAACCTAGCAAAAATCAACGCCAGGGCTGAGAAAGCTCCAATTTCAGAGTTCTCCTTGAAAAATCAAAAGGAGTGGAACTTTGTTGAGGAGAAGAATGTTAAGAATGCCCTCGATCAAGATTTTTACCCTGCGAGTCTGGTGACAGATGTGATTTTGTCGGTTGAGGATGAGTTCGGGGTGATCGGGGTCAGACATATTAGTCAAACGAACTTTAATACCCTTAAAAAGCTCTATAAGGAAAGGGGGAGGAAATCAAACAAGGAAAGGAGAGAAAGAGATGCTTCAGAATTGGGGCTAAAGAACATCAAGGATTTTCTCGATAAATCCAAGGGAGCCAAGGCTCCCCTTGGAGGACAATGAGGCTCCTAACCTGGATCTTCTGGGGTCTTAAAGCCCCTGACGATTGATGATCAATAAAGCGTCCTTGGAAAATTTACAAGCGACATAGTGCTCTTGCAGGAAACAATGTTGTCGGAGTGGTGTACTGTTGTTTCTCACTGTTTTTCATTAAGAATCCTAATGGTTTCCTATAGATAGTTTGAGCACTGCAGTGCTGAGTTTTCTCAGTGCAGTTTCGGTCTTTCTCTACAAAAAGGGTGTAGCTGTTCCGTGGCCAAGATTTCTCTCTTTTCTTTTGCCCTTTCCATTCAAAATGCCTTCTTCTAAGGAAACCACTGGGAATCATATCATGGGCTAGACATGCTTTCTACTTTTCTCTTGAAAGAAGTTCAAGCCGGAAATTTTTTTGCTACCAAAGATCAGCCAAAGATTTAGCCAACTTCCAGCAATGTAAGCAATCAGTTACAGTTCTTGGATCTTATCACATGTTATGGTTACCCCCTGCCTTATGATATCATAGCAAGAACCCTTGGATGTCTGCCAGTGATTTACTGGCCAAATTTGGAGTTCAGCAAGAAGTTTTTGTGGTGGAATATAGCTTTGCTTCTTCATAGTGAGAATAGTATAGGGAAGATATGTTGTTTCTTGTTTTGCACCCCTTGTGGCAAGGGCTTGCTTCCTTCACAATTTTAGGTTCTTAATGTTTATGGGGTACAGCTCCCTTATGCCTAGCTTACGGATCCAAAAATAATAATAATTATAAGTTGGAAAACGTGAATATTCAATTAAAACAAATATTAATTACTTTTAAGGTTTGGATGGAAAAGTGATTAAGAAGAAATTGATGGAAAAAGAAGAGGCATTCTATTCCTAATCAAATTCCAAAACCCTTATTTGCAAAGCTTGGCCAATTTGTTCATTCCTTTCCTAGAGGACAAAAACCTTGCTAGCAAAGAATTTCGTGGACGAAAACCCACCAAGCTGATCGAGTGATTTCACCCAAAAATCACCATTGTGCTGAATGCAAGAAGTTTCTATGGAGATTTGTGCTGAATAGCTAGATATCATACCAACTGCAAATTACAAAATATTTACATAGTAAATTATTCCAGATTTGAGATTGGAATTTATTCATACAGGAAAATACAAAAAATATATATATTTATAAATTTTTACAGGGATCTGCAATTATCGGAATAATGCAGAAATTTTATTGATGAAGTCATTGAGACTGGCCGTACTATTTTATCCATCCAAGACAAACCCATAAATAAAGTTGTACCATTGGGGGAAGTCAGTCGTACAAGATTTAAGCTAGGCATTGAAGTTGTGAAAGGGCTTATTAAGGAATAATAAAAAGAATCACATGAGTTTTTAGGGAATTTTGGAGCCAAATTCCCAGCCGCACCCTCTTTGAGGATTATTTATCATTTTCAAAAGCTGACTGCTGCCTTATAAGGAGGAAAACAGTACCGTACAGTAGAGACAATCTGATTTATCTGTTATTTCTGATACAGATCTGACATCAGCAATTTTTATGAGTTGTTCATCAGCATTTTTCAATATCGGCAATTAAGGTTAGAGCTACATTAGTTTCAGCTCTGTATGAGGAAGTTGTTCCTTTCCAACAGTAGTATTAATTTATTATATCATATATGTTTACAATCTGAGTTATTGTGTTTGAATTAAATAGCTGTGGTATTCTTATTGAAGTGTTAAAAATAAACTCAGTTCCATTTTGCTATTTAGATTGTCATTTCGTCAAACACTTGTAAAAATACAAAAAAAATAGTTTGGGATATTTCATTGTACAATCAAAATGTAGACTAGGGAGGACCATGTATATAACCAAACCCCTTCCTCGACTACAAGAAGCATATGTAAAGTGCCTGATGATTGCCAATTAGAGCACAACCATCAACAACCACTTACAACCAAGTCCTAGCAACTACTCACAAGTTAACAAGTAATTAACACATAATCAGTTACAACCATAGTAACATAACGTGACAATGACAATTTAAATATTCAATTCTAAGGTTTAATTAAAGTCATTTGAAATATTTTTTAATTCTACCCGAGTAGTTATATGGTGCATGATCTCATTAATCAGTTATATGTATAAAGGTGCATGGGTTTTAAGGTGGTTTTAGTAAAAAAAAGGAGGGGAGCATATGCACGTTTTCTTGAAAGAGCTTGGTGAAGTATAATGTTATAAGGTATTTGATTTTTTCTTTCAAAGGTCAATACTATTTCAAATTGAATCTATAAGGTGTTTGCTTTCAACGAAACATATTTTTTTTCTAAATTTGACTGCTATTAATAAAATTTGTGAGAATTGCATATGATACCAAGTCCTATACAAATGAAAATATGAGTTTGGCGATTTGCTTCTTTATATAGATTTTAACCATGAGACCCTACTGCATAACTCCCAACAGCCTAGAGGCAGTCATCCCTAAAAGCAACTACAATAGTGCTATTCACTAAAACAATAATTACATGTATATATGATAGAGAGACACACACATATTTGCCCTTTCATATTTCTTGTTTTGACATTTATTGCCAACACATTTCATTAAAGATAGATAAAGACATACAAATATAAGGATAGATAAGGACATGCAAATTAAACACTACATGAAAATTATATAACTGTCTATGTAGTGTTTAATTGCTTTTGAAAAAGTAATTCATATATGCATAGTTGAAAAACCCACCAATTACTCGCAAAACTCAAGAATACTCGTGAGTCAAACTAGCTTGCGAGTAACTCGTTTAAAAATTCACAACCGAGTAATTGGTGAGTTTTTTCTTGTCAATTACTTATTGTTGCTCATAAAACATTGATCTGACTATTACAGGTGTTTATTTCCGCCACTCCATCATTTTAAATTATTGCCGCTGCTCCCCAAACACCCTTTTTTCTACTCTTTGAATGCTGCTCTTGTAGTTCATCTGTCGAAGATGCCTCTTTATGCATTCAGAAGACTGAAACAACTCCCTTTATTCTCCTATTTGCTGCTGTAACTGCCTTTATTCTGCTGTTACCTGCTCTAAAGGGGAAATGAATGTGAAACAACAGTGATTTTACATTGTATATATAGTATTTTTGCTCATAATCCAATCAGATCAACCCTAATTCTGCCCTTATACAGCAAGTTGGCCCTCAAAAAAATGTTTTTTTTTTCTTTTGAAAATTCACAGTAGTTTAACAAGTTGATATATATTCAACTCATTTTTTCATCTATGATGTGTATTGAACTCTAATTTTGATCTATATGTGAAGGAAATCAATAATGTGTCCCCTAAATTCAGTAATATGCATGTTTCAAATGATATTTTTACAAATTTATGTGTTTTTTAATGTTTGGAAATTTTCCTGAGTTTTTGCTGAGTCCAATTTTTTACATTTTTTTGGGTCAGCCGAGTTCTTACTGAATTCGATTTTTTCATCTATGCATGTATGTGGGCCATTGGACAAGGATAGTTATGTCTCATGGCAACATCACAGAGTTGCAAAGTAAATTATCATATGTCAATATTCCCTGGGGATGTGTCCCCGGGGTTTTATGGGGTTTCAAGGATGGAAGACGTTCTAGAGACAAGGGGATGGAGATAGAATGTGCGCTCCCTACCCCCCCCTTTTTTGGTGGGTGGGTGGCGGATGTCTCCCCAAAGTGGAGGACATTTCCTAGGACATCCCCTTTTGGTGGGACTTTGTGGGGACAGCCTGCCATCTGCAACATCTTTGTGACATCCTGGGACTTTAGGACATCCCCTACAACCGACAATTTTAAGTCTGCAAAAACAAACCCTCTTGACCTCATTTTTAATGCTTCGTGCCTTTGCTTATCATTCCCTCATTAAAGATGTTTCCTTGGGTATCCATGCAATCTACCAAAGCTTGGAGCCACAAAAGGCTGTCATAAATGGCATGGTTGAGTCCTTGGTTACTAAAATTTGCAGCAAGCCAACAATGGACTATAGAGTTGTGGTAGATAGATGGCAAGTAGGTCAAGGTCCATGGAGCAAGGTTTGGTTATAAAGCTGAAGCAAAACTTTACTTTAATGGTAAATTTATTGTTGGTTTATTGTTTATGATTATAATTCTGAAACTTCATAGAAAGTAAGACCTTTTTTCTTGATACTTGAATCACCACCAAAATGAGATTTGGCATGCTAAGAAGCAACTTGGATACATTTAGCAGAAATCCCATCTCTGTGTAAAATACTTGGAAAGACTGTTAATGGCAGAAAGTAGTGTTTCAATATGAGGCTCTGCCAATCTATCTGATTCAGATGAATGATGGAAAATAGCAGAGACAAGAATTCTCGATGTTTTCTACAAAGATGTGACAATCTGTAAGACTATAACAGAGTTCAGATGATCTAATCCACATTTTTTTGACTTTGGGTTTATTAAACAGTGCTAGGAGTTTGCATCAGAAATCTAGGTAGGCAACAGTTTTCTAGCAGCTGGCATATAGTTTGCCTCTACAAAATCCAATCATTATGTTCTGCTCAAGAAACTATCATGGGTTATTGGATATCTTTTTTTCACTTACTTTAAGCTATTTTTAATTTTTAATTTTTAATATTATTTTATTATCCGTCACCCTGCCATCCCCAAAACCTCATCCCTACGTCCCCTGTCACAGAAACTTGAAGAAGCACTACTTATCATATATATTATAATGAAGCGCTTCCAAAGAATCTTGTCATGGGAGTTAATAGGAGTAATGAGGGAGTTAAAAAGCATCTTAAGTTGTCAATGAGAGTTACAAAAGTAGAGTTGCAAAGTGTTTTTAGTGTGATAGTAAGTTATCAACAGTCTTGTCATAATGATGAAGTTACAAGCATCTAGTATCCCACACAAAACAAACAAGATATAAAAAGGTTTTAAAGCCTCGGGGCAAGGGATGTTTTGGAGGTCTTGTAATGGTTGTATGTGGATAACCTGTGGAAGGACTGTTCGGGGCCAAGTGTAGCACCCACACTACTACTGGAATAGACCCGAGTTAGCATCCATATCTTCTTAGGAAAGTTCCATTTGTCTTGGGTGTTGCCTGAAAATGCTAAAATACATTAAGTTCCTATTTGATTTTGTTTCCAGATTGGTATGTTTATGTTGCTATCCAGATATCGTCCTTCATTACAAATAAATTTCAAATTTTAGTATTGAAAATAAAAAGAAACCGAATTTCAAATTTAAGCTTAGCTTTGGATTTGTTAAAAGTTTATCATCTCCTCATTCTCCAATTATCACCTGTTTCTCACTACTTTCAGCTTCAGTTATTATCTTTTACTTACTGTGTTTCCAACCCTAGCCTGTCATTTTCCATCTAGAATGGCAAATTTTGTCTGTAACACAACAGAACTCAGATATTGGATCTTTTCTTGAAATCAGTTATTTGGTTTTTGGTTTATTAGAAGCTTTCAGATTTTGGCTTTTTTTTCTAATATGGTGATGGATGCACTTGATGGCCTACACTTCTTCAAAGGAAGCTTGCGATTTTATATTCTAGAGACATCCCAAGGTTTACTCCAGGAAGTAACATTCGCTTTATTTCTTTTTGCAAAGAAAACGAAAAAGGTGAATTATGGCAGATGTAAGGACAAAATGATGAGGAAACATGTACAAGAGTGGATGGGATGATTAGAGGTTGTCATGAAATTCATGTTCATATTTTTTGTCCGTACACTCATAAAATACGGATGATATTTAGTACCTTGAGGTTATCAGTTAAGTGTTCAACCACACTAAATGTTTCAAACATCAATAACCGACTATAATGACATGGTAAGAGTTATATTTAGGAGTTTTTCAAAGACAAAAGATGTAAAAACTAAATAAAAATATTATATCTATTATCTTCTTCCAAAAAATAGAAGCCTCGCATATGTTTGTAAACTTCATGGTGTTTGTGTTTTGCTTGTAGATTCAACTAGTATGCAAACATCTGCTAGCAGAATCATATATGACAAGGGACCGATCAGAAAAGTTCTTGCATAGATGCCATTCCTATAATGTTTTCAAGTTTCTACAGTGAAAAATGCATGTAAACAAGTATGCAAACACTAGCAACTCATATTCAATATTCACAGGAAAGAAAAAAACACATCATAAACAAGTATGCAAACAATAGCAATTCATATTCATTTTTTGCAGGATATAAAAAAATAGCACTAGCATCTTACCTTTTGGAGCCATGTGGAATGTTTAATATGGTGAATATATCTAATGATTCGAAAGGAATGCGAGAAAAAGCTCCATGATGAATCTTTTCTCCAGAGTAATTTATTGGAAGTAGAACAAAGATACATAGAAGAGCAGAGATCCCAAATATCCGTATACTGCACAGGAGAAAACTAGGCATTTATGAATAGATCAAGAACAAATAACAATTTGACCTTGATATTAGTTAACAATGAAATAACAATTATTAATGAAACTAACTAATCTAAATAAATCACAATTTCAAAATGAAAAGACTAACATATGAAAAAGATCAAAAAGTAGGATTTATTAGAATGTGAAATAAAGAAATAAGAAGAATCAAAATTTACATTTCTTCACCTATACCCTAAACATTATTTTAAATGGCTAGAGGAAGCATACTGCATTTTGTAGGAAGTCCATTCTCTCTCTTGGTTCAAGGTAAGATGTCATGCACAGTAACCAAGAGACAACTAGTACAAGAGACGGGGATGGGTAATGGTACACCATTTCCAAAAAAATTGGAGACAGGTACTTGGAGATGCTTTAAATTAAAATATTAAAACTTTAAACTTTAGAGTACTCAAATAGATGTCAACCAAAACAAAGATTAATTATATTGATATTTGATCCTTCATCATATAAAATTATAAATAATTAAATTTTAAACCATAATCCTTTAGAGATGGTAAATCGACGCTGGGAAGGGAATGCCATTATTTTAAAAACATGGTACAGGGGTTTTTGGAAATGACTATATTTTCAATCAATAGATAGAACTTCAATGCAAGTACACATCTTAAACCTTTTTATTGTTTCTCTTCATATGGTTACTGTTGCAAGTATGAGGTGAACCAGTGTTGTCATTGATGTCAACATACTCATATTGCATTGACAAGAAGGATTGGATGAGCAGTGTGCTGAGGATATTGAGAAAATTAGCCTCAGTCAGGAACAGTGAAGAACAGTGATGAGAAGAAGGCAAATGTATTGTATCGGATGAGAACCGGAGGATGCTGATTAAAGGGTTTATAGATATGAGTCTTGAGATGCTTCAGTTAAGATTTCAGAGGTCCGCATGAAGATCTGAAGGAGTTGTGGCTGTCGGTATGGAACCGGTTCCGGGAAGTGTTCAGAGGTGACAGAGGATCACAGAAAGGTCCGGTGAGGTCCGGAATTGCATAATCTTAATCTGCGGATTGGAATGAGTGTTTGGGATGTCCTTGTGATGTTTCATCTCGAGTTGTGTATGATTTGGAGGTCCGGAAGTACCTTCTGCTTTATGACAGTGGCGACAGACTGTGTTCTTGAAGTTCCGGATGAGGAAGAGAAGAGATTCCAGTAAGTAGAGGAAGTGCGGATGTACCTGGTAATTCAGGCAGGCTTGTGAAGGTTCTTGGATCATGTTGAGGTTGTGTTATTGGTCCGCATTGATGGTAGAGCCCGGAATTGAAGATATTCTTCCGGATGAAGTTCTTGTTCCAACTAGCCGACCGGATGAGTTGTTCATCCTGCGAATGTTCTTGTGGTGGCCGACCGGATGTGTTATTCATCTTGCGGATATTCTTATGGTTGAGTGCCGACTTAGATGATTGTTCCTAAATCGATGTCTTGTATAAATAAAGGTTTGTGAGTTCATTTCAAGGGCGGATTGTGTGGATGAGAGTGGTATAGTGAAGAGAAGTGCGAAAGGCAGAGAAGGGGTTTTTGGGCTTAAATGGAACTGATCCGGACATGGTAGAGATGTCATTCTCCAGTTCAAGACTATGATTCTTATCACTTTGTAGACAGTGTGTCTCCTTGTAGGCAGTGGGCCTCTTTGTGAGCAGTGTGCTCGGGCAGTGAGGCCTAATTGGCAAGTGCCATTCTTTTTCTTATTCTTTTAACAAAGAATAATCCTTGGGTTAATCACCCCGTGGTTTTTCCCTTAACCGGGTTTTCCACGTCAAAATCTTGGTGTTCAATGTGTTGATGTTTTATCTGCTCTTGTGTTTGTGCGTTTTACTTCCATGGATGATTAATTGATATGCTGTTAACTAACAAAGAAAAATCAAGTGTTTGAAGTAGAGAGCAAGTTTTTATACAACTGATTCACCCCCCCCCCCCCCCCCCTCAGTTGTATGCCCTAGATCCAACAGTTACCTCTTTGGGATTTGATAAGAAAATTTTCTGCAACTAAAAAACTTATAATTTGTTTGTAAAAATAAAATACAAAATAGAAAATTACAAATCTGTTAGTGTATTTCTTTAGTTCTTTTAGGTTTTGTCAACCACATCAGCATTTTACGAAAACCTGGTGTAATTTATATGATATATTTGAGAAACACCTATAGGAAGTTTCCTATTTTACAAGGGATGTTTCTAGGAGATGCATAGAGATGTAAAAAAAAACTTAATCTAAAGTTTCCTAACGTCTAGAGACATGTTTCCATATGGGTCTCTACGACGGGAACATGTTTTTGATATGGGAGACAAGTACCAAGTGTGGGAGTATGAATCTCTAGGTAACTATGACAGCATGCCACTTGTTTCCTTTCAAACATAATTGATAGCTATCTAGACTAGCTCTGCCAAGCTACTCATAATGTGTGCAGCATATGATAGGAAAATTAAAATAGTAAGAAAGATTACATTGTATGGAAATAATAATAGGAACTTGATATTACAAATGCCCTAAGCTATGCAAAAATATACAAAATGAAATGTAACATCATTGTCCCTTACAAACAAGAACCTTACATCAGATATCAATGTACCACTTACATGAAAGTATTAACACACCATGTTGATGTTTTAAAAGAGCAGAATCAAACCTGAAATTGTACCTTTATTGTTTTGTATTTTAATATAAGCTACATGCTTTCAAAAAATATGGAAACTTATGTTAATCTTCACATCAGAACAAATCATATAACCAAAACAATCATTCTAGAGTCATTATGCCATACTACGAAACTGATCAAGATAACAAGAAACCTTGCGATGTCTAAATATGTGTAATGTCATAATCCCTACCCCTCCTTAGTAGAGTACAAGACCCTACATCCTTAGTACAGTTGAAGCACCATTGATGCAACTTGTATGCTAATATTCAATGGGAGCATAAGACAGCCCACCAGGAACACTTCAGAAAAATCCAAATAGAAACCAAACCTATGCAGCCAATGGGAATTCATGTGGTTAATCTTTTCCATCTTTTTCAGGCAAATTTAAAACTCAAGGTACTTGATACAAATGTAGCCAAATGAAAAAAACTCAGCTATTAACTGATAGAAATGCCAAAATAACTCTAAAAGTAGTAAAATATAAGAGTTTCTAATTGTGAGCATTGCGCTGCAACGATACCCTATACGAGCATCCCAAGTTTTTGAAGTACATGTAATGGGCTGCATCCACTCTCTATACATGCATCATCTCCCACAACACACAATCAAGCACCACATGCATCTGGTTTGACCCTTCAACATGGGGTGCATATTTCACACGTGTGGAGTACCTAGCACATGCACCCAAAACCCTTATAAATTCATGTTGTAGCTTACATGTGGTTTGATCTTTTATACATCATGTACATAAGCTTAACTATTAAGTTTCAACATTGATAAATCTACAATTCTAATCACAATAGACATTTCATTTGATGTTTAATGCTTCAAACATTTTTGTCAATAGTAACATTCCTAATTTATTTGATGCGTGTACTATTTTATTACAATTCTTACTAGGAAGCACTTCACACATAATACATATGGCATCCCCCACCCCCTAGAGGCTCTATGAGTGAAAATTAACACAACTAGCACCTCTTATGGAAGCCCAATGGATGAGGGTGTCAGAGGCCTTGGTAGATATTCTAATGGTAACCTTCTCTTTTGTTTTGCCTAGGTTCCTAGTAAACCATCTAACAATGTGACTGAAGCTTTAGCTATTTGGACACAATGTTAATATCCTTTGATCTCCCTCGAGTGATCCTTAAGACTATCTCTCAAATTCTTCACTACTTATAGACCAGAATCTTAAGAACCACAAGCTTTATCAAATAATATAAAACATAGGTGGGCCTTTGAATAAGTTTTAGGATTACTCAGTTGGACACACCTAGGAGCCAATAAAATCTTCAATCTCTTGGCCAAAAAGGCATTGACAACGGAAGTTGGTTGTAAGCAGAAAGGGAATATGGACGATTTATATGATATGGGGCTTAGAGAAAACCTTCATCACATCTTAACTGATGTGTAAGAACCCTGTCTTGTATACTTATATTTTTTTTCTGATTTTTTCCTTTCACTGTTCTAAATTTCTGATTTAGTTTTCTTGCAATCTATTCAATATTTTCAATACCTGTTTTCTCCAATGAACTTAAAACACCATGAATATGGAAAGGTTCAAATATCAAATGAAACAAACATTAAATGATCAAGTTATAATCAAATCTTATCAATCAAACACAAAGAAAGACATACCCGGGAACAATACTTCACTTCTTTTTTCCTTTCAAGAGCTGATTACAAATGTCTTTGGCTGTCCTTTACATCAGACTTGACTGATTTTAAAATCAGAATTCAAACAAATGAAATATGTGAACAAATGTAGCCCAAAACCCTAGCCAAATGATAAACAATGATGTCCAATGAACAATCACAAAGCTGGGACTGAATATATGCCTGTAGCTGATCCTTTATGACTGATTTATCTCCTGTCCCTGTTGATATCACTGCTGAAACAACCCAGATCTGAAAATGAATGATGAAAAGTGCCAAAATACACCAAATGATGAAATCGCCTATGCCAATAATTAGTGCAATTTGATCCAGCAATGCAAACTTTGTCTCAAACCCTCAAAATATGCCAAAATATGATGCCAAACAGCTCTGATATGATTTTCCAGTGTGCTAATACAAAAATCAGAATATTATTTGATGTCAAAAACACATAAAAACCCTCCTTATGCAAATCGGTCACCTTAGAAGTCATCAACAATGAAATATGCATCAATTCCATAGTCAAATCTCCATGTCAAACTCCATAGCTAGCTGTAGATGAAGATCCCTGTCAAACCCTAGCTTGAAATGAAGCCAAAACATCAATCAAATCATCCAATAAAGCCCGATGATGAACTCCACATGAATTCACCTCACAATGTGACATGGGATCGTCTCTAAACCACTAAAAATCAAGGGAACATCTCCTTGATACCACTGAAAATACATTTCCAGCCAAGAGATCAACTCAAATGCAAAGTTTTCCAAATGATCAATAGTTGCAAAATGAAACCAAATGCCTCTATTTATCCTTCTCTCACCCTAGGCGTCCAATTTTGCCAAATAATGGAGAATTTCAAATCCACCAATGAAAATGCAACTTTCAATTTCACAATTTTAAATGAATTAAATTGCACCCACCATCATTTAAAAATAATAAAATAATAATATTTTATTATTTTCCAAATACCTCCTCTAGACGCCAATATTGAAAAAATATTATTTTATTTAGTAATTTTCCTCCTCCTCAAGCGCCAATTTTCCTTGGGCAAGTAAAATATTTTTTAATTAATTTTTTCTCCTTCCCTTGGGTGGCGATCCACAACAAATAATATTTTATTATTTTTTTAAATACTTCTCCTCTTGGGCGTCAATTTCCATGCCAATAAAATAATATATTTTATTATTTTCTCCATATCCTTCTTGGGCGGCAATTTGGCTCATCCAATAATAATATTTTATTATTTTTATTTTTCCTTTTATTTTTTGGCATTGGGAAAAATAATAAAATAATAAATAAATAAAATACAATTAAAAATTGTATTCTATTTTCCTTATTTCCAGCTTTTTCCATCTTCTAGTCATCCAACGTTTATTTTTCCCATCCTTGGCTTGGGAAATGTCAATATTTTGGTTATATGAAAAATATGATAAAACAATACTAGCCAAAATCCCAATAAAATCACATGTTGAGCCAACATTATATTTTTCCATCCTTCAAAGCCCAAGCTCAACCCAAACACGTCTAGCTCAAAAAGGGGACATTACATGATGATATTACAAACAATCAAATAGTTTCATTGAGGTTTCTCTGATCCTCATCGTAATTTGATTTTGATTCAAAACCCAAGGTCTTTCATCTTTGGAGCTCACACCTCCAAAGCTTTTCATTATGCCTTGGTCACTCTGAGGATTTCTTCCCCATCCAAGTCAACTCTTGATGTTCATACAATCAACTATATGCCTCTCTATACACATCATCTGTGGGACCAGAGGAATTATGGAATTAGGCTTAATTAGGGAAATGCCCCTCTTTGACATTTTCATATGTACTTCTCTTGATTGGAAAGGTTGATTGCATTTGTGGAATGTTCACCCTAGGTTTGGTATTAAGAACTCAATGCAATTCATTGAAACTATTGCAGACTTATTAGTTGAATTTTTCATATCAAATTTCACTGTTGTAACAATGAATCAGGGCATAGATTGAAAATAAGACAATTGTTACCTTTGAAAGTAAATGAGACAAGATGATTTTATGATGCAATGAGTGACTCGTCTCCTATAACAACAATGAACCTTCTGTTTGTGACTGAGAGCAACTTTTGTTGAGGACTGTTATGGAACAGTCATGCTGATAGCACCCAGGAACAGCCATAACCGACCCAGATTTCTTCAAAGATGCAAATTCCCAACAACAAACACTAGAGGAATGATCTACTAAACCAGGCGACCAATATGTGATGGAGTTTCAGACTTCAACTAAGGCATTTTCTAGTGTTTTCTCCAAACTGTACCTGCTGGTACAGTGCCCAAGTACACACTAAATCAGTGCTAAACTGCTAACCAACCCCTGAATCCTCCTCAAAACCAGTGGCAACACTGTCATATAATCTAGGTGCTCATGATAAGACTCATTGAAGTCCCTAAAAGACCACGTTTCATGATCTTCCTTCACACGTACCTCCTGTGCAAGTACGGCTCCCTTCAGTACTACAATCTGCAGAAAAGACATCCAACTACATTCCTTTGCTTATTCCATTGAAGGTTTGATTCTTATTGAGTTGGAATGCTACACTACAAAACTCCTGAAGACAAACAAACCCCCAAAATCTGTATCCAGACATGCAATACAACACCCTTCAAAATTCATCAAACTCCATTATACCCCAATATGATCTCTGATGTGAAATCATCGATTTTGCCCAGCTAGGATTGATCTCACACAATCGAAACTGGATGATTCTAAGGTAAACACCCCCAAACCTTGCTAAACAGCCAGGCGCTCAAGAAATCAATCTCCAAAATCAAATCTGCATGAATGCCTTTCCAAATGAGCGAATGTTCTCTTAATATCTTCCACACACCCCACTCCCACTCAAAAAATAGCAAGGGAAACATGTCAAACCACCCACTGACGCCACTTAGCCAACACTCAACCAGAAATAGCAAAAGAATCGTATTAAATTCCCCCACAAAAGAGCACTCCCACTCCACCACAGGCCTAGAATGGGTGTATTCAGAAAAAAGGGGCCCACCAAAACCCAACGCCAACTAGAGGCAGATAACTAACTTCATAAAAAAGAAAATAAATTTATCATGATATAATTGGTCTTTTTTAAAGCCACATTTCCCTTATTAAATAGTTAGCTTTCGGGAAAAAATTAAAAGCTAACATAATTTCAGTTTTCTATTACTGAGGAAAAAGGGACATTACAGTCCGCCCTTCCCAAAGATTGCTTGACCTAAGCAATGCCAATTACAGCCTCCAACAACAAACTGATCCATACTGGAGTCAAGAATCATCCCAGGGTCCCAAATCAATCTAGAAGATCTATAGTCCCATCTACTGAAGACACTGTCCTGCAAGGTACCAATATGAGAGACCTCCCAAAAATCTTCTATAAGAAGAGCAATTAGATACTGCATCAACTCAGTCAACTCCTCAAGGTATTTCTCTTCGGTCAACTCCAACTGTATCATCGTAAGGATATGCTCAAGAGAGTCAGCATCAACTCTCTTAATCCCAACAGCTGCTGGACTGCAAACCCAAGTGATCCCTAGGTTCCAAGTCAATCTCGAGAAAAGTCCACCACGCTGACGCTGCACCACTCTAATCACAACTGTCAAACCATCGTGCCCAAACTACATTCCCCTATTCTAGAACTCAATAATATGTTCCCCACCAAAAACCATACTGAAATACCTAAAATTGCTGAAATCTATACCATGAAACATCTCCTGCCAGAGCATCTCAGTGAGATCCATAACTGCAATCCCTATACCTGACATGATCCCAGGAATGCCTCTGCGGTCACCAACTGATAACATATCATTGACACTTAATCTCCAAGTGTCAAGGAAGCAATTTAGAGTGCACCAATACACCCAACCCACTACAAACAACATAGCCTCATCTGATGATATACATACCCCCATCCTAAAGTGTCTGCAGTGACCATCACTCAATGAAGTGGGAATAAGAAATAACTAAACTGTGGCCTGAAAAACTCTCACCACCAGCTGCTCAAAAGCCTGCCAAAGCTCAAAACCAATCAGCTCAGTTAAAGATGTCATCATACCCAATGTGGATATATAAGGACAGCAATAATCCATCTGAAATCCCGCAAAAAATTTAGGAGAGATGAGTATGAATGTTGGTGAAGAATCATCTCCTATGATCAAATCATCTCTACCAACCAGCCTCAACCATAGAGTACTCAACTGCTGACCTAAAGAGGCCATCCAATTCACATGTCGACCAAAAACTGGAGTCATGTATAGGCTGATCGAAAAGTGGACAGCAGTACTAACACTGAAAGTTGTGCCACTATTCCCAACCTAAGACAACACCTCATGGCTGGAAACTACTCCTGGATCCCATATCCTATAATCAATATCACTCTAATCACCGAGATCGGTTGGGTCTCCATCATCCATCTCAAATAAAGGATTGTCATGAATCAAATCAGCATCTAACTCCAACAAAGGAGTATCCACAAGCTGTAGATTACCCTCAACTCCAGAATCAAACCAATCAACTGGTTATTCCAAACCCCTGTGTTCTAACTTTAAGGGACAAAATGCAAGTTCAAATTAGTCTTGAATGCAATCAAGCTCCTCTATTACCTGTTCTATCTCCTTGGCCCTTTCTCTGTTCTCCTGCTCTCCCAACTGTTTGGCCTCGTAGAGCTATTTTTCTGCTACACAAAGAGTCATTTGAACATCCTTCAAGGAATCCTAAGTTGCACAGCTCAAATGTGAGCTCATCTATCTTAGCCTCATGTTTCCCTGTACAAACTCAAAGCCTTATCTGCAATCTTCGTAGCCATATCTTTGTCATGGATCATGTGTAGGTATGCTGATTTCACTTCCTCCATAGTGCTCTTAACATAATGCAAATCAGCAAGGGAAACTATCTGCTCACAATAACTCCTTGGTGTGTTTTGAATTAAATTCTCCACATGCCTATGTGTGTCATCAAGTCTAGATAAAACTTGCACTTCATTTTCTGTTGACACTAAGAATTGAGTTTTCCAATCGTGAGCATGTAAGGACAGTGAACTGCTGTTATGTTGCAAGTAAGAGTTAGAACCTTCACCATACCTTTCAGCTGTGACTCCATGGCTGTCCCAAAAATCTTGTGCCTCTCTATCCAAGCTTGTTCCATCATCTTCTAACCCTCGATCAATTTCAGCTTCATACATTATATTTTCTGATTTGCACACAAGATTATGCTTTTCAAATTCAGCTTCCTCAATGCTATTCTCTTGGCAAACCTTATGTTCTAAGATAAGAACATCTTCATGATCAAAAGGGAGTTCATCCCAATATGGATCCTCATCAAACTTAGGTGTCAATAAACCCGGATCCCAACAATTAGCGGGCTGATTGCTTTGTTCAGAGAAAGTAAGTGCCTCATGTGTGATGGATTCTCCAAATAGATCACTCACCAAGTCACCGATACTGAGATCATTAGGTACACTCCTCTCCATAGGTTCAAATTGGGAGTCAAATTGATACTCACTAGTGTCATCAAGGCAGCTAATAGTCTTAGAAACTTCATTTGATAGATCTGATTTTGTACCCAGAACTGTTGTTTTGTAATCTTCAATAAACACCTCCTCAACATTTGTAGATGCATGCTCTTCAGAAGTGGTATTGTCTTCATATGTTTGATCAATAATTGTTGATTTGACAAATTCCATATCAGCATTCCTATCAACTTCATTATCATCATCGAGACTCTCACTTGTTGATGCCCTAAATGATTCTTCTTTGTTTCCACATGTATGACTAGGTGTCCATTCTTCATGGCATGTGAAGCAATGATGTTAATTCCTCAACTGGTTTTTGCTCTTCCTTTGTGGCTGATTAGAAGATTGCTGAAATGGTTTATAAAGTTTGAAGCTCTTGTTTCCACTATCTTTCTTCTCTTTCTTCCTTTTTTCTTCCTCCTCTTTCCTTGTACTTCTAATGTAGTGTATAAGACCCTTCCTGTTAGGATCTAATATTGCACTCAACTCCATGTACCTATCAAAGGAGTATTCATTTTTTAACCTGTCAGGAAGTGCTTGATATTGATCAAGAGCTTTGGTGGCCTCCTGTTCATAATTCTAAGCTCTCTCCACTATCTCTTGAATAGGTTCTATATCTCTGATACCCTTGTACTGGGAGCTGCTGGCTTCTTTACTTTGTATCAGACCCTGAATTAGATTCTGATCCATCTTGCTCGTAAGTTTGTCTATCATATCGGACATTTGATCCAACTTCTCCATTGACTAGTTTTTTCTATGGCACTTTTGTTGCATGCAAGGTTTAGAAAATGCACACAGGCTGGCAAGAAACCACTCTGATACCACTGGAATGTTCACCCTAGGTTTGGTATTAAGAACTCAATGCAATTCATTGAAACTATTACAGACTTATTAGTTGAATTTTTCATATCAAATTTCACTGTTGTAACAATGAATCAGGGCATAGATTGAAAATAAGACAATTGTTACCTTTGAAAGTAAATGAGACAAGATGATTTTATGATGCAATGAGTGACTCGTCTCCTATAACAGCAATGAACCTTATGTTTGTGATTGAGAGCAACTTTTGTTGAGGACTGTTATGGAACAGTCATGCTGATAGCACACAGGAACAGCCATAACCGACCTAGATTTCTTCAAAGATGCAAATTCCCAACAACAAACACTAAAGGAATGATCTACTAAACCAGGCGACCAATGTGTGATGGAGTTTTAGACTTCAACTGAGGCATTTTCCAGTGTTTTCTCCAACTATACCTGCTGGACGGCACCCAAGTACACACTAAATCAGTGCTAAACTGCTAACCAACCCCTGAATCCTCCTCAAAACCAGTGGCAACACTGTCATATAATCTAGGTGCTCATGATAAGACTCATTGAAGTCCCTAAAAGACCACATTTCATGATATTCCTTCACACATACCTCCTGTGCAAGTACGGCTCCCTTCAGTACTACAATCTGCAGAAAAGACATCCAACTACATTCCTTTGCTTATTCCATTTGAAGGTTTGATCCTTATTGAGTTGGAATGCTACACTACAAAACTCTTGAAGACAAACAAACCCCCAAAATCTGTATCCAGACATGCAATACAACACCCTTCAAAATACATCAAACTCCATTATACCCCAATATGATCTCTGATGTGAAATCATCAATTTTGCCCAGCTAGGATTGATCTCACACAATCGAAGCTTGATGATTCTGAGGTAAACACCCCCAAACCTTGCTAAACAGCCAGGCGCTCAAGAAATCAGTCTCCAAAATCAAATCTGCATGAATGCCTTTCCAAATGAGCGAATGTTCTCTTAATATCTTCCACACACCCCACTCCCACTCAAAAAATAGCAAGGGAAACATGTCAGACCACCCACTGATGCCACTCAGCCAACACTCAGCCAGAAATAGCAAAAGAATCGTATTAAATTCCCCCACAAAAGAGCACTCCCACTCCACCACAGGCCTAGAATAGGCGTATTCAAAAAAAGGGGCCCACCAAAACCCAACGCCAACTAGAGGCAGATAACTGACTTCATAAAAAAGAAAATAAATTTATCATGATATAATTGGTCTTTTTTAAAGCCACATTTCCCTTATTAAATAGTTAGCTTTCGGGAAAAAATTAAAAGCTAACATAATTTCAGTTTTCTATTACTGAGGAAAAAGGGACATTACAATTTGGTAGCTTTCCGTCTTCTCTACTTCTCTTGGTAGCATCTTCCCCTTGGCAAAAAAATTATATGAAATTTGGTGACTTGTGAGATGGGAAGTTGATTGGGCAAAGCTTCGACTTACAAATGGCTATTCTTTCCTCCTGCTTTCCAAGTTGATCCTTTCTTTTTGCCTGGTTGCATTTGCATTTGGGATTGTGGGTTTTATAGCCGAGTATACAAAAAGGGCTTTGTTTTCAATTTAGTTCTTTTTTATTTTGTTTCCTATTGCAGACCAAGCTAATCTCAAGGCCCCAAAGGCTTTGTCTTCTGATTTGTCTTCTCCCAGTCCTAGAAAATACCCCAAAAGAGATGTTGCAGACCACTTTTTGATTTGGATGGCTAACTGCTATTCGTCCTCCTTTACTAATAATAGAAGGTTGTCATAACCATGGAAGCTCTAAGACTTGCTGAGGATTCTAATAGCTTTGTGTTTGCAAGAACAACCCTTGTCCTTGTCCCCTTTCCCCTTAATCCTATGAACACTCATTCTAGACACTCAGATTACAAAAAGCCTTGGCAACTTCACAGTTCAATCAAGCTTGGATAACATGTTCTCTAAGGGCCAACTGGCTAAATGTGAAGGATTGTATTTGAGAAGAATTAAAACCTCTCATGGAAGAATTGCTTTCCTTGAAAGAGCACATCACTAAGGAAAATCCTTTTTCCTAGTCCCACTCCCAATGACCTTTCTTTCCCTGCTCCAAAGCCTTCCACTGCTGATCCTTATAAAACAAAACAAGAGATTACTGGTTTGATAACAGAAATTGAGTCTTAAGGAGTTTTTACTCCAGCAGTAGGATCAGATCAACTCAGTTTCTATTAAGTATTCTACCAATGTCAATGCTTGCATTTCTAAACCTCAGCCAATTAAACCCCCTTCTAACATGGAAGACTTCAGATCTGATGCGGCCAATTTCATGGAATAGTTATTTAGATGCATTTATCACATATGCAACAAGTATCCACATGCTTTTGAGACCATACATAACCTCCGCATTTTGCTGTTCACCAACATTATACTAAAACCAAAGATTGGGATTAAAACCAAAGTTGCATGGACACGGATACGGTATCGGATACGGGCACGGTATCTGATACGGATACGGCTAATTTTGAAGACCCCCCAATACGGATACAGCTGGATACGGGGCTAGATACGACATAAATATATATATATTTTAATACTTTTAATATATTATTATTTTATAATAGCATATATATATATTTAATACTTTTAATATATTATTATTTTATAATAGCATATAATATATATAATTTAAAAATTTATTATTTTATAATAACATATTTAATAAATTATATTTTAATATAATATATTATATAATAAATTATAAATTATATATATTATATGCTATTATAAAATTTAAATACACACTATAAAATATTTAATAAAATATTAAAGTTTAAAAAATTTTAAAAAATAAATTTTAAACTTAAGTAAACTTGAATAAAGTATAATATATTTAGCCTATAGGATTTTATACGCGAGCATATAAAAAATATCGGATACGGATAAAGTATAATTAATAAAAAAATATATATTTAAATTATTAAATATTTTTATAAATATATCTTTAATTAATAAAAAGGTTTGATGTTTATATAAACATTTTAAATTTAATAAAATATAAATATAAACTTATAAATTTAAAATATAAACATTGCAATTTATATATGAAATATATTAAAATTTATATAAGCATTTTAAATTTAATAAAATTAAAATATAAAAATATAACTATAAATTATAGACTTAAGAAACTATGTTAGAAAGACTTCAGACAAAAAATAAAATATAAACTGCGAAACCATACCCGCGATCTGTGCACGCGATAGGGAAAATGAAACGAAAGACGGGAAAATGAAACAAAAGACTTTGAAATCCCGCGACCATCAAATGGATCATGCCGCCACAGGGAAACGATCACGTCGCCATAGGAAAACGTGCTTGCGATAGGGTAAGAAAACCCTACAGGTTACACACTGCAAACTAAAACTTTCGTCTTTGGTTTCGAATCAGAAGATGCGTCCGTTGCAAATGATACCATCTAACCTGCGTTTTGAACTTGGGTTTTGAAGAACTGGCCGACTGAAACCTACATTTTGAAGAATTAGCCAATTGAACCTGCGTTTTTAACCATTGAAGACCAAAATACGGGACTATTTTTTCAAAGAGGCGTATCCAGGCGAATCGGGCGCGGCTAAAGGAAGAGAAATTTTAGGGCACGGGCAGGTACGGTATCCAAGCCGTACCCACACCGTACCATACCCGGATCCGTACCGGATACTCAGGTACGCGTGCCCTGGGCAGGGGGTAGCCGTATCCTGCAACCCTGATTAAAACCCTTGGTTAGAGATAGATGTGTGCGAGTAGCCCATTGGGGAGATGAAGATGAAATGCGGTTTTGGCCTTCACCAATTGGCCTCTAGCCCTAAGTGATTCTCTATTTTTATGTTTTATGTTACAGTTTAACTTTACTTTTATGAGGGGGTATGCCCCTGATGACTATGTTATAACCATGGACATTAAGATCTCATTACAAAGCGTTTGTGCAGATTGTGAGACACTTTACTTATGACATCTATTCTTGCTAATTGGATTTTCCCTAGAACCTAGATTTCTACTTTGGTGGCTTCTTGGAAAGCCTCTAGATTAGCTCTTTGTGATATATAACACTGTTACTTCAAAATTATAGTCAATTCCTTTTGCCTTTTTTAAACCAAAAATACATATGGCTGGATTTCTCAGAACGGTTCACATAAAGCATGAAAAGTGATAAGATCCCTTATATAAGCTTCAAAGCTTAAAAGATGCAAGTAGAGAGTGTATTTGATCCCATGCCTCCTTCATCAACACAATATGGAAGCCCTGCAAGTCCCCACTATGGCTCCAACCCCCAGAAAAAGGGCAGGCCATGCAAGTGACAAGCTTGGAAGCAGATGATGTTCCAGCTGAAGACCATTCTGTCCCTGGATTGTCCAGTTGGTATCAACTCAGCAAATCAAGAGGATGCTCATAGCATGAGAAACAGATCCATTCATGATTGCAACATGCCCCAACCTAAGCAGCACTAAAATGCGGAAGCCCTTGTTGTTGGTGAGCCTTCTTGTGAAGTTCATGATATTGGTAGCATGGTGATCCAGTGATTCTACTTTGGTGGATAGTTGTTCGTAATGAATATTTAATATTCAGCTTATTTTAGTTTTCTATGTTACAGTCTATTAGTTACTTTTTTGAAGAACTTTTAATTCTGGGCTTATGGCTTGAAATTTGAATAGATGCAACGCAGTTCAGCCTATGTAAGGGTATTTAGTGTGTTGCAGATGCCATTATATCTTTATGCTTTATCAATATATGTCATTGTTTAGAAATGAAAGAAAAAAAGAAATTATACTAATGTCCATGGATGACCAAAAGTAGGTCAATGGGACTCGAGTACAGTAGTTTACAATAGAAAGTTCTTGGAAGTGAAACCTAGAAAGGCTCCACAAAGGGGAATACAAAACATCTAGGGAGCACTAACACAAGTGGTCAAGAAACTAGTACATATAGCCAAGAAGCAGGGACATGAAATCCAAAGAGCAAATGCTAAGGAAAACTAGAGATCATCAAGTATAACTGTCTAGACTAGAAATGGTGAAGTCATGGGTTCCATCATCAATCACTATGAAGGGACCGATACAAGATCTGATAATGCTCATTGAAGAGTGCCGAGGGCCAGGAGGGTTAAGCAAGATACTCCACCCAAGATCACATCTAACATTCAAGGCCAAAGTAACCCCGATATTAGTAAAAAAGCTCATAATATGCATCTGCCCCTATGGCTGAGGGGTGGCTGGAGAGAAGTAGATTTATGCCAACAAGAAGTTGAACTGCACCATCAGGAAGAAACAGAACCACAATGCTAAGGGGGAACATGTTGAGGCAGAAGCTGTGAGAGACACCGTCTCATAGGTCTATCCATGTCTATAAGAGAAGTAGCGGTATCCAAAGGTCATTTAGAGCTATTGGGCTCTTAGATGTGTTGGAAGAAGGAGGTGATCAACCTGGGGGCTCTAGAATCTCGAGAGAACTCAATCACTAGTAGTTTTTGGTGTCTGATTTTTTATGTGATTTTCCTTTTTTTTCCATTACAGTTCTCTTCAATTTTTTCAAGAAAAGGAGTGTATTTGTCATGTCCCCGTTTCCGGCTTGATGATCAAGTAAAGAATGGATTAGCCTATTCTTCATTCCCAAAGGCTAATTCAAAAATATAAGGGAATGAAGTGGTTTTTGACTAACTCAACTCTGTTGTCTTGTAGGATCCAAGTCAGAAACTCAAAAATTGGCTAGGTCTGAGAGCCATTTCATCTATTCAAGTATCAAGTTGTCAAGACATGAGTTTGATTGAAGCAAAGAGTGGCGATATCCTTGGAGATGTTGTAGCAACCTTTTCAAGGAATTTGGCTAAGTTAGCTTAGGTGCATATTCCACACCAAATCCTCCCAATGAGCGCCTAGGAAAGAATGAAGACTAGGAAATGGATTTGGGTCTTCCAATCAAGGCGCTCACCCAGGCATGTTTGATTGATACTCCAAATGCCATAGAAATTGAAGACTTGACAAGATAATCCTTCAAGTTTCTCTAGGCGCACTTTCCTCCTTGCAAAACCCTAATGTGCGCCTAGTGGTAGTCATCCAGACATGCGCCTAAATGGAGAAATGACCTCTAATTTCTTCATTCAAACAAGGCGCCCACTTGGGATAATGTTCTAACTTCAAATGCATGGAGGATGATCATTCAAGTATAGGTGCAAATTCCTTCTTGTGCAAACCAAAAAAATGCGCCTAACCTAGAAGATGCTTCCATTCCACTTGGATGTGAGGTGTTTTGAAAAAGCAAGGATGAGATATTGACTAAGGAAACAAGGTTAAGTATTGAAGGAGTAAAAATCATCTTGGGCGCCAAATTGTGATCAAACAACATTGAATGAGCGCCTAGGCATATCAAGGCGCCAAAACAAGACTTCATGGCTTTGAAAATGAGCCAAAATGGGTGAATAATCTCCAAACTTCTCAAGTAGCTAGGGTGCTTGGTAAGACAAGTGTTTGGTTTCATTTCAAAGACTTCAAGTATGAGCGCTCTTCAGGGAGATTGGGCAATTCAAGACTAGGCGCCAAATCCATGTTATTTTATCTCAATAATGCGCCTCATTGATAAAATGGACTCCAAACTCTCCAAATCATCTAGGCGCTAGTAAGGATGATGTTTTAGGCTCACCTCAATGTCTCTGGAAGTAAACACTTGCATGCAAGATGAGCCATTCAAGGGAGGGCGCCAATTCTCCCTTCCACAGTCACCTTGTTGCGCCTAAGGGACTTGTCCCCAAAAGTGCGCCTAAGTAAGAAAAGAGCTTTCAATCTACTCCAGCTGATAGGTGCTTGATAGAAGACAGTGTTTTGACTCAGATATGACTTGAGATGGAGATTTTAGCAAGGAAAGACCTCATCCTTCCTAAGGCGCCAATCTACACCCTTTTCCACCCACAAATGCGCCTAAGGACTAAAAACAAGGTTTTAACTACCCTAGATATGGGCGCTCTCTCCAAGGGGATCAATCCAACACTCAGAAGTTTCATTTGTTGCATAAGATTGTGGGAAAATGTCAAATCCTTCTAGGCGCCAAAACCACTGCAGAACCTCCAAATCTAGCACCCAAGTCAGGAGAACACTAGAACTGCGCCTAAGTGTTTCTAGAAGGAGTTGAGGTAGTTAAGGCAGTTACACTACTTGAATTCTCATTGGTCAGAGGATTAGCATTGGATACCGTGTCAAGGTCTTTAGGTAAGATTGCCAACTCAGGATGAGTTGTCAAGCAGAATATTCTCCTAAATATGCTTCTCGAAAAATGTGCCTTCATTGCCTTTGGAAGGCCTATAAAAGGAGAAGCTCTCTCATTCATTTGACAATCTAATCTTTTGGCAAAACTCTCTGAAAAGCTTTATGCTTGTAATCTTGAGGCCTGCGAGTTTCAAGTGTTGGGGTGATGCTCCCTCAACTGACAAGGTGATGCTCCCTTGTTGCATTGTGAGGTGTTAACATCCAGTTGACATCATTGAGTTCAATAGAGTTGATCAATTGTGAAATCATTGTAAACATCAAGGCTTCAAAGCCTTTCTTATGATCAAGTTGAATAAGAACTATATATTCATGCCTTTGAAGGCATTATCATTGTAATGAGACATTTGTAATAAGTTGAATTAAGTAATGATATAAGTACCCAGCTTCAAATTGATTCATACAAGTTATTATCTTTGATGTATGTCATTTGATGAGTTAAGTGCAAGTAAATTTATCTAAGTAAGAAAAAAAAAATTTAGTTACAACTAGTTGGGTATCTTACAGTGGTATCAGAGCTTGGATCCTGCCAGCCTCTGGGTTATGCAGCCACCTGAAGTAGGTCCACACAGGTATTATACAAGGAGAGCTAGGCAAGAACAACAACAGCAACATCATACAGAAGCCCCAGATAACATGGCTGATGAAAGAAGAAGTAGAAGTCCACCTGGTGAAAATGAACATGCAGCAAGAGAGATGTTCAGAAACATTGCTGCTGGACAGCAACAAACAGCTCAAATATTGCAACAAGTCCTACAATCCCTTCAAAAACATGAATCAAGGTGAAGTAGCTGGACAAGGTCGTAGAAAAGCAGCTAGACTTGAGAGACAAGAAAGACATGTTGATGATGACGCTGCTAGTGCTATAGGCAGAAGAGTTCGCATGCGGACTCCTACAGTTGATAGGCCTTTAAGACCTACTTTCCTTCCACCACCACCTGAACAAGGCAATGAAGCTAATGAAGAGTTTGATGAAGGAGAGAAGAATAACTTTGAAGATAAAGTAGCACTTTTTGCAGATCTCTATGCTAGATTACCAGATCGTGTTTGGAATATGATGACTTTCAATGAATATTGCCGACAAAAGAGGGAAGATAGGGATAGGCGAGGTAGAACTAGAGGCTTTCATCCTAGAAGAGATGATGATACAAAGGAGTATAAAGAAGCCTTAAATCGAGTTCCCATTCCTACCTTTGATGGAAGTGGTAAGCTCAATGCTAGAGCTTGGGTAAATAAGCTGGATACTTACCTTTCTCTTAAGCCTTTAACAGAAAAGAAGGCGATTCAATTTGCTACTATGCATCTTGAAGGTTTGGCATATGAATGGTGGCATCATGGCCTAGTCTCCCAACATCATGATAGGGTAGATTCCTATGATGAGTTCGTAACCAAGTTGATTCAGAGGTTTGATAGAAAAGACACTGAAGTGCACTATCGCAAACTAGCTCAACTCAGACAAGAAGGAAGGGTTGTGCAGTATGTAAATGAGTTTCAGAAAATAGCAGTGATGGTACCTGACATGACTGACTGAAGAATCACTATGTTGTTCATTGAGGGATTGAACAATCAAATCAAGCCATTGGTTAAGGTACAAAGGCCAGCAAACTTGGAAGAAGCAATTGACTTTGCTCTTGATCTTGATACTACTCCTGTATACCAGCCTAAGAGGAAATTCTATAAAGGCATTAGCTCTACTCAAAGGAAACCCTCATTTCCTCAAAAGATGACTCCAGGTACATCTGCCGCAGAAAGAGATGAACTAAGACGGAAGAAACTCTGCTTTTCTTGCAAACAACCTTGGGAACCAGGACACAGGTGCCTTGGTAAAGGTAAAGCTCATTTGATTGAAGTAGTATCTGATGATGGAAGTGAAGAAGAGTCAGTTCAGGATGAAGAGGAAGTACATGAACAACCAATTCTTAATGTCACGGAAGGAACTACTGACAAAATAACATTAGCAACCATTTCAGGAGTACCTAAATATCATGCTTTCCGCATAAGAGGAGTTGTGAAAGATCAGAGTCACCTGTCTAATTGACAGTGGTGCTACTCACAACTTCATAAATGAAGGTTTGGTAGCAAGGCGGGGTCTAACAGTTGACGACTTCGAAGGGTTTCAAATAGCAGTTGTTGATGGATTCCTTATGAGCTGTACCAAAAAGGTGACCCTACTACAAATTCAGATGGGTGATTATTCTTTACAGGATGATTTCTATGTAGTTGGGCTTGGGCATATTGACGTGGTACTTGGAGTACAATGGTTACATTCACTTGGAAGAATAGTCCAGGACTTTCAAAAGATGGAATTGGAGTTCATGCATGAGGGGAGGAAAATCAAACTAAATTCAGTGTCTAATGGAAACCCAAGAGTTGTCTCGGCTAAACGCATGGAAGCATTGTTCAGGCATAATAACATTGAGTGGGCAGCACAGGTTTGCATCAAGGACAACCAGATTTTCTCTACTGAAGAACTTTATCCTGGGAATATCCAGGCAATGTTGGATAAGCATGGTAAAGTGTTTAGGGATATACCTCCAGGCATACCTCCTGATAGAGATTTTGAACATGTCATTGAATTGAAAGATGGGACCAAACCCATCAACATTGCACCCTATCGACATCCAAGACATTTCAAGATTGAAATTGAGAAGACGATCAAAGAATTGATCGAGATGGGGCACATAAGACCATCATCAAGTCCATTTGCATCATCTGTGGTGCTAGTGAAGAAGGATGGAACAATGCGGATGTGTATTGACTATCGCGCATTGAACAAGAAGACCATCAAGAATAGGTATCCAATACCTAGGATTGATGAACTACTTGATGAGCTGCATGGAGCAATCTATTTCTCAAAGATAGATCTGCGATCTGGTTACCATCAAATTCGTGTTCGTGAAGAAGACATTCCAAAGACAGCATTCAGATGCCATTACGGACATTATGAATTTATGGTGATGCCGTTTCGATTGACAAATGCACCAGCCACTTTCCAATCCTGCATGAATCATGTTTTTAATAAACAGTTGAGGAAGTACCTGTTGGTTTTCTTCGACGATATCTTGATTTACAACAAGACATGGGAAGAACATCTCCAACACTTAGATGAAGTTTTGAACGTCATGGAGAATCAATCTTTGTATGCAAAGATGTCTAAGTGTGATTTTGGCTTGAAGCAGATTCTATATCTGGGTCATGTCATCGGAGCTAATGGTGTGAAAGTTCAAGAAGAAAAGATTGAAGCCATTCACAATTGGCCAGTTCCCAAGAATGTGTCAGAATTAAGAGGTTTCCTTGGCCTCTGCAGCTATTACAGAAGATTTGTTAGGGGATTCTCACAGTTTGCTGCACCCTTGACAAATCTGACAAAGAAAGGTGTTTTCATCTGGATAATGGAAGCCCAAGCTGCATTTGACAGATTGAAGGAGGTAATGAGTACAACACCAGTGTTGGCTTTGCCAGATTTTACTAAGTCTTTTGTCCTAGAATGTGATGCTTCTGGAGAAGGTATTGGAGCAGTATTGATGCAACATCGTCATCCCATCGCATTCGAGAGCAGGAAGTTGAAAGACACAGAAAGATTGTACTCAACTTATGAGAAAGAGATGCTGGCAATCATGCATGCTTTGGCTAAATTTCGCCAATATCTAGTTGGATCTAAGTTTGTGATTAGAACTGATCACAACAATTTGAAATACTTCCTAGGGCAAAAGGATTTGAATGAAAGACAGCAGAAGTGGGTTGTGAAGATACAGGCATATGATTTTGACATTGAATATGTGAAAGGCAAGAAGAATGTGGTACCTGATGCCTTGTCTAGAAAACCTGCTATTTGTGCCCTGAGCAAAGTTTCAGCTGATTGGAAATCTCAGCTTCTAGTTGAGTACTCCAAGTCTAAATTTGCTTGTGAGATCATGGATGGAGTCATTCAGGATGACAGGTACAAGATGGTTGATGATATCATCTATTATAAAGATAGAATCTATCTGACTCCTAAATCAAAGTTGAAGCAACAGATTTTGCAGACATACCATGATGCTCCACTTGCAGGACACCCTGGCTACTTCAAAACCTACAGACAGATCAGGGAAAGGTTCACTTGGAAAGGTCTGAAGGAAGAAGTTCTTCGGTATGTCAGGGAGTGTCTGACTTGTCAACAGAATAAGTCAGAGCATACATTTCCAGCAGGGTTACTCCAACCACTACCAATTCCAGAACATAAGTGGGAAAGTATCTCTATGGACTTCATCACAGGTCTTCCGAAGGTGAATGGGAGAGACTACATTTATGTAGTTGTGGACAGGTTAACCAAGTATGCTCACTTCTTTGCAATCCCTGTTGAGTCATCAGCATTGCAAGTAGCTGAGTTATTCTTTTGTGAAGTCTTCAGACTACATGGCCTTCCTAAGACCATAGTCAGTGATAGAGATAGCCGGTTCATCAATGTATTCTGGAGAGAGCTATTCCGACTAGCTGGAACTGACTTGACACCCAGCACTAGTTATCATCCTCAAACTGATGGACAGGCTCAGATAGTAAATAAATGGCTTGAGGGATACTTGAGAAACTATGTGTCTGATCATCAACGTGCTTGGATTAAGTGGCTACATCTGGGTGAATACTGCTACAACACCAGTTTCCACATGTCAATTGCATGACTCCCTTCCGAGCTTTGTATGGGTATGAACCAGTTTCATTTGTTGATCTGGCACTGGATGATAGTAGAGCTCCCCTAGCAAGTGACTTGATGAAGGATACACAAGATATTTTGAGAGTCCTTAAGGACAATTTGCAAAGAGCTCAAAATCAATAGAAGTTGTATGCCGACAAACACCGGGTTAAACGAAACTTTGAAGTAGGTGACATGGTGTTTCTGCGCCTTCGACCATATAGGCAAAGTACTTTGAAGAAGTCAAGTGCGGAGAAATTGAAACCAAGGTTCTATGGACCCTATAAGGTGTTGAGAAGAGTGGGGGAAGTGGCATATGAACTTGATTTGCCAGCAGGAAGCCGCATCCACAATGTGTTTCATGTGTCATGTCTCAAAAAGGCACTAGGACAACATGTGGTTTCATCTGATGAACTACCACCAATTGATGAAGAAGGAATGCTTGCACTTGAACTTGAAAGTGTGGTGGATATAAGGGAAAACAAACTACGCAACCGGAGTATAAGAGAATATTTGGTGAAGTGGAAAGGGTTGCCAATGGAGGATGCAACTTGGGAAGGAGAAACGATTCTGGAGCATCCTAACCTTCAATTGCTTGAGGACAAGCAATCCCAGGAAGGGGAGACTGTCATGTCCCCGTTTCCGACTTGATCATCAAGTAAACAATGGATTAGCCTATTCCTCATTCCCGGAGGCTAATTCAAAAGTATAAGGGAATGAAGTGGTTTTTGACTAACTCAATTCTGTTGTCTTGCAAGATCCAAGTCAGAAACTCAAAAATTGGCTAAGTCTGAGAGCCATTTCATCTATTCAAGTATCAAGTTGTCAAGACATGAGTTTGATTGAAGCAAAGAGTGGCGCTATCCTTGGAGATGTTGTAGCAACCTTTTCAAGGAATTTGGCTAAGTTAGCTTAGGTGCATATTCCACACCAAATCCTCCAAATGAGCGCCTAGGAAAGAATGAAGACTAGGAAATGGATTTGGGTCTTCCAATCAAGGCACTCACCTAGGCATGTTTGATTGATACTCCAAATGCCATAGAAATTGAAGACTTGACAAGATAATCCTTCAAGTTTCTCTAGGCGCACTTTCCTCCTTGCAAAACCCTAATGTGCGCCTAGTGGTAGTCATCCAGATATGCGCCTAAATGGAGAAATGACCTCTAATTTCTTCATTCAAACAAGGCGCCCACTTGGGATAATGTTCTAACTTCAAATGCGTGGAGGATGATCATTCAAGTATAGGCGCAAATTCCTTCTTGTGCAAACCTAAAAATGCGCCTAACCTAGAAGATGCTTCCATTCCACTTGGATGTGAGGTGTTTTGAAAAAGCAGGGATGAGATATTGACTAAGGAAACAAGGTTAAGTATTGAAGGAGTAAAAATCATCTTGGGCGCCAAATTATGATCAAACAACATTGAATGAGCGCCTAGGCATATCAAGGCACCAAAACAAGACTTCATGGCTTTGAAAATGCGCCAAAATGGGTGAATGATCTCCAAACTTCTCAGTAAGCTAGGGCGCTTGGTAAGACAAGTGTTTGGTTTCGTTTCAAAGACTTCAAGTATGAGCACTCTTCAGGGAGATTGGGCAATTCAAGACTAGGCGCCAAATCCATGTTATTTTATCTCAATAATACGCCTCATTGATAAAATGGACTCCAAACTCTCCAAATCATCTAGGCGCTAGTAAGGATGATGTTTTAGGCTCACCTCAATGTCTCTGGAAGTAAACACTTGCATGCAAGATGATCCATTCAAGGGAGGGCGCCAATTCTCCCTTCCACAGTCACCTTGTTGCGCCTAAGGGACTTGTCCCCAAAAGTGCGCCTAAGTAAGAAAAGAGCTTTCAATCTACTCCAGTTGATAGGCACTTGATAGAAGACAGTGTTTTGACTCAGATATGACTTAAGATGGAGATTTTAGCAAGGAAAGACCTCATCCTTCCTAAGGCGCCAATCTACACCCTTTTCCACCCACAAATGCGCCTAAGGACTAAAAACAAGGTTTTAACTACTCTAGATATGGGCGCTCTCTCCAAGGGGATCAATCCAACACTCAGAAGTTTCATTTGTTGCATAAGATTGTGGGAAAATGTCAAATCCTTCTCTAGGTGCCAAAACCACTACAGAACCTCCAAATCTAGCGCCCAAGTCAGGAGAACACTAGAACTGCGCCTAAGTGTTTCTAGAAGGAGTTGAGGGAGTTAAGGCAGTTACACTACTTGAATTCTCATTGGTCAGAGGATTAGCATTGAATTCCATGTCAAGGTCTTTGGGTAAGATTGCCAACTCAGGATGAGTTGTCAAGCAGAATATTCTCCTAAATATGCTTCTCGGAAAACGTGCCTTCATTGCCTTTGGAAGGCCTATAAAAGGAGAAGCTCTCTCATTCATTTGACAATCTAATCTTTTGGCAAAACTCTCTCTGAAAAGCTTTATGCTTGTAATCTTGAGGCCTGCGAGTTTCAAGTGTTGGGGTGATGCCCCCTCAACTAACAAGGTGATGCTCCCTTGTTGCATTATGAGGTGTTAACATCCAGTTGACATCATTGAGTTCAATAGAGTTGATCAATTGTGAAATCATTGTAAACATCAAGGCTTCAAAGCCTTTCTTATGATCAAGTTGAATAAGAACTATATATTCATGCCTTTGAAGGCATTATCATTGTAATGAGACATTTGTAATAAGTTGAATTAAGTAATGATATAAGTACCCAGCTTCAAATTGATTCATACAAGTTATTATCTTTGATGTATGTCATTTGATGAGTTAAGTGCAAGTAAATTTATCTAAGTAAGAAAAAAAAAATTAGTTACAACTAGTTGGGTATCTTACAGTATTTGATTCAACAGCCAGGATTTCATAGTAGAAGAAACTAGAATGTCCTTGAATCTCATAAGTAGCAAAATTCAGTATTTTCAGCAGACAATTTCCATAAAAATGACAGACCAGATATTGTTACACAGCTCTGGGTCAATTTGCTTACAGCTACTGAGAAAAACATTTCTAACATAAGTCCTCAAGAAATTCAAAACTAATCCAGAAAAATATAAATATTATAATCTCTCATGATTCATCGGGTAAATTTGCCTTAATAAGAACTTGCCTGAAAACAAAAATTCTGATGAATACCACAGCATCTAAGCCAGCAAATGCCAATATGTCCTCTTCTGATGTTCTCCATGCCTTCATAATCCAACCAGCAGAAGGTACCAACCTGTCCAAACTAAAAGAGTCTTGTTTCTTCAATTTTTCTTCTGCAAGTTTTCGAGGAAAATAAACTCTGAAGTTGCTGGGCTGTTTTCTCAAGATGGAATACAGAGACAAAAATAAGATACAGAGGGCTATGTTGATGCCAGCAGAAGTCATCAGAGCTGCAATATTCATGACTTCTTAAGGTATAGACTCTTTTCTTATGAATCATCTGAGAAATTTTGGTACAAATTGCTCAAATACTGAACTATCTCAATTTCAAAGACATCATCTACAGATCCTCACAATAATCTGTTTGTTTAACTGACCTGCAGATCCAGGAAAAAAAAAGTTTAAGGTAATCCAGTTCACCAGAGATTAATAAATAATGTGCAAATACCTACAAAAACTGGCTTGGAGCACAGTCACATGGATGGTTTAAAAGAATATGCATCACCCTAGAAAAAAGGAAAATGTATGAGTTCCAAAGAAAATAAAGGAGATTTTCAGGTACAATATTTGATTTTTATTTACAAAAAGACATACCACTATCACAGGGCAAAACCATGTCAATACTCAAGACTGAAGCTCAAATTTGCCAAACTAGGTTCTAATATGTGTTCTGTCAGAAAATAGAATCAATCCTTGTTAGCCTAATAAGGAGATCAACTAGCTATCCTATGAGTTATTGGCAAAAATGAATATAAAGAAATTGCATGAGAAATTAGATTGTAAGCACAGATTGTTAGGCCACAGCACTTTATCTGCTTTTTGGGACAAATATGGTGCCATTCAAAAATACAGAAAAAAAAAATTTCTTCCTTGTTTTGTAAGGGGAGAGGCAGTGATCAAATGGCCATGTCATGTGACTGTAGGCACTGAAAGAATGAAGGAAATGCCATGTCAAGTGACCATCCTTAGAGACCTCAGTTTAAAATCAAAAAGACTACAATTCTCTAATTGATCGGTATCTTGTTAAAAAGATGGTCTGGGGTTAAGCTAAAGCAAAGTTCAAACAAAGTTGAGATAAGGCATACCATATTTCAATAATTCAACCAAAGCACAAAAAAACTTTAAAGAAATGAGACCGTACACCAATATCAATCTTTTCATCTCTTCTGCCTTGCTACAATGTACTCATGTGCAATGGAAATTTCCAAAATGATAAATATTGTTATGTACAACTATGATGATTTCCAAGCATATTTTAACCAAGACTGTAATGATTACTTCCAACACCGTGTTAAATTTTGGGGTAGTGGCACAAATACCAATTACATATGCCGTATCATTATACCATACATTATGAAACAATATTAACTGCTTCCAATAAAGTATTGTCAAAACTATCTGAAATAGTTATCCCATTATTTTAAGTTTTAACCAAACCAAAGGCAAAACTTCAGCAAAAGTCAAGAATGTTGCCCTTCATTGTTAATCTGAAAGAAACCCAAATGACTAAATTACAGTGTCGTTCACTAAACTATTATACACTGGCTACTAGAAAATAAATTTTAACCAAAACTAATTGTTCAGTTTTTGTTTTGTTTTTTTTTTTTTTTTTTTTTCCTTTTCCTGTTTTCGTCAAAAGACGGACAAACATTAGGAAAATTGACTAAATTAAACTAGAGAATTATAACCTACAAGACTTATTCAGTGACTTGATCCAAAATTCAATATTTATTTACAAATATTACCAATTTTGCCCCCAAACAGAAGCCCACTTCTTAGAAAAACTTACACAGATATCACAGACAAACAAACAAAAAAAATTATATGCAAAAATGTCCTAGCATCCCTACAATGGTAAAATGCAATAAGTATTATCAGAAAGATGCTCAAATATTATACCCTTGATTTGAAAAAAAAAAAAACTACAATCAAACCTCTATAACTTCATAAGAGAATTGAGAAAATCCTAAGTTATTGGGTTCTTCTCAAATGCCCAACGTGCCCGTATGGGTTCGGCTCGGGTACGGGTCTGGGTACGGTTTGCCAAGGGGTTCTCTGAGGGTTCTTCCTAGGCACCCTGGGTTCTCTGTGGGTTCTTGCCCGGGAAGAACCCGGGCAGAACCCAAGGGAGGGATGCCCAAAATGGTGTCAAAATCAACTTTTTTAAACATTTTTTTAACCTTTTTTTAACTTTAAAAAAATCTAAATGAGCCTATTTCGCCCTAAAAGTGAAATTTATCTATCCAAGTATGACTAAAAGTGAAATAAAGTTTTTAGATGAACATTTTAATGCTTTGACACTCCAAAATAATGAAAATATGATTTTTTGATAAGTTTGAAGTTGGAATGTAAAAGAGATATCATCTAATTTTTATGGATAATCTTGTTCTTATAGTTTAATAAAGCAATTGGGAGGTATAAATCCAATCTCCATAACATTTTCTAGCATCCTCCAAGCTTGTGAAAAAATGGGAGCTTTAGAATAGGGTGTGGAAATCTATCAAATCAGAATGCAAAAAGGATTTTGTCTGACATAGTAGCTGCAAATGCCTTGGTACATATGTATGCAAAATGTGGAACAGTGGAAACATACATAAGGCAAGCGAACTATTTGACAAAATACATCAGAAGAACATGGTTTCATGGACTGCAATGCTTATAGGATATACACAAAATTGGTTTGTGCCATTAATTGCTATTAATCACTATATTCTTTTTATCAAGTGTTTTATTGTTAGGACATATAGTTTGTATAGTGTAACATTGGTTTTTGGTTTGAATAAATTAGATACAGCTTTAATGGTTGATCATATCGTCATAGTTTTTACAATATTATATAGTTATATGTTGTCGTACCGTACTCAAGCCAAAAAAAATTTGTCGTATCTGTGTACCCGAACCTCGTACCCGAACCAAAACGAGGACCGGCAACTTAGAGAAAATCTGCAAAAAGTTCTATTAGTTTATATTCACCAGTATTAAACAGTTTTCCATGCAATCTACTAAAGGAATCACTGCAATTAATTAGTAAATGCAGCAAATTTGCACAAATTTATGTAATGTCCCCTTTTTGGCGCATAGACCTTTTGTGCGCATTATGCTTGTTCCTAGTCTTCCAGAGGCTATTCGTCATGTTTGGGAGAACTCCAACGTTCTTGGAGTGGCCGTGGCTCCGTCTTGTAGAGCAATTGTTCATGGTTTTGAGTTCAACTAGTCATTTGGAGTTCATAGATGCTTTCGGAATTCAATTCCAACCTCTCAAGTGCTCTCCAACGTTCTTGGAGAAAGATGTTTTTTTTAGACAGTCACCCAACGGCCTCCAATTTTCGTCCCAAGTCTTCTATTACACTTTGGTATAGTCAAAGTTGTTCGATCAATGCATTTCTATGCTTTCTGTAGCTTGGGACTATTATCTGGCAATTTAATTAATATTTCACTAAGGTTGCGTAAGGTTTGGAATAAGTATTAGCAACTTAGTGCAATATTAATTATAAAGTGGCTTTCCTTTCTTGGAGTGCACAAGTTCAGTTCTTTTTAATTTCTTTCTATGGCATTGAGCTCGGTTGGTGTTCAAAATCACGATGATGCTTTCAAAAGTAATTTCAGCTTTCCGATTTGCTCTCCATACTTCTTGGAGAAGTCGTCTGTTTATAGTAAATCACCCAGTTGGCATCATTCTTCATCCCAAACCTCTAGAATCATGTTGGTATGGTTTATTTTGTAATTCGCTTCAGTTTGGGATTTTCTGTAAAATTGGGTGAGTTATTGAGCTATTAAATATTGATTTCACTCAAGTTATCTAAAGTTGTAAATATTAAAAGATAACTTTTATAGCTCATTGGAAAGGTAAAGTGAAATATCTTTTGATTAGGTACATTAAAGTGAGCACCTAGACATGGGAAAAGGAAGAATATTTGAACAAGATGAAAAGTTAATTATTTTTAAAAGGAATTGTATTCTAGTGCAACCTAAAAGTGCCTATTTAATAGGATTGAAAGCTCATTGTTGGGGGATGCTATTGATTTGATATTGTTATGTTGTTTGATTGAACCTGCAAGTTCTTCCATGATCTCTTGAGGACGAAAACCCTCTTGTAGAATTTCTTCTTGGGGGCAAAAACCCTCTCGGAGATTTGGTGTGATTTCATACAGGGATCACCGTATGAGTTGAATGCATGTATCTTTTGATTGTGTAGTGTATTGATATGAGTTTATGCAGATCGGAACAAATGTTGTAGAAGTTTGACAAAGATTACAAGCCAATATCCAGTATCATTTTGTGATGAAAGGGTTTCAAACTTCATATAATGGAACCGTCTCTATTCTGATTTATATTGAATGATTGGATTTTATGAGAGCTGGTAGACATCTTAGCAGCAAATCACATCATTGTTAGTTAACTTTTTAAAGAGCCAAATCAAGATTGAAGAGGCACAACTTTGGAGGCAGCTGCTACGCATTAGGAAGAGTCGCGTCATTTTTGGGAGGAATGTTTGATGGAAAGAGCAATGTACGAGCTTGAAAGTGAGGTGCATAAGTAACTTACTGAAATCATTTCTGCCCATGTGGAGGTCAGCTGCTCAGTTTGGGACTGATTTCTTGTTAACAGCACCCTTCAGCAATCTCCATACAGCCATGGCAAGTTGGAATGTCATCCATTTCAAGTATTGTTTACTCCTTAAGAGGGATTAGAGCATTGGCGCTTTCATGTGGAGTACAATTCAGATTTGAGAGGAATTTCAGTGCTTCATTAGCATGTTCAAACAATCTACAACCTATTCTATAGCTGTTGGTATGATTTCTTATGATGTTTGAATGATTTCAAGTGTTAATTCTTCATGCAAATATGTTACACCAGTGATATATCAGATTTATCTTTATGATATGCTACAGCTATAATATTCCACTTATAATCAGATTTATGAGATCTTAGTAATAAACTATGATATCTCTTCGTGGGTGTTATAATCCATGGTTGGAGCCTGGAAGTACCTGTAAGCACAAAAATCACGCACAGCCTCCACGAGGACCCCTATGATGATTCAAATCCTTGTCATGTACATATAATCATGAAATAATGTCCTTTAAGCAGCAAACCTCTTGATGACGTGTCCTCTTTTCTTGTTTTGTGTTGTTTCTTCTTTGTCGATTTCTCTCTCCCCGTTTGTGACGCTTTTTCAACACTTGTTGCGACACTTATCGACTTGCATTTTCTGAACTTTCGACCTTGCTCCTAAGCCTTGTGAGTGTCTTGTAGGTGAGTTTTCACCTCTCCCCTATGTTTTTCATCTAGTGCACCTCCTAGAAGCCTTTTAGAGGTCTCCTTGTCCATCTCCCACTTTCAATTTCAGTTTCGCCTAATCAATCCAAATCTCCCCCAGGAGATCTTACGGATGCAAGTGGAGATTTGGATTCTTCCACATGACTGACCTGTTTCTTGAAGCAGAACCCCTCCTTTTCTTCTCTTTTTGCATCTCCCAACCTGTTTTTCTGCTTTTGACCCTGTCCAGCCTGGATCTCCCCCAGGCGACCCTACTGGCAAAAGGGGTGACCCTGCCATGTTTACAGCCGCAGAAAAACTCGAGTTTCTCACTCATTTTAGCTTCGTTTTCGCCTGTTTTTCTTCCAGTTCGCATAATTTTTGATGCCTAATATGGAGTTGACTATTTCATGCACCCACAAATGCATAATTAACTCCATTTGATCTATAATTAACTCCTCAATCAATCTCATGCATTCTCTCATCTCCAATTCCTCTTCAGTGATAAGCTATCATTGCTTCATCACTCTCTAATCAATTGAGTTCACTAGATAATCAATCCAGTTCACTCCCCTATCAATCCTTGTTAACTCTTCAATCAATTGAGTTAACTTATCAATCAATTCCACCTCTCATCCCTTCTTCTAACCTATAAATACCCCTCACCTCTTCATTATTTTCCAAGTTGAGCAAGTTGGAGAATACTCTTCTCATCTTCACAAGCTTTTTCAAGCTTCTTCACAGGGCTTTGAGCCTCTTTCTTCATTTCTTTCTTTATTTCTTCAAAGCTTCAAAGATTTCATTGTTGCATAGCTTCAAAGCTCTTCACGGAGGCAAATTCATTGTGCACACGGCTCTTGTCAGTTTTGCTCTCCAACTTAGCATTCAAATGCTCTTACAGAATGAAGGTGCCTTTTGCTTTATTTGTTCAACCAAGTAGCGTCACGCTGCTTCATTCTATGCCATTGTGCTCAACCATAGCTCTCATTGAGCTCATACAAGCTTCATCAAAGCTTCTTTGTGTCATTTTGTCGTCAAGAGGATCACTTGCTGCCACAAAAGGACTCGAGGTTGCCAATTATCAAGGATTTCTGAGGGTAGTGGAGTCACAAATCTTTGTTTCTCTCAGGTTCCTTCATTGTTTTGTTCAATTAATAGTAATTAGAAAACCAAATTTGCTCTTGGGAACAGTACAACATTGTTTTTTCCTTGATAATTAGATCTTGCATGTTAGATTAGTCGCTTTCATATTTCTAGATCTAGATTATTGGAAGAAGCATTTTCTTATATTAGATTACTTCAAAATCATCAAAAACCAAAAAAACATAGGTTAACTTTGCATTAGAAAAATCATATTAGATTGCATACATATTTCCCTTTCATAGATTATAAGCACTTTTCATTTCCAAAATACTAAAAAAAGCACAAAAAAATGTTTTGCATATCATTTAGCTTGCATGCATATAGAAACCCTAGAATAGACAAAATTGCAAACCCTCGATACCATCACGAGTAACCTCAATTAAAACGATCCAATCAAACCCTCGATAACATCACGAGGTAAAAACAAGTCAAAACAAAGTCAAATCCTAGGTCAAAACCCTAAATCTAGTTAAGGTTAGCAATCACACAACTACCTCTATCCTGGCTCATGAATGTGCCTAGGAGTGAGAGGAGAGTGGGTGAGGGCTATCCGTGACGAGATCGAGGAGATTCATCCACGACCACAACAAGAAACATTCGTTCTACCCCAAGGAGACCCATTTGTCCTCTTGTTGTTAGAAGAAACTAGACAATTACAACTACAACAAGAATTCCTTCGAGATATTGAAATAGCAGAAGCCATCAACAAAAACAATCACTTGCCCACATAGAGGTGGAATCTTAGAAATCCAAATAGAAGAAGAGAAACTAGTGACCCTTCGGGTCATAGGGTTATCTCAACTACAACCACAATTGAGCGAAACATTCAACTTAACACACAACAACAAAGGCCGCAATACTTGCCAACCCCTCTCCGCAAAGTCCAGCTCTCCAACGAGCCAGACCCCCGCCATGTCTCACCTCCTCTCAACTGGCTACTTCCACGTGAGCGACAGTGACGTGGTGGATCGCCCCGTGGCAAGGAGGGAAGGGTCCATGTGCGTGTCGAAATTCGACCCGACAGCCCCAGGCAACCGGAGTCACGATTTTAAACGTACAGTACCGCCAATGGAATCATCTCTCTTGTTTAAATTGTAAGGCTTCCCACTGAATAACTGGATGTGCCCGTTTGTTTTAGTTGCCTACTGAAGAAGTGGATGTCCCACTGAATAAGTGGATGTTTACTTGTTTGCATTATACCCACTGAATAATTGGATGCCCACCGCATAAGTGGATGTCAGTTGAATAAGTGTTAGTTGTATCTTGTTGCAATAGTGTTTAATTGTCAAATCCAAAGCACCGTATGCTCTCACCTTGCCCACATCAGGAACTGGGTGATCAAAAAATGTGGAGGAGTTACATGGTTGATTTCATTTGCTAACACTGTTTGTTAGTGTTGAAAATTTGGAAAAAACTTGGGGGTAGAACATTACAATTTAGTATGCTCACAATTTCCATACAAGCTTTCTGGTCAATGTCTGCAATTAATTAGCAAATGCAGAAGCATTTACTCAATAGATGATCGGTTTCCTTGGTACTAAAACAGCTATTCATGGCTGCAACTAACCGTAACATACTCAGTTTCAAGGTTTTCTAGGATTCAAAGCTTAGTAATATTTGACGAAAGCCACTTAAACAAAGTACAGGAAATAAATTCAACTACTCTTCCCAAAACTAGAAATACTGCCCTTTTATGCCTTTTTAATGTTTAGACAATTCATCAATACCAAACTAAGCTTAGACAGCAAGCACCCCATTTCTAAGCACATCCATCAGGATAATATCACTAATTCTCAGCTTGAATCAGGAAATGGAATTTAAGTTCTAACATGGGTTCAACACTAATAATGTCTTGGAAGTGGAAGATCTAATCCTTGGGTTGGAGTTGGCCCTCAACCTTAGATTAAATATTATGGATTAAAGGTGACTCGATGCTCATTTTTAAGGAATTGGAAAAGGGCCAAATCTCAAATTGGCAACTTTAAAATCTTTTGGATGAGGCAAAAAATCTGTCTGGTTATTTTGTAAGAATTAGAATGCACCATTCTAAAAGAGGTGCCAATAGAGCAGCACAAGCCAATCGTAGTCTGAATTCCTCATTCAACAAGTTTTTGGGGATAAGAATGGCATTTCTGGAACTTGTGGGTTTGAAAAGTTTCTTAAAATTTTGGAGGAAGATCAAACGTCTTTCCTTCCTTGGGACTTTGTTTTTCCCTTCATTGATCATGTTTCCTTTTCTCGACGGAGCTCATTGATGAGCCTCAGAAACGTATATAATTGCATATCTTTTCCCTGTGCCAAAATATGCTTTTGTAACCTGAAAATACACTTAACTCTCATATAAATATGCCCCTGAAGTGATTTTTGTCTTATATTAAGATTATTGTAAATAAATTGATTGTTTTTTAAGTAGAAAGAGGTAGAATGGACTAATGATTTGAATTGGGTATGATTATGTTGTTTTGTACAGTTACATTTGTGAGCTTCTAAAGGATCAAAGAGAAATTCAAGCTACTGTGCAAGACCAGGGAATTAGCAAATGGCAGTTGTGTTGCTTCGTAACGTGTTCCCTTTGCTGCACAAAGTGTTCTCCTTGTTGCACAAGGCTTTTCCTTTTCCACGCAAGGCATTCCTTTTGCCGTGCAAGATGCTTTATTTACTGTGCAAGTAATTGCCTTTGTTGCGCAAGAGGATTCCTTTGCTCATTAGCTAACACCTTTGTTGTGCAAGACAAAAACAGTCATCACCAAATGTCTGAGCTGTCCAGATTCGACTTGCAATGCAACATGACTCTTCTTGTTAAGCAATATGTACACAAGAGCTACATGGATGCGCACTCCAAGGAGCTTATGTTTGTTTCACAACAAACCAAGTGCTGTTGGAGAATTTGTTGGATAGCTGCTAGAGGAGAACTGCTTAGGCTGAAGAGAGAAAAGAAGAAGTCTATTTTAGCAGTAATTGTAAAAATTGTTTAGGAATTAAATAAGTAGCACTTTGTTTTCATGTTTGTTGTAACAAGACGCCACTGCTAATATCTACACAAACTTAGAGTCATAGGCATGCATTATGCTTTATATAGAGTTCAAATTAGTGATTTTGCAGCACTCAGCAATTCATTTTGGAAGACATTTTTATTATATTAATTCAAGTACTAGTTTAAAGGAGTGAGTGCGTGATTTGTACATCAATTTGACTAGGAAAGGGACTGCCCATGAGGATTGGTGGCAGTTTAGCTTTGCCTTACTGTTCTTGTGTGTGTTGTTTATGATTTCAGTTATGATTTAGTAATTTTTTATTGACGTGATGATTGCAGTTTTAGCCATTATTTCAGTTCCGATAATTTGTTGTTATAGTTTAATTTGAATTCTGATTATAGTTTAAGCATTGTAATTAGAAGAAATTCCTTTTGCTAGTGTGCAATTAGATTACCATTTTCTTTTGATCTCAATCTCCAATCTATCTAAGTTCTTGGTATAGATCTGCATTCATATAGACGCTCAGGTTCAAGGACTTGAAATCTACATATATTTTCCAAGGCACGTGGTCAAAAGCCAAACAATCATGGATTTAAACGATATTTAGTGTGCTCAACACTTTTTGGTGTCATTGCCAGGGACAGGTATCAAAAATTGTAGTAGTTTTTCTTTAAAACTGAGTTACGATTTAAGATATTACAAGGTTTGGATAGAAAGAAGGTTAACATTCAATCTGTTTTTGCCATTGTGTGATTCTTTCTTAGAAGTAATGTCATAGTAGATGCATGAATTGTAGGAGATATATAAGGGACATTTTCTTCCAAAACCAATTAACCCGACTGCAAGAGCGGGATCATCAATAGCTGAAGAAAAGAAGGAAATAGTAGTCAAGCAAGAACAACGAAGACTTGACAATCCTATCAATATAAATTCTCCATTGTTGATCTATCAGAGGAAGCCTGTAAAAGAATGCCTCGCAGAAGCTGCCAAAGAAATTTCAGAACACTATTGGGCAAGAAGACAGTGCAAATATCTCGAGTAGAAGAGGGCACATCTAAACAAGGAGCTGAAGTGAGGCAAGGCAGTTTTAACAGCCCTATTAAAACTTTTTCTTCATTTCAAGGAGAAGAAGCAAGTGTAGCCCCTAAAGCTGAAGTTCCACCAGCTACATGTCATCCGAGGCCTATTGATTTTCATGCAATTTACAAGTTGAAAAGGGGAAGTGCCCATAAGACTCAGCCAAGGCAATAGAAGCCCCATCCTTCTGAATTCATTGTTTATTGCGCTCCGTGGGCATAATGAGCAATTGCAGAGCATGATCCAGTAGTGGATAACCCTAAAAATGAGACCAACACCTTTTAGTTTCCTATTGCTACACCAACTAAAGAGACTCCCATGAAGCCTGTTTCTTTATCAACAGTCCCACACTTTCATGGATTACTCCCTAACGATCTAGATGCATTCTTGTTTGATTTTGACATGTGTCAGAGGTACAATTACCAAGGAGACACAGAAAGATTGAAGTTGTTCCCACACACTCTAAAAAAGGCAGCCCTTCATTGGTTTATGGGACTAGCAAGAAATGCCATAAAAACCTGGCCAAAAGTGAAGGAAAATTTTCTAATAAAATATCAAGACTATTGCAAAGGGAGAGATATCAAAGCACAAATCTTCTAAATGATGCAATGGGAAGATGACTCATTAAAATATTATGTGGAATAATTCCAACTCAATCTTCAAAGATTTGGATAGAACAAGCTGGAGGAAGGATCAGTCAAACTCATCTTTCTAATAAGCATTCACAAAGACTGCTTGTAAGCATCAAACCTCATAGTAGGAGGAGATGTTTCATGAATGGGATATGATGATATTTATGAATTATGCAAAAAATACTCAAGATTGATGGTGAAGAAAGCTAGAGGACAATGGGCATCTACTTTCCAATGGTCAAAAGCTGTTGGAGGAATAACAAAGGCCGAGATTGGATACTTGTTGAATGATATGATGGCATCATCAACACCATGGCCCATTAGATTGATGTACTAAAAACAAAGAGGAAGTATGGGGCCAAACAAGCTCTAGGATTCTTGTGCCCCACATGTAGAAAGAAGCATCCAGATGGCCACTATTTATATGACAAAATGAAGATTTCTAGCATCAAGGACGAAAATAAAGGAGGTGACTATCCACAATTAGTTCTTCTAGAAGAGTAGGAAGACCAAGTCTACTTCATTGCCAAAAAATGACCATGGCAACAAAGTCCACAATACCAAGGTATGTTTACTTATCAACAATATTTTAATCCTTATTGGTCTAATCAATTGTATCCCCTCCTCCACCACAACCATGGCATTATCAAGGAGGATGGTAGTCAATGCCACAACCTTCAACAAATAGTTTCCAATCTTATAGTCAGCCCTATCAAGCAAAAAATGGCAACCTCCTAATCAACCATAGCAACAACCTTGGTGAGGACTACCACGAGGTTGGCAGTCCCAACACCCCAACCGAAGCTTCCCACTACAAGGCCTTCTACCTAATAACCCTCACAACTCAAGTACATGGCCCCCATGAGCACAACAAATACCAACCCAACCTGCACCGAACCCTAACAATAAACAAGCTCAACAAGTTTATAATAATAAGGTATCAAGGTGTCCCACATATCCCATGAATTTGAGTGGCATACACCTTCGTTTTGTTAGGTTGCTAAACAATCCCACACAACCCCATAATAATAACAAAACTAGAAGAGAAATCTAAATATGTGAATCATCAACCCATCCAAGACACCCCACAACACCATCCAAATCCATTGTCAAAAGAAGCCCTTACCCCCACACCTCCCTTCCTTGAAAGATTAGATCAAAAGGGCAAGGAATTAAAATCAGAATTTGACTTTACAGGGGAATTACCAAATGTTTGTGTTAAAATAACATTATTCTAGGCCATTTACAGCTGTTCCAATTTACACAAAGGCATTTCATGAGTTGTGCCTTAGAAAACCAAGTAGGAAGCAAAAGGATCCACAAACTATAAAGGTGGATGAAAAATTTGTTGATCTTTTGCTTGGCAAGGTGGTCCCTTCAAAATATTTTGATAGTCTTGGCATTGGTGTACACATTAATGGATTTCTTATAAAGAACACTTTAATATATCTTGGTGCAGCCATTAATGTAATGACAAAAGAAAAAATGAATCAACTCCAACTCCAAGGTCTTCGACCCACCCCTATTATTACCCAACTCGTTGACAAGCACACTGTTCAGCCGGAAGGACTATCGGAGGATGTGGTTACCTCAGTAGATTCATGGGAGCATCTCGTTGATTTTAAAGTGTTAAATGGTAAACCTAAAGCCAACCTGGGAGGGTATCTCCTTACCCTGGGCAAACCTTGTCTTGACACAACTGATGCATATATCAGCTATAGGTCTAGGAATATGATGATTCCAATGGAAATGACATAATATGTATGCATGTATGCGTGCATGTATTATATTTGCACCACCAGCTGTCATCCCCAAATTTTGGTCCATAGTTCCCTCACCCCCAAAATTGTCCCTACATCCACCTATCCCCATGTTCTAAAAATTACATTCTTCCACTTAAAACAAAATGGAACACCAATCCTTTCATAGGGGATGTGCAATTAAGAGCATTCTCCTCCTTTCTTCGTAATAAGGTAAGGAGAAGTAGATAGATGGCAGCCTACTCTATTGAAGAAACCACTACAAAACTGATGGTTAGAGCAAAGTTTCCCAAGCCAAATGAGATAATACATGCTTTGTATAAACTAATGGAAATTACACAAATTAGGAGTGAATTTCAGTCAGCAACAATTGGCCATCAAGCATGTGAACACAGTGGTAGCGAAGTTGGGGAAATAAGTGTTTACAAGTTGTTAGTTGAGATGGAATGAACACCCATAGGCATTGGAGAAGGAAAACCCCTTCTCTACTAAAAACTTGTAGACTACAATGGCAAGGTTGGAGTTGTACAAAGATGATGTAGAATAAAAGGAGCATGAGTGGATAGGGCTAAGATTCCATTACCCACTGCTATGGTATCCTATTCCAAAGTTGATTACCAAGGGCTCTATTGATTTGGAAGGAAAAAAACAAATGTGGGCAGAAATTACAAAAGAATAGGGTTATTACCTTATGACAGGACATCCCCACACAAGGCCTTATGATTTCGAGGCGACCCACCTCTCAGACCCATTGAGCCACGTGTGATGAAGCAAAAGATTGCATGAGTATGTGCAATATCTTCAGCTAGGGAGTGACGATAAGCCTTTAAAATGTATATGATTGTATATCTTTTTCCTAACCCCAAACATACTTCTGTAACCTAAAAGTACGCCTAATTAACTCTTTTTCCATCCATTCCATATAAATATACCCCTAAAATGATTTATGTTTTATAGTACAATTATTGTAGATAAATTGATTGCCTTTTATGTAGAAAGAGGTAGAATGGACTAATGATTTGAATTGGGTATGATTAAGTTGTTTTATATAGTTGCATTTGTCAGCTTCTAAAGGTTCAAAGAGAAATTCAAGTTGTTGTGCCAGACCAAGAAGTTAGCAAATGGTGGTTGTGTTGTTGTGCAAGGTTTTCCCTTTGTTGAACAAGGCTTTTCCTTTTTTGTGCAAAGTATTCTCTTTGTTGTGCAAGGCATTCCTTTTGCCACACAAGATGTTCTCTTTGTTGTGCAATAATTGCCTTTGCTACACAAGAGGATTCCTTTGCTCATTAGCTAACACCTTTGCTGCGCAAGACAAAAGTCATCATAACCGAATGGGTAATCCATTCAGATTAGACTTGTTGCACAACATGACTCTTCTTGTTGAGCAATATGCTATGCAAGAGCCACATAGATGCAATCCAAGGAGGTTATGTTTGCTTCACCACAAACCAAGTATTGTTGGAGAATTTGTTGGATGGCTGCTAAAGGAGAACCACCTAGGCTGAATAGAAAAAGACAAGTTTGTTCTAAGAGTAGTTGTAAAAGTTGTTTAGAAATAAAATGTGGCAAGTTGTTTTAAATTTTGTCGTAATAAGATGCCATCACTAGTATCTATATAAACTTGGAGTCATATTTTGTAGCCCTTTGCAATTCATTCTAAACGACATATTTATTATATTAACTCATGTACCAATTTAAAGGAGTGTGTGTGTGACCCTTACATCAGTCTAACCAGAAAAGAGTTCACTTGTGAGGATTGATAGTGGTTTAGGTTTGCTTTTTTGTTTGTGTGGTGTTTATGATTTCAATTCTGGTTTAGTAATTTGTTATTGATGTGACAATTCCAGTTTAGCCATTATTATACCTCTGATTGTTTGTTGTTATAGTTTTAAATTGAATTCTAAAAATATTATAGTTTAAGTGTTGTAATTAGAAGTAATTCCCTTTGTTGGTGTGTAATTAGATTAGCATCTTCTTCTGATCTCAATTAATTGTTCTTCCAATCCATCTAAAAGTCCCTGGTTTAGACTTGCATTCATATAGATACTTACGTTTAATAAGGACTTGCAATTTGCATATATTTTGCAAGGCATTTGGTCAAAAGCCAAACATTACCGGATTTAAATGATACTTGGTGTGCTCAGCACTTGTGGGATTCTATCCTAGGGTGTTGGCTTTTCAGCCTTTTTCTCTTTTTTCTCATTGTGTCCTTTTTCAGATCCAACTGGCTTCGTATAGTTTCCACTTTTGTTAGCTTCCTTTTTGGGTTTGGGTGTCTTTCTTTTTTGTTTTATTGTTTCCACTGTCACGCTGTTGTCATGTGATTGGATTGGACACTCCTTGTCTTTTCCCCCTATTCATTCTACTTTGTCCTTATCTAGTTCTCATATGGAGATTTATTTACCTCCCTTTAGCACTAATTTCCCTTCGCAGTTGATTATGGTATCTTTACTTTTTCCCAACTGGCACTCTTTTTCCTGCCATGGCTTCCACACTTGGGTTCATCATGTCAGTGTGGGACTTCATTTCTTTTTCCCTTGTAACACTTAGGTGTGCAAAGAACCTCGATATTTTGCATCCATGCTCAACCCCTCATCCTTGTTTTCTGATTTCACACTCACTTACTAATCGCACTCCCATGACTAATCTCAATCTTCCCCTGCCTACTGTGCCTCCTACTTTAAGAGTTGCTTTGGACCCTCTTTCTACTGTGGACAGGTTGGAAGATTGCCTGGAGGAGTTGTCAGCACCTTTGGCCAATAATGGTGGCATTCACAGAAGGCATTTTTGTGACCCTGATCACATTGGGAGGCAGGGGGTTGATGGTACTTTGGTGCGGAATGCTTCCCAAGGAATAATTACAGCTCGAATACAACAATCCCTTCACTATCTCCGTCAACTTTCAACCTCTACAAGGAGCATTCCATTTCAAAAGGGAAAAGAAAAGTAGACAATCTGGATCATACTCCAGTTAAGAAGGCAAGCTCCGGAATGGATATGTCTAAACACATCAATCAAGATAATATCACTACTTCTCAGCCTAGTTTGGGAAATGGATTGAGGATCCGTGGCCTTGGCAGGCCTTGTTGCCATGAATTAATGAGGATTCCTAGGTCTTCCACCTTCCAAAGGAGATGAATAGTAATTTGAAAAATCTATGCAATGAACTACGCAATAATTCTATATCTAACAAAGAAAATTTTACGGCAGTCTACAAGTTGCTTAAAGGGATGAATAAGCATTTACACCAACTTACACCACCTGGCACATGAGGTTATGAAGAGAAGGAGAATCTTGGACAACAACAGAGACCTTGATAGCAATCAATGTCAATGCAGGGGAGCTAGAGATCATTATGAGTATATTGTTCAATGAGTCCAAAAGTCTGGAAAGGCATGTCCACCACTGGATGTGCCTTACTAACTATAGGGAACCAAATGGAGTGAACCCAATCATTGTAAACATTGATGATAGTAGAAACAAGGAAGTCTGACTCTTCCCTGGACCTCGATCTTTGCCTGATTTCTTTTTTACTGTCGTTAGCACTAGACCCGCAATGCAGAATCTTCTGTAGTAATTGCTACAGCTTATTTTCAATTAAAATCAAACCCTCAAGATGCTGACACACTTGGCTAATGAAACAAATTCCCACAAGAATTAACCAGTTCTTCCAGTGTCGAAAATGTTTTCCGTGAAGGGCTTCAAGAATTTATAAATTTTATTTAAAATTATAGTATTTTACCTACTTAAAAAACAACTTTACATTCAATGAATTTTGAATGTGTGCAACTAATTAGAAAATGTAAAGCATTTGGACAAAATGCAATGCAATAAACAATCTGCTATACCGAACTATCAAATCCAGCAAATTTGCGCAAAGTTTAATCCCTTTCCCCAAAATCAAAAAGCTGTTGAAAAAGACCGGCAATTAAATCTAATGTATGCAAACCAATTTATTACCAGCAAACTTGGAGATTTTCAAGAAAACACTAGGCGTAAATATGCTTTGAATACATACGAGATCATCACAGAGCAGCAGACAAATTTGTTCCAGTTGACGCAATCGAGCGCAGAGTCGAAGTTTACAGTATAATTATTGGAGGATAGGATCGGGGACTTTCTGGGGTGTTCGTTGGAAAAGTGAATTGCTCTCCAATTCGAACTTGTCTTTCAAGTTTGCGTCCCCTTTGCCGTCAATTGATGGAGTGTCGCTTTAATCGCTTGCTCTCTCCGTTTAAAAAAAACACAGGTATCCGATTCCATAAACTAGTAGTTTCTGATGATGACGTGTAATCTTGTAATGGAGTGTCGTTTAGTCTTTGAAATGAAAGGAAAGATTTTAATAACGTTTAGTCTTTACGAGATAGATACAACGAAGAGGCGGGTCCACGCAATCTCAGTAGAAGTGCACGTGGCGGGAGAAGGTTGACTGCGACCGACAGATGGCAAGTGTAGACAAAACAATGTCGGTTCATCTTCAAGACTTTCCGGTAGTTATCGGTTTTAACCAGGAAGTGGTTGGCTTGGCACGTGTGTTACACTTTTTCGAGTTTGAAATTGTTGCTCGTAGGTAGGTATCTCTTTTCATTGGCTAGAATCTTAACCAGTTCGTTCGTAATCAATATTCATTAAATTACTCAAGATTTATAAATTTGTAGACGCCACCAACACACTACTTACACTAGTGCCACGCCTTGCAATGCCACCTTACATAAACAAAAGAACCAAATCACTTGTACCCTAATTAAATGGGACGAAAAAAAGCTTACTATAATAAAGAATTCAACCCCACGTGGGACCATGAGGAAAAAGTCTACATAGGAGTGGATATTAAATGGAAAACAAAAATGTTGATTGAGCAGCTAAGGACTAGCTCGCACCATCTTAGGTGTGAAACGAATAGGGGGAGGATTCCCAAAGAAGAGTGGGAAAAGAGAGTATGCCTCTTTTGCAACAAAGGTGTGGTGGAGACGGAATGGCATTTCATCATGGAATGCTCAACTTACAAAGACATACATGGCAACTACGAAGACACTTTGAAGGACAACAATTTAAGCACCTTGTTTGAAGAGGCAACACTGGGCAGAACTGTAAATTTTTTTTTATCAAAATTCATGACAGAAGATCTGAGCTTAAGAAGGGGCTGCAAACTGTTTAGCGATTCGTTGCCCTGTTTTTGGTTGGGGATATGTACAATTCTAGGTCCCATAGGCTGCTATGGCCTCGTGGACGTTATTAAAAACTTTGATTTTATTTCATTGCCTCAAGACCAAGTAGCCACCATACTACATGATATATTAGGACAAACAAATATCTCAACTCTCATATTGCTACTTTAGACAAGTTCCACCCTTCACATACTCGAGAGGCTACTACCTTCATTCTCACGATGGCAATTAAATGCACATAGAAAACTTCAAGATTATTCCCAAAGTTACATCTAATAAAAACTCACCCACCTTCTATCAAAAGTGAAGCATCATATAATTCATAACATGCCTATCATACCCTTCAACACCCTTGCTTAGTATGCCAATATTAACCATACTACTCACCAATCAACTTTCCATCTCATTGCTTTCTCACCCATCACCTGATAGTTTTAATTAAAAACTCAACTCAAATACTACACCTTTTCTTTATTGAAGGGGGCTTAAAACATAATTTATGTCTAAATTTGGCAATGCCTTTGAGCTATGATTGTTAGTAGTTGTTATTGGTGGTTGTTGCACTCCATTTGCTAAATAATCTACAAGAATGTTGAAATTCCTTTTGCAATGAGCATATCAATGGATTGATGCAAAGTTACAACCTCTTCAACATATTGATTCAACTTCTAGCTCAGGCTTTTCTCCTTGAGCAAAACATTAATTTCGATCACGAAACCCTCTTCCAATATCAAAATGTTTTATCTTTTCGAGCTTGGTTGCTCCAAGCCCAACTATCAAGCTTCACATTCTACCATATTATTTATGCAAAACCTTAGATATAGATAGGCACGATAAATCATCTATTCTTTTGAGTTTTGAATTGCCAAACCACCTCCTATTGGCCCAAGATTCCCTCACATTACCACATCAAAATTCAACTTTTAGCTCCCTTCTAGTGGAGGGTACCATAACACATTTTTGCATCTCTCTTCTATCTTTTTGTCATTTTATCTCTAGATTTAGAACCCTTTAACCCTTGAATAGGAACACTTGCCTCCAATCCCCAAGATTTTAACAATATCAACTCATAGCCTATAAATAACAAACCTTATTACATCATATGTACTTGCACATATTCCTTTATAGTCATATAAATCCTACTTCAACACCTATCAACACTTGACTACTTTTCCCTAAAAATTTGAGAATTATGATCTAATGACAATATCACAAGATGCAAAGGATAATTGTATTCCATAATACTTCCAAATTTTTAGTTCCTCTTGGCTAACTACACAATAATTATCTTACTGATCCTAGAAAAACCCAATGTATGCCCATAAACTTGAGTGACCTATACCAAATCTCAACTAAGAAAGCATAACACAAAAGCAAATGATCCATCGACTCCTCATCCTTCACAAAAACGTCTCAAGGGACCTAAGAAACCTTGTTTTCATATATTATCATATGCCATAATTTTGTTGGGATCACTAACCATATAAAAGCATTGCACTTAGGAGGTGCAGAAGAACACAAATAAGAGAGTTGGGCCAATTCTTCATCATTGGAACATTAACCTTCTTTAGCAATTTATAACATAAAGAAACATCATAAATACCTGACTTATTACTGTAGACACCTAATATTCGCTAATACATTCATGTCACTACATCACATTCGCATCACTTCCCACTTAATTATTCAATTTCTTTTCTTCCATGTTAATCATTTAATCTATCTTCATCATATTCCTCCACATTAATTAAATAATTCTAATTATTTAATTAAACTAATTTCCCTCCACACTTTAATTAAATAAATTCAAATTATTTATTTAATTAAATATGCCATTCCCTCCAAATAAATAAAATTCAAATATTTTATTTATTTTATCCATGTGCACATGAAATTAAATAAAAAATTTCCCTTTTTTTTCCTCTCACCATAATTTCCTCTAATCAAATTAGTTAACAGATCAATCAAAACAATTGACTCATCAATCTATTATGTTAACAAATCAATCAACTTTATTAACAACCCAATCAATCTAGTTAACGAACCAATCAATTCAATCAACTCCTCAATCAAAACTATTCGCCTCCACAATTCATGAGAGGACAAGGATACTTGTCACTCTCTCATTCGTTCAAATCCTCTCATCCAATTCCATCCATTGATCTTTCTGATTATTCTCCACCATTGATCTTCATTTCTGAGAATCTATAAATAAAATGTCTTCTCAAGCTCTCATCCATCTCTCATATTCATAAACTTATGTTGTTGCCATTTGAATCATTCATTTTGGGAGATCAAGGTTGTGCTAATTTTATAAAGCAATCCACATATCATAATATCAAAGGAGCAAATCCATTGGAGTTGGGTGCATTCCAATACGCTCGATCAGTGAGGTGAATTTGTATGCAAACTTGGAAGGTATAATTGATGTTTACTTTGGTTTCTTTCATTGATCTTTACATTGCTACAACTTTCAAGGAAAATGATGCAAAGGTAGGAGACCTTCGCGGCTAACAAATGGCTAATACTGGTATTTCACAAGAAAAACACACCAAACACTTGAGCACATTCCTAAATCTATTCAGGTAGGAGTGTCATATTCTGCAGACTCACTCAGGTGCGACTTCAACCCCTACTATTAGATAATGGTGGTTTCCATCCCCTTGATACCGTTTATCACTACTCATATAGGTAGGGAATGCAAGGTCATGGACCACCATACACCCCTTACTTTGGAGGTAAAGTCTTATCCAAAGTGTATTCTATCTTAAGCAATGAAGGTAATATCATGAGCTCTTCTACTCCATGTAGCTATGATGCACTAAAGGATATTATGGCCAAAGGTCATACATAAGCTTTACAAGCATCTAGTGGATGTCCCAATATACACAAGGTACGAGGGATGAATATGTGAATGGGAGTGTCCCAATCAACCCAAGCTCTAACCACACATGTCGATGGACAAAGGATCTCAGAGTTTTTTGCAAGGGGGAAGAGTGTCCTTCCTTTGAAGTGAGTCTTTTGATTCTCACAATGTTTATATATCTTGCCAGAACACGCGGTTGAGGTCGTCCCTAGGGGTGATGAAATCCCCTGGCAGGCCCCCTAAAAGAAAAGATAGATACTAATTGCTTTTGATCTCCAAGATTGCATTAGGCGCAAGGAGAGAACATACACAAATTAGCACTACCTTAGGATTTAATCTAAATAAAAAATAAATGTAAGATTTTTGATCTCCAAGATCATATTAAGTGCATGGAGAGAGCATACTTCTTGATAAATCCCACAAGCACAAAAAACAAGTTCATTAACCAACTAAACTAACTTAGTGCCTAAATTAATTAAAATCAAGAGTCTTTGACAAACGAGGCTGCAACAAACTCATTAGTAGTCTCAAAATGTTATCGTTGACAATCAAAAGATGCTACACCAATGAGTTAGTCTCAAAACCCCACAAAATGTTAGCTTAAACAACAAAAATAACCAAAAGTACTCCAGGACAGTCAAAAGCACACAAACAGAGATGAAATAAAACAGAAATAGAAAGTTGATACCTACTATTACCTTTTGCCATAGGCACATCGACAGGATCCAAGGGCATGTTGACAGGAGCCAAAGGCACGCATACAGAGACCGAAGGTGCACTTTTATAGAGATAGACAGAGATGACAAGAATGCTTTTACAAGCCATAGGCATGTCAATATGGAACGAAGGCACTCTTTTACAAACCACATGTGTGCTTTCATTTTTGCATTACAAAAACCTGCCAAAAATAGAAAGTTAGTTCTGACAGCAAACAAAAATTGACTATTATGGGGGGATCCAGAGATCTGATGGTCAGATCTGGGTCACACAAAGGTTGCCCACTGTTAGAGAGATCAAAGCCATGTTGTTGTGAGCCACATGTGCGCTTTTGTAATAGTACGTAAAACCTACAAGAGAAACTATCTCAGACCCTACAACAACAAATATTGAAGTGATGGGAAAATGCAATCTGAGTATTAGCCAACCATAGGATAGAAAACCAATCAGAAAACCTGAGAGAAACATGACAAAAACAACACGAAAGTTAGTCACATCAACAAACACAGGCACTTAAACAAAGACCATAGGCGTGCTAACTTGAGCCAAAAGTATCTCAACATAAGTCGTAGGTGCATCAATATAAACCATAGGTGCGCTATTGCAGTCGTAGGCACATTTATGGACTTGTTACACAAACAACACATAATTTCTTCCAAAAAAGTTAAATTAAAGGGATGTGGGTCCCACCAGACATGCCAAAATGTGAAGGAAAAAATAAGCAATACAAAGATCAATGAAAGAAACAAAGTAAACATCAATTATACCTTCCTTTGCATGCAAATTCACTTCACCGATTGAGCGTATTGGAATGCACCCAACTCCAATAGATTTTCTCCTTTGATAGTATGATATGTGGATTGCTTTATCAAATTAGCATAACCTTGATCTCTCATATTCGTAAACTTATGTTGTTCATTATCTTTTCCATTTTATCCACCTATCCAACTATCATGGCTTGATGATTGATGGGTATTGATGGTATCCTACATTCATCCATATAGTCATAACAAGTTACACCAATCCCATTCCATAATAAATACCCTTGTACCTAACTTGGGGCATTCTTGGTATATACCCGGTCATCCTAGAGGGATCACTGTTGAGACATGGACCAGCTAGGACTCGAACCTAGGACCTTCCATTTTGCTGTTGGAGTGCTCTACCACTGAGCTACTGGCCCCTCTTAGACCAGTCCATCGTCGGTCCGGGTGTGGCTTACACCAACACCCCCCTTAAGCCACACCTCTCGTGTGCTTGGGGCTCCTAGCCTAGCTTGGCTCTGATACCCAAGCACACGAGAGGTGTGGCTTAAGGGGGGGTGTCTGAATGTTGAGACATGGACCAGCTAGGACTCAAACCTAGGACCTTCCATTTTGCTGTTGGAGTGCTCTACCACTGAGCTACTGGCCCCTCTTGGACCAGTCCATCGTCGGTCCAGGTGTGGCTTACACCAACACCCCCCCTTAAGCCACACCTCTCGTGTGCTTGGGGCTCCTAGCCTGGCCTGGCTCTGATACCCAAGCACACGAGAGGTGTGGCTTAAGGGGGTGTTGGTGTAAGCCACACCCAGACCGACGATGGACTGGTCCAAGAGGGGCCAGTAGCTCAGTGGTAGAGCACTCCAACAGCAAAATGGAAGGTCCTAGGTTCGAGTCCTAGCTGGTCCATGTCTCAACATTGATCTGAATGTTGAGACATGGACTAGCTAGGACTCGAACCTAGGACCTTCCATTTTGCTGTTGGAGTGCTCTACCACTGAGCTACTGGCCCCTCTTGGACCAGTCCATCGTCGGTCTGGGTGTGGCTTACACCAACACCTCCCCTTAACCCACACCTCTCGTGTGCTTGGGGCTCCTAGCCTGGCCTAGCTCTGATACCATGTTGAGACATGGACCAGCTAGGACTCGAACCTAGGACCTTCCATTTTGCTGTTGGAGTCTCTACCACTGAGCTACTGGCCCCTCTTGGACCAGTCCATCGTCGGTCCGGGTGTGGCTTACACCAACAATCACTACCATTCAAACTCATACTTTCCACAGTAAACATACCCACCTTATTTTATCAAAAGGCAAAAACACCAAAATAAATCCAAAATGTACCAAAAACATCGCATGTTCCCAAAAATACAAAAAATCATAACATGCAAAAAGCCAAGCAATAAAATCATTTATCAATCAAGTTTTTCATCCATTTTCACCCATAATAAATAAATACCCATTAGACTTGATATGCAAGCAAAGAAAACTACATATTGAAAACATAGAGCTTTTATACAAAATCATAAGTAAGACCACCTTTTGAGGCATCATGATACCTAAGTACCCATTGCCTCAACATATCGTTGGATCTCATCTAGATTCATGCCTATAGCAGGATAGACCTTTCATGCATCCAACATAATCTAGTATCAATCATATTTTGGGGCAAGAGATTATGATGGTTGATTGGTTGTTTTGTCACTTGGTTTTGTTCTTTTCGATTTATCTTTTGTCTCTTTCTATTGCTTATTCAAAGGCCACCTAGATCTTTTATATCTTGGTGTGTTTAGAGTGGCATAGAATGAGGCATAGTCATTGATTTCTGTGTCGTGTTTGGTGGATACTTTTATCACTCCAACTAGTATTCATACCTTGTATGTGTAGGACTATCTTTTTTGCATACTATGTTGTCCTTTTGCATCTAAGGCTATTATACCTTATGTGCACTAAGGACTCGTGCTCTAAGTTTTCTTCCTCACACATATAGACAAGGTTGTATTATTTTGGGCATGCATAAGTTTATCCTTTTGTTTGCAGTGTCAAGTCCATGCAAAGGATATTAAGTCATCCTAGTTCCTTATACCTTGGTGTATAATATACATTTTTCTACATTAAATAAAGGATTACTTTACTTTATATTAGCATAATTACTCCCACTATGAAAATCCATCATTCTTACATCCATCTTTGTCACTTTCTTCTTAACATTTCATCCTAAATTTCTATCCATGCTAACTATGTCTTTCTTTTAAACAATTTCCTTTTAGTAGACATGATATTTCCACAGTCACTTTCCTTTTGTTTTGGCCATTCATTATTATCATTTTCATTATCCATCATTATTATCATTTCCTTATCAATTTCATTATTTTCACATTATCTTATCATTACCATTCCCAATTATCATTTTCATTTCCTTTACCATTACCATTATCATTACCATTTGTTCATCATCATTATCATTTATCCATTACTATTATAGTACCACTATCATCACTAACACTTGTCTTTCATTATTATCCATTATCATTGTCCCATCATATATATCATAAGTGCAATGCATCATCTATCATCACATCATATCTACACTATATACATCATCATCTATTCTAACTCATTTACATCATACATCCATATATTACCATTAGTCCTAACATCTAATGCAAAGATAACAAAAACCGCTCATGTGTAACATTAACATGTACAATATCATATCATCATGACATCATCAATAAAGCATCATAACACAACCATATACACCATCATAATATCAATATCATCATTTACAAAATGGCCATAATACAATGTATGTGTGTACAAAATACATATCAACCCACAGGCATCAAAATACACAACATCATAATCATCATATCATCTCATGTAGAACTCCTTCCCTCCGAATGTATCAGCGGTAAAGGTTGTGGGTTGGATCCTAGAGGAGGAGGAGGAGGGTGTGGTCCATGTGTCCCTACAGCCTACCCTGATAGCCTCGATAGTGGTGGAGTCTATGTTGTCGTAACCCTAGGAGGTCCCATCACTGATGTGTTAGGGTTAGCTAGCAGGAAATATCAATTAAATGCAAATAAAGATTAAATAGAGGAATGAAAAATACACATAAATAATAACAGCGAGAGACAAGTTATAACGTGGTTCACCCAAACTCAGGCTACATCCACCAATAGAGAGTCCAATATTATTATCTAGTAAATCAAATGAATTACAACCAACAATCCCTGCAACTCAATACCGTTGCAAATGCTACAATACAATATATCAACCAAAACCCTAACCCTTAGCTGCTTGCCTTATGTCGGTTACAAAAATAGGGTTTTTTTTATGTCAGCTCGAGAAAAAAAAATTTCAGGGGCTGTGCCCCCGAACCCCAGCGAGGATACATGGCTAGTGTACAGTACTTTCCTAATCAGTCGCCACCTACCAACATGATGGCCCTAACCTCGCAGACCTAGTTGTCCTTGACCTACTCCAGGAACTAAATGTAGGTGCTCTCTATCCCTCTGGTACCATGCTATGATATAGAGAGTGATAGTACTTCGCCCTCTATCCTGCTACTTCCAGCTCTCCCTGGACTCTCATCATGTCAGGCCACATCTACTACATCCCTCCACCTACTATGATCCCTTATGTTGTGTCACACTCCTACTAGAGGCATGTAATAGAGGCTATTGCTCTATCTCTCTCCACCCTTAAGTGCAACACACTCTACCATCACCTACTAGAGTCTCCCATCACCATCACCATCCCCGCCAAGTGCATGTACCTACACATGCAATGCTTGTACTTGTCCCTGTAAGGTCTGGATTCAGAGGAGGGCATTGTCTCTCTCTGCTGTCAGCCTTGTCACCATACCCTGTAACCGCTCCACTTCCATTTGTAGGCTATCCATGGAGGCTCTAAGTGTTGCTATATCCTCCTCATCTCTAAGGATTGTCACTTCAACCTCTACCTATCCCATGTCCTCTCCATCTCCAAGGATGTCCATGTGACTTCCCTCTACCCTCTATCTAACTTGTCATTGAATGGGAGGTGCAACAACCTGCCCTGCCTGTGGTCTTGAGAGGGTGAGTCTCACTAGCCTATGTGTTACCCACCACACATCAAAATCTGGACTAGTCCCTGTGTCATCCATGTCACTACCTGGAAGCACCCATGGCACTAGTTGTAAGCCATGAAAGTCTACCAAGGGTACCTAAGGATCCAAAGTTGTGCCCCATGTCCCTATATCCCACCGTACTCTAGGAAAGATAGCCTCATGTATGGGGATTATCTGTCTCTCCCCAACCTATCTCAATACCCTATCTAACATGTATCTCTCCACAATATGTGTCATCTAACCCAAAATATATCTAGTTTGTCAAACATAAGCTAACTCCTCTACATCCTCATCCTATGCCTCATAATCTCTCCAAGGCCTCCATATCATTGTGTCGATCTCGTCTATCACTCTCCTCCAGTAAGCCATGTCTCCAACATGTTGGTAGTGTAGGACACCCGCATACATCCAATAGTATGGGTGGTCTGGACTCTTGGATCTATTGTACACTGGTCTAAGAACTGCTATGTGCTCCCATGCCCATATGTGTAGTAATTTAACATCCTAAACCAGATATTGACTCTGATTGTATACACAACTGTGCAAGTCTCTATAAGCACCAAAATCACGCACAACCTCCACGAGGACCCATATGATGACTCACATCCTTGTCACATACATGTAAGTGTGAAATAACATCCTCTCAGCAGCAATTCTCTTGGTGATGTGTGTTTTTATTTCTCCTTGTGTTGTTTCCCCTTTTTTGTTTTCTCTTTCTCGTCACTTTCATACTTTTAGGTTACACTTTTTTGACACTTGTCGATTTGCATTTATTGTGCTTGCGACCCTATCCCTAAGCCTTGTATGCATCTTATATGTGAGTTTTCACCTTTCCCCAGTATTTTTTGTCCATTCCCACCCCTATAGGCCTTCTAGAGGTCCTCCCTAGCCATCTGCAACTTTTGATTTAAGTTTCACTCAACCAATCCAAATCTATCCCTATTATTTCCAGATCTCCCTTGGGAGATCCTACTTTTGCAAGTGGAGATTTGGATTTTCACACATGACTAAGCTATTTTCAGAGGAAGATCCCCTCCTTTTCATCTCCTCTACCATATCCCACCATGGACTTTTACCCAGGCACCCTCCTCTGAGGGTCGCCCATGGGTCGCCCCTAGGCGACCCTAACTAGTGAAAGGGGTGACCCATGGGCGAGTGTCGTATTTTTAGCTATGAGTTCACTTGAGTTTCTAACTCAAAATAGCTCTATTTTTTACCATTTTTCTTCCTGTTTGCATGGATTTTCATGCCAAAGATAGAGCTAACTATTTCATGCACCCACACATGCATAATTATCTCTATTTCATGTTTTCATGAATTCCTGTGCATTCTCATGCACTCCTCTTTCTTCACTTCTTCTTGAGTGATAAGCTTTTACTAGTTAGATCACTCCAATTTTAGCCCATATCACTCTTGAGTCTAATCAAATTGAGTTAACTCTCCTTCTAACTTATAAATACTCCCCTCCCTCAAGCACAGAGGGAGGTAATTTCATTTGTGCACACATTTCTTGCAAGTTATTGCTCTCCAAATCAAGCATTCTCATGCTCATACAGGACATAGGAGCCTTTTGTTTTTATTTGTTGTCTCTGTTAGATTCAGGACAGACAACTGAGAGGGGGGGTGAATCAGTTGTCCAAATCTTGCTTCCAATTAAACACTTAAATCCACTTTGTTATTCAGCAGTATAAAACTTAATCAATCATGAACACATAAAGCATTAACTCAAGAGCAGAAACACATCAACACAAGAGACACCAAGATTTTGATGTGGAAAACCCGGTTAAGGGAAAAACCACGAGGTGATTAACCCAAAAATATATTCTCTGTTAGAAGAATAGAAAGAACAAAATGGCACATGCCAATTAGGGCTCACTACCCGAGCACACTGCTCATAAGAGGCCCACTGCCTACAAGAGACACACTGTCTACAGAATAATAAGTATCACAAATGTGAACTAGAGAATAGCATCTTTATCATGCCTAAATTAGTTCCATTTAAGTGCACAAACCTCTGCTTTGCCTTTCGCTCTTTTCCTCGCTACCACCCTCTCATCCACACCAAACACACTTTGGAATGACTTCACAATCTCTTATTTATACAAGGCATTGACTTAGGAACAATCATCTAAGTCAGCAAACACCTACAAGAACATCCGTAAGACGTGTAATACATCCAGTCGGCCAGTCTCAGGAAGAACACCAACATCCGGTGGTTATTCTTCAAAAGCAAACTCTAACTTCAATGCAGACCACCAAGATGAACTGGACACGATCCAAAGATCACCACAACCTTTTCTGAAACACCAAGAACATCCACACTTCATTAGCTTATTAGAATTCTTCTCTCCTTCATCCAGAACTTCACAGTCTGTCATCACTGTCACAAAGGAATAGATACTTCCAGATCTTCAAACCACGAACCAATCGAGTTGACACTTCACAAAGACATCCTAAACACTCCCTCAAATCTGTAGAATAGGATAATGCATTTCTGGATCTCATTGGACTTATTTGTGTCACTCTGTCATCTCTGAACACCTGCCAGAACCGGTTCTGCTTGAGCAGCCATAACTTCTTCAGATCTTCATGCAGACCTCTGAAATCTTTACCTTTGAACTGTATCCTCTGATAGTCATCTTATCTTGGATCTTTACCTTACTGTCTTCACTGTTCTTCTTTGTTTTTGATATAACTAATTTTCTCAATATCCTCAGCACATAGCTCATCCAATCCTTGTAATTTCTGCAACAAGAGTATGTTGACATCAATGACAACACCGGTTAGACCCATACTCACAACAATCTCCCCCTTTGTCATTGATGGCAACATAATGTGAAAAACCATCAAGCCAAGAATTTCTCCTTACTGTCACAACTCCCCCTATCAACAACAATCATTCACATGTCTTCTATTCCTTTACTGCTCCCCCTTTGTTCATCAACCACTTGTTTTTCACATGTCTTCTCTCCCCCTTTGACATCAATGGCAAAGGGCTCATACTTGCAACTTCAACACTTCAGAAACATACCAGCTGCTCCCCCTGAGTAGCAGCTCCCCATAAAGAATCCGGATCATAAGATATGACTGTGATATCCACCAGACTGATGCACATTAGTGCACCTTAGTTCATCACCGGAGGGGCAATAACCCCTAACTTCTCTCTGAGATACTCAAAAGAGTCCTTGGGAAGAGGTTTAGTAAAGATATCTGCAATTTGATCCTTGGAGGGCACAAACTCCAGTCTGACTTCATCCTTGTTCACTTGCTCTCTCAGAAAGTGAAACTTGATAGATATATGCTTAGTCTTAGAATGCAGCACCAGATTCTTAGATATATTTATGGTATTTGAATTATCACAGAATATAGTGATAGGCTCCTCATACTCTACTTTAATATCTCTTAGCATCTACTTCATCCACAAAACTTGAGTACAACTACCTGCTGCTGCAATATATTCTAGTTCAGTTATAGATAGAGATATTGCCTCTTATTTCTTGCTTAGCCAAGAAACCAATCTCTTTCCCAAAAAGAATGCACCACCACTGGTACTCTTCTAGTCATCCACATCTCCTACCCAATCTGCATCTGTATATGCATGAAGAGAGAAATCTTGATCTCTAGGATACCACAAACAATACTCAACTGTTCCTTTTAGATATCTAAAAATCCTCTTGATTGCCATGACATGAGATTCTCTGGGATCAGCCTAGAATCTAGCAACAAGACCAGCAGCTTGCATAATGTCTGGTCTAGTTTGAGTGAGATACAATAGTCCTCCAATCATTGACCTATACTTTGTCTGATCAATCTTAGGAGAATCATCATCTTTGCTCAATTTACATCCGGTAGCCATAGGAGTATGCATTGGTTTTGAGTCTTCCATCCCAAATTTCTTCAACAATTCTTTCACATATTTAGACTGAGAAATAAAGATTCCTTTCTTTGTTTGAGTGATTTGTAGCCCCAAAAAGAAATTCATTTCACCAAGCATGGACATCTCAAATTCACTTTTCATTTGATTTGCAAAAGTTTTACACATACTATCTCTTCCTCCAAAAATGATATCATCAACAAACACTTCAACAATCAAGATGTTTTCATGATCAATGTTGAAATACAAATTACTGTCAGCAGTACCTTTGTTGAAACCAATCTTCAAAAGATGCTTATCCAATCTTTCATACTAGGCTCTTGGGGCTTGCTTCAGTCCATATAGTGCTTTCTTCAACTTGCAGACCATATCACCATGATCAGACAATTGAAATCCATCTGGTTGCTCAATGTATACTTCTTCTTCCAAGTCACCATTCAGGAAGGCAGACTTGACATCCATCTAATATACCTTGAAGTCCTTAAAGGCAGCATACGCAAGAAATAACCTGATTGCTTCAATTCTTGCCACTAGAGCAAAAGTTTCTTCAAAATCAACTCCTTCTATTTGAGAGTAACCCTTGCAGACCAATCTAGCTTTATTTCTGATTACATCACCAACTTCATTCAGTTTGTTCCGGAAGACCCATTTGGTTCCAATCACATTCTTGTCTCTAGGTCTGGGAACAAGATCCCGAGTGTGATTTTTCTCAATTTGCATCAGCTCTTCTACATTTCTTTAGTCTAGTTTTCATCATTGTAGGCTTCATTTACTGTCTTAGGTTCAATCTTTGAAATCAGACAATACTCATTTGAGTCTTGAGCAATTCTTCTTCTTGTTTGCACACCTTTGCTTTTATCACCTATGATCTAATTTTCAGAGTGGTTCAGTCTTACATACTTGGGAACTTTGGAAGTTTCCTGCACTACTAATTCTTGATCAGGCCTATTATGACTCATCTCTTCTCCCTGAATTACTGGATCTGTTTGATTCTGAATACCGGAAGGAGTTTGAATCAGAACACCATTCTGATCATCTTCATCATATTCATAGAACCTTGAAGGTTTCTCAATTCCTTCATCAACCTTCACATTTGTACTTTCTATCATCTTTCTCAGTCTCTTATTATAACACTGGTATGCTTTGCTTTGAGAAAAGTAACCCAAGAATATTCCTTCATCACTTCTAGCATCAAACTTGCCTAGATCTTCATCTCTTTTAATATAACATTTGCTACCAAAGACTCTGAAATACTTCACAGTAGGAGTGATGCCAAACCAAAGTTCATAAGGAGTCTTATCGATTTTGCTTCTGATTTGAACTCTATTGAGAGTATAGACTGCAGTGTTGACAGCTTCTCTCCAAAACATCTGAGGAACATTTGCTTCCATCATCATTGTCCTAGATGCTTCCTGGATGGTCCGGTTCTTTCTCTCCACTACTCCATTCTACTATGGAGTCCTAGGAGCAGACAACTGTCTCTTTATTCCATGCTTCTCACAAAAATCTATGAACTCATCAGATGTGAATTCACCACCTCTGTCAGACCTCAGACATTTCAATTTTAGTCCGGTTTCATTCTCCACCATAGCCTTGAAAATTTTGAACTTCTCAAAAGCTTCTGATTTCTCTTTCAGAAAGGTAACCCACATCATCCGGGAATGATCATCAATTAATAACATGAAATATCTATCACCTTGCACACTCTTGATTCTTGTCGGACCACATAGATCAGTATGAACTAAGTCCAATAATCCGGTAGAAAATTGATCCTTTCTTTTGAAAGAGACTCTGCTTTGTTTTCCCAACTGGCATTCTTTGCACAAACTATTTGTAGGTTTTACCAATTTTGGAAGATCTCTTACAGCCTGAGTATTGCTTATCTTGATGATATTATCAAAATTCACACAACACATCCTTCTATGCCACAACCAACTCTGATCAACTTGTACAAATAGACAACTTTTACTAGTACCAACTAAATGAAAGATATTACCTTTTGTTTGAGTACCTGATGCAATCTCTGTTCTGAAACTTTCAAAGATCCTACATTTTCCATTCTTGAATCGGAGATCATAGCCTTTGTCCACCAACTGACCAACATTGAGAAGATTATGCTTCAATCCTTCAACATACAGTACATTGCTGGTTTTGTTCTTTCCATCAAAAGAAATAGTTCCCCTACCTCTGATTCTACCAGCAGAATTATCACCAAACTTTACCATTCCTCCTTCATACCTCTCCAAATCTAAGAACTTGTTCTTGTCACTTGTCATATGGTGAGAGAATCCACTGTCAATGACCCATTCATCCTTTTCTTCAACTTGGGCAGCCAGAGCTCTTTCTAAAACCTTATGATTGACAGATTCAGAGGGCATTGGATCTTCTTCCTTGATGGCAATAAACACCCATTCATTTCCAGATTTGTTTCCTATCTTTGATTCATCATCTGTTACTCCATTATCATCTTCTTCATGAACATAATAACAATTCTTTTGGAACCTTTGTCTGTTAAGATTTGACTTTGAAAATCTTTTCGGACACCTTGAGGCAAAATGACCAATCTTATTACAGTTAAAACACTTAAAGGGTAATTTTCCTTCATACTTACCAGATCCTCTTGGCAGTCTCTTTGCAATGAGGGCTTCAAGTTGAGTTGTTTCTACTTCTTCTTCTTCCATGTCTTTTCTTGCTTTTTCATACCATGATAGATTTCTCAAAGAGTTCTCTCCTGGATCAAACCTTTGTTTACCTTTTACAGAGGCACTAGCTCTGAATGCATATTTAGTCTTGGGGGGTTCATCTCCAAACTTGGACATTTCAAATGCAGCCAATTTACCAGCTAATTGATCTCTTGTGACAGTTGTATGGGCTCTGAATTCTTCAATGGCAGAAACCTTGATTTTATAAGAGGCAGGAAGGGATCTGAGAATTTTTCCAACAATCTCATCTTCATCCAAGACTCCACCAGCATTTCTGATTCCACAAACAAGCTCATTTACTCTTGGCATAAAAGTAGAGATGTTTTCATCTTCTCTCATCTTCAAATTTTCAAATTTTCCTTTCAGAATTTGTAACCTTGCACTTTTAACATACTTGTCTCCTTCATGCAGAAGTTCCAGTTTTTGCCAAATCTCATAAGTAGTTGGTAGGTCAATAACATTTGAGAGCTCTAAGTTAGGTAATGCGCTTAGAAGAGCTTCTATAGTCCGCAGATTGTTTTCAGCATCTGTGATTTCATTTACGGTTCTCGGACCACCCTGTTGAGGTACATACTGTGTTGTAGCCATGGACCAGTGCGCCATTCCCATACATCTCAAGTGACATTTCATGTGACCTTTCCAAAGATTGAAATTGGTTCCATCAAACTTCAGACTATCCTTCTTGTAGGATGACATCCCAGATCTCCTCAAGTGATTAAGCTCCTTTTAGAGGAACTTGGCTCTAATACCAATTGTTAGATTAAGGACAAACAACTAAAAGGGGGGGTGAATCAGTTGTCCAAATCTTGCTTCCAATTAAACACTTAAATCCACTTTGTTATTCAATAGTATAAAACTTAATCAATCATGAACACATAAAGCATTAACTCAAGAGTAGAAACACATCAACACAAGAGACACCAAGATTTTGACGTGGAAAACCCGGTTAAGGGAAAAACCATGGTGTGATTAACCCAAGAATGTGTTCTTTGTTAGAAGAATAGAAAGAACAAAATGGCACATGCCAATTAGGGCTCACTACCTGAGCACACTGCTCACAAGAGGCCCACTGCCTACAAGAGACACACTATCTACAGAATAATAAGTATCACGAACTTGAACTGAAGAATAGCATCTTTACCGTGCCTAAATAAGTTCCATTTAAGCGCACAAACCTCTACTCTGCCTTTCACTCTTTTCCTCGCTACCACCCTCTCATCGACACTAGACACACTTTGGAATGACTTCATAATCTCTTATTTATACAAGGCATCAACTTAGGAACAATCATCTAAGTCGACAAACACCTACAAGAACATCCGCAAGATGTGTAATACATCCGGTCGACCAGTCTTAGGAAGAACACCAACATCCGGTGGTTATTCTTCAAAAGCAAACTCTAACTTCAATGCGGACCACCAACATGAACTGGACATGCTCCAAAGATCACCACAACCTTTACTAAAACACAAAAACATCCGCACTTTATCAGCTTACTAGAATTCTTCTCTCCTTCATCTAGAACTTCAAGAACACAGTCTGTCATCACCGTCACAAAGGAATAGATACTTCCAGATCTTCAAACCATGAACCAATCAAGTTGACACTTCACAAGGACGTCCTAAACACTCCCTCAAATCCACAGAATATGATAATGCATTTTCAGATCTCACTGGACCTATCTGTGTCACTCTGTCACCTCTAAACACTTGCCAGAACCGGTTCTGCTTGAGCAGCCATAACTTCTTCAGATCTTCATGTGGACCTCTGAAATCTTTATTGGATCATCTTAAGGCTCATATCTACAAACCTTTTGAACCGCATCCTCTGATAGTCATCTTATCTTGGATCTTTACCTTACTGTCTTCACTATTCTTCTTTATTTTTGATATAACTAATTTTTTCAATATCCTCAGCACATAGCTCATCCAATCCTTGTCATTTCTGCAACAAGAGTATGTTGACATCAATGACAACACCGGTTAGACCCATACTTGCAACAGTCTCATCTAGCTTTCATACAAAGCTTGTTTCACATCCATACGCTACTCACATCAAAATCCACTGTGCTAATCAAGCTCTCATTGAGCTCTTTTCAAAGCTTCAAAGCTTCTTTTTCTTCTCTTTTCTTGTTATCACCAAGAGGATCATCCTACTGTTACAAGAGGATTAGAAGTTGCAGCTACAAGGATTTCTGAGAGTAGTGGAGGTTCATGCATCTCCAGGTTCCTTCATACTTTTTTTCTTTTCATAGTAATTAGATAATCAAAACTTTACTCTTGGGATAAGTAAATACATGTTGCTTTTTCCTTCATAGGCTAAGTAGATTTGCATTGTTAAATTAGTTTCCCTTTCCAAATTTCATAGATTAAAAGCAATTTCATTTCTTAGATTAGATTGATCCACATATTCCAGAAAACAAACAAAAATATTGAGTACATTGCATTGGGTAAATTCATCATAGCTTGCATACATTTTATAATTCCTAGATTAAGAATAAGTACTTTGATTTCTAAAAACATAAAAAACCACAAAAAGACGTTCTGCACTCATATAGGCTTGCATGCATATACAAATCCAAAAAGAATAAAAACATTAGCAATATAGAAGGTTCGTAAACCCTTGGTCCCAACACAAGGTCAACTTTAGTCAAACATTGGTCAAAACCCTTGGTTTCATCACAAGATCAAACAAAGTCAACACAAAGTCAAACCTTAGGTCACATAAACCCTAAGTCAAAATCCTAGGTTAAGTCAAGGTTAGCTTAAACCAACTCTCTCTTTTCTCATCTCACGAATGTGCCTCAGACTTAGAGGTGAGTGGGTGAGGGCAATCCTCGACGAGATAGAGGAGATCCACCCTAGACAACAACAAGATCATCTAGTCATACAACAACAAGAAGAAGGATTCAGACAACTCCTGATACAACAAGCAATCATCCAACAATATGAATGACAATGCCAACTTGAGCAAATAATCAATGAGAATAATAGTCAACCCACACAATGTTGGAACATCAGAAACATAAACAAGAGAATGGTGACAAGTGACCCTTTAGGTCATATAGTTATCTTTACAACTATGGTCACATAACACCATATCCAAACAAGTGCACAATAACATAGGCCCCAAGACTGGTCGACCCCTCTCAACAAAGTCTAGCTCTCCAACGAGCCAAACCACCCCCATGTCTTGCCTCCTCTCAACTGGCAACTTCCACGAGAGCGAGAGTGATGTGGAGGTTCACCTTGTGGCAAGGCGAGAAGGGTTCGTGTGCGTGCCAAAACTGACTCAACCGCCCCAAGCCACCGAGTCATGATTTTGAGTATACATATTTTGGTGAACCTGATGTGAAGTGTAGATCCTTCTTGTTAAGCTTTTGCGTTACCATTACTTGGACCTCATTGTCTCTAGGTTTCAAACATTACCACTTTCTTCTTCATAACCGCCTTGGCCACTTCTTTTTTCACCTTCACCTTTGCTTGTTCCATTTATTTTGTGGTGTCTATGGCACCCCCAAATATTATGGAACTAGATCTAAACTTAGGGAATGTTCCCTCTAGGGAACCAAAAACTCCCTCTTTCAATAGGTATGTGCCACCTAACACAAATGCACCAATCTCAAATTGCTATGATTACAAAGAATCTGATTATGAGCATGACCAAAGAGAACCCAAACGTTCTCTATCTTTTAACAATCCTACATAGGAACATAACCCTGCCATACCAAATGTGCTTCACAAATCTAGAAGAATACAACTAAGATTAGAAATCCACCGTCTGAATCTACCATCCACTAATACCTCAAGTACTCATCTTGGTGAGGAAGTAAGAAGGTTGGAAAGAAAATTACAAGAGGCAAGAGATGCCCAAGAAGCATTGAAATTTTCCATACAAGAAGAACAAAGAGAAAATGTCATGCAAGAAGAAGCACAAAATCATGACAACAATTGAAGGGAAAACCCTAGAAATGAGGAAGTGCCTAGAGGTCCCAATCTTGTAGACCTAATTGCGATGCTAGTACAAAAAATTAGAACCCTAGAAGTAGAACAACTTGCTCCAAAAAGAAGATAGTGTTGGCAAGAGACACTGTATGGCTTCATGAGTGTTGTCATTGATGGCAACAAAGTCCATCCCACACATCCACAGCACATAGTATGTCTATACCGGAAGACAGATTGAAGAATGTTTTGGTCTGATGAACAAGAACAGAGCTTGCAGCAAGGTCTGACAATCAGGTCTGGATCCTCAGATGGTGTAACTCAGCAAGTTGTAGACTTGGACAAGTCAAGAGGAGTACCATGACTACTACATTCCAAAGATTGAGCCTCCGGTGATGAATGATTGAAAAGATATGAGCATCTAAGTGATTGGTTCCTAACAGGTAGAGTAGATTAAGGAAGAACTGACCGACAGAGCATCAGACCTTAATCTGGATGAGAAATTGATGATGATCAAGATAATTAAGGGATCATACATGGTTGGCCGACATGATTCATGACTTCTATGTCTATGTCTTTGATACACATCACATATTAAGCATGGATTCAGTCGACAGATCAGTGTTTTTTAAATAACTTGAATATTCCAGTTGCCGACTAGAAAGATGTTGAAATCCTTGATGCAGATATATATACCAGATGGATTTTGGTATGAAGGTGTGTGTGTGTTGATATAGTGTGTGAGCAAAGGCAGAGAAAAGTGTGGAAGCAGCAATACAAGTCTGGTATGTGATAGAACAGTAGCACCAAAGCAGAGGAAGAATGAAGTGTATTATATCAGTATATTGAGCCTGACTGGAACTAAACTTCAGCATATATGGATGCCTCTCTTCAGTTCAAACATCTGATTACCTTCTATAAACCTTGTAGACAGTGAGTCTCTTCTAGGCAGTGTGCCTCTTATGAGCAGTGTGCTCAGGTAGTGAGCCCTAATTGGCAAGTGCCATTTTGTACTTCTTATTCTTTTAACAGAGAATACAATCTTGGGTTAGTCACCTCGTGGTTTTTCCCTTAACAGGGTTTTCCACGTAGAAATCCTTGTGTTATGTGTTGATTTTATTTCTGCTCTCATGATTATGTATGCTTAAATGTTTTGATGTTGCACTATTGTTAAAGAAGAAAAGAAAGTTAAGATATTTAAGATAACTGATTCACCCCCCCTCTCAGTTATCTGCCTTGTTTCAACAATTGGTATCAAAGCTAGGTTCCTCCAAATAGAGCCTAACATCTTGAGGAAGATCTGGGAATCTCAATGGATATGTATGGTATGAAGGAACAACTTCAGTCTGCCCTAGATGATCTTGAGCAATCTCACTCTGAAGTCAATAACTTGAGAGAAAGACTCAAACAAGCTGATGATTGCATAAATGAGCTAAAAGAAAAACTGAGTATCTCTGTGAAAAAGAGAAAGGAACTTCTTCGACAATTAGCAAGTCAAAGTGAAGCCAATGATACTAATGAAGATCTAAATGAGAAAAACAAGCTATGTGAGAAGCTATCAAAAGAGGTCATTATGGTAAGACATGAAATGGAATCAGGGGTTATGAGATTCACCTAAGAAATTGAAGAGAAAAGAAAAATTGAAGATAATCTTAAACAATCTCTTAAGGAGAAGTTAGAGGACTGCCACAAAATGGACAGAATAATCAGGCATCTAGAATCTAATCTTGAAGAAGCTAGAGATAATGAAGAACAACTTGAGAATCAGATAAACACTCTTAAACAAGATCTTCAAACAACAAATGAATACAAAGAAAAATTCAAGATAAGCTCATCTCAACTTAAAGTTCTTCTTGAAAGCCAAAAGAGGGTAGATGATAAGCGTGGTTTGGGTTATGAGAAAGGTGAAAGCTCCGGATCTGGTCAGAAGAGCTTTGGATCAGGAAATCAAAGAAATAGGCCTAGAAGACCTTTGGTAAGATAACCAAATGCTCAAAGATATCCATCCTTCAATGGATACTGCTACAATTGCAACAACTTCGGTCATAAAGCAACTCAGTGCAGAAGAAGAAATATGCAAATAAACAATTCATTCAATGGTAGATGCTTTGCATGCAATAGAATAGGACATATGGCTAATCAATGCAGATCAAAAGGACATCAGTCAAATATGCAAAGAAATGTTGTTTGCTACAATTGTAATAGATCCGGTCATATTGCCAAATTTTACAGAAGTAAGAATCAGGATAAAAAGGGTCCGGTGCATCATAATCAAAATCAAGATAAAGGGAAAGGCAAAGTGAATGCGGATGAAGTTCAAAGGGAGATGAACAAAATTTGGGTCAAGAAGAGTACAGAAAATGTTGGGGATGGATCCGCACCAGAATCTAGTGCTGATACTTCTTCTGGAAACTAAACAGATGAGGGGGAGTCACAAAGGAAAGTAAATTCCCCCAGCTAGTCAATTGGTGCCTAAATTTGGCACATGGAATGTTGCGGATTAAAGGGTTCTCAGAGAAATATCTAAATAACCCTCGGTAAAAATATGAAAGATCCGCAAGGAGTTTTGAAAAGTTAAATCATCCTAGATTGATCCGGTTTGACAGCCATCCGGTAAAAGCAGGATTTTCATAGTTAGATCCTATATGATTCAAAATTGAAATATCCTAATCTACGGATAAATGGCATGATTGGAGGAAAGGAGATACATTGTCAATTATCATTAAAAATAATTCTAAGTGCATCTTAGTGATTCGGAAAGATCTCTCTCAGAACAAGGTCAAAACAAGGCAACCAGAATGACTTAAGTTGTGCATTTATTGCAATAGGAAATTAGGGTTTGCGCAGAGATAAAAGGGTTCTTCTATTCATCATTTGCACATTTGCATTCAAGAAGAAAGGAAGAGCTCTGCATCAAGATTGTTTCAACCCTCTCAAAGATCAACCGCAGAATTTGATTCAACCAACGATCTTTTCTGGCTCATATTATGAACCCTAGAAGCGTAAAAAGGTATTTCCATTCTTGAATATCTCTCTTTAAGTCTTTTGCAAGATGGCTACTCCAAATGTTGTTAAGATCACTGATAGGCCATGCCCAAAGTTTAAGAAGCACCCCTACAAATCCCTAGAAGTTGATCCCTTAGGCGCCTTCTCTAGCATTCTGCATGGGGTTCTACACGTAGAGATGTTAGGGTGTACATACATGCCAATATTGAGGAATTTGGTGAATCCAAGCTGATGGATATCTATCACAAACAATTAATAGATGAAATGTTTGAACGTAAACCTCAATACAAGGCCCTCCGGGATAAGCATTTTGGACATTGAATCCACTTTCCTTGTTTTGCAGAAGATGAATGGGTCTGGTATGTTCTTAGCAGGATACATGACAACTTCATGTGGTTGATGAAGCCCTTCAAGATAACAAAAGATGCCATTAGGGCAGTAACTGGGTTACACTCATCTGGTGGGCTGCCTGCACTTAAATTTGTCAAAAACCAGATAGTAAGTGAGGCTACCGGATCTAAGTTTGACAAAAGAGCAATGAAAAGAGAAGATATCACAAATCCAGATATTAAATTTGCCTCTATGATAATTGGTTATAAAATCTATCATTCAGGGAGAATTCTGTGTCTGAAATTGCAATATATACTACATATTAGATGCTAAGGGAAAATGCAAATTATGATCTATGCGACCTTCTCCTGAACCAACTGTTAGAAAACTTGCAAAAGATCAAGAAGGATAAGAAGAACTCATTCAAGTATGGTGGCTTAATACTATGTTCTATTATTATATGAATGAGCTACCCGGATCAAGTGGCTGGGTATGGAAAAATGATAGACCAGTTGCCATTAAAATCAGAGACTATATGTATAGGCTTGGTGATTCCAAGGCTCAAAGTATAGCACTATGGGGATATTTTAAGAACTTCCAAGGTATGATGTAGGCCAGAGAAAGAATTCCTCAAACAATAGTTGAAAAATATAAGGATACAGTATGCTTCATGGTAGACACTGATCAATGCCTAATGGAGGTAGTTGAGCCTAGAACAGTTTGGATTATGCCAATGGGCTATGAAGTTGATGAGAAAATCTTGGAGCTGCATATCCAACACTTGCTGAGTCAGCCTAAGGACCTTGAGGCAGAAAGGTTTGGAACCTTTGAAGAATTGAGTGTAAAGATTCATATTGAACTAAGGCAACCAGAAATAAAAAGAAAAGTTAGAAAGGAAGTAGAGGAAACCGCCAAGAGATATGGCATATCAAAAGAGGCAGTTGATGCAAATAGAGAGAAAATAGAAAGAGCTAAGAAAGAGAAACAAGAAGCAGAAAAAGAAAGTGTTCTGGTGCAAGACTCCTCCCGGACTAGATCCTCTAAGAGCCCTGCACCTGCCACCTCTAAGAGCTCAAGAGCCTCAAAATCAGAAGCCAAGTCATCTGGAAAGGGAGAAAAGAGAATGAAAACAAAGGCCACAAGGTCATACATAAGCCAAAAGGATGATGAAGAAACAGAGTCTAATGAGGAAGTTAAGAAAATGAGGAAGAAGAAGAAAACTTCCGGGGAATCCTCTACCAGTAAAAATAAGGAAGAAGAAGCAGAAGAATTTGTTGAAAGGCCTACTCTTTTTGTTGATGATGTCATCAAGGAAGTCACTATGGATGGGAATTTGTAGCTGGTAACAGAATTTTATGATGGGTATAATGACACTGACAAAAGAATTTTGGAGGAAGCCATAGTCAACTATTTGAATACCTATAATAAAGCATTCATTGAAATCATCTCACTAATTCCCAAAAGCCTAGAGCAAGTACTTGAACTTAGAAAGGAGAATGCTAAGGCAAAGGACTCAGAGATCTGGGAACAGATAGCTATTCAGCTCTATCCTTCCATTACTCCAAAACAAATGAACATGATCTTTAAGGACTGCAAAGATGAGTTCCGGAGCAAAGCCAGAATGAACAAACTCATGCTTGGAGAGACTGATCAAGTGGCAAAAGAAATAGAAGACATCCTTTGGAATGCCTTCAAAAGATTTAATCTTCCTGTCATAGAGGAATTGGATGAAGAATCTTCTACCATGAATGTCGAAGGATTAAGTGCATCAAAAGAAGAATCTGCTGAGAAAATTGTAGAAGAATCAAAAGAGATAAATGAAGAGAAGTCTAAGGACTTGGATTCCTCTATTCCGGAAGAGGAAGTCCATGAAGAAGTTAGCATCTCTCCTCCAGATCTCGCTGCAGACTCAGGGACTGAAGGAGAAGGAAGAAAAGAGGAGAAATTGAGTCATGAAGAAGAGGTAAAGGGAAGAGAAGAAGGACAAACATAGAAGATTTCAAAAGATAGTTCTGAGGCTACAAAAGAAAAGAAGACAGCCTCTGGCAAGAGACACTGCAGAGGCAGTGAAGAAATTTTTGAACAAAGAGTTGATGGAGTTAGATGAACCGAAACTTTTTCAAGGACCACTAAATTTTGATTCCCTCTCTCAGGTCCAGACAATGAAAGTAGCATCTTTTGCTGAAGCTAAAGCAAAAGAAAAGCTTCTGAAGTCTCACATGGCAGACTGTGAGCTGATAGAGATTACATCCAGTGTGCTATAGAAGATCATGCCATCCTTCCAAAAGGATTCTTCGGCCTCTCCATCTGGTAACTTAAAATCTCTGGTTAACTCTATTAGCACCCATTTTGATTCTTTGGAGAAATCAGCATAAGAGAAAGTCTAAAAAGAATTTTTGGGAAAGAGATTCACTGAAGTGCATGGACTCATAACTAATGACAGGAGGACCCTAGATATTGGGATAAAGAGCCTAGAAAATGCTCTTAAAGATGGTGGAGAAATGTATAAATTTTGTCTATCCTGGTCAAAAGTGACTAAGGCTATTGAAAAGAAGGTGAAAGAACAAGAAGATAAACTATCAAGTTTATCTCAGAAGTTTGATCCCCTCACCACATCTATAATGAATCAAGAGTGCTAGGCTATCGCCATTATAAATGAAATAAAGAGGCTTGAAAAGGAGAGGAAGAATATAATAAGCAAGATGAGTGAACTTAGAGGGATAATTATCCCTAAGTTAGAGGCCATGCATGAGGCCTTAACTGATGCTCAGACCACAGCTCGGACCAATGATCTGACAGATTTAAGAAGGGCAGAAGCTTATGCATTTTTGTTGAGTGGTCACATTTCAATTTTGGATAGGATGAAGTAGAGTTGGGCGACAGAATTTATACAATTGAAGACCACCTTTGCGGATATACTTAAGTATATGTAAGTATAACATGTATATATACTTATGCATCTATGTATGGGTTAATTTTTGCAAATTTTGGTTGAGAGCGGTGAAAAGAAAAGGCGTCACTGAGGAATATGACTATATAGATGGTTATGCATCAGACTCCAGTGACATAGTTCTCTCAAGTTCAGACTATATCAGTTCTGAGTCTGAATCCAAATCCTATCAATCCACTCCTGAAGAACATACTGGAAAAATGAATCAGATGAAAGGAGTGCCATCTGATGGAGAGTGCGAGGACTCTGGCAGTGAAGTTTCTTTCTACTACAGAATGTTTCGTGGCTCTATGAAAAATGAGTTAGACAATCTGGTAGAACAGATTGTTAATGTTGAAGCTCAGTTGCACGAAATGAATATGGGTCCTGAAACCTGGAAAAAGTTAACAGCCAAGCTGGAGCAACTCAAAGCAAGGAAGCTGTATCTAATTCAGCAGAGAACACAAGCTCAAGCTCGACCTCGAGCACCCAGTTAGGCTGAAAGGTTTCACAGCTCACATGGATACCGTCCATCGCCATGGAACCCAAGAGGAGCACTCGCTACTGAGTCCACTGCCACTACAACGCAAAGGAGTTTCGCCTCAACTGTTCCTCTACCTGAACGAGGAATCCTAGAAGCTCCAGCACCTGGAGGCATGGCTCGGTGCCTCTGGCGGCGTCAAAGGTTAGATTTTCTCCTCAAGGTAATATCTCAAGCCCAAGCTGAAGTTTTAGAACTTGAAGAGGAGGAAAATTCTTGTTTAACTGAGGAAGTAGATAATTCCCCAGAATTAGATAAGTATATCAATAGACTTAATTCCTCAGGAACCATTAAGTTGAGTACTTCAAGCCAGCCCAGGGAAAATCAATTATTCTGTGAGGAAAAGCCTTATAGTCCTTATGTCAGTAGGTCTTTGGAAGAAATTGTAGAAGTCCAAAGTCGACACCGATCTGTTGAAATGATTCGTCCTAAAGAAGAACCTCTAGAAGAATCTGATCCTCTTAGATATCTTAATGTAGAAGCTTTTGAAGGATCTCCTGTTAGAGAAGTCAGTTCTACTAGTCGAGTCAACCACATGAAAACCTACTGTCGATCTGCTCAAATCACCTCAATCTGTCCTGCTGTTGTACTTACAGTTCACTTCAAAGGAATTCAAGCATATCCTTTGTCATTCCTAATTGATACAGGTGCAGATTTGAATTTAGCCCGCAGAAATGCTTTTCCTGAAGATGTATGGCGCAAAGGAACGACAAAGATTACCTTCGCAAACAAGGAAACAGAAGGAAGTTCCTCTTTCTGTGTTGCCCCTATTCTCCTAGGATTTGAAGACCATCCCACAAATGTTATCTTTGTGCAATATGAAGTAGAGGAGTATGATGGTGTCTTAGGAAGTAATGCTATCCGAGAATGGGAGCCCTTTATCATAGATAAGGAATTTCTTATTTTTCAAGGTCTATACCAGTTACCTAGAATCTACTAGTCTTTGTCTTTTTCCTCCATTACAAAAAAAGGAAAATTGAAGAAAGATAAACCTGTTAACAAAGCCTGGTTAGCAAAATAGTTTCAGGATAATGAAGCTTATATTAAAGAGCTCAAAGCTGCTTTCAGTGACACTGTTATGACCAAAGATCTATCCAAGCATAGTCGCAGCTTAACCTGTAGTTTACCCCTCAAGCGGGATGTAAATGGACAAGAACTTCTGCCAAAGGCCAAAGCCAATTACTTCTTAATGTCTGCCTCTGAAACTGTCACTTGTGAAAAAGAAATTCAGTCACTCCTAGAACAAAGTCTTATTCAGGTCTCTGACTCACCATTTTCTTGTCATGCTATGTATGTTCCTAAGGTCGATGAAAATGGAATCGAGTTACCTGAGAAATGTCTTGTAGTTAACTACAAACCGTTGAATGAATGTCTTGTGGATAATAGACACCCTCTTCCTAGCAAAAATCATATCTGGCAATCAATCCAAGGGAGTAATGTCTATTCTAAATTTGATCTCACAAAAGGATACTGGCAGATTAGTCTGAAGCCTCAGGATTACTTCAAGACTGCTTTCTCTGTACCGCAAGGACTCTATGAATGGAAGGTCCTGCCCTTTGGCATTAAAACAGCCCCTTCCATATTCCAACAGAAAATGGATATCATTTTCAGGCCTTTTTCCAAGTTTATTCAACCTTATATAGATGATATCCTCATTTTCAGTAAAGAAATGTCTTCCCATATTGAGCATCTCAAGCAATTTCTTTCTGTTTGTCAACATCATGGCCTTGCTGTAAATCCTTCTAAGTCTGTCTTTGCCCAATCCGCCATTACCTTCATTGGTATCAAGCTTCTTCCGGGGGGGAGAATGGAGGCACAACCTCATATTCTTCTTATTCAGCATATCTACTAAACCTTTAGGAATATCTTTATAAATTTCATGTGGAGGGATTTTCGGAACCTTAAAAGGCTTTTTAGGCTTGACTCCAACAACTGAAATTTCATCTAAAGCATTTCCACTAGTTTCACCAGTACTAAAACAAGTCTCATTATTTGCAAAAAAGTTGGTAAACCTAACCTCTTGGTTTCGATCCGCTGTCAGATCGATGCTGCCTCCCAATCTTGAAGAAGAATTTGCAGAATCCATCTGCGCTCGAATCTGCGCTCGGAACCTGCACTCGAAAGACCAGATTACTGCCCTGACTGCCCTTTCACGCCAACCACGGCTTCACATGGGACTTACTTCCGGGACTTACAACATACAATGACGGCCTGAGACCATACAGGGAGCATATACAGAGAGCGTTACAGATGAGAGTAAAGAAAGAGATTATTGGGGAGTTATTGTAAGGCAACAATGATAACAGACAACAATAATATCATCTCCATAGGCTCTGATACCATATTTTAGCTGCAATTGACAAACCAGATTTAACACAATATATCTTACACGAACCAACAGAGTATGTCATTCTTCATTACTAATACTTAGAAAAGATACATAGTAGTTCATCACTTACAATGCTCGCTTAACATTTACCAGCTTTCTAATCTAATGACTGACATTACAATGGCTTGCAGGCAAGCTTTTACAACACTTCAATGCCGGACTGGCATACTAGCAAAACTAAACTAAACACTTGCAAACTAAGCTCAGACTCAAAGCTTTACTACTTTCAAGACTCTAAACCCTTCTCAGACTTAGACTGCATCCGAATTCCTTGTGAAATGCAGGCGGCCCTGGGCCCTTATATAGGGAAGCAAGGGTTGATCTTTTTACCCCGATCACATAACTCGGTGGAATCCGTCAATGAGGAGGTGACACGAGGACACAACGAAACCTTATCCGAAGGGTATCCCATGCGAAGAAAGATGCTTCAGGTGGGACCCAATTACCCGTGAACAAGATAAGGTCGGCAACCGACACAAGGACCTTCCTTTTACAAATGAGAGGAATAACTCGTACACGCACTAAGGCGGCATGTTGGCCCCTTTAAACCATGGTGGGGTCCATGTCCTTCTTTTCATCACGAGGAGAAAGATACCCTCGTTGAGTGACAAGCCCACTCAATAGCTTTATCTCGAACCCGTGCTGTGAGTGGAAGTACTTGATTCTCCTGGAAAGTATCCAAGGCAGCCTTCACACAATGTTCCTTCGGGATGTGTACAATCAGGCGCACGATAGAACCCTTGAGAGTCGTAAGCCGGGACACGCCGATCATCTTGGGAAAAGTCATAACAGTTGGCACAGGTTTGATTCGAGGCATGTGGCGTGCATCCAGGAACATAATCTTCTTTCCATATAATGCTCATGACTTTTACTTTATGAGGACCTCTGAAGCCTTGATTGAGTGAATATGGAGTTCCCAAACTTATCCGGTAAGTTTTGACATGAAGCCAAATCGGCATCTGAGTTGAGAAGAAATGTTTCAGCTTATTTGCTACCGTCCAATGAGCAAACCTTGAAGAAGATCCGGCTGGACCATAAATTTGACACAGGTGTCTGCTGATAGGGTTTTCAACATCAGAGCCGAACTGAAGCTTGAAAATACACCCTGTGTATGCTGTAGTACCATTGAACTGTAATTCATCTGCAGCTGGATATGGTCCTGAAAATAGATTACTGATTAATCCTTCACCATTTTCATTTCTTAACCAAAGATTAGGGTAAAGGATTTCCGGATTGAGAAACCGAACAGGGAGCACGAAATCCCCACACCAATTCTGGAGGACATGACCTATCTCTGGATCAATCGGTTCTGCTTCAGAGGAAAATTGAAAGAATGGACTCTCACTCCATAAACCAGGAGTTGTGTGCTGTTGCTTGGCAGTCAACATTTGAAATCTATCAAATAGAAAATCTACTGCCATCTGATGATTGTGAAGATCCCTTCGAGGAAAGGGATTACAACTCCAATTCTCATTACATGGTTCTGTCCATCTTTGTTCTCAGATTCTGACCACTCTTACTCTGCCAAACAATTGACGATACTTCCCTGTCTGGGGACTTTCTTCTGAATTGGTATCCAGCTTGATCCTAGCACCTTCTCTGGATTCAAAATCTGCAATAACATTCTCAACACCTGGAACATGAATCAGATCAAAATCATAAGTGTTAAGAAGTTGAGCCCACCTTAACAGCCTACCACGAGTGACTTTGTTCTTGGACTCCTTCTTGAAGAAACCTCTTAGATTCTGAAGGTCACTTTTTAAAAGGAACCTTTTATCTACGATGAACATTTGGAAAGCTTGAAAAGCATTTACCACAGCAAGAATTTCCTTATGCGTGCTATGATAATTTAATTCAGAGGCATGGAAACAGCCAGAGACAGTTCTGACAATTTCTCCTTTATCCTTCGGATTATATTCAGGAGTCTTCTATTCGCGCAGAATTCCAGACCATGCATGCTCACTAGCATCCGTTTCTACGATTTTATATCTAGGTCCTGGAAGCTTGAGAGGTGGTAGCTGTGCACACCTCTCCTTGATATTCTGGATTAGCTGATCATGGAACTTGGTCCATGGAGGTGGCTTTTTTCCCAATAACTTGTTCAGGTGCAATCTGTCTTCAGCAAGCTTGTGGTAAAAACCAGCAATATAATTTACCAATCCTAAAAATCTTTGAAGCTCCTTAACATTGGTTACTGGTAGGTGTGTAATTTTGCGAAGAATATGAGGTTGTGCCTCCATGTTAAAGGGGGAGTGAGGAGTTGGTGCAGGAGCATCTAGAAAATCTTGTTTTCTTTTGTGATAAGGTCTATTTGACTAATGCATTTTCATTTCAGTTTGTCTCTAGGTCTTTCAGAATTGTAAGTCCCAAATGACTTAGGTCACATTTGTCAAATTGTTAATCTCAAGATGGTTGGTCTCCCAGCCTCTTGGAATCGGTTGGTTTTTCTCCCAGCTGTTTGGAATCAGTTGGTTTTCCTTAGGGCAAGTTTATAAACCCAGAGGAATGAACCAAATAAGGATGGTAATTAGATCATAGAGAAGGTGAATGTAATTGTGTATTGTGCTAAGGAGAAATAGAACTATTTTGTTTCGTCAATTTGATTTTTGTTTGCTGTAATTGTAATTTGTATACCTATAGATTTCCATTCTTTATGTGCTTTCCATTATTGTGTATGTCATCATGAAGCATTCCACTGGTATGATTTCTGTCGAAATCAGTGGAATGGATTCGTTGTACCAATATTCATTTTACTTCTTGTTTTGTTTTGTGTCGACAGTGCAGAGGACCCAGACAGTGCGTGTTGCATAGGAGGTTGACCTAGCATCTCCATGTGCTAGGGTTTGGAAGAAGGTAAACTGTGCATCGGCGAAGTAAACCCTAGTGTGGCCGATAGTAATTGTCATGCCGACGAGAGAAGGTCAAAGGTGACATCAGAGTGATCGGTGTATCGGCAGCTCTACAGTAAGTCCCACCGACAGAACTAGTCTCACCGAGGGTGTTGGTTCATCATGCATCGGCCAGAGTCTATAAGTGCTCATCGACGAGGAGGGTCAAACCAAAGGTAAATGCCATCGGGAAGAGTTGTGACATCGGGAGACAAGTTAAAAGTTTCACCGACGAGAAGAGTCCCACCGATAAGGTCACATCTAACTGGCGTGGAAGCCATCACGGTTAAGGCGAGGGGGACTTAACCACCATTGGTGCATCGACAGGAGGATGGAAGACTTGGCTGATAGAGGTACGTCTCACCGAAGATAAAGTGAAGTGGAGCTATTGGTGTAAGGTAGACCAACGGTAACACTTGTGAAAGTCATTCCGACTGACGGTTGTTTGACCGATGGAGATGTATCGGTGGTTCATTTGTTTAGTCTTGCTGACTGTGAGGAAATAGGGACCCAGATTGCAATTTCTACTGTGCACTCCCCATCATATTGGTATCAAAGCCTGAAAGGATTTGGGCGGCAAGTCGAATTAAGGATTTACAGGAGTGTTGGCGTTTGGGTGTTGTCTGTGGTCTTAGTGTATGTTAGACAGAGAAAGTGAAACAGAGGCAAAGAGGATGCCTCCCAAAAGTATGTCGCAGGATGCCATCAAGAAGCTCACCGAGGAGATGCTTGAATCCAAGTTGGGAGAGTTCAAGCAGTCCAAAAGCAAAGATAGGGAAGATGAAAGTGATAATGATGAAGGAGATACAGAAATTGATGAAACCAATAAGAGGATAGAGGAGATACCAGCAGACCCGAGGAAATTTTTAAATGCTTTGAAGTCAGTCAATAGGGACACCACAGATGGGTTACCTATGTATAGCGGAAGTATGGAAGCTGAAGAGGTGACTGACTGGATTGAGGCATTGAACAATCATTTTGAATACAAAGAAGTCCCTAGTGATAAGAGGGTCAAGTTGGCAAAGGCAAGGTTGAAGGGGTCTGCTCTTGCATGGTGGAATTATGAGTAAGGAGAGAGAGTCAAGGAGGGGAAGAATATGATAACCTCCTGGGAAAGGATGAAGACCACAATCAAGGCACAATTCTTACCCTTGGACTATAATGTGCAGATGTATAAGAAATTGCAGAACCTTAGACAGAGAGACCTCGATGTGAATGCATACACACAAGAGTTTCATAAACTCAGTCTTAGATCAAAGAGACAAGAGGAAGAGTCAAAGAAGGTGGCCAGGTATTTGAATGGCCTAAGGATGAACATCCAAGATGAGATCAGCATCTTAGCACTAGAAACAGTGAACAAGTGTTTTCAAATGGCCTTAAGGGCTGAAGAGAAGATAAAAAGAAAGAGTGAGTAGAATAATAGGTAGAGGTGGAAGAAATTTCAGAGGCAGAGGCAGTTTTGGAGGAAGAAGTCCTAACCAGAGGCCTAGTGGTGAGTCTAGCCAAGAAGAACAAGTTGGAGACTCAAGTCGCAGAGGAGGCTACCAAGGAAGAAGGCCTAAAAGAAGAGGTGGGACAAATGGATCAGGTAGAGGATCTAAGTTCTCCAATATGAGATGTTATAACTGCAATCAAATAGGGCACCTGGCATACAAGTGTCCAGAAAAGGCCTCAACTTCTCGTGGTGGTGAGAAGAGAACCACTTTGATTCAAGAAGATGCAAGGAGTGTGACATCTCCTGAAGTGAATCTAGCATCAGAAATGGGAGAAAATCTGATGATCAAGAGGACACTGCTCAAGGAACCAGTGCAGACTAAATCGTCAAAAAAAGGGCTTTGTTTAGAATCAACTGCAAGATCCAAGGTAAGGTTTGTAAAGTTATTATTGATTCTGGTTCTATTGATAATATTGTATCTTTGGAAGCAGTGAATAAGTTGAATCTAGAAAAGATACCCCATAGCAGTCCATATAAAGTTAGTTGGTTGAATAAGGGGCAACACATACTCATCAATAAACAAGCATGAGTAGAATTTAGTATTGGGGGGTATAGTGATAAAATCTTGTGCGACATCCTTCCAATGGATGCTTGCCATCTTTTGTTAGGCAGACCATGGCAGTTTGACAGAAAGGCTCATCATGATGGAGAAAATAATCCTTACTCATTCCAAAAGGATGCTGTGACTTATAGGATATAGTCATTGGTAGAAGAGGATCCACAGTATGTAGGGTCTAGTGTAATGCTGGTAGGAGAAAAAGAATTCATGGATACACTAAAGGAAGGTGGTGGAGTAGGTTTTGCTTTAATTGTGAAGCCTAAGGGGGAAAAGAAGAAAAATGTGAGAGAAGTAGGGCCTAAGGAGGTCAGAGATTTGCTTGAGGGTTACAAAGGAGTGATTGCAAAAGATATACTTGATTCCCTACCACTAGTCAGAGATATTAGCCATCAGATAGACCTCATACCAGGAGCAGTACTTCCTAATAAGGCAGCATATAAAATGACCCCTCAGCAGAATGAAGAGATAGCAAATTAGGTTCAAGAACTCCTAAACAAAGGACTGATCAGGAAGAGCCCTAGCCCATGTGCAGTACCTACTGTTTTAGCCCCAAAGAAAGATGGGAAATGGAGACTGTGTACTGATTCTAGGGCCATAAATAGGATAACCATCAGATACAGGTTTCCTATTCCTAGAATAGAAGACCTAATGGATTATTTGGGGGGTGCTACTTATTTCTCTAAGATAGACTTGAAGAGTGGGTATCACCAGATAAGGATAAGAGAGGGGGATGAGTGGAAGACAACATTTAAAACCAATGAAGGGTTGTAGGAGTGGCTTGTGATGCCTTTTGGTCTTTCAAATGCCCCTAGCACCTTTATGAGACTAATGAATGAGGTGTTGTAGGAATTCATAGGGAAATTTGTGGTAGTCTACCTAGATGATATCTTGGTGTTCAGTAAGAGCAAGGAAGAACGCTTGAAACATTTGGAGATAGTCTTGAAGAGGCTGCAAGATCAGAAGTTAATGATAAACTTGGAAAAGTGTGACTTCATGAAACAAGAATTGGTGTATCTAGGTTTTGTCATCTCTAAGGGTGATTTGAAAATGGATCCTTCCAAGATAGAAGCTATTTTGAATTGGCCTACACCTAGGACAGCAGGCAAGGTCAGAAGTTTTCATGGCTTGGCCACATTTTATAGAAAATTTATTAAGAACTATAGTGATATTTATGCATCTATGTTAGAGACCATCAAGGGTGGAGGAAAGATGAAGTTTGTGTGGACAAAAGAGGCAGATCAGAGTTTTGAAAGTCTGAAGTAGAACGTTGCCAAGTATCCTATTTTAGTACTTCCTAATTTCAATAAGGTTTTTACCATTGAATGTGATGCAAGTGAGCTGGCCATAGGAGCAGTGTTGAGCCAAGAAGGCAAACTAGTAGCCTTTTTCAGTGAAAAATTAAATGAAGCTAAGAGGAAATACTCCTCTTATGATTTAGAGTTGTATGCCATGGTACAAGCTCTGAAAAAATGGAGGCACTATTTGCTTCCTAAAGAATTTATTATATACACTGACAATCATGCTCTCAATTTTTTGAATGGATAGGAAAAACTCAATCATAGACAGATGAAGTGGGTGGAAAGTCTTCAAGCATACACCTTCATCATCAAACATAAGAAAGGGATAACCAATAAGGTTGTTGATGCTTTAAGCAGAAGGGTGTTGATAGTGCAAGAAGTGCAGCTACAAAGCATGGGTGTTAAGGCACTCGAAGGATTGTATGAAGAGGACCAAGATTTCAAGGAGATTTACAAGGTATGCAGTGAGTTTGCCAATGCTTTCCATAGTGAATTTTTAGATTATACATTGCAGGATGGACTTTTGTTTAAAGAGAGTCAACTATGTATTCCTCAGTGTTCAATGAGGGATAATATAGTGAGGGAGAAACATAGTGGTGGTTTGGGAGGACATTTTGGGCTCAATAAGACCTTAGATCTTATAAAAAGATTTTACTTTTGGCCAAGGATGCAATCTGATATCAAAAGGTTTGTTGAGAGTTGTATGATTTGCTAGAGAGCAAAGGGAGTCTCAACCAATGCAGGACTATACCAACCTTTGCCCATACCAAACAGACCTTGGGAAAGTTTGAGTATGGATTTTGTGATGGGATTGCCCAAGACAAGGATAGGTTATGACATTGTGTTTGTTGTGGTAGACAGGTTCAACAAGATGGCTCACTTTATTCCTTGTAAAACCACTAATGATGCTAGTTACATTGCAGGTTTGTTCTTTAAAGAAATTGTCAGGATTCATGGATTGCCATTGAGTATTGTATCTGACAGAGACAACAAATTTGTGGGACATTTCTGGAGAACCTTGTGGAAATGATTGGGTACAAATTTGTCCTTTAGTTCAGCCTATCATCCTCAGACTGATGGCCAAACTAAGGTTGTAAATAGGTCATTAGGCAATCTGCTGAGATGTTTGACAAGAGAACATGGCAGTAGTTGGGATGTGGTACTCCCACAAGTAGAGTATGCCTATAATGATTCTATAAACAGAAGTACAGGTCTAAGTCCTTTTGAAGTTGTCTATGGTAGTCATCCTAGAGGAATTTTTGAATTGAGAGATGTTTAAGGGTTGGACAAAAGGAGTGGACATGCTGATACATTTGTAGAGGCTATGAAGGAGATTCATCAACAAGTCAGAGATACTCTACACAAGAATAGTTAGAAGATCAAGGCTAGATTGGATCAAAGGAGAAGGGATGTGCAGTACCAAATAGGAGATATGGTCATGGTTCATCTCAACAGGAACAGACTACCCAAGGGAAGCCACAACAAGTTGATGATGAGAAAAATTGGACCTTGTCAGATTCTGGAGAAATATGGTCCTAATGCTTACAAAATTAAACTCTCTGATGATATTGTTATTTCACCTATATTTAATGTTGCTGATCTAACATTATATAGGAGTCTTGATACAGGCGAAGGTACAACAGATTCTGTCCAAGACAATGCAGAGTGGGTGCAACATTTACCACCTAAGGAACCACCAAAGATGGAGTGCATCTTGAATAGAAGGATAGCCAAGAAGATAAGAAATCAGACCTATTTTGAGCACTTAGTCAAATAGCAAGGTCTTCCAAACTCAGAAGCCACATGGATGTTGGAAAAAGACATCAAAAAGTAGGGTGGTGATTTGCAACAGTTAGTCTCTAAGAGGACTTGAGACAACTTTCACCCGGGGAGTATGGTGTAGGAGCACCTAGAAAATCTTGTTTTCTTTTGTAATAAGGTCTATTTGACCAATGCATTTTCATTTTAGTTTGTCTCTAGGTCTTTCAGGATTGTAAGTCCCAAGTGACTTAGGTCACATTTGTCAAATTGTTAATCTCAAGATGGTTGGTCTCCCAGCCGCTTGGAATCGTTTGGTTTTTCTCCCAACCATTTGGAATCGGTTGGTTTTCCTCAGGGTGAGTTTATAAAACTAGAGGAATGAACCAAATAAGGATGGTAATCAGATCGTAGAGAAGGTGAATGTAATTGTGTATTATGCTAAGGAGAAATAGAACTATTATGTTCTATCAATTTGATTTCCGTTTCTTGTAATTGCAATTTGTATAGCTGTAGATTTCCATTCTTTCTGTGCTTTCCATTATTTCTGTATGTCGTCATGAAGCATTCCACTGGTACGATTTCTATCAAAATCAGTGGAATGGCTTTGTTGTACCAGTATTCATTTTGCTTCTTATTTTGTTTTGTGTCGATGGTGCAGAGGATCTAGACAGTGCGTGTTGCACAGTACGTTGACCTAGCATCTCCATGTGCTAGGGTTCGAAAGAAGGTAAACTGTACATCAGCGTATCGGCAAACTAAACCCTAGTGTAGCCAATAGTAATTGTCATGCCGATGAGAGAAGGTCAAAGGTGACATCAGAGTGATCGGTGTATCGGCAGCTTCAGAGTAAGTCCCACCGATAGAACAAGTCTCATCAAGGGTGTTGGTTCATCGGCGCATTGGCCAGAGTTGACGAGGAGGGTCACACCAAAGGTAAATGCCATCAGGAAGAGTTATGACATCGGGAGACAAGCTAAAAGTTTTGCTGACAAGAAGAGTCCCACCGATAAGGTCACGTCTAACCGGCATGGAAGTCGTCACGGTTAAGGCGAGGGGGGCTTAACCGCCATCGGTGCATCAACAGGAGGATAGAAGACTTGGCTGATAGAGGTAAGTCTTGTTGAAGATAAAGTGAAGTGGAGCTATCAGTGTAAGGTAGACCAACGGTAAGACTTGTGAAAGTCATTCCGACCGATGGTTGTTTGACTGATGGAGATGTATCAACGGATCACTTGTTTAGTCTTACTGATTGTGAGGAAATAGGGACCCAGATTGCAGTTTCCATTGTGTGCTCCCCATCAGGAGTAGTGAAAAATGTGGAATCCAGCTAAGGGGGAGCTTTGGTAAAATAGTGCATAAGATAGAGCATCAGCCAAGGGGGAGTTTGCTGTGACACTTAGTCATTTTTCACTAAGTGTTGCCATCAATGCCAAAGGGGGAGATTGTTAGCAAGAGACATTGTATGGCTTCATGAGTGTTGTCATCGATGGCAACAAAGTCCATCCCACACATCCGTAGCACATAGTATGTCTATACCGAAAGACAGATTGAAGAATGTTTTGGTCTGATGAGCAAGAACAGAGCTTGCAACAAGGTTCGACAATCAGGTCCAGATCTCTCAGATGGTGTAACTCAGCAAGTTGCAGACTTGGATAGGTCAAGAGGAGTACCATGACTACTACATTCTAGATATTGACCCTCTGGTGATGAATGATTGAAAAGATATGAGCATCTAAGTGATTAGTTTCTGACGGGCAGAGTAGACTGAGGAAGAACTGACCAGTAGAGCATCAGAGCTTAATTCGGATGAGAAATTGATGATGATCAAGCTAATTGAGGGATCATACATTGTTGGCCAACATGATTGATGACTTCTATGTCTATGTCTTTGATACACATCACATATTAAGCATGGATTCAGCTAACAGATTAGTGTTTTGTAAATATCTTGAATATTCTAGCTGCCGACTAGAAAGATGTTGAAATCCTTGATGCGAATATTTATACTAGATGGATTTAGGTATGAAGGTGTGTGTGTGTTGATATAGTGTGCGAGGAAAGACAGAGAAAAGTGTGGAAGCAGCAATACAACTCCGATATGTGACAGAACAACAACACCAAAGCAGAGGAAGAATGAAGTGTCTTAGATCAGTATATTGAGCCTGACCAAAACTAAACCTTAGCATATATGGATGCCTTTCTTTAGTTCAAACATCTGGTTACCTTCTATAAACATTGTAGACAGTGAGTCTCTTGTAGGCAGTGTGCCTCTTGTGAGCAGTGTGCTCGAATAGTGAGCCCTAATTGGCAAGTGCCATTTTGTACTTCTTATTCTTTTAACAAAGAATACAATCTTGGGTTAGTCACCCCATGGTTTTTCCCTTAACAGGGTTTTCCACGTAAAAATCCTTGTGTTATGTGTTGATTTTATTTCTGCTCTCATGATTATGTATGCTTAAATGTTTTGATGCTGCACTATTGTTAAAGAAGAAAAGAAAGTTAAGATATTTAAGATAATTGATTCACCCCCCTCTTAGGTATCTGCCTTGTTTCAATAGATAGAGGTCGTATGATAATGTCAGAATTGAACAGGACCAGGGGGCATCTCATAATCCCCCTACCTCAACTACTACTCAAGAAATGCGAGTAATGACAAATTCCTGAATGGGAATCCTCATGTTTAGAACAATTAAGCAATGCTAGGAAGACAAGCAAATCAAACAATGGGTTACCAAAACTCTCCTATGGGATTAATGCTATCAACTCCTCAATTGCATAGTTCCTTTTTAGGTACATACTTGGAATACTTGAAAGAACCACTTGACTTAATCATAAGAAACATTTAGTTGCCTCAACCATTACCTGATCTCCCAAAGTTCAAGGGAGAGGGTGATCCCAACTCGCATATCAAAGATTATACTACTGCGATAAGAGAACTCCTCCCTTGGGATGGGGTTGTTGCCAAGATCTTCCCAAAGACCCTGGAAGTAATAGATTTAGATTGGTATTATCACCTAATACACTCATTCAAGTAGTTAATCAGAGAGTTTGTCATGGCTTTTGACATGAACAAACTCATAAAAACAAGGATCAGAGAGTTCCTGACCATGAAACAAGAACCGAACAAATCAGTAGCCCACTTTGTTACCCAATGGAAACAAGTTCTCTATTCTTTAACTAGTGCTCTAAACATGGACCGCTGCAAGTTATGTGACCTTTTTTTACATGCCTTAAACAAGGATATGAGAGAATATGTTCAAAAGTTACCTTACAAGTCCTACGAAGAGGCCTTGGAAAGTGCTTTAAGGATTGACCAAGCAACCATTGATAGTGGTAGAAGGATTTACGGGTCAAATGGAAAACTAATGAAGGAGGATATAGGGAACAATACCCCTATTATTAAGATTCTCAAAAACAATAGAAATACAACAGATGGGGTTAAAAATCAACTCCCAGTCAGGAAGGTAAGGAATGATTATAACATAAGAGACTATTACCCTCCTAGTGTCAATGCAATTGATCGCCCAAGAAACAATATGTATTACCCAAGGGACAACTATTAGATTTGGAATCATAATGGAAATGGTAATGATGGAAGGTATGAAAGACCCCCTTATGAGTACAATCAATTATGTTATTTTCATAGAACTAGGGAGCATAGCACAAAATCCTGTAGAGAGTATAACAAGTTCATAGCAATATTGTCAGAAGACCAACAATAGATGTTGTTCATAGAGATGTTCTTGAACCCATAGGAGGTCATGCCAAATAACAAGGGAACAAGGCAAACCCAAGCCCCGATAACTCCGTAGAATGCTAACATGAGAATCTAACGTGACCCATTTCCTACAGATAAGGATACAAAAGCAACGAATCAAAACAAAGTAGCCCAAGGTAGCAACACCAATATCCCACCATGGTTAGGAGAGAAAGGAGAAGCTAAAATGTTGGGGTTGTTTAAAATACTACATGATGAAGAAGACGAAGGAGATCTTGAGAATGAACAAGAGGAAATACATGAGGTACCATCTTGGTGGTTGAGCCAATACCAACATCGATTGGACCTTATGAACTCATCAAATAGTTAAAGAAAACCTATGCACACATATCATTCATTGACCTGCTTAGGAATTCCCCCTCACACCGCTTAGCACTATTGAAAGAAATAGGGTTGAAGTATCTTGGTCAAATTACACCCCCACCTAGTGAGAAAATCCATCACATGGATTTTGACATAAGTCCACCAAACTCGGAGCTCAAAGACCCAAGTTTCTTCTTTGACCTAATGCAAATGCCTTTTGAGGCAGAATTAACCAAGAAAGAAGACCCTGAATTATAATTACAAGTGTGGATCTACAGCACCTTATCAAAAGAATGCTAATTGATGATAGGGCATTAGTAAACATAGTTTCGTTCTCTCTTTTAGAAAAAATGGGTTATGGGCACACCAATATCACCACTTCTAGAGACACACTGAGTGGGTATGATAATTTAAAAGCTACTACGATAGGAAAGATCACACTTCTTGTAACTCTAGGACCAAAGACTGTCCCAACCACATTTTATGTCATAGATAAAGACACGAGATATAATTTGCTTCTTAGAAGACCCTAGATACAGAATGAATGTTGTGCCATCTACGTTATTCCAGGAGGCTTGATTCCTACATTTGGGGAAGGTGTATGTTGCAAAAGGGGATCTAGAGCCTTTTATCATGTTAAAATCAAACACATCAAACAAAAGGATAGGCATCCCCATAGAGTATGAACTTTCTACAAACAAGTTTTCTGTTCCTAGTCCTACACCACAATCAATATGTGTCAAAAGGACAAAAATCCCAGAAAAGACTATAAATAATGCAGATATGAAGGCCTTATAAAATGAGGCACCACCAAAACAAAAAGAGGTTATTCCCAAAGAAAAGACAGTGAAAATCATGGAATGGATAGAGAAGGATGGACCTCTCCAATTCCCTCTGGAGGTACTCATGATCAATATGCAACCAACTTACAAACTCTTCCCTTGCTTAGGGGAGAATCCTCATAGAACTGAAGAGCCAGTATTCAAAACAACTACGTTAGATTTGAGATATGCATACCCTCATGCTTTCTTAGATCCTGAAGAAGATGTGACAGAGAGTTACACACTATTACCCTTGAGTGAGTCATGTATCCCTAAAACACCAGAAGAAAGTGAGTCTTATGAGCCTCTCACACCAATAGAAGAGTCATATAGACTATTAACACCAATGAAGTATGTAAATTCTATTGACAATGAATCAACCAACACGATAGGAGTTCTCCCAAGGATGTTCATGGTATCTCAACCACAAGGGCAGCCAACTAGTTCTACTTCGGTGTAGTTGAATGAACTTAATGAATGGGAAGCACCCCTAGTGCAAATTGGAATGGTTGAGAGACTCCCAGATGAAGATGAAGAAAGTGAGGGAACATTTGACAAAGAATAGAAAATGCGAGTGTTAGTCAAAACTGATGACCTTGTCATGTTTGAGTTTCCAGGAAGCTACATTAGATATTATATGGATTTGAGACCTGAGCCTAATGGGAGGATGTCCCTCTTGATGAGAAAAGGGAGCCTCAAACTCCCTTTGAATTATTCTAATTTTTACAAAACATTCAGGATAGACAAGATGTAAAGATTTACATGTAAGAGCAATTCGACATGCTAATGGAATTGCTGAGATACGATGGAGTCTTGTATTTGACCCCTTCTTCCCATAAACAAGCTTTCCAAGATTTACTTCATCCCACATTACCAAAATAAACCACTGAGTAGGAAATGATAGAATCAAATGATAAACCCTACAGAATAGGAGAGCTTGTCCTAAGAAGAGGTAGCACAAAAAATAGAAAGAGAAGATGAAAGAGAGCATTCATAGAGGATTGGAAAGGTCCTTATATGGTTAAAGAAGATGTCAGAAATAGTGCCTATCTCTTATGCACAATAGATGGAGAGGAATTTGGCAAAACAGTAAATGCCTTTCACCTCAAGAAATACAATTTCTAAAAATCCTAAAAATCATAAAATACAAAAATACAAAAAAATTGCAAAAATAAAAAATGTCAAAAAGAGTTTTGTTTCTTGCATTTTAGTATCATTCTATTCATCTTGCATTACAGTGAATGACTTGCTCTTATATTATTTTCATTTTAGTAAGGAGTCTAAGGTTGCCTAGGTATATGTGATCCTTTTAGGTCCTGAGATTCCCTATTTTCACAATCACTATTTCCCCTTCATTCCTAGTGATTCTAATCAAAGCCTAGCTCTTAGCTTTACATTGATCCCAGTCTTAATGAGCCAAGATGTTAGGTCTAAAGAAAAGTCAGTATTCAAACCTACAATGTTCAAAGGAAGCTTGCAAGTAGACCTTCACAATTCTTCTCTAGTAGAAGAGAAGTCCAACTGGACCATGAAAACTTTTGGTGGTGCTCAGCCCCTTATCTACCCTGGCCAAAAATGTCAGGAGGATCAAAACTCTAAAGGAAGCAATCTAAAATATGAGTGAATAAAAAAATGAGTGATCAAAATAAGAGTGTTGAGAAAAATTACAATTGAGAGATCAAATTATTGCATTCCCAAAGTCCAAAAGCATTCATTTCATAAAAGTCAAAAATCAAAAAAATGAGAAAATTGAGGCATTCTACAAAATACAAAAAAAGAGAAAAAGAAAAAAAAAAAAGAGTTACAAAAAAAGAGTAAAAGAGAGAAGATTGTTGAATGTTCGTACCCTTGGGTGGAGATCAGTCTAAGCTCAAAGCTTCAAGGGTGACATTTGATTAGAGAAAATAAAAGAGAAAGGTACAAAGCACACACACACTAGCTGAGAAAAGCCAAGAGTCTAGTAGTCTTTAGGACTATTTTCTATCTAGGGACCCTGGTTCTTTCCCATTTAGCCTTTACGCCGAGTCTATCTTTCTTGCCATCTATGATCTAAGTCTAGTGAACATCAATAAAATTTGTCACTTGTCTAAGTTGAAAGCTTGTCAGATTATCTTATCTAGATAAGGCAATGTTTAGCCTTTAGCAAAGCCCAAATTCAGAAGCACTCCATCTCCTTCCCACTCCCCACTTTAGTTCTAAATTCCTATGTCATAGACTTGAATAGGTGTCTTATACCAGAATAACCTGCAAACTCCTGGATTGAAAATCATATTAAAGAGCAATCATGTTGTTTGTTCCACAATGCATTCATACCAAAATTAGAAAAAGAGTTCTAAAGCAATAAAGTAAATGTCATAACTTATGACATTCCATAGAAGTAAAAGTGTTTTTCAGCATTGGTTGTGCTCTTACATCAACATATTGTAACCTGCATTTCATATATATTGCAAAAAAGTTACAAAAACATGTCATTGTTATCATACTTGCATTCTTAGAGTTGAGGGTCTAAACATAATCAAAGAGTTCTTAAACTTCCAAAGTGCACAAGAGATGAGTACTCATACAATAACAAAACAACCATAAAAATACAAAATTTCATTGATATTGTATACACCTAAAAATGGCTAAGTCGAATCAATTAAATATTTTAATATTTATTTTAATTCCCAATTCTCCTATCAATTAAATATTTATTCTAATTTATTTAAATGATTCACATCATGACGGTATATGCGGGACCCACTCTAGTGGTCCTACCCTGGCTAATAAACTCATACGTATAGGATACTACTGGCCAACTATGGAAAAAGACTCCTATCATTTTGTAAAGAGGTGCAAGAAATGCTAAATCCATAGGAACCTAATACATGCACTAGCATAGGAGCTGCAGCCTTTAACAACTCCTTGGCCTTTCTGTCAATGGGGACTTGACTTAGTGGGTAAGATAAACCCTCCATCAGCTAGCAGCCACAAATTCATAATCACCACCATGGAGTACTTTATGAAGTGGATTGAAGCTGTACCCCTTGCTAATGTCATAGGCAAACAAATCACCTCTTTCATCCTAAATTACATCATTTGCCGCTGTGGTATCCCTTTATCCATTATCACATATAATGGGCGACCATTTAAAAACCAAGATGTCAAAGAGCTATGTGACAAGTTCCATGTCCAACACCATTTTTTCACCCCATATTACCCCCAAGGTAATGACCAAGCAGAGGCATCAAATAAAACCATCTTAAAAATCTTGAAAAAGACTATCAATGAGGCCAGACGTGATTGGCACATCCAATTGAATCTCATGTTGTGGGCCTACTACACAAGTATATGCACACCCACAGGTGCAACACCATATTCCCTTGTCCATGGCTCTGAAGCCATCTTTCCCATTGAAGTCAAGATCCCATCCTTGCGAGTATAATTAAAAGGCCTCATATCTGATGAAGAGTACAGAGTTTCCAAACTTCAAGAGTTAGAGCTGCTTGAACAAAGAATACAACATGCCTTTAATCATCTCAAGGCTTATCAACAAAGGATGTCCAGGAGTTACAATCATAGAGTCAAACCTCAGGTATTTCAAGTTGGTGACCTAGTCCTCAGAGAGAATCCCAGGAATCAGGAAGATAGAGAGAAGAAAGGTAAGTTCGAACCCAACTAGCTAGGTCCTTTTGTCATCATTGCTGGCTATGGATCAAGTGCTTATCAATTGGCTATATTAGAAGGTGAACTATTTGATGATCCCATCAACAGCACGCATCTTCACAATTTCTACACCTAAACCCCAACGCAAGGGATCAAAATAACAAATTTTTTTTTGGGAAAATAGCAAAACAATAAAAAAAATTGGAAAAACAACAAAAAAATCATCCCCTGGTTGAAACTTGGTAAATAGGCACCTTGGATAGATACCATGATGAAAACCTAGCAAACAGGTGTCATGTGTATTTTATCTATTATGCAAATCAAAACAACTGGTGAAAACCTGGTAAATAGGTGCCATTTGCGATAAACCACCTTCTCCATCTTTTTAGACATTGTTCCTCATCCATCCCTCCTAATCACATCCACCCAATCACATCGAGATACCTACCATGGTTGGTTGTTTGCTCGTCCTTTACCGCTTTCTTCCATCAGGCTGTCGATCCAAACTTTACGTCCATCTTGTCATCCATCCTACACCAATCCATTGAACCGTTGTCGAACTATGTTGCCTCTAAGCTATCACGTAGGCAAGGCCATCATTGATGCATCCCTAAGGCTCCTTTCCCATTGATTCCATCTTGTTCCACCTATCCTTTGGTCCATCCAAATTCGCACCATTTTCCCCTCGCCTAGGTCTTAGGTCTACAAAGTCCACACCCCAAACTACGTTGCCTTTGCGTCATCACGTAGGCAAGGCCATTTATCAATGAACCCCCAAGGAACTAGGTCAGTCCCTTAGGGCCCATTTCTTTGTGTCTATTATTAGTTCATCCGCAGTAAGTCAATCCTTTGCTCAACTGGGGGAAAAATCCTCGACCTAGTTGGAGATCTAGATTCTTGAATGTCACACCCCTTAGAGGATACTAATAAGGATCGCGATACCATCACCAGACAACAGGCAACATTGCAAACACACTTTTTCAACAAAACACCTAACAAAAGAACTAGACCTATAAACAAGACACAATGAACCTCAACCACCATGATGATTGTATCTATTTTCATTGCAAGAAAACATAACTATAGCAAGAAAATTTGTGCTTATTAAAAAGGTTTAAGTTACAAAGTCTTGATTTTTGGTTATTATGTCTTTTTATGCTACTCAATGATGTCACAAACTAGAGGAGCTATGATGGGGGCATAATCATTTTATTTGTTTGCTATTTGTGGATCAATCTTTAGTAATGTGATGACTTTGTCTAATGACGTGATCGGCAAAAGATCATTGAGGATGTTCTAGGTCTGAGCATGAAATAGGGCAATCCTTGTCTGTTGACACATGCAAGAAATACTCAGGTCATCTAGATTCAATTTTGACTAGATGCTTGTATTAACTTGCCATATCAAAATCAATGTAAGAGATACTTAGGTCATCATGGTTTAATCATACCTAGATGCTTGTATTTTCTTACAACATAATAAAAGCTCAATGATGAAACAAAGTACTTCAAATACTTGCATATACGAAGATGACAATCCACACATCCATACATATCAAGTTGCATATTATTCCATTATAAGCATTGCATCCTAGACCTAATTCCAAGTCATTTCTTCTACGTTATCCATTTGTCCCAGTTATTAAAGTCCATCTTTCTCAGATGTATTATTATTAAGATTGAGCATACTTAGAACAACAAAAACAATTCATTTGCATGTCATGGATAGGTGTGTCATCATATAGTATCATCACATACAATACATTAATGGTAATAAACATTTAGCTCATGATTTGCATATAATGGTGTCACTTAGATGCATGAGTCACCATAACATTGCATTAACCAAAAATCTCACAAAAACATAGCTATCATCACATTTGCATATTAGATCATCATCCATAAATAAAACAATGACAAACAACATAAATATCTAAGTTATCACAATGTTTGCATTAGATCATCATAGAATGTGAACATATAGGATCATAAACATGCATATAGGTCATCATATCTATCATATAGCTCATAGAAACATCATGTCGTATAAACATAAAGTACATCATAAAATCTAATAAACATGTTAGCCGCATCACATACAACCATACTCATGTAAAGCCATCATATAGATCATCATGTCCATCACATAAACATAAACATAAACATTTGCATCAGAGTCGTAAACATATGCATTAGAGTCATACATCACATAAGTCATCTATAAGCATAGCATATCATAACATCATAATCACAGTAGATCATAATCATAGTTAGTCGAATCATGATATCATATAATCATCGTCAAAAAGAATAAAAGTGCCCAAGTATACAATGACATCAAAATAACAATACAGCTCGAAGTATCCAAACCAAAGTGGTGTATACATGTCCAAATAAGGGTATAAAAATTGATACATGTCTTAAAAGTAGCTAGGAATGTCTCCCCCCTGATGGTGCTGGTTGTGGCGGCGGGATGCCTCCTCCTCCCCCACCTGTTATCCCTATCCCTTGGGTACCTCCTCCTGATGGTCCAGGAGGTGACCCCATATGTCCCATCACCCCGCCACTCTCTACGGGTACCCTCTATGATCTGCTATGGTAACTGGGGTGGTAATTGCCAGCCTATGCTCGGGTGGTACGACCTGTTCATAAAGAGACCACCAGTAGAAGATCTCCTAGCCTGCCCTAACCATCTCTATAAAAGTTTGGCCAGTGGGACCCTGTCCTACAGTCTGTTGCAATTGCTCTAAGAGTTCCTCTGCCCTCCCATATCTTTGAATGGTTGTATCTCACTCTAACCAAGCAGTCTGTAGGTCACTCTATAACTATATAATCTGGGCCTGCATCTACCCTATATGTCCCTGTTGTTGTCCCAACATAGACTATGTCTGAGATATCTGGGCTCGTAGTCTTGCCACCTCTCTGTCATCTGGACCCTATCCCTGTGGCGGTACTAAAGGCTAAACCTGTCCCGTTGCAGCTAGCTGAGCCTATTGAGTAGGGTCAATCCTCTGTTGAACCCTCCTCCCATCTCCATCATCCCCATCGTGCCCACCATCGTGTCAACCGCCATCATGACCACCACCTCCTTCTCCACCACCACCACCACCATCATGTCCTCACTTTCCTCTACCACCTCCTCACCCTCCTTATCTCCTGCATCGCCTCCATGGTCCCTCATCATCCTCCTCCTGATCATCTAATCTTAGGGCTCGCTTTCCTAGACCAGAGTAGCGAGGAAAGGGATGTGCTACAAACTAGTCGAAGTAGTCCTATGTAGTACCTACGTCTGCCACTGCCCTATGCATCACCCAAGGCTAATACAGAATGTGAAGAAACCCATCATGTGTTGTCTCATAGGAAGGACTGGGTCCCCATCGTGTCCTCTCCTTGTGCGTACGGGCAAATATGGCATTACCTTGGGGCATCCCCTGGATTCTGCCAAACTGCCTATACACACATGAAACAATGTGTCTCTCCAAAGTATAGGGTGTCCTCCCTATAAGCCATCTCATTTGAAAATAGAAGGGCAGCTTGAGTGCATCCTCGTCCCATCTCACAATCCAGATATGATCTCCAAACAACTGAGTCAACATTGTCAAAATCATTCCTCCAATACTCTAGCTTTCCCATCTTGGGCTAGGAAAGACTCTCCTGAAACATATAGGAGTAGGGCTAATCCCTACCCTAAGTACTAATGCCAATAGGACAAGTAATTGATATGTGGGTCCATGCCCATATCTGCAGTAGGGAAACTCCACAAGCCAAGCTAGAGGAACCATCATATACAAACTGGTGCAAATCATGATACAAATGTGCAAGGATGCACACTCCCCAAGCATATTTGGTACCTTCATGCACAATTCACTCTATCACTCGACCCCATCCAACTGCAAATCCATGAGAGCATCTGTCAGGACACACAATACCTCCAATCAACCCTGCCACAACTAAAGGAAGTGGGTCATAGTACGCCAGCATGTCAGCCCAGCTAATCTCAGTACCTCAATGCTATCATCATCAAAAACCTGTCTGCACTCATCCAATCCTACCCCAGTCTGTGACTCATCCTCAATGAGCTCTCCATCAATGGGTATGCACAGAATCATATGAACATCCTCTAGAGTAAATGTAATCTCCCCAATGGGGAGATGAAAGGTCATGTCCTTGCTGTGAAGCAACTTCGATAGTGCAGTTAGCATACCGAGTTTCTCATGAATCTTGGGCATGAAGCAAACAAAAGACAATCCCATTGATCCAAGAATAAGAAGATTAGTCTCCGTAAGCTAGGGCCTCAGCAACTATGTAACTGGAAAATGCTCTCTCGACATGAGAACATCGTCTAGCTCCTCCTGCAATCAAGCGAGCGCAAATTAGTCCATAAAATTGGCTAAACTGCAAATCTATCTATCCAACATAAAAAACTTAGCAATTCTAACAAGAACACTTTCCTATCATCTCTCTGGAGATTCAATCAATCTCAGCAATGACCTAAAAGTTGACCAACATCAATCGCACAGTCAACTTTATCAATTTCTAAGTGTTTTTGATAAACCAAATTCATTTGTGTAGTTCTACCTATCATTTGCACTAATTTATAATATATGCGTAGGTATATCTTGTATGCACAACTTAAATGTGTTTGCACAATTAGTCTTGCATGCGCAGGACTATTCGTCGCATGTGCAACTTCATTTTATTTGCGCAGAAAGATTTCACATGTGCAGTCAAAACTCAAAAGCACGAATACCCTCATTGCATGCACACCGAGATTTCATTTGCATGGGAAAGCACTTCAAATGCAAAAAAACTGCATATGTGCTAATTCCAGCGTCATATGCGCAAAATCGCGTCATATGCACAGAATTGCATCATATTCATGGTATCGTGTGTCATATGCGTAGTTCTTCCATTCGATGCATACAAAACCTAAATCTTTGCCCTACATTTATTGATATCATTAATGACCCTAAGCTAGAAATGAAGGGGTACTTACCGGCAACCTGTAATCTACTGGACGGTTGAACCGTCGGATCCGCTTGAATTGATGAAGCTCTAGAGGAAACTGCTACATCTTCGTTGACTGCTCTATGCTCAAATAGCTCTGCTCTCCACTAGGACCTCTCTCTAAGGCAAGTGTACAAATGAGTCATGTGTGAACCCAAACTCCTATATATAATACATGAAACCCTAATGGGAGGTGCTAAACCTTGTCCATGTTGGGGCATGCTTTTCACATAGTCTTTCTTCTAGGCCCTCCATTTTCTCCACCGGTTAACCTGTCAACCAACCTATCTTATCGTGAGATCGTCTGTCGTCCTATCGTCATGTTCTTCCTGTCCAATCTCCTGAGGGGGCATCCTATCATCATAAACCAGTACCAGGGGCAAACTAGGGCATGTATCAATCGCAACAAATTTTATTCTTTGAAACAATGTGATAAAACACATTGCATCAAAGAGGGGCAAAAGTATACACATAAAAATGGCTAAGTTGAATCAAATAAATATTTTAATATTTATTTTAATTCTCAATTCTCCTATCAATTAATAAATATTCTAATTTATTTAAATGATTCACATCCCTCCAATAATTAAATAAAATCAATTTATTTAATTAAATTCTTCTAATGTCTCACATAATTGAATAATCCTAAATTCATCTATCCTAAGTCCAAATTTCATAAATCCACATCACCTTTTCCACCTCACCTTTCCACCTCACCATGTTGCACACATAATTAAATATTTTAATATTTAATTAGCTAATATTCCCTCACCCACATGTCTTATTTCTCCTCCAATTAGATTAGTTAACTCATCAATCAAAACAGTTAACTAATTATTCAATTGAGTTAATTGATCAATCATCTCAGTTAACTCTTCAATCTATTCTGTTAACTCCCATAACTCATGAAGAAGGCTTGGACACTTGTCCTCTCCTGATTCATGCACATTCCCTCAAGTCTTCTCAACCATACACCTCACAGGTAATTCCTTCAGTCACGGATCTATTGACACTTGGATTTGGTCTTCCATTAGGCTGTCGATCCAAACTTTGCATCCATCTAAGCTTAAGCAATCTTACTCTGCAAAAATCATACCAGAGTGCCTTTGGCAAAATCACCTTCATTGCATTTGCATTACAAATCCATTATCATCACCATGTCTCCATTATAGTTGCATTGTAGTTTAGTCTCCATTGCATATTGCATATCACAACCATTCTACTCTTGTCATCTTCAAACAACAAGGAAGTGCACACTTTTGAGAGCTCCATTATCATCAAGATCAAGAGGAGATAGGTGAACAATGGAAGCATAGAGGTAAAATGGTCTTCGAAGGTATATTCTTTGTTTACTTGTGTTTACATCAATTTCCATTGAGTTATTGGATGATTAGTTGTTTAACACTATTGTTCACATTTTTTGATAACAGATATATGAAAAGTTTACATTTACAAGAGTACAAAGCTAGGACAAAAAGTTCTCGAGAGAAAGTAAGGCTCCCCATGCAAGAGCACATGACTTCAAGAAGGTAATAAGTAAATAAGCTTAAGGGCTGTTCCCTCCAATAGAACCCTCAAGACTCCTCCTCCTCTGTCTTTGTGTACCGCTGGTCTCTCCATGGGACCTGTGTGATTAAGGTGCCCTGCTATGAGTGCGATAATGTGAAGGTTCCATAGCACTAAGCTCTCACTGTCAGATCCCAAGGTGAGCCATCTCATGAAGAACCTAATTCTCACTTGTAAGGATGAGATTCTCGGGCTTCAAAGTAGCACTTTCTTAACACCCATGATAAGTAGGAGTGAAGACATTAGTGTGTCTCCCTGTTGTAGGGGGCACACCAGGATTAACCAAAAGCATATTTTGGGTCATCCTAGTGAAGGGGGCAGTCAAACCAATGTTGACCTCACGAACGAAACCCCTCCACTCCTCAACACTACCTACAAAGCAAAGTAAAGACAAAAGATGTGATGATTCTTGACAAAAAGGAAAGAAAAGAAAGGACAATGAGAAATCAGTAAAATTGTAGTAGACTTATGTGGGTTGCCAAGTTGTCAGGTAGGATCGAATTGTTGCATCACCTCATCAAAGTGAGGAAGTCTAGGCACTGAGAAGGAACCCTCAAGTATATCATCCTCATCACAATCTCTCTCCTGGGCATCCTCTGCTAGTCCCTCATCAGACAAGTCATCCCCATTAGGAATGTAGTCCTTGTCAGTAGAATCAGAGTCATCCACCACAATGATTCCTCAGGAAGGATCTCTTATCCCTCCCCTCTATCCCCCTCTCAGGGTCCTAGAAGCTCTAATAATCAAAACCCTAGAAGTCAAAGGGGTCCAAACAATAGTCCTCTACCCAATCACACCCATCTCCTAGATGGATTTGCAACAAGTAGGTACTGGGGGCAACTCCTCAGGAAAGTCCTCACCAAATTGTTGTAAGAGGTGCTCGACACAATGAGCCTCGACCAGACCATTATGATCTAAAAGCTCCGATATGCTAAGACAGTACTCCCTAATTTGAGCATTATGTGACCATACACCCTCCATATCTGTGTAGGGATCAAAAAGCATATATGCATCTATAAGAGTAGTCACAACACAGAGAAGTATCAAAGTGGCCCACATGAGTCCACCTAGTAGCTCTCAGTAATCATTAGTCAGGAAGAGGAATCTCCTTCTAATAAGGCTTGATATGCTCAAAAATCCAAGTGATGCTAAGAGAGGAGTAGTTGAAAGCAAGAGCCCCATGCCACGTAATATGATAGAAGTTCTTATAGACCATAGCCAAGATGTCTGGTCCCAAAGCGTAAACTCTGCCCTACTCAATGCCATGTATAACTGGTGCCCAACACCATGTCAAGTGAGCTGAGGCCTTGTCTTCAAACAACCTTGATGCAATCAAACCAATCAGGAACTTCCTCAAGCAAGGAATGTGAAGTCATGGTACAGAGGTGAGCTGAACCCCTGTTTGATCCTTAGGATGACTCACCCCCATGATCTATGCCCAAGATGTCTTGTCCTCAAAGGACTCGCTAGTTGGCAGAACAAGTGAGTGCCCTCTCACAAGAAACCCTATAATGTGATACACATTATACATAGTGATGGTCCACTCTCCTAAAACATGAGGGAACCTGAAAGTGTTCATGTCTACATCCCAATAAGTTAGAATGCCATAACAAATGCATGCCACAAGATGTACAACCGACACGCGGTAAACCCTGGCCAAGCTTGCTCTCCTCAAGATAGCATGATCATTAGTAGATAACGAAGCATACATCTTTGAAAGCCACAACTATTCATCATTGGCATTCCAATTGATCCTTATATCCTACCAATCACAAAAGGACTTTAGATTAGATTTCATCAACTTAGAAAACCCCTCAAAATCGTAAAACTTGTAGAAAATCTTACAAAAAAGCGTATAAACCATCAAAATTGCAATAAATAGACGTATTCAATGTTTAGCTTAGATTGAAATAGAGTGAAGTAAACATATGAAAACATCAAATTTTAGTCAGAATTGATCTATTAGGGTTACCCCTTTCATCAGACTGGATCTCCCCTGAGCGACCCAGTTGTTCAGTAGGATCTCCCCTAGGCAACCTTGTTGTATAGGCAGATCTCCATTGGGTGACCCTATTGCACAGGTAGATCTCCACCGGGCGACCCTGTTGCTCATTAGGATCTCCCCCAGGTGACCTGCCTGACAAAAGGGGCAACCCTATGTGGCTATCTCTCTAACTAAAAATGCTCTAAAAACCTCATTTCTTAGCTGATTTCAACAAACAAAAAATTAGAACTACTCTAAACAGTAAAATAGAGACAATGCAACAAAAAGAATCATAAAAAAGGGATGATTTCAAGAGATCTTTCATAAAATTCAACCTAGGGTTTAGAGAAGGGTTTTTCACTGTTTGCCTACCTGATTCTCAGTGACAAAAGAAGAGGCGGCCATCTTCATGATCTCCTTGGCAATATCTACCCAACAACTACTTACGCGATCGATTCCGTCACTGATTCACTCGAATCTCATTAATTTGCTCACTTTTTCTCTCCCTTAGCTTAGTTTTCTTTATGCATTTTTAAATTAGTTTTTGCTTTTATGCATCTCTCGTGCGTTCGTTTTGTATGCATTCATTCCTATGGATCTCATCGACAAAGTCAAATGACTAGTCAAACTCAAACGATCTATGGTATATTCATCATTTCAATTTTCATTACTCATTTTGATATATTTAGATGTTGGACTAATACTAGTTATTATAGGTACAATTACAAGAAAATTAACAAGTAAAGCCTAATTTGGGAATGGTGCCTACCCTTTATGTGGACTACTGTCCCCAAGGGGGCAAATATGTAAGCACCAAAATCATGTACAACCTCCACGAGGACCCCTATGATGACTCACATCCTTGTCACATACATGTAAGTGTGAAATAACATCCTCTCAACAACAATTTTCTTGGTGACATGTTTTTCTTACTCCTTGTATTGTTTCCCCTTAGTCATTTTCTCTCTCTCTTCACTTTTGACGCTTTTCAACACTTGTCAATTTACATTTCCTGTGCTTGCGACCCAGTCCCTAATCCTTGTATGTGTCTTGTAGGTGAGTTTTCATCTTTTCCCAGTGTTTTTCATCCATTCCCAACCCTAGAGGCCTTCTAGAGGTCTTCGCTAGCCATCTCCAACTTTCAATTTTCAATTTCACTCAACCAATCCAAATCTCCCCCTATTATTTCTAGAACTCCCCTGGGAGATCCTACTTTTGCAAGTGGAGATTTAGATTTTCACACATGACTGACCTATTTCTAGAGGTAGATCCCCTCCTTTTCATTTCCTCTACCATCTCCCACCATGGACTTTCACCTAGGTGCCCTCCTCTGAGGATCGTTCGTGGGTTGCCCCTTGGCGACCTTGACTGGTGAAAGGGGTGACCCATGGGCAACCCTGTCGTGTTTTTAGCCACAAGTTCACTTGAGTTTCTAGCTCAAATAGCTCTGGTTTTGCCTATTTTTATTCCCATTTGTATGGATTTTCATGCCAAAGATAGAGAACCCCAGTGTAAGGGAGTAAAAAATAGCAAAAAAAATCAAAAAATGAAAAAAAAAGAAAAATAACAAAAAAATCGTCCTCTGGTGAAAACATGGTAAATAGGTGCCTTAGATAGATACCATGAATGAAAACCTGGCAAACAAGCGTCATGTGTATTTTAGCCTCCGTGCAATAAAAACAAAGTAGTGAAAACCTAGCAAACAGGCGCTCTTTGAGATGAGAACCGCTTCCTCCATCTTTGAGAAACCATCGCCTTGCATCCATTTTGCCTACCATCATCCACCATCCAATCGTATATGTTTTGCATAGCCACCTAACGATAACCTATCATGGCTTGATACTCTATCAACATTATCACCTTACAACCTAAGGTTTATCCAGTATCCTATCCATAGTGTCAGCCTGTCATAGCATCCATCGTTAGTATCTGGTCATCTCGAACTACATCACCTTTGTGTCTTCACGTAGGAAAGGCCATCTTGTATCGATGCTCCCCTGAGGCTCCTACCCATTCATTCCATACCCCATCACCCATCCTCTAGTCCATCCGCATCTGTGCCATTTCCCATCAACTAGGTCTTAGGTCCACGAGGTTCAGCCTGAACTATGTTGCCTCTACATCGTCACGTAGGCAAGGCCATTTAGTAATGAGCCCTCGAGGCACTAGGTCAATCCCTTAGGGCCCGTTTCTTTGTATCCATTGTCAATCCATCCATAATAAATCAAACCTTCACTTGACTGGGGGCAAGTCCTCAACCTGGTTATGGAGTTGGATTTTGCAATGCCACATTGTTCTAAGAGGACACCAATAAGGATTGTGATACCTTTCACTAGACAAACACGTGCAACAAAGCACACTTCCAAGTAAGAAATTTTGACGCAAGACATCAACCTATCCAAGGCAAAACAAACAGAGGCCTAAAACACTCTAAATGATTTTATCTAACTTCTGGAAAGAAGACGCATGTAATGCACAAAAGTATTGTTTTGATTGGTTGTGCCTAAAAACTCTTAATTTTTGTTATCATGTTTCCTATGCTACTCAAGGATGCCTAAAAAATAGAGATGCTATGATGGGGACATGATTATTTTATTTGTTTGCTGCTTGTGGGTTCATCTTTAGTAATGTGAAGCCTTGTCTAAAGACATGATCAACACAATGATCATCGAGGAAATCAGAGGTCTAAACATGAAACGGGTGTAATCCTTGTATGTTCACACGCAAGAAATACTTAGGTCATCTTGGTTCAATTATACTTAGATTCTTGTATTAACTTGCTAAATCAAAATCCATGTAAGCAATACTCACGTCATCTTGGTTTAATTATACCTAGATGCTTGTATTTTCTTACAACATTTAAAAACACACACAAAAAAAATTGCCCAATGATGAAACGAAGCACTTCAAAATACTTGCATTATCAAGATGACAAATATCTGCATCCATAACGCATCCAATTCCATTTCATGTGCTATCCATAAATAAAGATTTTGTTTACAGTGATAGTGTTTACAAACAAAATAAAAGCTTGTGATTCCTTCATTCAGATTTCTGTCTATCATTGTGTCTTTCATCGCATCTCTTCTACATTGATTGAGTACACTTGGACATAACAAAAACATAATATCACTTTGCATTTAATATTAGGTGAGATAGTCATTAACTTGGTTAAATCATTTGCATACATATAGGTGCATTAAAACATACATATCATTTTGCATTTCATATTAGTTGAGATAGTCATTTAATTTCTTAAATCATTATGCGTACATATAGGTGCATTCAATCATCCATATAAATTTGTAACAACATAACATATATGCATACATATTATCTGATCAGAAAACTATCAAAAACATAGCTATCAGTAATCATCTCATACCAATTTTTGCATAACAGGTGTTGCACATTAGATATCATAACATTTGCATAAATCATAACAAATAAAGTGCATCCATAATCATCACATATAAACATGCATGTAGGCCATCATAACTTCATATTAGATATCATAAACATGTGCATAGCATATAAAAATCCAAAATATAGTGCATCTATGATCATCGCATAACAACATACATGTAGGTCATCAATACTGCATCATCATATATCATCATAAAAACCATAAAAATGTCCAAGTGTACAATATCAGCCTGTCGTCCATGAGTCAAATCGCATGAGGTGTATACATACATCACAAAAATAATGATACATGTCTCAGTAGCTATGCAATATACAAGTGATATATACATAATCTCTTACCAACAATCTCCCCCTTTGGCATTGATGGAAACACTTAGTGAAAAATGACTAAGTGTCGGAACAACTCCCCCTTGCTAAGTACTTATGCTTTTCACTATTTTCCAATGCTCCCCCTTTGCTAGATTCCTCATTTTTCACTACTCTTTACTCCCCCTTTGACATCATTGTTGCAAATAGGTGCCTAAGCGGTGTTGTCATTGATGTCAACATATCCTTGTTGTCATTGATGTCAACTATATCCTATTTATTGCCTAGTTAGAAGACTAAAATGTTGAGGATATTGAGAAAATTAATGAAGATCTAAGTATGTGGACCATATGGTTGTGTAGAGGATTGTCTGAAGTAGCTCCAGTTAAGATTTGAGAGGTCCGCATAAAGATTTGAAGAAGTTATGGCCATCTGAGTAGAACCAGGTTTTGTAGTGTTCAGAAGAGACAGAGTGATAGGAAATTGGTCCGTAGAGGATGCATTTGGTTTCATAATATTTTATTGAATAGTTTTCTTTTAATTAACTTTTGAAGTCAAACAAATTACAATTTAGATATAGGTGTACTGTGTAAAGCATAACTTTTTTTGTATGTATCAGAATTGAAATTTTTTTTTGTTGGAATAAGGACATCAATACCTAGAGGACACATATTTTTTAGAATTTTGTTTCTATATTTTCCTATTTTTTCGTATGTATGAAATAGAGACCTTGATTTTCATTAAAAAACCTACATTCGAAGAAATAAAAAATGAATATAATAATCAAATTAAATATATTTAAAATTATACTTTTTGGGAATCTTATAATAAGGACTACATACAAAACATAAAATTTTAAATGAATTCATTTGATCCCCCAAAAGGTAAATCAAAAGTGATTTTTTATCAGCATTTTAATAGGTGTAGAGGAGACTCCATGATAGGTATGGTTTAAAACTAGAGGGGTTCTATCCAAGGGGGTTTGATCTAACCCTATTCAATTACAATCCTTTAAATAGAACCTTTCAAGGCTTAAATCATTATATTTTATAAAAATATGTGATTTCAGCAAAAATCAGGATGTCCCAGAAAGTGTAACCCATTATTATGGCAGCACCCCTAGTGATGATTACTTGGAAGGGCCGACAACACCAACAACACATATTACAATTTGATTATTTTGCTACAACTCAATGGTCAGTATCATAAGGAGGTAAGGCTTATGCCTTAGGTGTTTTTCAAATAACCTTTATTCCCTTGTGGTCAACTATGATATGGACGAGTTTTCCTCTTTTGCACTCATGCATGGTCAATATAGGTATTTTTTCCTTTTGCAAACATTTGAAAGGCAAAATTTCTTCTTCATAGTGAATAATGATTAGTAAGGTGGCTAAATAAAGTCAAGAAGTCAACATGAATTATGCATTTCTTAATGCATTGAGTGCAATGTGGAATCATTTGTGGATAAGGTATTTTTACAAAGTGGCAGAACATGTGAAAACAAGTAAAATCATTTACAATGTGCATAAGGACAATGCAATTCATGCAAGATGGCATTGTGATAAGGTTAAATTTTGGCATGATGGTCTTTGTATGAACAGAGAAGTGGTATTTTGCAAGGCATGGAGTAAATAAGGCAAGGTATGTTATTTTTGCCTTAATGCATGTGGAGTGATAAGGAGTATTCTTTTGGCCATAATGTTTTGAAATGCAATCTTTCTCTCATTTGACATTGTAAATGGAGTAATAAGGGTGATTTTTTGCCTTGATGCATGTATCATGCAACTAGGAGATTTTTTGCATGGAGACATAAGGGATTTTTGTTTTCTCTTAAAGTCCTATTTTTGCTAAAAACATGCAAATTAGGCAAGTGTAATTGGAGAGATAAGGTATTTATTTTCTCTTTCATCATGCATGTTTTTACAACTAAACCAATGTAAGTGAATAATAAAGTAATATTTTACAATTTACTTTATTATTTTTCACAAGTTGTAAAATCATAAAAAGAATGCAAAATGTAACTAATAGTAAAGTAATTATCCTAATTACTTTATTATCCACCCACATCAATTTTGCAATGCAAAATCATGCAAAATAGATGGGTTGAGTTAACTGAGCTCATTTAGAGACTTTTTTGCATGATTTGGGGAGCAATTTGAGGAGTTTTTGGTCAACTTCTTGGTCAAACATATGGAAAGGATCAACTTGGAGCTATTTTTGCTCAAATTGTAGCAGTTTGGACCCTTATTTTTAGGGATTTCTGGGTTTACTTGTGGATCACTTTGGAGAACTTATTTTTAGAGGCAGTTAGCTGTAGTTCTATTTTCATGCCTCTTGGAGAGAGCAAGCTATATATTGTAAAGAAAAACTTAGTTTTGGCGGTTCTTGCCTTTTTTCTCTTTACATTTTGAGAGAGAAAGAGGTTTTGTAACTCATTGATTACAGATTTTATAGAGATTACAGCATATTACAGGTTCCATTTTCTTGTTATTCATGCAATATTTTTCTTTATTTTTCATTGAAATCAAGTGTTTGCCTTTCCATTAATGCTACTTGTATGAATGATTTGATGAAATTTTATTGTGTTTAATTATCAAAACCTTTAAAATTATTGTCTCATTCTTACTTGTAAGTGTTAAGCATAGTGATATCATAGGTCTTAGGTTGTGTTACTGAAATCCTTTCTTTCATGTTGTGAAAAATCCTTTTCCTTCATAAAAACTAGCTTTTCCAGCCTTCCTTAGAAACATTTATGTTATTGTGTCAAAAGTGGATTGTGTGGATAAGTTTTCTGAAGTCTATTGTGAATTAGATTTGTAATTTTTCCATTATTACTAGGTGCATCACCAAATTTTACAATTTTTATTACCTTAGACTTACCTTCTTCCCCTTTTTCCAAACTAAAAAATCATAGTTTCAAACTGAATATTTTAAGGGAACCAACCCATAATCTGGAGGTTTAAACTCACTATAGGTCACCCATAGCCTGAGTTTGTCCCCATGTTTCGAAGGATTGCAGAGTTTCACAACTTTGCATAAGGGTGCAATCCTAATCGAGAAAAATTCTATATTCCAAGTTTCATGTCCTAGAAATCTCTGGAAGCTACACTTTGAATGGATTAAGTCTAGGTTAACAGAGTTTAGTCATGAACAATGCAGAATACCTGAGTATTTTAGTTTGCATTTCTCTGCTATTGGTTTTTGTGATTTGCGGTTTGGAGGTGTTGTAAACACATGTTAGGAGTATCAAATTCCAGATTTGTGGAGTTTGAGGTTTATTGGATGATCGTTTACAAGTTTCTAAGTATCGACATTCAAGTTGACAGTAATTCACAGGGACAAAGACAATAGTTTAGAGATCCGCATTTTGCCACATAAGAATATTATGACTCATGGTTCTGAAGGTATGTTGGGTGATACATAATGAATGTTTGGTATGAATTTTAGAGACTTGTGTGGTCCGCATTGGGAGTTTTGGTATGATAGTTGATTTGGTTAAGTGTATACTTAAGGATGAAGCTGACATACAAGTTGGATTGATATGCAGTAAAGATATATTGTTTGAATCATCATTCTAAGTGGTTCTATAATAGGTTCACACCTATATGAAGGTTCTTGAAGGATTGTATTGGTTCACATAGCTTCTTGTGAAAAGAGTTCAAGCTGACAAAGTATAATCTTTTGTGTACACATTTCATTTCTGGCAAGCTAACCCAGTTTTCAGTTAGATCTTGTTGAAGATATAAATACTTGATAGATTTCATTATTAAGAGATAGAAAAAGTGCGAATATGATTATGAATTTGATGTGTGAAGAATATTAAGTGCGACAAGAGTAGAAGAAGAGAGATCTTGTTGGATGTAGAAGTAGATCAGTGAAATAGGGCAGTTAAATATGAAGAGCTTTGAGACAGTATTTTTGAGCTTCATTGGAGTTGCATTTATGTATGTTAGATGCAATCAAAGCAATTCAAATTGGTAGTGAGCCACCTCTACTTCTTTCTTTCTTTCTCTAGGCAGTGAGTACTTCTTTGGGTAGTGAGCCTTCATTGTAATTTGGTATTGTTCCTACATAATATGTTGTGAGCTAACACTCACTGTGGTTTTTCCCAATTTTGGGTTTTCCACATAAAAATCTGGGTGTTCATGTGTGATGCATTGTTGATGTTTCTTCTATTTTTAATTTGTTTTATCATTGCATACAGTAAATGGATTATTAGTTCAATAAGAAAGAAGTTTAATAAACTACTAATTCACCCCCCTCTCAATAGTTTGGGTGTTCAACAATTGGTATCAGAGATTGGTTCCTTGGAAGAAGTTTAATAGCTTGAGGAAGATCTTGGAGATTTAACACATGGTAGGAAAAAGGTATTCTACTCCTCCTGATGAAATTGATTCAACTGAAGAAGATTGCACACTTGTTAGTGAAGAATGTAGAGGAAAAACTAATGTGTTGTAGACTTAAATAAAATTTAGGGTTTTAACCTAACTGAACAGTCCACTATCATTGCATTACTACATTGAATTATCGACCAAGGAGTGTAAGCTTATGATGATGCTTGTACTAGCTATGCCTTCAAGACTCATTTCTAATCTAAGTCAATCTTATACAATTCTTATCTCATCTAATCCTACTTACTAGAATGCACAGAAATGTAAAATAGTAAACAAAAATGGAAAACAACAAAAACACTCTAAACTTTTAGTTGCTACGGGTACCTTTAGTAGAAGTTGAAGATAACTGTATTAATAGAAAATCACAGTTTTAATCTAACAACTCAAAGAATGATGAAAAGGCTAACACTAACCTCTGGAGGATTAAAAACATACACTCTACTCATGAATCACAATTACTGGAGATATCAATCAAGAGTTCTTACTTGCTTCACAATATAACACATAAGATGGAGTGAAACAGATTAACTAAGAATGCAGGATTAAATAAGAAAGTATGCAAAGTGAGAGTTAGTACCTTGAGTGGCTAGCTCAGGGAACTATCTCACTTTTCCTCGAGATTAAATCTACTTCAGATCTTCACACATCCCATAACATACAATTGAATTCAAATCATATCTAAGATAGAATCTTCTTTAGATTTTATTCAAAATTATAACATGTCTAGAATAACTGATAACTGTAATAGAGTAATGGTTATTTTGAAAGTAAAACATAACAACCAACATCAACAAACTCACCCCCTAACTTATATATAAAGATAGGAGAGTCTTGTGCAACCTTCTAACTAACTATGATCATTAATTCATTCTTGGACATCAGGATATTGTTTTTGAGATCAACTTATTAACTAGAACAAAGGAAACAAAGTCCTATTCAAACATAAATTCTAACCATAACAGCTCATAAATAAGATTCATAAACTTCAGTGAGATTCCTAGAATGAGTCTTCTTTCTCCCCTACGTTTCTTCTCCCATGATGACCACGTTTGTTCCACCAATCGCTATGTCTGGTACTTGGACCGCATTCTCATTGATTCCTCTATTCTACATCCTATTGTAATTACTCCTTGGATTCTTTATCTGGCTACACAGGGTTAATCATTCCAACATATATATAAAACAACCTCTTATAATAAACTTATGAAATCTTATCTATATTTCATACATATTAATAATTTAAATCATCCATTTGATAATATAACCACCTGAGTTCATTTATCAGCATAGGGTCTAAGTCTTTGGAAAGTACATGTATGAAAAAACATAAAATAGAGATAATGTATATGAAGTCTTTGCAGAACCATATAGAAAAGGTCTTTAAAACATATGGAAACAGTATAAAACGAGGACAATATTTCATCCCAACATTCCCCCCAACTTAGACTTTTGCTTGTCCCTAAGCAAAATTAAAGAACTAGACACCTATGGCAAAAGGTTGTAATGTAGGGTAATTCTTCTAAGGTCTATGTCCACTATAACTCCTTTGCCTTGCTTGAAGTAGAACCCATTAGAGTATGCAAGTCTTTCCATCTTGATCTGTTCAACACACCTACACTGCTCACTTTTCGCTCCTGTCTAATGCGACATTGGATAAAGAAGCATAGGAGGCTGATAAGTGAGAGGTAACCATGATACTCCCTTCTGTTTTGATATCTGGATATATCTACACAATCTTTCAAGCATATTCATGAAATTGTGGATAGAATGGGGTTCCTTCCTTTGTAACTCTAGACTTAAACTATCCCATCTGCTCTGCACATACCTCTAACAATTTTGGATAATAGACACTACCAACCTCTATATTCTTCTATAGTCCCTAAGTCTTAAGTCCATGATCACCTTACCTGGTCCTTTATGAGACAACAATGTCAACCATTGGGTTAAGATGATTTTAGGCTCCAAGGCTTCTGTCCTCAGTTGCAGTGGTACTTTCTTTTCTTGTTCTTAATATTGATCCATCAATAACCCTCTGAGTTGTTCATTTTTAAAATATGACATTAATTCTTTGACCTGGAGGTCTCCAACATAAATGCAGGGATTCCATTGTGTATCTTCATCCATTATATAATTGTGTAGGTAATACTCACACAACTCCAGTCTTGTTCTTCTAGGATGACCTCTTTGAAGTAATTACAAAAGATAAACCTTGAATGCAAGTTAGGTTGATAATTGATAAACCTATTAAACTAAAAATTGAGAAATTTTTCCTTCAAAAATAGTGCATACACTCTTGATGGAGGTCTACATCCCATAATCTACTTAGCCCTTTCAATAACCTTTGTCATCTTTTGCTCTAATTGTTTAATCTTCAAATCCTTTTCTACAATAGATTCATTGAGGTTATGCTTTTCTTTTTCCCAGTTTTCCTTCTCTTGCCTATTTTCATTAGTCAGTTTTATTAGTTCAAAACCCAAGGACAATGTAGTATGGTATGTTGGGGTTTTTACCACAGGAGGTTGGAGAGTAAGTAATATCTCTTCCTCAATCTTTGCTTTATTTTCAGCCAGCTATGCTAACAAATCCAAATTAGAGCCATGGCCATAAGTTTGGATCTTCTCCTCCAACTCCTAAATCCTCTTTTCCTTTTCTCTATCTCTTTCTTCATAACCCCTTACCTATTCCTCAAGTTGCCTTATTCTATCTAGGGCTTCCTGCAACTCCTTCCTAATATCTCTGTCTTCTATCAATTCCTTCACCTTCAAGATTTTCATCATTCCCTTTTTCATGGGCATCAAAGATTTTCTTAGCAAAGTCATCTGGCATAGGTTTTCCTATTTTTTTGGCAATAAATGGATCTTCTAGTTCAGAATCAAAAGAAGAAATGTACCTTCTTTTTCTAGCAGACATATTATCATTTGTACATGCATCAGCAGAAGCATCCTCAAAAGGGTTTTCTCCCCTATCTGAATCTAGATTTAGAGGGGCTGGATCAGTATCCTGCTGACCTTTATTTTTATCTTCTTCTCTAGGGTGCTCAACAATTTTGTCTTTAACACCTTGCTTCCTCAACCTCCCTAATCGCCTAGGAGTAACTGTCTCATGTTTTTCTACCTTTTTCCTCTTCTTGTTGTTCTCCCTCTAACTCTTTGTTTTCTTCCTAGATGTTGAGGAAGTGGTTCTTTTTGTTTTAGGAACATAGGTTGAGGGCTCTTCAATTGATACAGGCCTAAACTCTAGAGGGTTCTTAGGTTGTGTTTCTTCCTGATCAGTATCAACAGGGGGTTCAGTTTCATGTGGAATATCTTTCTCTGGCTCTGGTGCTTCCAAGAGTGTTGAGATGTCTACACATTGTTTAAAGGCTTCCCACTCAATCTGTGGGTACTGAATCCTTAAACTCCTTTTTAATAACAAATCTATTAAACAATGGTGAGAAAGAGTTGTGTCTTCTTGTTGCTTCTAATACTTTGAAGACATTCTTCTCAGCATACTATACAAATAATTGGGAACATTGACAAGTTTCTCATGTCTTAAATGGTTGAGTAGTTTAAGATGTGCAGTATACAGTATATTATATCTACAATCACAAGTGATATATTTGATAATATAGAAAGCACATTTCCCCCAAAAATATGGAAGAGATAATCGTTTGGTACCTTGTGTGGTAGAATCTAGGTGTTCACCTCTTTCACAAAACTCCTCTCTAGTCACAGCTGCATCAGCCCTGACTGGATACTCAAACCCTATTCTAGGCAACCCTAAAACTTGAGCAATTGCAAGCTCAGAAGAATATGCTGTCAACCCTCTAACCATATCTTCATCATAGTGCAGAGTAAGTGCAAATTCTTATACCATGTCGTCATCATATTCTGTCAATTTGAGGAAGTAATCAAGCCAACCCACTCTAGTAAAAAGTGGAAGAACCAACATATCCTCCAATATTTCCTTATGTACCAAGGGTTCCCTTCTGATTAAGTCTCCTCCCATTAAGACTGTGAATCAGAACTCTACAATGTCAATTCTCTATACAATGCCAACTAACCAATTTCTACTGCTTCAGCTCACCATCCTGAAAAAAAAGTCTTTCAATTTGCCTCTTTCCTACTTCTCCACTATAACTCCATAACTCCTTAAGGTCTTAATTCATTATTTGATAGAGATGAGTTCATAGCGCAAAGTATTTGTCTAGTTTTCTCAAAGGTAGGGTTTTAAACAAGGTTTTGAAAGGCAAAAATATAAAGGCAACAATGATTAAATGACAATCATTTGAAAAGAAACCCCTCACCCCAACTTAATGATGAAGTGACTACAATTCATATGGCAAGTGTGATGGATGGAGGAGTAATAAAAAGAAATGGTGGAAATATACATCGCATGCATAAGATAAATTATGAATAAACATGAAAATAAATAAAGAAATCTAAGCATATTAATAGAAAGGTGTTGATTGTACATATATAGCGAAACGAAATAATTAACATACCTTGGAAGTTGTGAACAATACAAGTGAGGTGATAGAATATGCATGTGGCAAATGGGAAGTTGGATGTACGGTTACAAAGTGATAATGGAATAATGCAAGATGGTAGATGGAAGTACCACTCATAATTTGAAGTGACACTTGGAATAATGTGAATGGAGCAATTTGAAAGGAATATGGGTTGACAGAATGGGTGGGAGAATTGAGGTAGTGTTCACCAAGCAATGGAATAGATCAATAGACTGGTGTTGCTACGGGTGCCTACATCACAGGTCCCGACTGTGTAAATGTAACATAATATAATAGGTCCCAGCTGAGTTAGGTCTTGACGGAGATATGAAGTTGTAACCATGTAAATTGTGCAGTGTGTGTATGTGGGAAAAGCAAAGAAATTTAATTGTTAGCAACAGGGGTTGAGTATTGCAACTCAACCTCCACATCACTAGACATTGTTGTTGTATCAACATCGAAATGTGCATTGTCTGGTGTTAGAATAGCTGAGTCAGCATCATCTGGTGTCATAGCATCTAAATCAACATCATCTAGTGTCATAACATTTGAATCAATAGTATCAGTAGGAGCATACTGAGCAGATAGAGATACAAGAAAGTCATCTCTCTGGAGTGGCTTCGTGTACAATTTGAGCCTATGCCCATTGACCAATAGTGAAAACTGAACTTCATCAATAGTTTGCAGTTGAACTACACCATTAGGAAAAACTTGTTGAATTTCATATGGACCTAACCAATGTGACTGAGGCTTGCCCTTGAAGTCCTTATACCTGGAATCATAAAGTAGTGCCTAGTCTCCTACAGTGAATTCCTTTGTTTTTATATATTTATCATGCCATTTTGCCCTTTACTTCTGTATTACCTCTGTATGATGAATGGCTTACAGTCTCATTTCATCCAAGGCATTCAAATGTTGTAGCCTTTCCTATTGTGCAGTGGTTAGATCCATTCCAAGGTCCATTGTTGTCCTCAGGGTTTTATGCTCAAATTTAATAGGCAGAACTGCAGTCTTGCCATAGACTAGCTCATAGGGTGTAAACCCTGTAGTTGTCTTCCAAGTTGTTCTATATGTCAAAACAGCTTCAGGGAGCCTAGAAACCCAATCTTTGTGATGAAGCTGCACTATCTTGGTCAGGATGTTTTCAATTTCTCTATTGGTAACTTCTACCTGACCATTAGCCTATGGATGGCAGGAAGTGGATTTTGTATGCTTGATCTGGTATTCTGCAACCAATTTTGTTATTAAATCAGATGTAAACTATGGTCCCTGGTCAGTTACTATTTCTCTTGGAACACCATACCTAGTGAATATGTCTTCATACAAGAATTTGGTCACATTGCCATCTTTGGCATAGTGTAATGCTTTCACTTCTACCCATTTAGTTAAGTAATATGTACATACTAGGATATATTCTTTGTTGTTTGATGAAGGAGATATAGGCCCCACAAAATCCAAACCCCACTTGTCAAAAGGAGCTAGTGAGAGTTGTGGCTGCAAAGGCATCTCATCACTTCTAGTAGGTCTCCCCATTCTTTGGCATCTATCACAGCTCCTAGTGTACTTGACAACATCCTTGTGAAGCATTGGCCAATAATAACCTGTGGTGAGGATTTTAAAGGCTGTCTGCTTTGCTGCAAAATGTCCACAAGGCCCATCATGAGAAGCCTTCATTACATCAAATACTTCATCCTCCCTGATACATCTTCGCATAATATTGTCTGGTCCAGTGTAGAATAGAAATCCAGAAATCCAGGAGTAAGAGAAACATTTATGCACTGACTGCCTCTTCTCCCTTGGAGAGAAATATCCTGGAATTTGCCCTGTAACCAAATAATTGGCTATATCTGCATACCATGGAGTGTATGTAGTGAGAGCAAATAAATGCTCATCAGGAAAGGAATCATCAACCACTCCATCTGAAGACTATGTAGGTAGTCTGGACAGAAAATCAGCAACAACATTGGCTTTGCCTGGTTTGTCAACAATTGTAATGTCAAACTCTTGCAACAACAATAACCACCTTACAAGTCTGCCACCTACTATAGGTTTATTCATCAAGTATTTGATGGCTGCATGATCTGTATGGATGAAGACCTTGTAACCAGTTGTGTAGTGTCTGAACTTATTTATGGCATAAACAACTGCTAACATCTCTTTCTCTGTCATTGTATAATTTAATTCAGCTCCTTGCAGATTCTTACTGACATAATAAATAACATATTCCTTGGATCCTTCTTGTTGGCCTAAAACTACACCAATTGCAAAATCAGATGCATCAGTATGGATGTGAAAAGGTAAGGTTCAATTTGGTCCTCTAAGTACAGGAGCTGGTGTTAAGGAGGTTTTCATCTTTTCAAAAGAAGTCTGACAATCTGGTGTCTACTCAAAGTCACTATCTTTTGTTAACAGAGTAAATAGAGGTGCAACAATTTTGCTAAAATCTTGAATGAACCTTCTATAGTAACTTGCATGTCCTAGGAAACTCCTGACATCTTTCTGCTTCTGTGGAATAAGTAGGGTGGAAATAACTTGAATTTTCTTTGGATCCACTTGTATTCCAGCACTTGAGATAAAGTGCCCCAAAACTATTCCTTGTGTCATCATAAGGAAACATTTCTCATTACTCAAAGAGAGATTGTGATTTGTACATCTTTTCAATACCTTGTCCAAGTTGTGTAGTGCTTCATCATATGTGTCACCATATGTGGTGAAGTCATCCATATAAATATTCATACTATCATGTGCAAAATCAAAGAAAATGCTTAAAATTGCTCTTTGAAAAGTAGCTGGAGTGTTCCACAAGCCAAAGGGCAAGACAGAATATGCATATGTCCCCCAAGGGTGGGTAAATGTTGTCTTATCTTGATCTTCTGGAGCAATTTTAATCTGATTATAGTCACTAAAACCATCAAGGAAAGAAAAATATTTCTTGCCTACTAGTGAATCAAGAACTTGGTCAATGAAGGGCAATGGAAAGTGGTCTTTCCTGGTAGCAGTGTTTAATTCTGTGTAGTCGACACAAACTCTCCACTTTCCTCCTTTCTTTGGAACTATAACCAATGATGAAACCCATTCACTGTCTGAGATGGGGTATATGAAGCCTGCATCCAAAAGTTTCTATAGGTCAGTTTTAACAATTTCCCTGAGGGCTAGATTCATGCACCTTTGCTGCTGCTTGATGGACCTGTATCCATCATCTATGTATATCATATGCATGCATAAGGCAGGATCAATACCTTTCATATCATTATAATTCCATGCAAATGCTGTTGAGTGTGACTGTAAAATTCTATGTAAGAAGTGTTGTTGTTCATCAGTCAAAGCATTATTAATATTCAACATTTTTCCTGGTTTGACTTCTAGTTGCTTGGACAGTTCTTGCACAGAAGACAAATCAAGATTGGGTAACATAGGTAAGCATTGCTAAGGTAATAAAGCATGAAATATTTGAGACACCTCTTCTAATGAACAACTTGGTATTGTGATGCTCAAAGGGTCATGCAAGCAAGATAGATCATCTTGTTGTTGTGGATGCCTTCCACAATCATTATGGAGGACATGCGCAATTAGTTCATCTTCATCTGGAACATCTAAAAAGGGGCTGCATTCAATAGTCATTATTGTTTACAAGGAGTAAGTGTCCTCTTCTTCCTTGAAAGGCCAAATGGTCTGCTCAAGTTCATGGTATGGTTGGGCTAGAGGATACAACACCAGTTTCTTGGTCACTGTCCCATTATTTATTATCATGTTACAACACCTACAACCTATAAATGCATCAGCAGTGGCAAGCCATGGTCTGCCTAGTATAAGAGGATAACTAGCAAGATTAACTTTGGGCTACAAAACTATGAAATTAGCTGGATACTCCCAAGAGTCTACTATAATAACCAAATCCTCTATGACTCCCTCCGGTTTGACTATGGACCTATCAGCTAATTGAAGAACTATTTGGGTAGGCCTAGGATTCTTCAGTTGGAGTATATGCATTGTTTCCTTGGTCATGACATTAATAGCAGCACCTAAATCTATCAGAGTGTTTTTAATCAGAGTTCCATTGATCTTGACATCCACCACTGGACTTCCTGGGTCTATATATTTTTAGAATAGTTATATTACCCAACATGATGTCTGTAAGATTACCTAACACATGCATTGTTTGGGGGTCTATTCTTTTCCTTCTTGGTTTCTTTATGCAAAGATCCCTAATAGTTTTGGTATCCTTGATAGCTTGGATTAAGGGAATCTTGATGCTGATATCCTTTAGCTATCTAAGAAGGGCAACATTAGCTTGAGTTGGTTGCTTTTGTATGGTCAAACGTTCAAGGAAAGGAGGAGACTTTTGTTGCAAGATAGGTTGGGCATCTTGGTTTGAGTCAAGTTCCAAGGGTTGTTTATCTGGGGTCTCTATAGTGGGCTCTTGATCTTTAAGCTCAGTAATTTAAGGAGATGAAGGTCCTGCAAGTTGTTTCCTTGATCTAAGATGAACATTACTCACTTCCACCCCATAGGTGGGATATTGTATCACCTCATTAGTATAATCCTGCTGAACAAACTTGTTGTTAGGGTTAGGTGCAAGTTGGGTAGGGATTTGGGTAGGTCTAGGAGATGGATTTTGAGGTGGTGGCATGATGGCTAGCTGTTGTGGATGAGATGGAATCATAGGTTGCTAAAATTGTGCATTTTTCTGCCATTATTGGCCCTTGTTCCATTGAGGCTACCATTGTTGCTGCTGATTAGGCCACTGAGGATTATAGTTAGGTCCTTGGAAATTTTGTTGTGACCATGGTTTAGGTTGTTGTTGGTTCCAACCAGCTTGTGGAGAAGGCCATTGGGGATTTTGCCATTGTGGGTTTTGCCATGCATTTGGGTTACTAGACCATTGCTGAGTATTCCAGGTAGAGAAGTTCTGATTTGCAGCAAGAAAGGGAGGATTAAAATTAAGTGGATCAGGAGACATACCTTGTCTTTGTTGCCATGGCCTTCTTTGAGCAATGAAGAATAATTTCCCATCCTCTCCTTCAAATTGTTGTAACTTTGGTCTCTCAATCCTTTCTTGCTGGATACTGGCCACCCTCTTACATTTGCAATTGGCTTTCCTTTGTCTGCAGTTGGGGCAGTATTTAGTGAGCATTGCATCTGCCTCTTCTTGTTTCTTCTTGATGTGAAGAGTGTCCAACTTTGTAGCCATGTGGCTAATGATATCTTCTTTCATATTGGTCAGCAAGTTACTAATTTCCACTCGAGCAACTCCATTAGCTACCTTGCTTGCAATGGCTACTCTTTCTCCTCTGGGCTTTCTAGAAAAAGTCCTAGAGTAGTTCTTGCATTTTATACAAATATCTTCAAAGGGTAGTTAGGAGATATCCCCTATTCCAATGAGATTTAGGGCATCCATGCAATCATCATTGACTCTTCTTAAAAAGACCAGCTTCAATGATTCTTCAGAGAACCTATTCTGAGGGTTTTTTTTCAAGGCAAATTGGAATCTCTCCACATAGTCCTCTAATGGCTCATCCTCCTTCTGTGACATCCTAAAGATGTCATCTTTCCTCCTATCATGTCCTCTGCAATAGTCTTTGTATTTTGCCAGGAATTTTGTCTTCATGGTATCCCAGTCTGGAATGGCATCTTTCCCTAGTCCCATAAACCATCTTAAAGTAGCATCTTTTAGGATAGCAGGGAACATCTTGAGTCAGTAAGGATCAATGGTATAATCATAACTCCTACACAGAACATCAAACTCGAATAGCAAAGTGTCAAGATCTTTAGTCACCAAACCATAGAAAACAGGCAATGTAGATGGTGGTATATTTTTCAGAGTAGCTACCCGTGCTACGTCTAGTATAGGGAATTCAAATGTACCTTATCCTGGAGAATCCTCTATTGCATCCACCATGGTTCTGAAAGTTCCCTCTGTGGCAGTAGAGGAAGCTGATGGAGATGTAGGGGGTGTTGATGAAGATGTAAAAGGAAACTCTCCTTCAACACTTCCTATTGTGTAGTTGTTGAAATCAATTGTACCCTTGTTGTTCTGAGAAGTTGATGGGAGAAATCTACCTTGAGTATCTCTTTGCCTCCACATACAATAAATTGAGCTTTATGTTTCGGCGGACTTGCACAATGTTAGTAGAATGCCTGGTATTTTTTGAAAAATGAATTTATTCAATCTAATACTAAAATCAAGATTTTAACTATAAAAGTGTGTAAAACCTAACAAATGAGATTATGAAGATAGCACCATCCTTGACAATAGAACCAAAAATGTAGAGGAAAAACTAATGTGTTGTAGACTTAAATAAAATTTAGTGTTTTAACCTAACTGAACAGTCCACTATCATTGCATTCCTACATTGAATTATCAACCAAGGAGCGTAAGCCTATGATGATGCCTGCACTATCTATGCCTTCAAGACTCATTTCTAATCTAAGTCAATATTATACAATTCTTATCTCATCTAATCCTACTTACTAGAATGCACAAAAATGTAAAATAGTAAATAGAAATGGAAAACAATAAAAACAATCTAAACTTTTAGTTACTATGGTTACCTTCAATAGAAGCTGAAGATAACTTTATTTAATAGAAAATCATAGTTTTAATCTAACAACTCAAAGAATGATGAGAAGGCTAACACTAACCTCTGGACGATTAAAAACATACACTCTACTCATGAATCACAATTACTGGAGATATCAATTAAGAGTTCTTACTTGCTTCACAATATAACACATAAGATGGAATGAAATAGATTAACTAAGAATGTAGGAATAAATAAGAAAGTATGCAAAGTGAGAGTTAGTACCTTGAGTGGCCAGCTCAAGGAACTATCTCACTTTTCCTCGAGATTAAATCTACTTCAGATCTTCACACATCCCATAATATACAGTTGAATTCAAATCATATCTAAGATAGAATCTTCTTTAGATTTTATTCAAAATTATAACATGTCTGGAATAACTGATAACTGTAACAAAGTAACGACTATTTTGAAAGTAAAACATAACAACCAACATCAATGAACTCATCCCCTAACTTATATATAAAGATGGGAGAGTCTTGTGCAACCTTCTAACTAATTGCGATCATCAATTCATTCCTGGACATCAGGATATTATTTTTGAGATCAACTTATTAACTGGAACAAAGGAAACAGAGTCCTATCCAAATAGAAATTCTAACCATAATAGCTCATAAATAAGATTCATAAACTTTGGTGAGATTCCTAGAATGAGTCTTCTTTCTCCCCTACGTTTATTCTCCCATGATGACCACATTTTTCTCCACCAATCGCTATGTCTGGCACTTGGACCGCATTCTCATTAATTCCTCTATTCTACATCCTGTTGTAATTACTCCTCCTTGGATTCTTTATCTGGCTGCACAGGGTTAATTATCCCAACATATATACAAAACAACCTCTTATAATAAGCTTATGAAATCCTATCTATATTTCATACATATTAATAATTCAAATCATCCATTTGATAATATAACCACCTGAGTTCATTTATCAGCATATAGTCTAAGTCTTTGGAAAGTACATATATGAAATAGCATAAAATAGAGATAATGTATATGAAGTCTTTGCAGAACCATCTAGAAAAGGTCTTTAAAACATATGGAAACAATATAAAAGGAGGACAATATTTCATCCCAACAAAGAAGAACTCAGGGTTGCCCTTGAAGATCTTGAAAAACTGAATTGGAAAAGAAGGATCTAAAAGAAAATGTCAAGGAAGTAGATGAGTGGATTAGAAAATTGAGAGAGCAAGTCAAGAGATTCAAAGAAAAATTGAATTTAGCAAATAAGCCTTGAATGATATAAAAGTGGAAGTTGTGGAAAGAGCAAAAGAAAAAGATGACCTTAATCAGTTGGTGCAAAAAAAATCTAAAGAATGCTCAAAGCTTGAAGAAGAAGTTGTATATCTGAAGGTAGATTTGAACAAGGCAAAAAGCTATGAAGAGAAGTTTAAGATAAGCTCTGTGAAACTTGATGAAATTATTGCAAGTCGGAAGAGTCTTGACGACAAAGAAGGCTTGGGATTTGAGAAAGGAGAAAGTTCTAAGACCGGTGAAGAAAAGAATACTGAGATCAAGAAGAACAAAGGCAAATAGATCTAAAATCAAAGGAACAGATCTAGAAGACCACCGGTCAGGTAGACAAATGCTCAAAGGTACCCCTCTTTCAATGGCTATTGTAATTTATGGAATAAGTATGGTCATAAGACTACTCAATGTATTAGAAAAATGAATCAAATTACTCCATCATTCTCTGGTCAGTGTTTCACTTACAATAAAGTAGGTCATAAAGCTAATGATTATAGAAGTTGGATAAGAAATGGTTATAAAAGTAGAAGGAATGCTCAGACTTTCAAAGCTAACTACTTTAATTGTAAAAGTTTTGGTCATAGAGCTAGAGAATGCATAAGCCACATAAGGAACAACTATAACAATAGAAGGAATGCTCAATCCTTCAATGGGAATTATTTTGCCTACAATAGATTTGGCCACAAGGCTGACCAATGTAGGTCAAGGATGAATGAAAGGAACAATGGATAGAAAAATGTTGTATTTTTCAATTGCAACAGGACTGGACATATTGCAAGATTTTGCAGAAGTAAGAACATAAAAAGGAATAATCAGGTAGAGAACAAGGAACCTATACAAAAGGTAGAACTGGAAGAGCTCAAGAAGGAGATGAATCAAAAGTGGGTCAAGAAGGAAGTGCAAGAAGTCAAAGGTGAGTCCGCACTAGACTCTGGTGCTAGTACTGTTAGATTTAGGATAGACAATTGAGAGGGGGGGTGAATCAATTGTCCAAAACTTTCTTCCAATTAAACACTTAAAACCACTTTGTAATTCAACAGCATAATGATAAATCAATCATGGAAGCATAATGCAGTAAATCAAGAGTAGAAACACATCAACACATAAGAGACCAAGATTTTGACATGGAAAACCCAGTTAAGGGAAAAACCATGGGGTGATTAACCCAAGATTGTATTCTCTGTTAGAAGAATAGAAAGAACAAAATGGCACATGCCAATTAGGGCTCACTGCCCGAGCACACTGCTCACAAGAGGCCCACTGCCTACAAGAGACACACTGTCCACAAAATAATAAGTATCACATACTTGAACTGGAGAATAGCATCTTCACCATGCTTGAATTAGTTCCATTTAAGTCCAATACTTCTGCTCTGCCTTTCACTCCCTTACTCTTTACCACACTCTCATCTCCACAAGATACACTTTGGAATGACTTCACAATTCCTTATTTATACAAGACATCGACTTAGGAATGATCATCTAAGTTAGCAAACATTACAGAGCAAATACATAAATATGACATGACTAATTATAAAAGACTTCACGCGGATCAACACACTATCGGCCAAATAGATCTGAGACTTTAATCTTCTTCTAGGAACACGCCAATCTTCACATAACATCTTCAAGATCATCCACAGGAAGTGTAACTCATCCAGTCGACCAGAGTTAGGAAGAACACCATCATCCGGAAGTAATTCTTCAATTGTTAGCTCAAACTCCAATGCAAACCACCAACACAAACTGGACACGATCCAAAGACCTCCACAAGCTTGCCTGAACCATCAAGAACATCCATACTACACTACTTACTGAAATCCTTATCTCCTTCATCCGGAACCTCAAGAACACAGTCTGTTATCACTGTCACAATGGAATAGATGCTTGTGGACCTCTAGACCATGAAGAAATTGAGTTGTCAATTCATATGGACTTCCTAAACACTACACTAAATCTGTAGAATAGGATATTTCATTTCTGGATCTCACTGGACCTATCTGTGTCACTTTGTCACCTCTGAACACCTGCCGGAACTAGTTTTACTTGAGTGGCCACAACTTCTTCAGATCTTTATGCGGACCTCTGAAATCTTTACTGGATCACCTTAAGACACATATCTGCAAACCCGTTGAACCGCATCCTCTGATAGTCATCTTATCTTGGATCTTTACCTTACTGTCTTCACTGTTCTTCTTTGTTCTTGATATGACTAATTTTCTCAATATCCTTAGCACACAACTCATCCAATCCTTATCATCAATGCAATAGGAGTATGTTGACATCAATGACATCAGTTAGGCCCATACTTGCAACAATCTCCCCCTTTGTCATTGATGGCAACATATGATGTGAAAAATTGTTTTGACCATCAAGACAAGAACTTTTTTTTACAGACACAACTCCCCCTAACAACAACAACCATTCACATGTCTTCTCTTCCTTTACTGCTCCCCTTTTGATTAGTAACCTCTTATTTTTCACATGTCTTCTCTCCCCCTTTGACATCAATGGAAAAGGGCACATACTTGCAACTCCAATACTTCAGAATCATACCAGCTGCTCCCCCTAAATAGTAGCTCCCCATCATTAGTCTAGACCACAAGATATGACTGTGATATCCACCAGACTGATGCACATCAGTGCACCTTAGTTCATCATCGGAGGAGTAATAACCCATAACTTCTCCCTGAGATACTCAAAAGAGTCCTTAGGTAGAGGTTTAGTAAAGATATCTGCAATCTGATCCTTGGAGGGCACAAACTCCAATCTAACTTCATTCTTGTTCACTTGCTCTCTCAAAAAGTGAAACTTGATGGATATATGTTTAGTCTTTGAATCCAACACTAGATTCTTAGATATATTTATTGCACTTGAATTATCACAGAAGATTGTGATAGGCTCCTCATACTCCACTCTTATGTCTTTTAGCATTTGCTTCATCTGCAAAACTTGAGTGCAACTACCTGCTACTGCAATATATTCTACTTTTGCAATGGACAGAGATATTGCCTCTTGTTTCTTGCTTAGCCAAGAAACCAATCTCTTCCCCAAAAAGAATGCTCCACCACTGGTACTCTTCCGGTCATCCACAGCTCTTGCCCAATCCACATCTATATATGCATGAAGAGAGAAATTATGATCTCTAGGATACCACAAACCATACTCAACTGTCCCTTTTAGATACCTAAAAATCCTCTTGATTGCCATGACATGAGATTCTCTAGGATTAGCTTGGAATCTAGCAACAAGACCAACAACATTCATAATATCAGGTCTAGTTTGAGTGAGATACAACAATCCTTCAATCATTGACCTATACTTTTTCTGATCAACCTTAGGAGAGTCATCATCTTTGCTCAATTTACATTTGGTTACCATGTGAGTACACATTGGTTTTGATTCTTCCATCTCAAATTTCTTCAACAATTCTTTCACATATTTGGTTTGAGAAATGAAGATTCCTTTCTTAGTTTGAATGATTTGCAGACCCAAGAAGAAATTCATTTCCCCAAGCATGGGCATTTCAAATTCACTTTTCATTTGATTTACAAAAGTTTTGCACATACTATCTCTTCCTCCAAAAATGATATCATCAACAAATACTTCAACAATCAAGATATTTTCATGATCAATTTTGAAGTACAAATTACTGTCAGCAGTACCTTTGTTGAAACCAATCTTCACAAGATGCTTATCCAATCTTTCATACCAGGATCTTGGGGCTTGCTTGAGTCCATACAGTGCTTTCTTCAATTTGCAGACCATATCACCATGATCAGACAATTGAAATCCATCCAGTTGCTCAATGTATACTTCTTCTTCCAAGTCACCGTTCAGGAAGGCAGACTTGACATCCATCTGATATACTTTGAAATCCTTGAAGGCAATAAAAGCAATAAACAATCTGACTACTTCAATTCTTGCCATTGGAGCAAAAGTTTCTTCAAAATCAACTCCTATTTGAGAGTAACCCTTGCAGACCAATCTAGCTTTATTTCTAATTACATCACCAACTTCATTCAGTTTGTTCTGGAAGACCCATTTGGTTCCAATCACATTCTTTTTCTTAGGTTTGGGAATAAGATCCCATGTGTGGTTCTTCTCAATTTGCATTAGTTCTTCCTCCATTGCCTTAGTCCAGTTTTCATCATTGCAAGCTTCATTCATTGTCTTAGGTTCAACTTTTGAAATCAGACAATACTCTTCTGAATCTTGAGCAATCCTTCTTCTTGTTTGTACACCTTTGCTTTTATCACCTATAATGTGATCTTCATAGTGATTCAGTATTACATACCTGGGATCTTTGGGAGTTTCTTGCACTTCTGATTCTTGAACAGGTTCATTCAAACTTATCTCTTCTTCCTGATTTACCAGATCAGTTTGAATCTGAATTTTAGAGGAAGCTTGGACTTCTTGAACAAAAACATCATTTTGATCATCTTCATCATATTCATAAAACCTTGAGGGTTTTTCAATTCCTTCATCAACCTTCACATTTGTACTTTCCACAATCTTCCTTAATATCTTGTTATAACACCGATATGCTTTGCTTTGAGTAGAATAACCCAAGAATATTCCTTCATCACTTCTAGCATCAAATTTTCCTAGATCATCTTTTTTAATGTAACATTTGCTACCAAAGACTCTAAAATACCTTATAGTTGGAGTATGCCAAACCAATGTTCATAAGAGTCTTACTGGTATTTCTTCTGATTTGTACTCAGTTGAGAGTATAGACTGCAGTGCTGACAACTTCTCTCCAATAGATCAGAGGAACATTTGCTTCCATCATCATGGTCCTAGATGCTTCCTGGATGGTCCGGTTCTTTCTCTCCACTACTCCATTCTGCTGTGGAGTCCTAGGAGCAGACAACTGTCTCTTTATTCCATGTTTCTCACATAATTCTATGAACTCACCGGATGTGAATTCTCCACCTCTATCAGACCTCAGACATTTTAATTTTAATCCAGTTTCATTCTCTAACATAGCCTTGAATATTTTGAATTTCTCAAGAGCTTCTGATTTCTCTTTCAAAAAAGTAACCCACATCATCCGGGAATGGTCATCAATTAATAACATGAAGTATCTATCACCTTGCACACTCTTGATTCTTGCCGGACCACATAGATTAGTATGAACTAAGTCCAATAATCTGGTAGAAGATTGTTCCTTGCTTTTGAATGAGACTCTGCTTTGTTTCCCTAACTGACATTCTTTGCACAAACTATTTGTAGGTTTCACCAGTTTTGGAAGATCTCTTATAGCCTGAGTGTTGCTTATCTTGATGATATTATCAAAATTTACATGACACATCCTCCTATGCCATAACCAACTTTGATCAATTTGCACAAATAGACAACTTTTATCGGTACCAACTAAATGAAAGATATTACCTTTTGTTTGAGTACCAGATGCAATCTCTATTCCAGAACTTTTAAAGATCTTGCATTTCCCATTCTTGAATCAGAGATCATAGCCTTTGTCCACCAACTGTCCAACACTGAGAAGATTGTGTTTCAATCCTTCAACATACAATACATTACCAGTTTTGTTCTTTCCATCAAAAGAAATAGTTCCTCTATCTCTGATTCTACCAACAAAATTATCACCAAACTTTACCACTCCTCCTTCATACCTTTCCAAATCTATGAACTTATTTTTGTCACCTGTCATATGATGAGAGCATCCACTGTCAATGACCCAATCATCCTTTTCTTCAATTTGGGCAGCTAGAGCTCTTTCTACAACTTTATGATTGACAGATTTAGAGGGCATTGGATCTTCTTCCTTGATGGAAATAAACACCCAATCACTTCTAGATTTGTTTCTTGTCTCTGATTCATCATCTGTTACTCCTTCATTATCATCCTCTTCATGAACATAGTAACAATTCTTTTGGAACCTTGATCTATTAGGATTTGGCCTTGAAAATCTTTCCAGACACCTTGAGGCAAAATGACCAATCTTATTGCTATTAAAACACTTAAAAGGCAATTTCCCTTCATACTTACCGGATCCTCTTGGTAGTCTTTTTGCAATAAGGGCTTCAAGTTGAGCAGCTTCTGCTTCTTCTTCTTCCAAGTCTTTTCTTGCTTTTTCATACCATGATAGTTTCCTTGATGAGTTCTCTCCTGGATCAAACCTTTGTTTACCTTTTATAGAGGCACTGGCTTTGAATGTAGATTTAGTCTTGGGGGGGCATCTCCAAACTCGGTCAATTCAAATGCAGCCAATTTACAAACCAATTGATCTCTCGTGACACCTTAATGGGCTCTGAATTCTTCAATGGCAGCAATCTTCTATTTATAAGAAGAAGGAAGGGATCTGAGAACTTTGCCAACAATCTCATCTTCATCTAAGACTCCACCGGCACATCTAATGCCACAAACAAGCTCATTTACTCTTGGCATAAAAGTAGTGATATTTTCATCTTCTCTCATCTTTAGATTTTCAAAATTTCCTTTTAGACTTTGTAGCCTTGCACATTTAACATACTTGTCTCCTTCATGCAGAAGTTCTAGTTTTTCCCAAATCTCAAAAGCAGTTTGAAGGTCAACAACATTTGTCAGCTCTGAATCAGACAAGGCACTTAGAAGATCTTCTTTAGTCCGCAGATTGTTTTCAGCATTTGTGATTTCATTTGTGGTTTTTGGTGCATTCTGTGGAGGAGTATACTTTGTTGTAGCCATGGTCAAGTACTGCATTCCCATACATTACAAGTGACATTGCATGTGACTTTTCCAAAGATTAAAATTGGTTCCATCAAACTTCAAACTATCCTTCTTGTAGGACGACATCCTGGATCTCCTCAAGTGGTTAAGCTCTTTTAGAGGAACTTAGCTCTGATACCAATTGTTAGATTTAGGACAGACAAATGAGAGGAGGGGGTGAATCAGTTGTCCAAAAGTTTCTTCCAATTAAACACTTAAATCCACTTTGTAATTTAGCAGCATAATGATAAATCAATCATGGAAGCATAATGCATTAAATAAAGAGTAGAAACACATCAACACATAAGACACCAAGATTTTGACGTGGAAAACCTGGTTAAGGGAAAAACCACAGGGTGATTAACCCAAGATTATATTCTATATTAGAAGAATAGAAAGAACAAAATGGCACATGCCAATTAGGGCTCACTGCCCGAGCACACTGCTCACAAGAGGTCCACTGCCTACAAGAGACACACTGTCCACAAAATAATAAGTATCACATACTTGAACTAGAGAATAGCATCTTCACCATGCTTGAATCAGTTCTATTTAAGTCCAATACTTCTGCTCTGCCTTTCGCTCCCTTACTCTTTACCACACTCTCATCTCCACAAGATACACTTTGGAATGACTTCACAATTCCTTATTTATAAAAGACATCGACTTAGGAATGATCATCTAAGTTGGCAAACATTACAGAGAAAATACATAAATACGACATGACTAATTACAAAAGACTTCACGTGGATCAACACACTATTGGCCACATAGATCTGAGACTTTAATCTTCTTCTAGGAACACGCCAATCTTCACATAATATCTTCAAGATCATCCGTAGGAAGTGTAACTCATCCGGTTGACTAGAGTTAGGAAGAACACCATCATCTGAAAGTAATTCTTCAATTGTGAGCTCAAACTCCAATGCGGACCACCAACATGAACTGGACACGATCCAAAGACCTCCACAAGCTTGCCTGAACCATCAAGAACATCCATACTACACTACTTACTGAAATCCTTATCTCCTTCATCTGGAACCTCAAGAACACAGTCTGTTATCACTGTCACAATGGAATAGATGCTTGCGGACCTCTAGACCATGAAGTAATTGAGTTGTCAATTCATATGGACTTCCTAAACACTACACCAAATCTGTAGAATAGGATATTTCATTTCTGGATCTCACCGAACCTATCTGTGTCACTCTGTCACCTCTGAACACCTGTCGGAACCAGTTTTACTTGAGCAGCCACAACTTCTTCAGATCTTCATGCGGACCTCTGAAATCTTTACTGGATCACCTTAAGACACATATCTGCAGACCCATTGAACCGTATCCTCTGATAGTCATCTTATCTTGGATCTTTACCATACTATCTTCATTATTCTTCTTTGTTCCTAATATGACTAATTTTCTCAATATCCTCAGCACACAGCTTATCCAATCCTTGTCATCAATGCAACAAGAGTATGTTGACATCAATGACAACACTGGTTAGGCCCATACTTGCAACAAGTACTTCCTCCGGGAAGTAAATTGGGAACTCTGGCTCAGGGGGAGCTTTAATGAAAAATCTTGATCCCCTAGCCAGATAGTTGGTGTTGAGATCCAGCATGAGGATATGAGTTAAAGAGCTATTTGATGAATCTTTTGAAGAAGTGACCGGCAGAAAAAGATCTATTACAGTGCATTGCGAAGCAATCTAGATTGACTATGCTTGACAATGAAGTGTTTGACAGCTTTTTTGGAAGTTGGCATTTATTGTGATTAGGTTTTGGTGAATAAAGGATAAAAGCCTTGCATTTGAATGAATAATAACTTTGCATTCAAGTTTTCAAGTATCCAAGAAGATCTAAAGTGAAACCCTAATCAATTTCAGTGATTTCGAGTGATCAAAGTGAAGAAACCCTAATCTAGAAAAAATAGGTATTTACAGTTGAAACTTCTCTGTGAAATTGTTTGAATTGTTGCCAAAAAAAACAAATGTTGGTCCCACAAGTAATAGAGATCATAGAAAGGCCCCATCCAAAATTTAAGAAACACCCTTTCAAATCAATGGAAGTTGACCCTGATCATACATTTTCAGAAGTACCATTTGGCGTAATGCATGAGGATGATATTAGGGTATACATCCATGTTGCCCTAGAAGAACATGAGGATAGAAAACTTGGGGATATGTATCTAAAACATCTGAGTGATGATGGATTTGAATTGAAGGAAGAATATAAGGCATTGGCAGAGAAGAAATTCATACAATATCTAGACTTCTCGACATTTGTTGAGGATTCATGACAAGATTTTGTGGTGTGAAACACCCTTCATGATCACAAAGGAAGCAATAAGGGTTGTAACTAGATTGAACTCCACTAGAACTATACCCATGCTGAAGGCTGTGAAAAATAGCACTATAATAGAGGGTACCGATGCTCCATTTGACAAAAGGGCATTAACAGTGAACTCCATTGAAGACCATGTAGTAAGATTTGCATCAATGGTAGTTGGGTATAAAGTGTACTTCACCAACTAGGAGAACTTTGGCTCCGGTACCGCCATATACACTACACATGAGATGGTCAAGATGAACATTGACTATGACCTCTATGAGTTGCTCTGGCAATAGTTGATGGAGAACTTGAAGAAGACCAAAGAGTCAAAATATGCTTTAAATATGGTACGTTGATTATTTGCCTATTCTTCTATTTTTTTCAAGAACTACCCGAAATAAAGAATTTGGTCTAGTTGGATAGAAAAATTGTTGCAATACAAATTAGGAATCATCTGAACAACATAGGCAGTCATGATGCACAAAATACAGCCCTATGGGGCTACTTCAAAAGATTGCAAAAGGCTATGCAATCTAGGGAAAGGATACCTAGCTCAATAGTGCAAAAGTACAAAGATGATATATGTTTTATTGTGAATAAAGATCAGTGTATAATGGTAGCAGTAGAACCAAGGAAAGTATGGGTCTCTCCTATGGGATACGAAGTAACTGAGGATGTGTTGATTGGCTCAGCTGAGCTCATGTTGAGAAAGCCCAAGGACACCACTGAGGAAAGATTTGGAACATATGAGGAAATTTTAGTCAAGGTACATTTTGAATTGAAGAAGCCTGAAACTCAAAAGAAGGTTAGGAAAATGGTAGAGGAATATGCCCATAGCAAGGGGTATACTAAAGAACAAATTATAGAAGCAAGAGCAAAGTCAGAAGCAGAAAAGGCTGCTAGAGAAAAGGAGCAAGATGAACCAGAAAAGGCTCTGGAAGAGCTTGAGAAGAAATTAGAGGAGTCTGCAGTACCAAAGAGAAGAAAAAGAGCGTCAGCCTCTACTGAAACTGCATTTAAGTCCTTCGGTCCCACTCCTTTAGTGAGTATGGAAGTACCTACAAAGAAATCCACTGATAAAGGACATAAAAGAAAGAAAACTAAGGGCCAAAGAATGTATGTTAGTATTGGAGTTGATGAAGAGGAGACTAAAATATATGAAGAAGTAAAGAAAATGAAGGCTAAGGTCGATGAAGTCTCTAGGAGTAAATAGGAGAAACCCTCCAGTAAGGGCAAAAGAAAGAAGAAGTCAAAGAAATCAAAGCCCAAAGAAGCTGAGGCCACAATAACATTAGAAGATACCTTAAATGCTATGGCAGCTCATGGTAACCTAAAGCCAATAGAAAAATTATATGATGAGTATAATGACACAGACAAAGGCATCATTGAGACTACAATGTTTAGATTTTTGGACATGTTCAACAAATCTCTCATTGAGGTGGTTACTGATTTGCCAGATAGCTTGTCCAACATTATATCTTCTAGAAAGGAAGCAACAATGGCCAAAGACATAGAGTTAAGAGAATATGCATTAATAAAGTGGTGTCTGGATATAACTGTTGAAGAGAAAACCAAGGTCACCAAGGTGCTTGGGGAAAAGTTTAAGACAAAGAAGAGGACCAACACTCTGATGTCTAGAGACATAGAGAAACTGGTGAAGGAAATGAAGGAAATAACTCTTGATGTCTTAAAAAAGTTTAACATCCCAACAACTCATGATAAGGAAGGACCAAAAGTTGGTGATGATACTTCTCTTTTAGAAATTAGTACAGAATAGGGCTTGAATCAAATAGAGACAATTCCTTCAGAAAGCTCAGGAAGAGATGAAGAAATGAAGGAGCAAGATGAGGACAAAGCTCCAGAGATTTTCAAGCCCCTCTAGAGTAGAATGTAATTGTTGATTAGGGAAATCAGGGTGATATAGGAGAACAGACTAATGAACAAGATAAGGCTAGTCCTCCTTTGGAGCATAGAACTAATGAGCAAGAATCCATGGTTCAAGAACCTCCAGAGAAGACTGAAGGAGATGAAGTGTCTCATGTCATGGTAAGAGACATTGTTGCAGCTGCACAAGATCCAGTTAATTCAGTAAGAAAGTTCTTGGAGAGGCAACAAGAAGCTCAGATTTTGGATACACCTAAGTTGCTACAAGGACCAATTGACTTAGCCTCCATGTCCCCTCTGCAGAAATTTAAATTAGGGATAATTTTCCAAGATAAGGCTTAGGAAGAAATTTTGAAGTCTCATATTTAGGATAGTGAGCTTATTGGTGAGGCATTTGGTGTTTTAGAAAAGTTGATGCCTGGACTGCAGAAGGACACATCTTTAGCCCCTACCAAACAACTCAAAAAGCTAATAAGCTCTCTAAGTACACATTTTGAGTCTTTTGAAAAGGATGCATATAAAAAGGTCAAAACATAGAAGATTAATTGAGCTGAAGAATAAGTTAGCTCAAGATAGAATTTTGTTGGATAATAGCATTAAGTATGTAGATATTGCTATCAGGGAAGCCAACGACATATACAGATTTTTTCTAACATGGCCAAAAACTACAAAAGAAATGAAGGAGAAAATAAATGCCATGGAACTTCAACTGCTAAAAATTTCAAAAACATATGATATAGCAGTTGATTCCATCAACAACAAGAAACCAGAAGTTGAGAGTATTCATGCAAACATAAGTAGTCTATTGAATCAGAAAGAGGCCATTAAAAATAAAATGTGCCAACTCAGAGAGATAGTAATTTCTAAGATTAATTCTATGACTGGCCTAGTAGCTGAGGCAATGAAGATAAAGGCAATAATTGAAGTGCCTACTACTGTACATAAGGTAGAATAATTGGTGTTCTAAGTGAATGGGAACATTCATATTTTGAGTAGTGCTAAGGCTCGGTGGGATGGAGAGACTGCCCAACTAAAAATCATATACAAAGACATCCTTTCCACTCCTAGTAAGTAAGTTATGTGATTGCACTTGTACATATGCGGCCAAGTATATCAGTTCTAAAATCTTGATACAATCTTGTCACTTGTACATACACCTTTGCCATTGATGTCAAAGGGGAAGAAGAAGAACCAGTGAAAAATAGCTAAATATTTAAGGGGGAGAAGAAAAATAGGGTGTACATAGTAAGGGGGAGCAGTATGAACATTTTTCACTAAGTGTTTCCATCAATGCCAAAGGGGGAGATTGTTGGCAACATGGTCAAGAGACACTGCTGATATGATTGTGATATGGTGTTGTCATTGATGGCAACAATCAGATATGATCGAGAATAAGTCTTGAGACAAGTTGTGTATAGATCTTTTTGGTTCGAGAAGAATGACTTAGTCAAATTGACTAAGTGTTGGCAATTTACTGAGTTAGCGACAGAGAGTTGGTTGGTATTCCTCCGCAGATATAGATTCTAGTATGCGGTTCTAGTATGTTGCACATAGTCATTTGATGATGCTATATTCCAAGTTTCATGTCTTAGAAATCTCCAGAAGCTACACTTTGAATTGCTTAAGTCTGGGTTAACAAAGTTCAGTCATGAATAGTGCAGAATATCTGAGTCTTTTAGTTCACATTTCTCCGCTATTAATTGTTGTAATTTGTGGTTTGGAGGTGTTGTAAACACATGTTAGGAGTATCAAATTCTAGATTTCTAGAGTCTAAGGTTTACCGGATGATCATCTACAAGTTTCTAAGTATTGCCATTTAGGTTCATAGTATTTCATAGGGATAGAGACAACAGTTTAGAGATCCACATTTTTTCGCATAAGAATATTGTGACACATGGTTCTGAAGGTATGTTGGGTGATGCATAATGAATGTTTGGTATGAATTTTAGAGTCTTGTGTGGTCCACATTGGGAGTTGTGGTATGACAGCTGATTTGGTTAAGTGTATACTTAAGGATGAAGTTGACATACAAGTTGGATCGATATGCAGTAAAGACATATTGTTTGGATCATCATTCTAAGTGGTTCTATAATAGGTCCACAACTATATGAAGGTTCTTGAAGGATTGTATTGGTTCGCATAGCTTCTTGTGAAAAGAGTTCAAGTCGACAAAGTATAACCTTTTGTGTACACATTTCATTTCTAGCAAGCCGACCCAATTTTGAGTTAGATCTTGTTGCAGATATAAATACTTGATGGATTTCATTGTTAAGAGATAGAATAAGTGTGACTATGATTATGAATTAGATGTGTGAAGAATATTAAGTGTGACAAGAGTAGAAGAAGAGAGATCTTGTTGGATGTAGAAGCAAAACAGTGAAACAGGGTAGTTAAATATGAAGAGCTTTGAGATAGTATTTCTGAGCTTCATTAGAATTGCATTTATGTATGTGTAGATGCAATCAGAGAAATTCAAATTGGTAGTGAACCACCTCTACTTCTTTCTTTCTTTCTCTAGGTAGTGAGCCTTCTTGCAGTGAGCACTTCTTTGGGAAGTGAGACCTAGGCAGTGAGCCCTAAGGAAGTGAGCCTTCATTGTAATTCGGTATTGTTCATACATAATATATTGTGAGCCAACACTCATTGTGGTTTTACCTAGTTTTGGGTTTTCCACATAAAAATCCTAGTGTTCATGTGTGATGCATTGTTGTTGTTTATTCTATGTTTAATTTGCTTTATCATTGCATATAGTAAATGGATTATTAGTTCAATAAGAAATAAGTTTGATAAACTACTGATTCACCCCCCCTCTTAGTAGTTTGGGTGTTGAACATGCCCATTGGGTAGATTCCTCAGGTTTAGGTTCCAGCTACATAGTACCTGCAAGATAGGGACAAATGGGTCAGGTACCAGTCACATAGGCTCCTATAGGACATGCTCCAGTGGATCCAAGATAGGTGGGTACTTTAGGTGCTGGGATATCAAGTGCATGGCCGTTAGGTACATGCACTGGTCCCACTCCATTTGCTAGCCGTCGATAGGTATGATTGAGGGGAGACGAGGAGGATGATATGACGATGTTGTGGGCTCAGGTGTCCAGTCTAGAGGAGCAGACAATGATGCAACAGTAGGATCTAGCTACTATTACAGTAGAGTGAGATAGCATTCCTATATAGCTGTAGACTCTAAAGGGTGTATAGGCCCTTTTGGATGGGGTGAGTGGTGGGGATGAAGATCAACAGATTTAGATTCTGCAAGCACAGATAGGCCACCTCTAGAGCCAAATGTAGGCACAACTAGCATAGGTGATAACTGAGAGGGATGCCAAGATCGTGATGCAACAAGGGACAAAGGTTAGGCTGTAGAGGGATGAGGTTAGGGCACAACAGGCTGAGGCATAGGTGGCTCAGTTGTAGCAGGTATCATAGATGCAGGGTGTCATAGCTAACATCAACATGGCATAGATGTGGGGTGATTACTCAGTGGCTCAACAACAATGGTTGTAGATGTAGTAGCAGTTGGCAGATTATAGGTCTCATGCCAAGTATTACTATTATCATATTTTTCCTAGCCTAAAATATTCTAGAATCCCTCCTATCAGAAAAATCTGATCAGAGAAACCCCAAATAGAAGGAGGTAAACCTTAATCCATCAAAATTTAATGAAAACCTTGCAAAAATCCCTAAAAATTCTTGTGGAGAACCCTCTAAAAAAACCCATAAAAATCCAAAAACATTTAGGTCTTACCTTAGTTTTGACCTTTATCAGCAAAAGTTTAGGTTCCTAAACTTGCAGAAAAACCATAAAAATGGTGAAGGCATGAGAGGATTTTCTCCCTTTGGTCGACGATTTTCACTTTCACAAACTTTCAAAAGTTTAGATTTTCATCAGTTCGCCAGTTCGATAATTCGTTGACAAAGGTCCAAGAAGCATGTTTCATAAAGGATTGACTAAGGCAAAAGAGCTAAGAAGCCTTTGTTAGCAAAATACTCAAGGTGCAAACTCTTTCAAAGGTTCGCAGTTTTCATGGTTCACCGATTCAGTGATTCACCGACAACAGGCAGATAAAAGGGCGTTGGAGGCCTTGGTTCATGGAAGGCACATTTTGCCGACATTTAAAAGGCAAGGAAAGTTTGAAAATGTGTAAAATTGCTGACAAAAAAAGGGAATGACTAAGAGTTAGTTGAGGACATCTTTTGTCGATAAGGCAAAGTAAGAGAAAAGCAAGTGGTTCGACAAAATAACATTTTGCTAATAAAGAAGGAAAGTTTGGCAAGGGTGGCTTTTGATAAGGTAAAAGATAAAGACATGCCTGGTTTGTGAAGTATAGAATTTGCTAATAAGGCAGAAATGAGCCAAATAAGTAGAATTTGAAATAGTGAAAGGTTTCTGATAAGGTAAAGAACAATGTAGGTCCCCTTGTGGGGGCTCTCCCTTTCACCAATAAGGTGGAAAAAGGCATGAATATGGAACCTGGTAGTTCTAAAGAATTCACTAATCAAAAGGAAATGCATAATTCAACCCAAGCCAGGCCAACTGATAAATGCAGAGATGCCATAGAGTAAAAAGATACAACATGTTAAAGTGTTGTAAAAGCTTGCCTCTCCCTAAATCACACCATTTTCTCAAGGAGAGGTACTAGTATTAAAATTTTGCACCAAGGCCAAATGGGGGTAGTTGAAATAGTGGACTCTTCAATATTGGAGTACAAATGAAGCTGCAGGACAGATTTGCAGGGACAATACAAGACTTTCTGCATTCCCTCTTGAATGCGCCTACCATCCATTCATGCAAGCGATCTATTTTGCAGGCCTACAAATCTATCAAGGGGCATGGGTTCCATCCCAGAATTACAGAGGTTCTGAGCAAAAAAAATTAATGAAACATGGGTCTATCCTGGGAAATTGACTAGCTCTAGCACCCACTATAGCAAAGTGAGAATGAAATGTTATATAGACATTAGTATGTAGTGTATTTCTGTTAGCTATTCTTCTGGGCTATTATACAGGTTGGAGAATTCTTGTGACTAGAGCTCTGTAATGCAATTACATGAACCAACTAGATTTGGTAGACCGTGCTCTTCAGTTGAGCCTCTCATGTCTTCAGTTGATAATTCAACCATGAATGTAATTGATTATTCTATGTCTATTTCTTTTGCATATATCTCCCACTTTGGTAATGGCTATTTGGCCTCTATAGTCAATACAAATTGATATTTTTGCCTCTCTCATCATTCTTGCATTTTGTCTATATTTTGATTAATGTGAGTTGTGTATTGTGGGCAAAATGGTCCCTTTCATCCTCCATTTTCTATCGTGGCCTCTGTTAGAACTAATATGAGTCTGTGTGAGTTCTTTTCAATTTTGAGATTATCACTGTGTTAAGTTAGTTGTAGCTGAACATTCTTAATCTGGTGCATCACTTCCTTTCATTTCAGCAATCCTTCTTACCCCTTTTCTCTAGCAATTATTAACACTAGATTTAGTTTAATTCTCTAAGCCTTAAGCTCAAAAAGCTCAAAAAGAGGAATCAACCTTCTCTAGAGGTCTGATCTCATCTGCAAGGTCCCATACCTTGAGGTCAGTTCCATTGTGTCATTGGAGTATTTGAACCAGCTTCAAACATGGTGTAATTTCACATGACAATAGTTTTTGACATGCCCGGTGGGACCCTCTACTCCGAGTAGGAGATGAGCTGAGAAATTAGTGTTTTTTCTCAGTCTTATTTGCTACTATGGAAGCATTCAAGCACCTGGTGACTCTGTTGATCCAGTATCTAGAATATTCAACATTTCATGCTTGGAGTGCAAACAAGATCATCTTCTAGAGGTAATTTCCAATTCATTGAACTTTCTTTTACTGATTCTAGAAGAAGTAGTAGGTTATCTAGATCACATGTGAGGGAAAATAGGAGTGTAGAACCATCCCCATCAAAAGCCCAGTCTACTCCCCCTCCAACTAGATTTCAAGTTAGGTTTTAGTATTCTAGAAAAACCTTGCACATGCCTAGGACCAATTTAAATACCCAAAATATGGAAAGAAATCTTCCATTTGTCACTTTCAATGGGGGTAGCCCACAAGACCTAGCTCAATATGATGATATCCCCATTTCAGCCTTAAAGGCTATTCTAATTTTTACCAGAGAAAAATCTACCACCCCAGTTGAGCATATTCAAGATATAGCCAGTGTTTGTTCTATCCACAATGTCACTGCTGACAACGTGGCAGTGAGACTCCTGGCCTCTTCTTTCAAGGGAAATGCCCTGCAGTGGTATAGGGGTCTCCAAGCAAGTTCCATCCATAATGATCTAGGCAATAAGTTGTGCCAACATTTTGAAGACAAGAGTGACCATCTGTCACTAATGGAGAAATTAGCTATGATAAAGAGAGCTCCCCATGAATATATGGTGGACTTTAATTATAGGTTCCAGAAGACATGGGACAAAATCCCATTATTGGGGAAGCCCTCCATGAATACAACATTTATCTACTACTTGAAATCCTTGAATCCTGACATTGATGTCATGATGCAATCAATGGGAGGGATAGTGCTACCAGATGTGTATGACACAGCCATCAGGGCAAAAAATTGTCTGATTCAGGCTGGAAAAATTGCCCCAAGGCCACCAATGCCTTTATTTCTAGAGGCCCCTGTTATTCAGTCAGTTGTGGCTCCAATTCCCACTACCACTTTTGTTTCTCCTCTAATTATGCCTACAATGGAGAAAGATGATGAAAGGGATGCTCTGATTAGGAAATTGAGCAATGAGTTGGTATTGGCAAGAAGATAGCCTACACAACCGAATAGACTGCCATATTAGCCTGCTAATCAAACATATCAGCCATTTAATCATAATTACTAGTAGAACAGACCACCATATCAGGGTAATGTACAACAGCAAAATCAGCCCAGCTACATCAGACCATTATATGTTGTGCATCCAAATGCTGCTAGCACATCTGGGCCTCTTGTACCCATATAGAACAACTTGGCTCAAGATAACGATTGGTGTTATCCATGTAATCAGCCACACAATAAAAATTTGTGCTAAAGGGGACAGTTTATTCAGGCCTCGACAACACAAAATCAATTAGTTTCAGTAGAGCAACAAACTAGTTCCATTCAAGAGATGGTGAGTGGTCAAGAACAAACACAAAATAACACTACCTTGATGAACTGGACACATGATTTTTGTGGTGTAAATCAGGGTGCAAGTCCAAATGCATTCAACACAAGGGCCAAAAGGAGAGCCATTGAAGATGCCTAAACAACTGTAGTGCCACTACAATAGACATCATCCGTTCATGTGTCCCAAATAGCTACAAACTCAAGGCAGATGATAGGAGCAGCGTCCAACATTCCGTCCAAGCAGGCAGATTATTTTACTGGACAATCAGATTCAAAACGTGCAAATAGTTCCATTAGGTAGGCAAGTTCAGTGTCGTTACAACATGCTCAAGTCAGGCAGCAAGTAAGGATTGACCCTCTCATTCCCAAAACATCAACAAAGGGCAATAAGATTCCCTTCAACATTATTGACCAAATGAAAAGGACCAATATAAGTGTCACAATGTGGGACACTATATTGATTCCAGCACAAAGAGATTTATTAGAGGAAGCTTTGACGAGCTTCAACCATCCTGCTATAGAGGTAACTAAAGAAAAGGCCACTATCCCAACAAACCTACGCTAGCCAGAAATGAAGGGAGCAAGCACAAGCAAAACTAGTAAGCCCCCTCCATTCTATGTTTCTTTAATTATTGGTGACAAATTACTACACAATTGTATGATAGATTCTGGGGCGGGTACATCTATCATGCCTAAAAACATAGTTGACAAGTTGGGTATAGTGTATGAGCCTGTGAACAAAGGGGTAGTGCAATTAGATGGTACCACTGTTAAAATAGTGGGTGTTATAAAAGACCTAAAACTCACTTTACATGCACATTGAAGAACAAACGCTATGTTATGAGTTGCCACCAGGAAAGAGGACACCAAATGAATGTTGCTATCAATAATCTTCTTCATTGTAGAACTAAGATTATTAGACTTGGTTCTTTCCACAAATTCACCCATGTCCACATGGCCAATCTCTATATCCCGAATGCCATTGACATTGGAAGTAACCAAGGTGATTGGAAAAACACCCTAATACTTATACTTCATCGCTTTTGACTTCTTTGGAGACAACTTAGTCATCTGAAAAAGCTATCACCAGAAGGATGTTGGTGAAGAGAGAAAATCCATAGAAGAAACTGCAATAAAAATCCATGATCATGCAATTAGGGGAAATACTGGTAATATGGGAAAATTGCATGTTGACGATCACGACTATAGGGATATGCTTGAAAGGACTGGAGTGCGAGCGTGTCAAAAAATGGAGGAAAGTGGGTTTAGGAAAGCAAAATTGAAAATCTCTCAGAGTTAGGAAAAATTGAGAGAGTGAATGCACGAGCCGAAAAATTTTCTGCCCTTGCAATAGAGGGACATATTGCAATTGTCATGGTGGCCAATTTTGCCGACCCTGCAGGTAGGCTAAAAAGGCAAATGTATTGGTGGTAAAATTAACCGCTTTTGCATGTTGGAACAATCTCTATGTTCAAGTGGCCAATTTTTCCGACATCACTTTTGAGAGAATTACAAGTTTGAAAATCTGAGTGAATTGGTGGTGATTTCTACCGCTTCTACATGTTTGGGAACGATTGTGAAATGTCGGTGAAATTTGCTACTGTTGCACATGCTTTGAAATCTGTATGCGAGAGCAGGGTTTTCTACCGCTAATGCATATTGAAAGTAAATATTTGTGTAACAGCGGCGGCTTTAACCGCCATTACAGGTGAAGCTAACAACACAAGGCCCATGTAGGGGTGGCAGAAAATGGTGACACTACATGACTATCAACACAAAATGAAGGAAACATGAAGGCGACAGTTCATGTCACCCTCTCATTTAAAAGTTAAAATACTGGCCAAGAACCCTAAGTCTCACATAAGCACGAAAACAACGACGCTTTCTAACAATGCAAAAAACCTAAATGAGAAACTAGGGTTTAAACAGAATCAAGAAAAGAAAAAATACACCGCCACATTTTAACAATTCATAAAATACATACCAAAAACCCTAGCATAATGAAGAACAAAATGAAAATGAGACAAAAATTATAATGACCTACCTGGTCCATGAAACACTGGATGTAATGAAGAAATCACGATCAAGTAAATCCAGAATCCTCATGAATTCTATGAAGAGATCTAGCGTGAAAGGTATTCTAATCCCATTTAGAGTTTTCTAATATGAGTAATGAACAAATTGGAATGAGATAAAATACTTTAAAAGACTTGAGAGTCATGCATTAAACATGGTACAAGTGCCATTAATGCATATTACGAGTTATCGATCTTGCGGGATCTGTTCAGGGGTGAAAAACACCGACATTACATGTGATCAGAGGGATGGTTCAAGCAGCAAAAAATGCAGACACTGCATACGGTGTTAGACTTTAAATGACATGCTCTAGCAGCAATTTCAACCGTTATTACATGTGAAAAAGAAACAAGAAACGTGCATGGGCAGCGGAATTTACCGCTCGTGCATGTTTATATTAAAAAAACAAATGGAACATGTAGAGGCGAGAATTTCTACCGACCTTACATATTTAACAACAATGCACATGCAAGAGCGGTAAATTTTGCCACTATTACATGTGAAGACAATTTTTTCTAACACCATCAAAATAGTCAAAATTGATATTTTGACAAGCTTACGACCTAGTCAACTTTCACAGTTTTTGAGAAATCAACCCAAGGGAATGTTGTAAACTGTTTCAATGATGTTAGAGGACTTCACACTTGGCCAAGAGTATTTGTCTTGATTTGTGAACATAGAGTGTAGACTACGAAACAAACAAGTTTCATAGGGGTTGTCTACAAAAACGAGCTTAGCTGATTTTGAGAACAAGGTAAAAATTACATATTTTCCTAAGTCAGTGATCTTGTTTCTTCAGTCTACATTTCTTTGCATTGCATGATTTGGTTGTGCAATTCTAGAGTTAAGTATGGTAGTTAACAGAGAGCTTATTTCCAGAATGTCATGTGATAAATATTTCTATACCAAGAGTTATATGTGATTGTTCTCTGGATTGCAGTATAATTGTGTTAAGCGTCTCAGAATGCTCCGCATTCCTCCAAAGTGATAGATAAGGCTATACAGATTTGGGGATATGTTTAGAGTAGTGTATGGGTGCATCCATATGTGCTTTAGATGTTTTGGTAAACTGCAACATAATATCCCAAGTATTAATGGGTCACAGTCAATCTGGGATGCTCTATTTTCATCAGTTCAATATGTTTATCTTCTTGTGGTAGCATATAATGATTAGATACTTTAGGAGAAGGTTGTAAGGATACTGTTGATAAAATATATTGCTCACTTTTTAGTCTACATGATGTTTTTGGTTTCTCCCTAGTGGTGTAAAGATGAATAGTTGGCAGTTTTGATGTTGGTTGGGCTGACAGTTTGGTTTCCCTCATTTGTGGTTGATCCTGATTTATTAATTTTGCTTTGAAGGATGTGTTGTGATGTATTTGACCCTATTATGTTGTGTTTAGTGATCCACAACTCATTTTCTCTTCATAATGTATTTGTTTGGAGCTGACCTATACAATATCACACATTTCATCTAAAGGTCATCTTGGTGCCGACCTAATTGAGGTTTTGGGTTGTTATGGAGGGTATTTATAGAAGAACAAAATCATTTGTGAAGAAGCAGAGGAGAGATTGAGGAGTATGTTAAGTATGAAGTGTGTGGAGTCAGTATGATAGAGTAATTGTGTAAAAAAAGGACTGCAACATCAACATATGTTAGATGCCTCCTTTACAGCAGTTCATGTTCATGTTTTCATTATAATTTTCATGTATCCTACTATCAGATAGTGAGTCTCTTCAATAGGTCTTTGTAGCTTGCCCTAAGGTTGTGAGCCTTAGTCTACAAGTTTGTTAGGGAGCAGTGAGCTTCCTTGGGCAGTGAGCCTAAAAAAATTTGTAATTTTTATTAGTAGTGAGCTTCATATATTGTGAGTTAATCCTCCCCACGGTTTTTCCCTCATTGGGTTTTCCACGTAAAAATCTAGGTGTCTTTGTGTGCATGTTTTTATTTCTATTCTTCTTCTTTTGGTTGAAGTGATTTGATGTTTAAGCTATAAATGGAATTGATTTAAAGTTTAAGATTAGACTGATTCACCCCCCTCTTAGTCTCCAGATGTGTTCAATAATTGGTATTAGAGCCAAGTGCCTTTGAGTAGCCTAACAATTGAGGTAGATCCTACACATGAACACATGGAATCTGAAACAATGTCTAATGATATGTTTTCTCTAGAACCAAATCTAGAGTCCATGGAATCTGAAGGTTGGGACTTCAATCCAGATGATTGTGAGGTAGACTTTGAAGGAGAACTCAGGGTAGCTCTTGAAGATCTAGATGAAGCAAGAATACTAAATTTGAAATATGAGGTCATGCTTAAAAATTCAAAGGAAACAATTATCAAATTGAAGATCCAAGATGGAGAATCAAAAGAAGAAATTGGCAAACTGAAAGCTCAAATAGAAGGAGATAAAGGGTGTGAAATTAAACTCAAGGAGGTAGAAGATGTGATCTCTAATTTGAAAGTCAAAGTTGAAGAAGACAAAATGATTGAAGATTGCTTAAATACCAAGCTCAATGATAAAGTAGTTGAATGTTAAAAACTTGAGGAAGAAATTGTCACTCTAAGAAAATAACTAGAAAAAGCAAAAGAATAAATTGACAAGGGTTTAAAGCTGAAAGGAGGTTCTACAATTCTTGATGAGTTGATTAACTCTCAAAAGCCATCTAAAGAAAAATATGGTCTTGGTTTTGAAAAAGGGAAAAGTCCTATAACCAGTGCATCTGCAAACTTATATGATAACGTCAAAGCAGAAGGAAAGTATAAAACAAAGGAGGAAAAATTTTGCACTGAAGATCCTAACAAGAATACCTCTGAAGATGCAAAAGAAGGTGGATTCACTCCTATTTGGAGTCAAAGAAGATTCAGAGGTCCTCCACCTATAAGACAACATGCCCCTACCGGGTTCAATAATTCTTTTCAAGGTCATTGTTTTCTTGCATTAATTTTGGGCATAAAGCTGTTGATTGTAGACCTAGGCAAAGAAGAAGTGATTACATGAGTATAAGACCATTTGTGTCTCAAAAATATGGTGTTGTTTCATTTCATGGTCAGTGCTATGCTTGCAAAAAGAGTGGTCATAAGGTTAATGAATGTAAAAGTAAAGTGATGAGGAATAGTTTCATGAATAAGAATAATGCTATGACTTCTTAATCCTTCTATGGCTACTACTACACATGCAACAAGTTTGGTCGTAAGGCAGTTGATTTTAGATCTAATGTAAGAAGAGGTGATTATGCTCTGCAAATCTAGGATCATCTGTTACAATTGCAATAAATCAGGATACATTGCAAGGTTCTGCAAGGGAAAGAATGTAAGATCTTCTGCTCCTCAAAAGAAGGTTGACATTGATCAACAAAAGAAGGAAATGAACAAGATATGGAAGAAGAAGGAAGAATGTAAAGTAAAGAATGGATTTGTACCTCTTCTTGGTGTAGATGGATCCTTTGGAAACTAAGAGAAGGTACTGGCTTAGGGGGAGTTGCAATTGTAAATCTTTTCAAATCCCTGTAAAGCATAAGATGCTAAAATCTTCAACATAATGGTTAATGGTGACATGGATATGTTTGGCTAGTGGTATTATGACATTAGCTCAAAGTTCTAGAGAAAATAAACTCTCTATGGAAGTTTTTTGAATGGTCATGGATCCCTATGTTATCTCAGGATAGTAAAAAGTTGCCTGTGTCAAGAACAAAGGAATGCATTTAATGCGGAGCAACTAGGGTAGGTGTGAAGCATATTTAATCCCTACTTGATCAAAATTGATCTCATTTGAATGATATCAAGTTTGTACAAGAGCTAGGGAAAAGAAGAAGGTTTTCAATGAATCTTGCGTGCAAACCCTAATGGTAGTATTCACAAGTATTCCTCTGATTTGCTTGTAAAACCCCAGTCTTGAGAAAGAGTTATCATGGAAAGACCTATGTTTATTGACATTGTGGAAAGGCCAAGGCCAAAATTCAAGAAACACTCATACAAATCTCCTGAGACCGATAAGGATGGAGCATTTTCTCGCATTCCTATCAATGTCTTGCATATAGAGGATGTCTACATTTATATTCACTCATAGCTAGATGAGTACAATCATCTGAAGTTGGAATAGTTTAGAAGTAATCATCTATTGGGTGATGATTTTCAGCTCAAGCCAGAGTTTGCAAATATTGAGGCAAAATAGTTAGACATATGGAAGGGTTTCCCAACTTTTGCTACGAAGATGAATGGGTTAGAATCACCTTAAGCTGGATTCATGAAGATTTCTTTTGTCTTGATCAACCCTATATGATCACAAAGGAATCTATTAGAGTTGTGACTAGATTATGCTCCTCTGGACATGTGCCAACATTGAAATCTGTGAAGAATGAAGAGGTTATGAAGCTTAAAGGAGAAAAATTAGATAAAAGAACCCTAATTGTGGATGACATCACTAACTTAGGGGTTCAATATGCCACAATGGGCATTGCATACAAATTCTATTACACAAATAGAGAAGGGTCCGCTACTGCCACCACCATCTACACTCCTCATCAAATGTTGAAGGAATGAAAGGACTATGATCTTTGTGAGCTCTTGCAAAGGTAATTGATGGATAATTTGAAGAGAACCAAGGAGACACACTACAAATTCTGGTATGGCTCTTTGATTATTTGTGTTATGTTCTATTTCCTAAAGGAAATGCTTGGTTTGAAGAATGTAGTTTGGAAAAGGGACATTCTTATTGCACATCAAATTAGGGACCACATGGATAGTTTTCTAGATACCAAACAATGTGACATAATGTTTTGGGGATTCTTCAAAACATTCCAAAATTAAATGCAAATGAGGGATAGAATACCACAACAAGTTGTGGAGAAATACAAGAATGATATCACTTTAATGGTGGATAAGGACAATTGTTACATGGAGGCAGTTAAACCAAGGACTGTTTGGATAACTAGGTTTCCCTATGAAGTCTTTGTACCTAACTGGACTGGATATGTTGAAATCTTGCTCAACAAAACTAGGGATCCCTCTATGGAGAGGTTTGGCACATATGATGAGATAATCAACAAAAGAGTCAAGAAGGAGGCAGAGGAAAAGGTGGAGAAGATGAAAACAAAGTTGTAAAAGATGTTTGATACTCCTGAGGATCAAGAGGAAGAATCACATACCACTTCAACCACACCTGCTCCTAGAATGACAAGTAGGTCTACCTCTATCATTGCTACTTCTCCTAAGCCCTTTGAACTAGCTCAAACACCTCCTAGCAGAGGAAGGATTACTATTGAAGCACCAATGAAAACTAATACTAGAGAGAAGAAGAAACCAAGACCTAAGAAACAAACAAAAAGGGGAAAGGTTAATCTGATGAATGTGGATGACGATGAAGAAGATGAAGAGGAAAAGAAGCTTTTACATTGAAGAAAAGAACAAGGCAAGGAGAAGAGAAAGAAACATCTAAAGGAAAAGGTAAAGACAAAGCAAAGCAAATAAAGAAGGCTCCTCCAGAAGCACTTGGGCATCAACCTCTATAGCTTGAGGCTACTATTAATGCAATTGCACAACATGGTGCACTAAAAAGGGTTGTAGATATTTATGATGAGATGCCTCCTATTGACAAAGCTACAATTGAAAAAAGCTATATTGATGTATATGATGGGCTTCAATGTGGCTCTAAATGAGATTATTGATCAACTTCCAACAAGTCTTGTAGAGACACTTAGTAATAAGAGGAATGAATCTATTGTGGAAGAAGCCAAAATGAGGCAACAAGCATTAGAGAAAGCTAGTTCATCCATCTTTCATGAAGAAAGGGTTAAATTAGCCCAAAGATAGGCACAAGAATTCAAAACCAAACATAGAATAAAACTCTAATGGGGAAGGACAAAGAAGAGATAGAAAGAATGGAAAAAGAAACAAAAGAAAAGACACCAAAAATTCTTGAAGAAATGAAGAGGGTTGAGAGGACTATTAAGGAAAAAGTTCCTTTGGATATACTTGTTGTGTCTACCCAAGACATAGACTTATCATCCTTTGAGGGCAAGGTGATAGGTGGAAATGAGACATAGAAAAATGATAATCAGAATAAGGAGACTACTCCTCCAAAGAATACAAATGCACAATCTATACAGGAGCTCAAGGTTAAGTGAATGAACCCCCTCTAGGGAACACAATCCTAGTGGAGAACATAACATTCTATAATATGCCCATTTTTAGGTTCTTTAGTGGTGCAGTTGTTGTTGACCTTTTGGGTTTGTGTCAACTTGTTCAGAGGGGTAAATTGATGTTACCAATGAGCTCTGATGGTATAGAGGAGTCATATGATGCTCTCAGATGTTATTTTTGGCTTCTAGTTTGGGCTCCAAGATTCTTGGAGGGAGCGTATATTTTTAGTAAGTCTGCCGGTTGGCTCCATTTATCATTATTCTTCATCGGGATCACTCCAGTGCAGTCAGTTTTTTATTCTAATGCATTCTGGCCCTTTCCACAAAATGGGTGTATTAATGACTTTATTTTAATTATTTTACTAAAGTTGCCAAATATTAGTTAAAATATTTATAAATCACCTTAGTGTTATAGCTCTTTGGAACCGGGATGAAATGTTTTAAATCATGGATGCATAAAACAAGGACCTTGTGTGTCAAATTATCATTATTTTAATAAAAAGGTCTTTTTCAGAGCTAAAAGGGAGTTTAAATTAAAAGGTGACTTTAGTGCTAGAAATGTTTTAAAAGTAAAATAAATCACTTTTTTGGAGCAATAAGGGTTATTTATTTATAAAGTGATTTTAAATTATATTTTCATGAAAGTTCCAAAAATGTGGATATAAAAAGCAAAGTTGGGGAAAGAAGAGCTCATTCTTGACTTGATATTTCATGGGAGTTTTTCTTGAGAGCTTTGGCTTTCTATTTCATCAATCCCTAGGATGAAAACCCAGTCCAACTAGTCTTGGCGGAGTCACTCAAATTTCACAATTGCATTTATTAGTTTTGATTTGTAGGAGTTCTTGTGTCGGAATGATGCATTCTTGTGGAGTTTGAATGTTTGCATTGACAAAAAAATATATTGTCAAATATGTGCGATTTGCATAGAAAATATAGATTTGTAGTGAAATTATTGAAGATATTTATGGATATCTTTTCTGAAGTGTTCATTGGAGATTATGTGTTGTGTGTGATGAGGTATTGATGCAAATAAATTAGAAATTATTATGTGGGTGTGGCTTAAGCCAAATCATACCATTGGAGGTACATTTTATGGAGACCATTCCCCCTTATTAAAGGAAGCACTCATATCTTAGAGGGGTGATTGTATTTGTTAAAGCCTTTAAGCCTTTTCCTTAATGAAGCCACAACCATAGATGTGTGGCAACTTTTTTAAAGACCATTGAAAATATCAAAGAAGAGTTGTGGGGCCCATGCTACCCTAGTGATACTTCCTAATGAAGTCAACATTAAGCTTAAAGGATTATGTGAGGCGTATTCTCACTTGAAGTCTTGAAAAATATTTGGATTTTTTGGAAGATGCAATTGGTATTAGCATTGTTTGGAAGGGAGTCAGTGTTGCCTTAAAAATAAGAGGAAATATAATAGTCGTTGTTGCTATAACAGAGGAGATAGGTACAAAAAATTATAGTTTGGGAAACATTTTTAGTATGACTAGGTTTGAAAGAAGTTATGAATAATCAGTCCTGCATCCTATTCAATGTATCATTACTTCATTATAGGAGAATAGTGTAGTTCATATAAATATATGTTGCTAAATCCACTATTCAAGGAGTTGTTCACTCATTATCTTCAGCAAGACATATATTGCAAGTGTATCTGGATTCATTGGAGGTTAGAGGTTGATTAATTCATGTATGTTGTACTTCTAATTTTATAACAACACATCTTAGAATTGAATTGCACTTCTTTTCATAGTTGTTGAATGAATAATAACTATTTGACTAAATGAGTATGCTTCATATTTGAATGTGGTGATGCAATGTTGAATGTTTTATGTTTCAAATATTGTGACAAGTTCTTCTATGATCAAACACATTGAAAATACCTTTGACAAACAAGATGGAAACTATTTGAAAAAAGGCCTGCATGTTCAAAGATAAAAATCTCTGTAGATGTTGGAAAAAATTAGTTCCAATTTGGCTAGAACATTACACATTCCCCCTCTGGAGAACCTGGGAAATGATGAATAGAAGAAAGAAGATAATCCTGAGAAAAGTCAGGATACAATTGAGAAGAAGCAAGATGCTTCTATGCAGGTAGGTCAAGAGTCTTCATCTTCAGATTCTTTCAAGGACCTATTAGGGTTGTAGACGCAGTTTCAACTTGTGGTGATACCCCAGCTCCTGTAAATTCCTACTAATGAGGAACAAGTTGACTTGTCCAATATTTCTCTTCTTCATAAATTACAACTTGGTGATATTCTGCATGCTTCTACAAGGAAGGAGTTTTTGCAAGATCATTTGAAGAAGACTGGACTAGTTGATGATGTAGTAAATATCATTCAGAAGAGTCTACCTGAGGTAAACATTGATTCTTCTTTATCTCCGAAACAAAAATCAAAGATTTTGATGGGTTCTTTCAAATATCATTCCTCTCACATTAAGCAAAAGGTAGAACAAGAGGCCTTGAGGAAGATAAATGACAAAAGAATGACTGATGCATTAGACTGGTGTTCCAATGCACACAATAAATTGTAAGAAAGTTTCAAGATGTTTAAGGAATGTATTGATGAAGTCACTACATTATACCTATTTTTCTTGAAATGGCCAAATTCCACTAAGAACATCAAAAATAAAATTGACTCCATTGAGTCATAGATCACCAAATTGGCTGAGATATATGATTTGTCAAAGGACAAGGATGGATCAGCTAGGGCACAAATAGAAACTCTTCATTTGCAGTTGTTATTGCTTTAGGATCAAAGAGAACAAATAAAGAAACAATTTGGTCAGCTAAGGGAAGCAGTCAACTTGAGACTTGCTTCGTTATTGAGTTGCTAACTGAAGCAGAAAACATTGATCAAAAAATGAAGGCTCCAAGTAGTGTGGAGGAGGTTGAGGATTTATGCATGCAATTTGAATGTTAGAATCACATTATTTCCTGAGCAAAAGAAAACTGGGTATCTTCTCTTCCCAACTCAAGGTAATCTACAAAAGCATTCTACCTTCTACTTGATTTGTAAGAGTATTTTAGATAAGACAATTTTGGCTTTGTATAGACTTGCAGACGCCTACAGTGTCATTCTTAATTAAAATACTATTGACATAGCATCAGTTTTTGGACATCTTCGTCTCAGGGGAAGTGTTGTTTGTATAAATCATATAGTAATGGAAAGTACATACAGTTTTTGGGTTGTTATAAGTAGAATATATTATTCCCTTTGTCCTTGATGTCAAAGGGGGAGAATGTGTTGATATTTGATGACTTGTAGATAAATGAATGTTGCCACCAATGACAAAAAGGGAGATTGTTGGCAGTAGGTGTTGTCATTGATGTCAACTCAATATGTGTCAACTTGAGGTCATGATTGTATAGAGATCTTGTATAGAAGTTGAAGAGGTTGATTAGAAATAGTTTGATGTAGTTAATGGATAGTGGAAGACTTGAGAGAGATGGTTTGACACAGTTAAGGCTAAGAAATGATTAGAGATAGTTTGATGTAGTTGATGAACAGTGGAAGATTTGAGAGAGATGGTTTGACACAATTAAGACATGGGGTCATCATGTTTAGGAAAGTTAGTCTAGAAGACCTTATGGCTATTGAGATTTATGGAAGCATGGTACTTGATAGTTTGAGTCTTTGTTCATACTTGTGTTTATTAAGAGAAGTTGTCTAAGGTAAAGACTGCATATTTTCCTAAGTTAGTGATCTTGTTTTTTTGGTCCGCATTTCTCCGCATTGCATGATTTGGTTGTACAGTTCTAGAGTTAAGTATGGTAGTTAACAAAGAAGTTATTTCTAGAATTTCATGTCATAAACATTTCTATAGCAAGAGTTATATGTGATTGTTCTCCAAATTTCAGTATAACTATGTTAAGTGTCTTAGAATGCTCTGCATTCCTCTAGAGTGATAGATATGGTTGTGTGGATTTGGGGATATGTTTAGAGTGGTGTATGGGTGCATCCATATGTGTTTCATATGTTTTGGTAAACCACAACACAATATCCCAAGTATTAATGGGTCACAGTCAGTCTGGGATGCTCTATTTTCATCAGTTCAATATGTTTCTCTTCTCAAGCAGAGGCATATAATGATTAGATACTTCAGGAGAAGGTTGTAAGGATATTTTTAATAAAATATATTGTTCACTTTTTGGTCTGTATGATGTTTTTGGTTTCTCCCCAGTAGTGTAAAGATGGACAGTTGGTAGTTTTGATGTTGGATGGGCCAACAATTTGGTTTCCCTCATTTGTGGTTGATCCTGATTAATTAATTTTTCTTTGAAGGATGTGTTGTGATGTATTTGACCCTATTATGATGTGTTTAGTGATCCACAACTCATTTTCTCTTCATAATGTATTTGTTTGGAGTTGACCTATACAGTATCACACATTTCATCTAAAGGTCATCTTGGTGTCGACCTAATTGATATTTTGGGTTGTTGCGGAGGGTATTTATAGAAGAACAAAATCATTTGTGAAGAATAAGAGGAGAGGTTGAAGAATATGTTAAGTATGAAGTGTGTGAAGTCAGTATGATGGAGTAATTGTGTGAAAAAGGGACTGCAACATCAACATATGTTAGATGCCTCCTTTACAGTAGTTAATGTTCATGTTTTCATTGTAATTTTCATGTATCTTGCTATCAGAAAGTGAGCCTCTTTAGCAAGTCCTTGTATCTTTCCCTAAGGTTGTGAGCCTTAGTCTGCAAGTCGGTCAGCAAGCAATGAGTTTCCTTCGGCAGTGAGCCTCTAAACAAAATTGTAATTTTTATAAGAAGTGAGCTTCATATATTGTGAGTTAATCCTCACCGTGGTTTTTTCTTCATTGGGTTTTCCACGTAAGAATCTTGGTGTTTGTGTGTGGTGCATGTTTTTCTTTTTGTTCTTCTTCTTTTGGTTAAATTGATTTGATGTTTAAGATGTAAATGGAATTGATTTAAAGTTTAAGATTAGACTGATTCACTCCCCTTCTCAGTCTATGGATGTGTTCAACACATTCCTCAAATGAACCCTCCAAAACTAACCACCATAGCTCAAGATCCATATCTATGAGAAGATAAAGCATAAAGCAAAATGCATATAAAATCATGGGCAATACCTCTTAGATGATAATCCAACAAGTAGACCAAGAGTGGGGAATGAGAATGCTCCTCCAGGATACACCAAGCCACAATGACTCTCTCCAAGAACAATGTCTTCTAAGGTCCATGAAATGACATCCATATCCAAGTGCAGGCTCCTTGTTCATCCTACTGAAACCTCCAACGAGTAACCATCTTAACAAATGTCTTTAATCCCAAGAGAACTCCAGCATCACCCAAGTCTTCAAGTACCTATGAGCATGTATAATTGATCTAACATCTCCTCCTAGGAGATCACATGCTTCAATGAACATATCTTGGTCTCAAGAGAACCTATATCATGCCAACATTCAAACTACCATCAAAAGTAAATGTCAAACATATCTAAACCAAGGATCGACATCTCCAATCACATGAAGATAACCATATCATGACAATAGAACTCAAGATGTCAAAACAATCATACTGCATACAAGAATCATAATCCAATAGTTTTTCCATGACACCTAACCACTATAGAAGATCATCCATCACTAGGTGATGAATCCACATCACTACTAGAGATCCCACTAAAATATGATATGAGATATCCATGGCATTGTGATAACCATCTCTCAAATGAAGATCACCATGATCTACACACTCAACTATATTACCAATAACTCCAAAGTAGAACCAAGATCTCTTAGCCAAGAAGATAAACCATCACTATTAAAAGATTAGTAACCAAGCTATCCATGATATCATGATAAATATGCTACAATTCTCAGTAACTAAATTCCAAACACTCTAATCATCCATCCTCTCATCCCAATCCAACATACCGATGCACAAATGACCACAGACAAGGCCAACTAACAAAGTCTACATCAAGCATTAAAAACACCTCATGGATATAGATAGTGTTGAACACACCTAGATACTGAGAATGGGAGGGTGAATCAGTATGTAAACAAACTTCAAATCCTTTGGAGCACATTAAAACTTAAACATTACAGCATTAGCAGAAGCATAAAAGATCAACACAATGCATAACACCATATAACACAAAATATATGTGGAAAATCTCAAAACCTAGGAAAAACCATGGTGAGGATTAACTCACAATATATGAAGCTCAAAATTACAATTTTGTTTTAGGGCTACAACCCAAGGAAGCCTCTACTCCCTGTTGACTTTATTTTAGGGCTACAACCCAAGTAAACTACTACTCCCTAAAGAAGGGTTTTAGGGTCACTCCCAAGGAAGCTACAACTCCCTACAGACTTTGTTTTTGGGGATACAACCCAAGGAAGCAAATACTCCCTAAACTGAGAATAAGCTCATAAATGATTAAAGAATGACAATCCTTCTACTGTGAAGCTAAAAATGAATCTCACTCCTTTTATGATTGCACTTCTGCCTCTTCACTACTCTTTTGATGTTTGAATCAGTTAGACATACTCTTTACTTCCCTCTTGTTTGAAAAATGTTGTCAAGATGAATCAAGATAGGCCTTATTGCTTCTACTCTTTCTCCCTCAGTCACACATCATAATGCATATCATAAATTCATATTATGCTCTCCATACACTCATATTCACAATCATACTTCACCTAGATCAACTAGGTTTACAATATATACATGATATTACATTGATTACATTACAAGTTGGCCAATACAACAAGAATATTAGAATCTACAAGTCATCCAGAGATCACACAACATGAACCATGTAGAGGGCAAGCCCTAACATGAACTACATGCAACACTAAGAAGAGAAACATGCCTTGTGGATCATAACACACACTTAATCTGGTCCTAAACATTCTCCACAGCATCATCCTTCAAGGAACAACATTCGTACGCTTAATGCAATTGAATTAAGTCTTCCTTAAGCAAGAAAATGTGAAGCTTGTAGCACATCGGTCTTTACAATCTTGGCAGTACTCATGAATGATTAAAAATTACTTGTTCTTCTTCCATATGAGTCATCAAGACCTATACACCATCTCCAAAAACTCCTTGAGCCTTGTACAACAAGAACTTTGTGTACACATCACCATGTATTCTGAGAACAATTAGGCTTCTGGAACTATTTGTAGCTCATTATCACTTGAAAAACTAAACTTGCGGACCACCAAAACACTTAATACTACAAATAAGCATGAATTTCACATTCTTGAACATGTCCACTAAACCACATGGACAAACTTTCACTTCTGGAGGAATGTGGAGCATTCCAATCAACCTTCATCATCACATTATTCTGCCAGAGTATAGACTAGAACTCTATCACTTGTAACTTTCACTACTAAAGGTATAATGACTTAAACTCTTGGATATAACACCTTCAGAACACACTAAACTCAACTTCTAAACCACGTGATCTTATCTTCAAAAGTGGAGGAATGTGGAGCATTTTACTAGGTAGTCTTCGAGGCAACTTCTTACAGCAGAAACCTTCACCAACTTCCAGAGACTAGAACCTTCTTATAGCAACACATACTTCCTTAGGATCATCAAGAAAGAGCATACAAAAAGCTATAGGCCATTAGAAACATCTTCACAATATCAACATTAATTCTTCTAATTCCCATCTTAATATATCATTCTTCAGCTTGATGCTTCTAATTCCCATCTTAATATATCATCATGATACCATCTCTGCTGACAACAAACACACTCAATACAACTTAACAATGCATGACATCCAACCATGAACATTAGTAACATCACATCAAAGATAGTCCAAACTAAGTGTTGACATCAAACAACCCAAACTGAGTGTTGACATCAATGACAACCACACAACCACATCAGTGATAACCTTAGGTAACATATGTGCAACAATTTCCCCCTTTGGTATTGATGGCAACACACACCAACTCATTCTCCCCCTTTTGTCATCAAGGAAAAAGGGAAACAATGTCTCCTCCTCAAGGCATAAACTCTCCTGTTAAACCTTCTCCCACTGTCATCAAAAACCACTACCTGCTCCCCCTAAGAGGTAGCCACCATTAGTCCAGGAAAAAGATATAGCATGAATTACTCCCTCTGAACAGATGCACCAACTATGCATCTAGCAAGAAGAATGAGGGGTAATTAACCCTAACCTCTATCAGAGATACTCAAAAGTGTCCTTTGCAAGATCCTTTATGAAAATAATTGCAATCTGATCCTTTGTTGGAACATATTCCAACTTTACTTCATTCTCTACAACCTTCTCTCTCAAAAAGTGATACCTGATTAATATATGCTTGGTTCTAGAATGCATCACTGGATTCTTGGAAATATTGATAGCACTAGTAGTATCACACAAAATAGGAATATGTAATGTACCCAATCTAAAATTTATTATTAAATTCAAATCTGAAAATGATTCTTACAGATTTAACATTAAAATGCATCACAACACTCAAAACTAGCTAACTAGTTTGCAAAGGTAGCACATAGAAATAAACATAAACAACTCAAATGTTCTTTATTATAATTTTCTGATAAATATGACATGAAATTAGGAATGCAGCACTGATTTAAAACAGCAGCAACTTCTGCAACACTCCTCAGTAAAACCCACAACAAACTATTCCAACTGTGTTGAAATACACATATGTAACTATCCAAAACACTCTAAAATCCCAAGAACAGAATCTAAACATGAAAGTGCTAGACCAAGGCACTAGAAATGATGTTGAGAAGCATCACATACAACAATAAAATTCCTAGCACAACAGTAATCTCAAACAGATCCAACAAAAACACCAGAAATACTCTGAAATGCTCCAAACACACCTTGCAACACACAAAAACTATACATGCAACGCTCCTGAAATCAAACCAACAATACCCAGCTAGTCAAAGCTGATCCAAACCTTTTAAATTGATTAAATACACATTCTACACTAACATGCAATGACATGCAAAACCTGCAACAATACAAATGCTCTGAAAACACCAAATATCTACTCTTGCACGTAAAACACTAAAACTGCCAATATCTCCAAATTCCTTCAACTCTGATGCAACCTCTAGATGAGATTGCTATTTGCAATCCAATAACACCACCCTTAGATAATCTAGAACTCATGTCCACCAGCCACAAGCTCTAACTTCAATGGTTTCCCTGTCCACTGAAGAAAATACAAGCTAAACAACTCTATGAGAAAACTGTCAAATTTGCAATAGCCTCAAATGTGTTTTTGGCCTACAAATAAATAGAGGAGAAAACCCAAATGACCCCCTCTTGGAAAATTAAATTAATATATATTACTACATCAATTTCCCTCCAAAATAGGCCCACCATATTGACTACTGCAAGATTCCCCACCAAAATTAAATAATAACTCCGTGCATGCAAGCTGTCATAAAAACTACTAATGAATTTGCTAATTATAGCCTGCCACCTAAACTTGGAGGTTACAAACCTTCTCACATGAAATCCCATGCCCTTCCTTAGGTAAATAATCCAAAATAATAATATTAAACTAATTATTTGACCCCTTTTATCATAAATAAGAATTAATAAATGATTAAGGCCCAAGTAACCAATTTTAGATATAATTATTTTCCAATTTCCATACCTTAGCCCAAGGAAAACATTTTAAATTGGAAAATATCTCCTCCAACATGAATTAAATAAAAAGGGGACATGAAAGAATAGGCTCATCATACTATACCTTTCTTGACAAGAGAGACTTCTAGGCATGTCAGGTGTTGTCATTGATGGCACCTAAATCCATCTTACACATCCGCATTACATCAATGGATCATACCGAAAGTCAGAGAGAAGATTTGTCTAAGTCCAAGCAGTCAAAAATAAAGCATGTGACAGGGTCCTGTATCTTGGTCTGGATCTCTCCAGTGGTAAATCATAGTGTACTGTGGATATGAGGGAGCGATAAGGATTGTCAGGACTATCCAAATCTAGAAATGTAGCCTCCAGTGATGAAGGATTCAAAAGTTATAAGCATCTAAGTATCAGGTTTTAGTTAGTCAGTACAGTCAGAAGAAGAATACGCCGACCTAGTATCTGATCTTGGTCCGGATGAAGAAAAGTTGTTGGTTAAGCAATTTTTAATAATCAGTGGTATTGGCCGACATGATTGATGATTTGAGAACACAAGGTTTTGGTCCGCTTTGTTGCTTGTGCATGGATTCAGCTGACAGAGTAGAGTTCTTAATAAATGTTCTATGTTTTCTTGAAGTCGACTACAGTTGATTGAATTTCTTGATGTGGATATATATAGCCAATGGATTCAAGTGTTTTGGTGTGTGTGATGAAGGTGTAAGTACGAAAAGGGTAGAAAGAAGTGTGAAGGCGAAGATCTAAGCTTAGATTATGGTAGAAGAGTGAAACAAGGCAGAGTAAGGATGAAGTGTGTAAGATCAGTATTCTATGCTTAACCAGAACTGAACTTTTGCATTGGTAGATGCTATTCATCAGTTCAAACATTCTGTAATCTTCTTGTAGGCAGTGAGCCTCCTGTAGGTAGTGAGCCTCTTTGAGCAGTGAGCTCTAGGTAGTGAGCCCGAAGGCATGTGCCTTCCCATTTGTAATACTTTTAATAGAGTATAAATCTTTTTGGGTTAACCCCCACCGTGCTTTTTCCCTTAACCGGGTTTCCACATAAAAATTCTAGTGTTATGTGTGTTGATTCTATTTTTGCTTGTGTTGTTGATTCATGCTTCATGGTTACATTATCAATAAATGGTAAAGAAGATTAATTGCAGAAAGTGTTAATGTTTTGAGACAACTGATTCACCCCCCTCTCAGTTGTCTGCCCTAATTTCAACAATTGGTATCAGAGCCTAGTTCCTTGGAAGAAGTCTAATAGCTTGAGGAAGATCTTGGAAAGAGTTTCAATTGGTTCATTTAGATACTCTGATGACATATATGAACAACTTCAAGTTGCTTTAGAAGATCTCAATCAATATAGGTCAGAAATCAAAGAACTGAAAGAAAACCTTATAGAGGCTGATGATTTCATTGAAACCTTAAAAGGGCAACTAAGAAAATCTAATGAGAAGAGAAAGGAACTACTTCAGAGGTTAGAAAATTAGAATGAAGACACTGACATGGATGACGCCTTAAAAGAGAAAACAAGGGAATGTGAGAAGTTGACAAAAGAAGCTATTGTTCTAAAACATGAGATGGAATCCGGGGTGATGAGATTAACCAAGGAAATTGAGAAAAGAAAGAAAAATGAAGAAAACTTGAATCAGAGTTTGAAAGAAAGAACATAAGAATGCTACAGATTAGACAGAATAATTGGCCACTTAGAGTTAGATCTATAAGAATCCAAGGAAAATGAAGAAGAACTTGAGAGGCAAATTGTTATTCTCAAACATGATCTAGAAGTTGCAAATGAATACAAGGAGAAGTTCAAGATAAGCTTAGCTAAACTTGAAGTGTTGCTTGAGAGTCAGAAGAAGGTTGATGATAAGCATGGTCTTAGGTATGAGAAAGGTGAAAGCTCTAGATCTAGACAAAGAAATTCTCAATCAAGGAATGGGAGAAATAGACCTAGAAGAACTCCAGTAAGACAACCTAATGCTCAAAGGTATCCATCTTTTAATGGTAGTTGTTTCAAATGTAATAAGTATGGTCATAGAGCTAATCAATACAGAAGTAAAGTGAATCAAAATGCATCATCTTTCTCCAATCAATGCTTTAATTGCAAAAGGATAGGTCATAATGCAGAAGAATACAGAAGTGGATCTAGGGATCCTCCTAAGAATAAACAAGTGTTCAATGGAAGATGTTTTATTTGCAATAAGTTTGGGCATATTGCAATACAATGCAGATCTAAACCTACTCCAACATGTAATTGTCAGAAATAAGATTGTATGTTTCAATTGCAACAAATATGGACACATTGCAAAATTTTGCAGAAGCAAAAAGGAAAACTCACAGTCAGGCAAAGGAAAAATAGAGCAGAAAGAAAAGGGCAAAGTTGATGTGATTAAGATCTAGAATGAAATGAACAACACATGGGTGAAGAAAGGTGTGATGAACAATGGTGATGGGTCTGCACCAGAATTCGGTGTTGGTAATTCCTCTGGGAATTGAATTTGGATCTCTGGCTCAGGGGGAGTTGCATTAAAAATTAAATTCCCCCAGCTAGTAAGTGGGTGCCTGAATCTGGCATGATGAGAGAAGATAATTTCAGTTATTGCAGATCATTTGAAAGGATTTCTAGAAGAAAAGAAGTGAATATGGTGATTTGTGGAGCGATTCATGAGAAATTGCATCAAGAAACAGAGTAACCAGATGAAGTTAGGGCAACACATTTATTACAATGGAGAATTAGGTTTTGTGGAGCATAAAAGATCATCCTTTCATTATTTGGATTACTTTACATTTGAAGAGAGCAAGCAGAAGAGCACCTGAGCTAAGATTTCAAGGATTTGAAGTGCGAAGAATGAATTCAACAGCTAACCCTAATTCCATGTAGAAAAAAGTATTTTCTGCAAAACCTTGAACTTGTGATCTTTTGCAATGGCTACATCATTGGTTGTTGATATTACTAAAAGGCCCCGACCTAAATTCAAGAAATATCCACACAAATCAGTAGATGTCGACCCGTTCGGTGCCTTTTCAAATGTTCTGCGTGGCGTATTGCATGTTGAAGATATTAGGGCCTATATTCATGCAAGCATAGATGAATATGGAAACTCAAGGTTAGTATATTTGTTCAAGAATCATCTAAGGGATAAAATTCACAGTCTTAAACCTGAATATAAAGAATTGCATGATAAACATTTTATTCAGATTATAGGGTTTCCATCCTTTAATGAAGATGATTGGGTCCGGTATGTTTTAATCCGAATGCATGATGAGTTTATGTGGCTAGTAAAACCTTTTAAAATCACCAAGGATGCCATCAAGGCCGTGACAAGGTTAAACTCATTCGGTGGACTGCCAATGTTGAAATTAGTAAAGAATCAGACTATAATTGATGCTACCAGTTCAAAGTTTGACAAAAGGACAATGACTATAAATGACATCACTAATCCATACATCAAATTCACTTTAATGGTGATTGGATACAAGATATATAATTCTAGTAGGGAAAATTTTGTATCCAGTATAACTATCTATGCAACTTACCAGATGTTGAGAGAGAATGTTGATTATGATTTGTGTGAGTTGCTACTGTATACACCTAAAATTGGCATGACTCTACTTAAATAAATATTTTAAATATTTATTTCATCACCATATTCCTCTATCAATAAATAAATACATTTATTTATTTATTTGATTCATCCCTTCTCATTTAATTAAATAAATTACATTTTATTTAATTAATTAAAAATCACTTACACCAACTTCATTCTTCTAAAATAATTAAATAATTTTAATTATTTAATTAAGATCTCTTATTCTTCCAAATTTAAATAAAATGCAAATTTTATTTAAATAAAATCTAAAATCCTCACAAAATAAAATATATTTCTATGTTTTATTTATTCTTCTCAAATATCCACAAAAATAATTAAATAAATTTTTTATTTAATTATGCTTTCTTATCTCTTCGAAAAATCATTCTTATCTTCCAAAAATAACTTTCCTCTTGTCACACAAAAGCAAAACTTTGAGTTACAAAAGCAAAATCACTTCTAAAGCAAATCTTCTCTTAAATTAGAAAAATAAATTCTAATTTAAGAAAAACAAATCTCATCCTCATCAAGAGAGGAGTTAACTCAAACAAAGTTGCTTTTGGAATGACATGTGTCCTTCTTTTGTTGGTTGCACATTCCTCAACAAGCCTCCTCCGTTGATCTTTTCTTTTCTTCTCAACCATTGATCTTCCCTCACTCTCTTCTATAAATACAACCTTCTTCTCTTCATTTCATATCGGGAGTTTGTGTAAACTTATGCTGCAGGAATCTAAGCATGCCTTTGGCACCCCTATTCCATTTTAGCACTTCATAGCTTTCTCCATTTCTGTATTTGAAGCTCATCTTCAAATACAAAAGTATCCTAGCCATTCTTCATTTGTCATCTTCCAAACAAGCAAGCAAGAAAAAGCTTCTGAGGGCTTCACAATCAAGATCGAACGAAGATAGGAGAACTACAGAAGGCAAAAAGGTAAAAGGTGAAGGTATTGTTTGTTCTTTGTTTTTATCTCTTTTATCTTTATTATTCTATAGATGTTTGGGTTTCATTTTCATTAATTTGAATAACCTGATTTCCTCCTCACATTTTGGCGTCCACCGTGGGGCTCTTGCCTGTCTACTAATCAAAAAATCTAAGTTTTCTTGAAGACAGGTCCATACAGGTGATAAACAGGTCTCTGACGGAGAGTTTTTGCGCATTCAACTTCTGAAACAACGCATCTTCCTTCCAGAATGACGCATCTGATGAACTAGTGCATCTGACCTCTCGAGTTGCACATTCACCTTCTGCTTTTGTGCATCTAACCAAGCGACGCATTCGACCCCCACAGTTGCACATACGATCTCTGAGATTGCGCATACAACTCGACGGCGGCACTTGACTTCCAATTTGTGCATACAATCTACCATATTGCACTTACGCTTAAATTGCACATATGCTTCATAAATTTGCGCATACACTCTGATAGATTGTGCTTCTGTCAACATTGCGCATTTACCCTTCCTTTTTGCACATTCACCTCGTCCTTTTGTGCATATGTTGTTTTTGTGCCTATAATTCGTTCTTTTGCGCATTTGATCTCTGTATTTGGGCTTCTGTTCAAAAACCCACACACTCCCTGTTTCTACGCATTTAGGTTGTAGTGTTGCGCATCTGTCTTCTGATTTCTGTTTTGGGTTTTCTGACTTTTGCATGCTGGAACTAACGTTTGTTTTGTAGGAGTAGTGGCTGGATTAGGTCATCTAGATATTTTGCTTAGTTCATCTAGCCTAACTAGGGGTGAAGTAATCAAATGCATTTCATGACAAACTACACATAGTCCCTAACTAGGAAGGAAGTAATTGGACCAATTTGCTATCTTGCATTGTGGATTTATTTTCTAGTTCAATCACTACTATCTTCTACAAATGGGAAATGAACAATGCTATGATTAATCACTTTCAAAGTTAACAAATAGGAAATGAACAATGCTATGATTAATCACTTTTCAAGTCAACAATCATGTGAGTGCACAAATTAGCTTAGCCCATTTAGTTTTTTTATTTTAACTAGGTTGGGTGAACAATTGTTTTCTGTGCTTGTGAATGACAATAGGCTTATGCTCTCCCCTTAACTGGGTGATCAAAGTGCCAGACTTGTCATTCTTTTTGTCAAACCTTTAGGGGGGCCTACCCTTGGATGCACGCTTGTCCAAGTGGGAACGACCTTGAGTGGTAACAGGCTAAAGCCAAGCCCTACCAAGCCACTTAAAATAAATTGTGTTTGGGGTGAAAACCTCAAGCAACGAGTGCTGCTGTGTTACACTGACGGCCAATCTCCCCCAAAACCCTCATAGGCGTAACCCTTTGAGGCTGGGAGACTCCATAACGGAGAGTAGTGCCGCCGCACGTGTAACCACTCGAACAGTTGCCCTATCTAAGAACCAATTGTGTAGCAAGCCAAAAACCCCTATTCGTTGATGCAAAGGGCAAAGCTCTTGAAGCGGCCTCGATTCAAGTGATTCTTAGTAGAGGTAGCAAGGACAATCCTAAGGTTCGGTGTGGGGATGAGCCTAAGGAAACCTGAATCTGGTATGCGTGAGAAGTGAGTGCCATGGAGGGGAGCCGGTGCTACCAGATTTTGGAGCTACATGCTTTGAGTGGCACAGCTAGAGGATTCAATGAATATTGTCACATCCAACCTAGGTTGTACTTGTCTTTGAGTCATAATAGTCCAAAAACACAAAAAAACATAAAAAGATAAAAATCATGGAAAACTTCTATGTGTTTGCTGTGCTTTGCCATAATTGAACATCCACATCATCAGAAACACCAAGTTTTTCAAACCAAACACTAAAAAATCTTGAAAATGATCCAAAATTTCCAAAATTTAGAGAAAAAGAGAAAAAAGCCAGAATTGCGCATTTCCCTTGACTTATTGCGCATCTGCTTCAACTTATTGTGCATTTGATTAGGTGGCAAATTTAAACCAACACAAAATTGTGCATTCACTCTGACTTATTGCACATTTGACTCTTGTTGTTGTGCATTCAAACTGTTGTGCATTTGAGCCAGAGAGCAAAAACCATATCTTCCAAAGAGCAAAATTTGTCAATACTTTTCAAAAACCAGTTCAAACCTGTTCTAGTTTTCAAAATCTGATTAAAGACCTTGCAAAATCAACCACTTCTCCCCTATCTGCACCATAGCTGTTTGTCCATCCAAAATCTCACCACTTTCTTCCAAGTTTCCAACAAGGTTATAGCCAAATTATTCTTGATCAAAATCAAATCTCAAGCAAAAACCTAGTGAGGCTCCCATATCAAGGGTTACTTGTCCTTTCAAAACTCCACTAGGGGGTTGTGCAAACACTAGTCAACATCAAGTAACGGATTCCTAACATCCTAGCTTTTGACTATCGCTTTTGTATATCCCACTTTGTTTGATACCACCTAGATCTAAAAAGAACCTTGCTAAAACCTTGTTTCATCCTAGCACCTTGTTCAAAATCTTCCAATCTCACCTCATCCCATCTCTTTACTACCTTGCATGGTCTTGACAAGATTACAAAAACAAAAGTAGTTAGAAATGGCAAAGAAAAGTATTTTTGATGGTCACAAAAATAAAGAATAACCTTCCATAGACGAGATCCTCCACATGCAGCATGACCCAAAATTTCTACGCCTATTAGAAGGGGTGCTTGCCCAAGACCCATCAAAGTACATTTTACATCTAGCAAGTCTAGGAGCCAAACTCCCTAAGGATTATGACGTGGAGGCTCTCAAAGAAACTGATGAAGAGAGAATCCCTGAAGGAAGTAGACATGATGAAGTACCCACGGATAAGAGCAAAACAACTATTGACTCCTTAGATGCCCTAAGCCTAGTGAACCAAAAAGTTGAAGCTCTCCAACAACAAATGTCAGACATGAAAATGGGAACATCGACTAAAAACTACACCCTAGAGGATATTTCACCATATCCTTTTGATAGGTCCTTAATCATGATTCCCTTCCCCTCAAGATTTGAGGTGCCTAAATTCGATAAATATCGAGGGAAGGGCGAGCCAGGAGATCATATCAGAGAGTTCAATGCTGCTTGTCTAGAGGTCGCACATAACGACACTTACCTTATGCAACAATTTCCATGGAGCTTGGGAGGACAAGCCATGGATTGGTTCTCTAGACTACCACCTGGTATTAAAACATTCAATGAACTTGTTAACCAATTTGTCACCCACTTCTCATACAATATTGAGCACGACATCTCAATATTGGATCTCTGTAACACCAAACAGAAAGGAGGAGAATCTTTCGCTGCCTTCTTACAGAGATGGAGACAACTGGCAAGCAAGTGCCCACACCAAATACCAGAGAAACATATGCTAGAAATGTTTGTACACAATCTGCAAATGGACCTAAGCTACCAAATCCAAATCCAATGTCCTACTTCTTTTATCAAGGTCATTGAGATGGGCCTCATCATAGAAAAAGCCCTAATTGCAAAAGGTCAAATCAAACTCTATAAAGACTCTCCCAATACCAACACCAACAATGACAAACATAGATTCTGGACAGAAAACAAGAATGTTGTGAACGACGGGGTGGTGGATGCCAACAATACGGCACCTAAGCAACCAATTTTTAACCTATCAACACCTTAAAATAACCCCCCGCAAGACAAACCTAGAAATACCGAATCTAGGTTTACCAACTTTTGACCTAGGAGAACATTCACACCTTTGGATGAGTCACTAGAAACTGCCCTACGGGAGCTAATCGCCAACAATCTCATAACACTTCCCTCAGCACAAGAGTACGAACCAAAGGTCAAACCCCATTGGTGGAACAACAATGATTTTTGCGAATACCACTGAAACAGGGGGCACAAGACAAATGATTGTATTGCACTCAAGCATATAATCCAAGACTTAATAGAGCAAAACAAAATATCTGTCAATGGACAATCTCACGGACATACCTCCAACAGCGATCATCAGGCATTCAAGGATCCTCTTCCTAACTACGAGTAGGGAGGACCTTCCAACAGAAATAACAGTGGCTCTAACAATGCAAACTACACAAATGTTAGCTTCGACTATGTTGTTAACCATATCTCAAAAGGTGATTCACACATCAATGTGATCACTATCAACAAGGATCTAGATTGCAACATTACTACCCATAGTAACAAGGTCACCCTTAGAGGAGCTTCCACTCCTCTGTCTAGTCAATACAGTATTGTGGATCAACTCCACAAAACACCTGCACACATCTCCATGTTGGAACTTCTGTGTATGTCTCCCTCTCATAGGTCTATACTTGACAAAGCCTTAGCAAAAGCCTCCGTTCCCACAAACCTAGTTGAAGAATAATTCCAAACTATGGTCGGTCACATCACATTACCGCACTCCCTATCATTCACTGAGAAGGATGATATTTCTATCACTCAACCCCATAACACCTCCCTTCACATTGAAGCTTTCATACACAAGCACAAGATCAAAAGAGTCCTAATCGATGGAGGGGCTGGTTTGAATATCTGCACATTGAAGCTAATCCTTACATTGGGGTTTTCAGAGAAGGCTATAGATCTGAAAAGAAAAATCACCATAAAAGCCTATGATGAGGAAGAAAGAATGTCTAAAGGAATTGTTACCCTACCAATCAGGGTGGGCCCCGTAGTGAAAGATGTAGCTTGTCAAGTCCTTGACATGGAGCTTGCATACAACATTCTTCTTGGGTGACCATGGATCCATGCTTTGAAAGTGGTACCTTCTACATACCATCAATGTATCAAGTTCCCACATGAAGGACAAGAGATCACCATCCAAGGTGATCCTAACCCCTATCAATACTGCAACTCCATTTAGCCCAGACCAGAAGTTGTGATCCCCAATAACCATGCCTCTGCTTCTTCCTCTTCTCATGTTGACCCAGCCACACTTACTTCTTCTTCAGGGGCACCTCAACCTAAACTCCAACTCAAAGATAAAGGCTTGGGTGAATACACGGTATCTCAGTCCCTCTGCTTGGCACAACTGCCTCTATCTCCTTGATCCTATGGGAGACCTATCTTAAAAACATCAACAGTAGAAAAGCCAACCAAAGGACCATTTGTGAAATGGGGAAGCCTAGAAGATGAAAGTGATGAAAAAGATATCCTACAGTGGCTATACAAGGATGAAGCTATCTCCTCAATGCAACATGACCATCCCACTCTACCAACAGAACAGTACGGTCACGACTTTCAAATACTACAGAGAATGGGGTATGAAGGACACAGTCCACTTGGTTCAAGAAAGGATGGCATCACTAAATCCATCCAACCTCATACCTTAACGGCCCGAGACACTACAGGGCTAGGCTACACTGGAACACCAAGAAACAACAGAACCAACAAGAACAAAGGAAAACAACTAGAAACCTCTACTAGTAATCTGGTTGAACAAATTCAGCGAATGAAACTGGGGAGCAAAATTGATTCTAACGAGTATGAATGGGATAGCCTCTCTGAGATGTCTTGTGATGAAAAAGATATTGACATTGTCCATGAGTACGACCCGACCCATGCCAACGAGGGACAAGGTCGAAGGGCTAGGCCATTAGAGTCCAACCCGCATAACAACAATAGTGAAAATCGTAAGGAAGGAATGTTCCCCCCCTTGACGGACCCACTAATAGGGAGTACCATCGCAGATTTTGTCCGCTCCTTCAATAACTCTGTCCTAACCATCAATGCCACTGAACCAAACCAACCTAATGATCCCTTACCTTTGGTACACCCTGAACTTATCGACTGGGACCTAGAAGGTACCACCCCTGAACAAGACACCTTCGAAAATGATGACGTGATCATCGATTACCTTGAGCTTAGAGATCACATACCTACAGTGACCACAGAGCTGGCTATGCTATTGAACTCAATGAGAACGCCTATTTTGGAGAGAGTGCCAAGCCTTTTAGTCATAAAAACATCAAAATAAAAGAATGATCTAATGGTGAAAACTGCTCCGTGGCAGTGTTAGATCATCAAAATAGTAAAAATAAAGATGTATCCAATGGTGAAAACCTCTCTGAGGTGCCGAAGGGTAGAAGGCTTGACCCTCTCCCCAATCTTACACATCAGGAGAGATCGTCAATCTTAATCGAACCAGCAAAAGTGATCAATGTCAACATAGGTGATAATCTGAGAATGGTCCACATGGCAAAGGCTCTAACAGAACATGAAAAACTAGCATTTACAGATTTCTTCAAAAGAAAACAGATCAAGTTTGCATGCACATACGCTGACATGCTAGGGCTAGATCCAAATCTTATCATGCATCATTTATCTCTAGCTCTGGGAGCTAAACTAGTCAAACAAAAACTCAGAAAGTTGCATCCGCATGTGGCCCTCATGGTGAAAGAAGAACTAAAGAAGCTGTTAGACGTTAGATTTATTAGGCCTATAGACTATCCTGAATGGGTTTCGAATATAGTACCGGTGGCCAAACCAGATGGCAGGGTCAGAATATGCAATGACTTCAGAGACTTGAACAAGGCTTGTCCCAAAGATGACTTCCCCCTGCCCAACATAGACATGATTGTCGATCTTACGGCGGGACACACTATGCTGTCACTCATGGATGGTTTCTCAGGATATAATCAAATAAAGATTGCACCCGAAGACCAACACAAAATGGCCTTCACATGTCCTTGGGGCACTTACTACTGGTGTGTTATGCCATTTGGTCTAAAAAATGCTGGGGCAACATATCAGAGAGCCATGACAACGATATACCACGATATGATGCATATTATAATGGAAGACTACGTCGATGACATTCTAGCAAAGTCTCTCACAAGAGAAGGGCATCTAGCAGTACTAGACAAGATCTTTAACAGACTAGAACAGTTCAATGTGCGACTTAATCCAAAAAAGTGTGTGTTTGGTGTTACATCAGGAAAATTACTGGGCTACATAGTATCTGCAAATGGTATCGAAGTTGATCCCGCTAAGGTGAAGGCCATAATGGAGATGCCACCTCCTAAAAATTTGACTCAATTGAGATCCCTATAGAGCAAACTACAGTCTATTAGACGGTTCATTTCCCAACTGGCAGACAAGTGCCACCCATTCTCTCATCTGCTACACAAAAATATAACCTTCAAATGGAACGAGTCATGTGAGCAAGCATTTCAATAGCTAAAGGAATACCTAATGAAGCCACCAGTATTAATGCCACCAATTCAGGGCAAGCCTCTATTACTGTATATTTCAGCTACACCAATGGCTCTGGGAGCTCTCCTTGCTCAACAGAACTATGATGGAAAACAACAGGCTATCTACTACATTAGTCGAACACTCGTCGAATATGAATTGCAATACACACCAGTAGAAAGAGCATGTCTAGCTGTTGTATTTGCCTTGCAAAAATGGAGACATTACATGCTGTCACACTCTATTAAACTGGTGGCAAAGATTGATCCACTGAAATACTTACTCAACAAGGCTGCCTTAATAGGTAGATTATCCAAATGGGTCATGCTTCTTAGTGAGTTCGACATCGAATATGTGGATAGAGAAGCGATAAAAGGACAAGTGCTTGCAGATCAACTAGAAGAGGCACCTTTAATGGATGACAACCCCCTAAGCTTTGAATTTTTAGATGAGTCTATCTTCCATGTCAACACAACAAACTAGAAAATGTACTTTGATGGCTCCTACACTCAACATGGATCGGGGGCATGTATCTTATAAATCACACCTAATGGCGACACTATTCCAAAGTCATACAGATTAATGTTCCCATGCACTAACAACATAGCAGAATACGAGGCTCTAGTCATCGGTATCAAGCTAGCAGTTGAGTGGAACATCAAGGAACTTCAAGTCTATGGCGACTCACAACTGGTCATCAACCAAGTAAATGATGACTACCAAACGAAGGATGAGAAACTGATTCCTTATAAATGCATGGTAGATGACTTCAAGGAGTATTTCATTAAGAGATCATTTGAACAGATACCAAGGATCAAGAATAAAGCTACAGACACAATGGCTACAATCGCATCTCTCCTCGACATTCCAAGCAATCAAACACGATATGAGTTCTTAGTAGACCCAGTCTCCTGTCCTGCTTATGACACTCCAAATTCCCATATCATATGCCACATCATAGGAACTGATTCCCCTCTCTATGGTAAAATATTTGCCTATCTTGAAAGAGAATACCCTCCCACTTGACCTCTCCCATAACCAGAAAAGAACCTTCATCCGGCAGGCATCCCGGTATGCCATTGTCGCTAACACCCTGTATCGCCTAGGTCTCGATGGTACTCTCCTTAGGTGTCTAGATAGAGAGGAATATCAAACTGCTCTAAGTGAAATACACGATGAAATATACGGGATCACTCTAGTGGCCCTACCCTAGCTAAGAAACTCATATGCATGGGATACTATTGGCCAACAATGGAACAAGACTCCTATCAGTTTGTAAAGAAATGCAAAAAGTGCCAAATCCATGGGAACTGATACATGCGTCAGCGCAAGAGCTACATCTGTTGACAACTCCTTGGCCTTTCTGTTAGTGGGGACTCGACTTAGTGGGCAAGATCCACCCTCCTTCCTCAAGCGACCATAAATTCATCATCACTGCCACATAGTACTTCACGAAATGGATTGAAGCCATACCTTTAGCCAACATCACAGGCAAACAGATTGCCTCATTTATTCTGAACTATATCATTTGTCGTTATGGTGTCCCTTTGTCCATTATCACAGATAATGGACGACCCTTCAAAAATCAAGATGTCAGGGAACTATGTGACAAATTCCATATCCAGCACCGCTTCTCAACTCCTTATTACCCACAAGGTAACGGCCAAGCTAAGGCATCAAATAAAACCATTCTAAAAATCCTAAAGAAAACTGTCAATGATGCTGGCCGTGACTGGCATGTCCAACTAAATCCCGTGTTGTGGGCCTACCGCACAAACATCCACACACCCACAGGTGCAACACCATACTCCCTAGTCTATGGATCTGAAGCTATCTTGCCCATTGAAGTTGAGATCCCATCCTTGCAAGTTTCACTAAAAGGCCTCATATCAGACGAAGAGTATAGAGTGACTAGACTCCAAGAGTTAGAGCCACTCGAAGAGCGAAGGCAACAGGCCTTTAACCACCTGAAAGCATATCAGCAACGCATGTCCAGAAGCTACAATCACAGAGTAAAACCCCGGATCTTCCAAGTTGGTGACCTAGTCCTAAGAGAAATTCCAAGAAACCAACAAGACAGAGAAAAGAAAGGAAAGTTTGAACCTAACTGGCTGGGTCCCTATGTTGTCATCACAGCTTATGGATCGGGGGCATATCAATTGGCTACATCTGAAGGTGAATTGTTTGATGATCCTATCAACAACATGCACCTTTGCAAGTTCTATACCTGAAAACCCAAATGTAAGGGAGTCCTGAAAAATCCAAAAAAATTGAAAAAGTGATTAAAAATAGAACAAAAAAATTTTAAAAAATGAGAAAATAACAAAAAAATTGTCCTACGGTGAAAACCTGGCAAACAGGCGCCTAGGATAGGTACCATGGTGAAAACCTGGCAAACAGGTGTCATGTGTACTTTTAGCTTCTCGTGCAAATAAAAGCAAGTGGTGAAAACCTGGTAAATAGGTGCTATCTGCGACAAACCACTTCTTCCATCCGTTTTGACTTCATGTCTCTTGTGTCCATCATATCATTCATCTTGAACCAGTCCTTTGAACTATTGTCAAACTATGTCGCCTCTAAGTTATCATGTAGGCAAGGCCATTCTTAATGCGCCCCTGAGGCTTCACTTCGCTCCTCTTCTCTCCACCCCACTATCCCGTCGGTCCCATATCTAGTCCTTCTGTCAAATCTGAGTCCTTTACCATCGCCTGGTCTTAGGTCCGCTAGGGTTTACCCTGAACTACATTGCCTCTGCGTCGTCACGTAGGCAAGGCCATTTAGCAATGAGCCCCCGAGGCACTAGGTCAGTCCCTTAGGGTCTGTCTCTCCATGTCTGTCTATCGTCTCACTCATAATAAGTCTATCCTTGTCTAAACTGGGGGCAACTCCTCGACCTAGTTGCGGATTTGGATTCTTGAATGCCACTGTTCTAAGAGGATACCAATCAAGATTGTGATACCTTTCACTAGACAAGCAAGAGCAGCAAAACAATCTACCCAACAACTCAAAAACATCAACCTGTCCTAAACAAAGCAGAGCACCATACCGAAAACACTCAAATTGATTTTGTATCAATTATGGCAAAAAACACATCTAATGCAAAGAAGTTTTGTCAACAGGTTAATTTACAAGGTCTTGGCTTTTTGTCATTATGTCTTCCTATGCTACTCAAGGATGCCAAAAGCTAGAGATGCTATGATGGGGGGCATAATTGTTTTCTTTGTCAGCTTCTTGTGGATTAAACCTTAGTAATATGATGACTTTCATCTAATGATATGATCAGCAAAAGATCATCGAGGACTCCGAGGTCTAAACATGAAAAGGGGCAATCCTTGTCTGTTGAAATACAAGAAGCACTCAGGTCATCTAGCTTCAAGTTTGACTAGATGCTTGTATCAACTTGCTATATCAAAATCCAGGTAAGCGATACTCAGGTCATCTCGGTCTAATTATACCTAGATGCTTGTATTTTCTTACCACATTTCAAGAAGTGAAAAATACCAAAAAAGCCCAATGATGAAATAAGCTCTTCAAAATAGTTGCTATATCAAGATGACAAATATCCATATCCATATCCATACCGTATTCAATTGCAGTTCATATCCCTATCCATATCCATAATGTATCCAATTTTGTCTCATATCCGTATCCATATCCAAATACATTTCTCCATATCCCATGCAATAAAATTCTATGCAGAGTATCAATGTTTGCAAAAACTGGCGATTCCTTCTATCGAGTCATTCTTCTATCAATCAAATTTCTATCTATCATTGTATCTCTCATCAATAGTTCTAGCTGTCAATCTGAGCAGTGATCAAAATGCAAGTTTATCCTTAATCCATACCAATTGAGTCAAGCCAATCTTGTCAAATGATCCAATTGCAATCAGCGGTCTTGATCCTAATCTTGTCGTAAACTATATCAATCAGTCATAACTATCCTTCGTGTTGCTCTAGGGATATATCGTTCCCCGCCATGACAACACTGTCATATATTGTTATCATATCAAATGTCTTAGACAGGATGTTGCATTGTCGAAACCAGACCCGGAGTCTTATACGACATGTTTCATTCCTGACACCAGACATCATCGATCTATATCCTTGGTTTACTGCTCGACAGAGGCAATACCTTGTTTGTTCTTGTATCATTTGTGCATACTTGCTTACTTGCTTGTGTGTGTTATCATTTTATCTTGCATCACGTATCATTCACCATCTTTCTTCTGCATCCAACCATTTCTTCTCCTGTTTCTCCTCTTCTTCATCGTGAGATTGTCTGTCTCATGCCTTTCTACCATCTCCCCATCCAATCTCCCGAGGGGGTGTCTTGTCATTAAACTTGTACCAGGGGCAAACTGGGGCATGTATCATTGTCAAAAATCTTATTCTTTAAAACAACGTGATAAAACACATTGCATCAAAGAGGGGCAAAATGTATACACCTAAAATTGGCATGACTCTACTTAAATAAAAATTTTAAATATTTATTTCATCACCATATTCCTCTATCAATAAATAAATACATTTATTTATTTATTTGATTCATCCCTTCTTATTTAATTAAATAAATTACATTTTATTTAATTAATTAAAAATCACTTACACCAACTTCATTCTTCTAAAATAATTAAATAATTTTAATTATTTAATTAAGATCTCTTATTCTTCCAAATTTAAATAAAATGCAAATTTTATTTAAATAAAATCTAAAATCCTCACAAAATAAAATATATTTCTATATTTTATTTATTCTTCTCAAATATCCACAAAAATAATTAAATAAATCTTTTATTTAATTATGCTTTCTTATCTCTTCAAAAAATCATTCTTATCTTTCAAAAATAACTTTCCTCTTGTCACACAAAAGCAAAACTCTGAGTTATAAAAGCAAAATCACTTCTAAAGCAAATCTTCTCTTAAATTAGAAAAATAAATTCTAATTTAAGAAAATCAAATCTCATCCTCATCAAGAGAGGAGTTAACTCAAACAAAGTTGCTTTTGGAATGACATGTGTCCTTCTTCTGTTGGTTGCACGTTCCTCAACAAGCCTCCTCCATTGATCTTTTCTTTTTTTCTCAACCATTGATCTTCCCTCACTCTCTTCTATAAATACAAACTTCTTCTCTTCATTTCATATCGGGAGTTTGTGTAAACTTATGCTGCAGGAATCTAAGCACGCCTTTGGCACCCCTATGCCATTTTAGCACTTCATAGCTTTCTCCATTTCTATATTTGAAGCTCATCTTCAAATACAAAAGTATCCTAGCCATTCTTCATTTGTCATCTTCCAAACAAGCAAGCAAGAAAAAGCTTCTGAGGGCTTCACAATCAAGATCGAAGGAAGATAGGTGAACTACAAAAGGCAAAAAGGTAAAAGGTGAAGGTATTGTTTGTTCTTTATTTTTATCTCTTTTATCTTTATTATTCTGTAGATGTTTGGGTTTCATTTTCATTAATTTGAATAACCTAATTTCCCCCTCACAGCTACAGAACCAACTAATGGAAAATTTGAATAAAGTCAAGAAGGATCAAAAGAACACTTTCAAATATGGTACACTGGACTTGTGTTTATTCTTCTATTTCTTGAATGAGTTACCAGGCAAGAAAAGCATGTGTTGGACCAATGATAAACCTATTGCTATACAGATAAGAGAGCACATGAACAACATTGTAGATTCCAATGCCCAAATGACTTCTCTTTGGGGATTTTCAAGAATTTTTAGAGCATGATGCACTCAAGGGAAAGAATTCCTTCATCTGTGGTTGATAAATACAAGGATACAGTCTGCTTTTATGGTGGATACATATCAATGTTTAATGGAAGTTGTTGAACCAAGAACAGTATGGATCATGCCCATGGGGTATGAGGTTGATAAGAAAGTATTAGATATGTATGCTCAATACCTTTTGAGCAAGCCCAAGGATACCATAGTTGAAAGATTTGGGACATATGAGGAGCTAAGTGTGAAACTACATGTTGAGCTTTGAAAGTTAGAATTTAAGAGAAAAGCTCAAAGACAAGTGGAAATGTATGCTGAAAGCATTGTCATAACTAAGGAAGCCATGAAGCAGAATAGAGAAAGGATAGCAAAAGTTGAGAAGGAGAAGAAGGATAAGAAACAAGGAAGTGCTATGGTAGAATCCTCCTCCACATCAAGGACTACTAGGAGCTCTGTTGCTGCCCCTATTCCCCCAAAACCTGCCCAACCTGAGAAACTAGAAGACAAATCATCCAGTAAGGAAAGAAAAAGAACAAAAGTAATGGCCAAGAGGTCATATGATAGTATGGAGAAGGAGGATGAAGAAAAGATAGACTTAGATGATGAGCTTAAAGAGCTGAAAGCCACATGCACTAAAGCTATAAAAGTGTCTAAAGAAAAGCCTTCTGGGAGCAAAAAGACAAATAAGAAGTAGAGGCCTGAGGATGATGTTGAGAAGTCAACTCCTTCTATGGAGCACATTGTCAAAACAATCACTATTGATGGAAATCTAAAACCAATAACTGAATACTATGATCTTTACAATGACGTGGACAAGAGACTTTTGGAAGATGCTACTATCAAATATTTGAATGTTTTCAACAGAGCATTAGTAGAGATTTTGTCAGAAGTTCCTAAGAGCTTAAGGGACATTCTAGAAATAAGAAAAGAAGCTGCCAAAACAAAGGATATGGAGCTAAGAGAACATGTATTATCCAGTCTATGTCTGATGATATCCAATAAAGAAGTAGATAAATTTTTTAAAGAGGTCAAAAATGAATTCAGGAGTAAGATAAGAATGAACAAGTTGATGATTGGAGATATAGAGGAAGTTGTCCAAGAAACTAAATAGATTCTAAGGAAAGCATTGGAAAAGAACAAATTCTTTGTGATTTCAGATGAACCTACTAATGACACATCAATTCTAGATGATGAAGAGAAGTAGAAAGATGAGCAACAAACTGGAATAGATGATGACTCCATTTTGAAAGAAGAACTGAATAAAGAAGATGAAGAAATAATGGAAGAAGATCAAGAAAAAGAAATAGATGATGAAATTCATTCTCCTATTCAGGATGCCGAGGAACTTCATAAAATAGCCACTGAGGATACACAAAATCCTCTAGAAAAGACTGCAGAAGACCCCAATGATGAGGATAAAGAGAAGGATGCCCCTGCAAATAATACAGAAAAGATTGAAGCAAAGAAAGAGAAAGAAACTGATAAGAGAGATGTGTTTGACTCCGGAAAGGGAGAAGATGCAAGCACTAAAGAGCACAAAGCTGAAACATCTAATTGGGCAAGAGACATTATAGAAGCAGTGAAAGAAATCTTGGAAAAAGATAAACTGATTGCAAAAGAGTTGCAAGGTCCAATCAATTTGGACAGTCTCTCACCAATTCAGAAGATAAAGTGGGCCTTTCTTGCTCAAGCCAAGGCCAGAGAAGATATTTTGAAGTCTCACATAGAAGACAGTGAGCTACTTGGTCTTGCATTTGGGATCCTGGAGAAAATCATGCCAACATTCCAAAAGGACTCATCTGCATCCCCCTCCAGTCAGTTGAAGAGTTTGGTAAATTCTGTAAGTACTCATTTTGAGTCTCTAGAAAAGTCTACAGAGGTCAAGGTAAAAAATGAATTCAATGACAAAAGATTTGATGCTCTGAAAGGCATGATTGCATTAGATAGAATAGTGCTAGATACCACTGTAAATATTATTCAAAATGCTCTTACAGAAGGAAGGAATATATATAAATTTTGCTTATCTTGTCCTAAAGATATAGAGGACATTGAAATGAAAATAAATCAGTCTAAGGAAAAACTATCAAATGCATCCCAATATTTTGATCCTCTAACAATATTAGTGGCAACCCAAGAGTGTCAAGCAATTAGCTTGACTGATGAAATAAAGAAGTTGATGAAAGAGAAGAAGAGCATTGAGGTGAGGATGAGTGAGCTCCAGGGACTGATTTCCCCCAAGTTAGAAGCAATGTTTAATGTTTGACAGAAGCACAAGCTGTTGCTAAGTCAAGTGATCCCATTGACTTGCAGAAGGCATAGTCACAAGCATTCTTATTTAGTGGTCACATCTCAGTTTTGAACAACATAAAGAAGACTTGGGATAATGAGTTAGCACTGCTGAAGAATGTTTTTGGTGATGTGTTCAAACTTATGTAAATAAGTCATAGGGTTGTTTGTGCATATGCTCATGTACCTACAATTTTTGGGAATCTTGGTATGCAGATTTTGTCAAGTTTGATTACAGATTTTGGAACTACTAGATCATAAGGCAATAATTTACTACTGGCTATAAAGTTGTATTGCAAATACACTCCATTATGGAGGAATGTGAGATTATGGAATTGTTACATCAAATTGATCAAAAGACCAGCCTTTTCCATTGACGTCAAAGGGGGAGAGGAAGCAGTGAAAAATGAGAGATTCTTCAAAGGGAGAGTAGTGAAAATCTTAAGTGTACATACTAAGGGGGAGCAGTTCTAACACTTAGTCATTTTTCACTAGGTGTTGCCATCAATGCCAAAGGGTGAGATTGTTGGCCAGAGACACTTCTAGGCATTGTCATTGATGGCAACTAAATCCATCTTACACATCTGCATTACATTAATGGATCATACCGAAAGTCAGAGTGAAGATTTGTTTAATTCTGGGCAGTCAGAAATAGAGCATGTGATAGGGTCCAGTATCTTGGTTCGGATCTCTCCGGTAGTAAATCACATTGTGCTATGGATTTGAGGGAGTGATAAGGATTGTCAGGACTATCTAAATCTAGAAATGTAGCCTCCAGTGATGAAGGATTTAAAAGTTATAAGCATATGAGTATCGAGTTTTAGTTAGTCACTACAGTCAGAAGAAGAACATGTTGACCTACTATCTAATCTTGGTCCAAATGAAGAAAAGTTGTTGGTTAAGCAATTTGTGATAATCAGTGGTATTGGCCAACATGATTGATGATTTGAGAACTCAAGTTTTTGGTCGCGTTGTTGCCTGTGCATAGATTCAGCCGACAAAGTAGAGTTCTTAATAAATGTTCTATGTTTTCTTGAAGCTGACTATAGTTGATTGAATTTCTTGATGCGGATATATATAGCCAATGGATTTGAGTGTTTTGGTGTGTGTGATGAAGGTGTAAGTATGCAAAGGATATAAAGAAGTGTGAAGATGAAGATCTAACCTCATATTATGGTAGAAGAGTGAAATAGGGCAGAGTAAGGATGAAGTGTGTAAGATCAATATTCTGTGCTTAACTGGAATTGAACTTTTGCATTGGTAGATGCTATTCATTAGTTTAAACATTCTGTAATCTTCTTGTAATCATTTCTTGTAGGTAGTGAGCCTCTTTGAGCAGTGAGCTCTAGGCAGTGAGCCCGAAGGCATGTGCCTTCCCATTTGTAATACTTTTAACAGAGTATAAATCTTTGTGGGTTAACCCCCACTATGGTTTTTCCCTTAACCGGGTTTCCACATAAAAATTCTGGTGTTATGTGTGTTGATTCTATTTTTGCTTATGTGTTGTTGATTCATGCTTCATGGTTACATTATCAATAAATGGTAAAGAAGATTAATTACAGCAATTGTTAATGTTTTGAGATAACTGATTCACCCCTCCTCTCAGTTGTCTGCCCTAATTTCAACAACCTTGATATCTTTCAATGTTTTCTTCATCCACAAAACTTGTGTACAACAGGATGTTGCTACAATATACTCTGCCTCTATAGTTGATAAAGATATTGAATCTTGTTTCTTACTATGCCATGAAACCAATCTACTTCCTAAAAAGAAAGCACCACTACTTGTACTTCTTCTATCATCAACACAACTAGCCCAATCACCATTAGTGTAAGCACTCGGATCAAAGTCATTACCTCTTGGATACCATAAGGCATCATTCAGAGTTCCCTTCAAGTATCTAAATATTTTTTTTCATTGCCTTCTCATGAGTTTTCTTAGGATTAGCTTGATATTTGGAAACCACACATACTGCATGTATAATATCAAGTCTAGAAGCATTCAAGTACAATAATCCTCCAATCATAGATCTATAAAGAGTCTGATCAACCTCTGGTGACTTATCTACCTTTCTCAAGTGACAACCAGTAATCATAGGAGTACTTACTAGTTTGGAGTCTTCCATACCAAACTTTTTCAACATCTCTCTAACATACTTAGCCTGAGACATAAAGATACCATCATCTACGTAAAAATTTTGAAGCCCAAGGAAGAAAGAAATCTCACCAATCATAGACATCTCAAACTCTTTCTGCGTCTCTTTTGCAAACCTCTTACACATACTATCATCTCCACCAAAGATAATGTCATCAACATATACTACAACTATAAAAATCATGTCTCCCTCTTCCCTAATGTAAAGATTACTATCTGTGATACCTTTCTTGAAGCCTTGTTGAAGTAAGTACTTATCCAACCTAGCATACCAAGCTCTAGGAGATTGCTTGAGTCCATACAAATCTTTCTTGAGTCTGCACACCATGTCTAGATCTTTTGATAATTGAAAACCATTTGGTTGCTTAATGTAGACCTCTTCCTCTAGATCACCATTCAAAAATGCTGACTTGACATCCATTTGATAAACCTTTAAGTTCTTGTGAGCAGCAAGGGCAAGAAACATCTTGATTGCCTCCATCCTGCTACCAGAGAAAAAGTCTCCTCAAAATCAATGCCTTAAACTTGTGAATAACCCTTACATACCAATCTTGCTTTGTTCCTCACAAGTTCACCATCTTCATTCAGTTTGTTCAAGAATACCTACTTTGTTCCTATAACATTCTTATTGGCTAGTTTGGGAACCAGTTCCCATGTCTGATTCTTTTCTATCTAATTCAATTCTTCTTACATTGCTTTCAACCATCCATCATATTTTCTAGCATCAGCAAAGGTTTTGGGCTCTACCTTTGATAGTAAACACAAGTTCACTTGCTCACTTGTTTTTGCAAGCCTTCTCCTAGTCATCACACCTTCATTCTTATACCCAATGATTTGATTTGCTGAATGATTCCTCTGAACATACTTTACTAGAGTCTTAGGGATATGCTCTAAATCTTGTCAATTTTCTTCCTTCTCTTCTTCTTCTTCTTCAATGCAGGGAAGTATATCAAATCTGTAGTCCTTTGGTTCTTGTGAGATCTGATACAAGTCTTCATCTACCTTGAAATTTGTGCTTTCAATCATCTTTCCCAATCTCTTATTGTAGCATCTATAGGCCTTGCTTTTGATTAGGTAACCAAGATAGATTCCTTCATCACACCTTGCATCAAACTCCCAAGGTCTTCTTCATCTATCCTAATGTAGCATTTGCTGCAAAAGATCCTAAAATATCTAATAGTAGGAGGTCTTCCATACCATAGCTCATAAGGGGTCTTAGTGCTATTGACGCACAATTGTACTCTGTTGAGCAGATAGACAACAATGTGAACTTCTTCCTTCTAGTACATATTAGGTAGATTTGCATCTTTCAACATTTCCCTAGCCATCTCTTGCATAGTCCTATTCTTCCTCTCCACTACCCATTTTTCTAAGGGGTCCTAAGAGTAGACTGATGTCTCCTAATACCATGATCTTCAAAAAAATTTTAAATTTCATTAGAAGTAAATTCACCTCCTCTATCAGACCTTAAGCATTTGATCTTAGCATCCATTTCATTCTCAACTATTTCTATGAAAACATTAAACTTATCAAAGGCTTCTATTTTTTCTCTTAAGAAAGTAACCCAAGTCATTCTAGAGTAATCATCAATAAGCAACGTAAAATACCTTTCACCTTGTTGACTCTTTGTTCTTGTAGGGCCACGTAAGTTAGTGTGAATCAAATCCAATAGCATGGAAGAAGAATACTCCTTTCTCTTGAATTTTTTTTTATTGCGTTCCCATTTGACATTCCTTGCATAATGTGCTTGTAGGCTTGGTTATCTCAGGCATATCTCTCACCGCATGAATAGAGTTGATCTTTACTATCTTATCAAATTTGATGTGTCCCATTAACTTGTACCATAACCAACACTCACAAGATTGAGCCAATAAGTAGGTTCTTCCATTTACCTCCTTTAGATATAGATTTCTCCGTATGTCTTGATACCTTCTACAACCAATTTTCTAGACCTTGTCTTCCTGATTTCACAACCTTTGGCATGAAAGGTAAGATTGTATCCTTTACTACATATCTAACTAACATTGAGAAGATTGTGCTTTAGCCCTTTGACATAGAGGAAATCCTCAGTCTTGTTCTTTCCATCAATAGTTATAGCTCCCTTTCCATAAATTTGTGTTGACTCATCAACACCAAACTTAACAGCTCCACCATTCCACTTCTTAAGGCTAATAAACTTATCCTTGTCACCAATCATGTGGTTAGAGAAACCACTGTCAATTACCTAAGTATTGGCTTCTTCTTTTGCATGAAAGGTAGTCCATACAACCATTAATTTTTTTTTATCTTGATCATTCTACAAGGTATTAGACTTTTCACAATTCCCAAAATCATCCTTTTTGTCACCAACATTCAAGGCCATGAAAATTGTTTCATCATTTGAATCATCATGATCCTCATCTTCTGAAGAACAATTGCTTTCCATAGAATACAAACTTCTTTTGGGATTCTCTCTTTTGTTGTTATGCTTTGAATCTTTAAAAGGACATTTAGAATAAAAAATGACCAATTTTCCCACAATTGAAGAATTTGAAAGGTAACTTACCTTTGTATTTTCCAGTGCCCTTCTTAAAACTTATTACAAAGTTTGCCTCTACCTCACCAAGGTCATCATCTTGATCAGTTGCTTCATCTTCTGCCTTCCTACTTGCTTTGAATGTTGCTTCCTTCTTTGGAGCACCTTTATCAAATTCTCTCATTTCAAAGGCTATGAGAGAGACAAACAATTGATCTACTATATATTTATCCAAATCTTGAGTCTCTTGAATAGTAGATACCTTATGACTGCAAGATTTAGGAAGAGTTCTTAGTACCTTCTTCACAATATCATCTTCTTTCACTTCTCCACCAAGACTTGTGATGCCATTAACTATTTCATCCACTTGGAGCATATAAAAGACAATGTCTTTATCTTCTTCCATCCTCAAGGTCTCAAATTTGCTCTTGAAGATTTGCATCTTGGCTTGCTTCACTTTACTATCTCCTTCATAAATGCTTTCAATTTTTACCCAAACACCCTTAGCAGATTTGCAAGTCATTACCTTTAGAAGTTTTGAATCAGCTAGCCCACTCATGATAACAATCTTTTCCTTGACATTATTATCATACAACTTAATCTCATTAGCATCTGTAGGCTTAGAAGCAGGAGCAGTGTAACCCTTCTTGACAGCTTGCCAAACACCAAACCCTAGAGAAGATAGATAGTTTTCCATCCTTAGCTTCCAAAAGGAATAATTTATTCCATCAAGCATAGGTTCCTTGTGAGATCCATTATGAGCCATCCTGGACCTTCCTCAAGCAGTTAAGCTTCTTCTAAGTAACTTCGATCTGATACCAATTGTTGAACACACCCAGATACAAAGAGGGGGTGAATCAGCATGTAAAAAAACTTGAAATCCTCTGAAGTAGATTAAAACTTAAACATTATAGTATTAGCAGAAAAATAAAAGAACAACACAATGCATAACACCATATAACACTAGATATATGTGGAAAACCCCAAAAGGGGAAAAACCACAATGAGGATCAACTCACAATATATGAAGCTCAAAATTACAACTTTGTTTTAGGGCTACAACCCAAGGAAGCTAATACTGCCTGCTGACTTTGTCTTAGGGAAACCCAAGGAAGCTACTACTCCTTGAAGAAGGGTTTTAGGGTCACTCCCAAGGAAGCTACAACTCCCTACAGACTTTTTTAGGGCTACAACGCAAGGAAGCAACTACTCTCTGAACTAAGAACAAGCTCAGACATGATTACAACATGACAATCCTTTTATTGTCTGAAACTGACAATGAAGCTCACTCCTTTGATGATTGCATTTCTAGCTCTCCACTCCTCTTTTGATGATTGAACCAGTCAGACACACTCTTTACTTCCCTCCTGTCTGAAAAATGTCTTCAAGATGAATCATGACACGCCTTATTGCTTCTGCTCTTTCTCCTTTAGTCACACATCATAATGCATATCATATTCATATTTTGCTCTTCATACACTCATCTTCACAATCATACTTCACCTAGATCAACTAGGTTTACAATATATACATGATATTACATTGATTACATTACAAGTCAGCCAATACAACAAGAATATTATAATTTACAAGTCATCCAGAGATCACACAACATGAACCATGTAGAGGGCAAGCCCTAATATGAACTACATGCAACACCAAGAAGAGAAATACGCCTTGCAGATCCCAACACACACTTAATCTAGTCCTAAACATTCTTCACAGTAACATCCTTCAAGGAACAACATTTGCACACTTGACACAATTGAATTAGGTCTCCCTTAAGCAAGAAAATATGAAGCTTGTAGCACATTGGTCTTTACAATCTTGGCAGTACTCATGAATGATTAAACATTACTTTTTCTTCTTCCATATGAGTCAACAGGACCTATACACCATCTCTAAACACTCCTTGAGCCTCGCACAACAAGAACTTTGTGGTGCACATCACCAACATGTATTCTAAGAATAATTAGGCTTCTGGAACTATTTGTAGCTCACTATTGCTTGAAAAATTGAACTTGCAGACCACTAAAACACTTAATACTACAAATAAGCATGAATTGCACATTCCTGAACATGTCCAAAAAAATGCATGGACAAACTTTCACATCCAGAGGAATGTGGAGCATTCCAATTAGCCTTCATCATCACATTATTCTGCCAAAGCACAAACTGGAACTCTGTCACTTGTAACTTTCACTACTGAAGGTATAATGACCTGAACTCTTGGATATAACACCTTTAAAACACACTAAACTCAACTTCTAAATTGCATGATCTTATCTTCAAATGTAGAGGAATACGAAGCATTTTACCAGGTAGTCTTCTAGGCAACTTCTTGTAGCGAAAACGTTCACCAACTTCTGGAGACCAGAACCTTCTTATAGCAACACATACTTGTTGGAAATGAGGTAGATAACTGAGAGGGGGGGTGAATCAATTATCTCAAATATCTTGTCTTTCTTTTCTTCTTTAACAATTAGTGCAGCATCAAAACATATAAGCATACATAATCATGAGAGCATAAATAAAATCAACACATAAAACACAAGGATTTTAACGTGGAAAACCCTGTTAAGGGAAAAACCACGGGGTGACCAACCCAAGATTGTATTCTCTGTTAAAAGAATAAGAAGTACAAAATGACACTTACCAATTAGGTCTCACTGCCCGAGCACACTGCTCACAAGAGGCACACTGCCTATAAGAGACTCACTGTCTACAAGGTTTATAGAAGGTAATTAGGTGTTTGAACTGATGAGAGGCATCTACAAATGCTGAAGTTAAGTTTCGGTTAGGCTCAATATACTGATCTAATGCACTTCATTATTCCTCTGCTCTAGTGTTGTTGTTCTGTCATATACTGGACTTGTATTGCTGCTTCCACACTTATCTCTGCCTTTCTTCGCACCTTATTTCATCACACACACCTTCATATTGGAATCCATTTGGTATATATATCTGCACCAAGGGTTTCAACAATTTTCTAGTTGGCAACTGAAATACTTAAGATATTTACAAATTACTAATCTGTCGGTTGAATCTATGCTTGATATGTGATGCATATCAAAATCATAGATATCGAAGTCATCAATCATGTTAGCCAATATTGTATGATCACTCAAATAGCTTGATCAACATCAATTACTCATCCGGATTGAAGTCTGATACTCTACCGGTCAGTTCTTCATTAGTCTACTCTACTTGTCAGTAACCCAACACTCAGATGCCCATATCTTTTCCATGTTTGATCACCGCAGGCTCAAACTCTGGAATATAGTAGTCATGATACTCCTCTTGACTTGTCCAAGTCCGCAACTTGCTGAGTTACACCATCTGAGAGATCCGGACCTGATTGTTGGACCTTTCTGCATGCTCTGTTCTTGTTCATCGGACCAAAACACTCTTCAATCTGACTTCTGGTATAGGAATACTATGTGCTACAGATGTGTGGGATAGACTTTGTTGCCATTAATGACAACACTCATGAAGCCACATAGTGTCTCTTGCCAACAATCTCTCCCTTTAGCATTGATGGCAACACTTAGTGAAAAATGATTAAGTGTCACAACAAACTCCCCCTTAGCTGATGCTCTGTCTTGTGCACTATTTTACTGGAGCTCCCCCTTAGCTGGATTCCACATTTTTCACTACTCCTCACTCCCCCTTTGACATCAATGGCAAAGGGCAGAATCCACACACCAAAATTTGCAAAAATTAACCTATACATAGCCACATAAGTATATATACATGTTATACTTACATATACTTAAGTATATCCACAAAAGTCACCTTCAACTGTACATACTCTGTGGCCCAGCTTTGCTTCATCCTATCCAAAATGGAGATGTGACTACTCAACAAAAATGTATATGCTTATGCCCTTCTTAGAACTACCGGATCACTAGTCCGAGCTATGGTCTGAGCATCTATTAAGGCCTCATGCATTGCCTCTAACTTAGGGATAATTATCCCTCTAAGTTCACTCATCCTATTTATTATATTCTTCTTCTCTTTATCCAACTTCTTTATTTCATTTATAATGGCAATACCCTGGCATTCTTGATTCATTATGGATGTAGTGAGGGGATCAAAATTTTGAGATAAACTTGACAGTTTACCTTCTTGTTCTTTCACCTTCTTTTCAATATCCTCTGTCACTTTAGACCAAGATAGACAAAATTTGTACATGACCCCACCATCTTTAAGAGTATTTTCAAGGCTCTTTATCCCAATATCTAGGGTCCTCCTATCATTAGCTATCAGTCCTTGTACTTCAGTGAATCTCTTTCCCAAAAACTCTTTCCGAACTTTCTCTTCTGTCAATTTCTCCAAAGAATCAAAATGGGTGCTCACAGAGTTTACTAGAGATTTCAGGTTACTAGATGGAGAGGCTGAAGGATCCTTTTGAAAGGATGGCATGATCTTCTCCAGCATCCTAGATGCAATATCTAACAGCTCATAGTCTTCCATATGGGATTTCAGAAGTTTTTCTTTTGCTTTAGCTTGGGCAAAAGATGCTATTTTCATTGTCTGGACTAGAGAGAGGGAATCAAAATTTAGAGGTCCTTGGAAAAGTTTTGGTTCATCTATCTCCATCAGCTCTTTGTTCCAGAAATTCTTCACTGCCTCTGTAGTGTCTCTTGCTGGAGACTGAGTCTTCTTTTCTTTTGGAATCTCTAAACTGTCATCAGAGATATTCTCTGTTTGTTCTTCTTCTCTTCCCTTTACCTCCTCTTCTTGACTCATTTTCTCCTCTTTTCTTCCTTCTCCTTTAGTTCCTGAGTCTGGAATGTCTGCAGTGGACTCTGGAGGAGAGATATTAACTTCTTCATGAAATTCCTCTTTCGAAACAGAGGAATCCAAGTCCTTAGACTTCTCCTCATCTATCTCTTTTGACCCTTCTACATTTTTCTCAGTAGATTCTTCTTTTGATGCATTTAATCCTTCGACATCCATGGTAGAAGGTTGTTCATCTAATTCCTCTATAATAGGAAGATTAAATCTTTTGAAGGCATTCCAGAGGATGTCTTCTGTTTCTCTTGCTACTTGATCAGTCTCTCCAAGCATAAGTTTGTTCATTCTTGATTTTCTCTAGAATTCATCCTTGCAGTCCTTAAAGATCATGTTCATTTGATTTGGAGTAATGGAAGGATAGAGCTGAATTGCAATATGTTCTTGGATCTCTAAGTCCTTTGCCTTGGCATTCTCTTTTCTAAGTTCAAGCACTTTCTCTAAACTTTTGGGAATTAATGAAATGATTTCAATAAATGCTTTATTATAAATATTCAGATACCTGACTGTGGCTTCTTCCAAGATCCTTTTGTCAGTATCACTATAATCATCATAAAATTCTATTACTGGTTGTAGATTTCCATCGATAATGACTGCCTTGATATCATCAATACAAAGAGTGGGCTTTTCAACAAATTCTTCTGCCTCTTCTTCTTTGTTTTTACTGGCAGAGGATTCCCCGAATGTTTTCTTCTTCTTCATTTTCTTAACTTCCCATCTGACTCTGTTTCTTCATCATCCTTTTGGCTTATGTAAGACTTTGTGGCTTTTGTTTTCATTCTTTTTTCTCCCTTTCCAGATGTCTTGGCTTCTAGTTTTGAGGCTCTTGATCTCTTAGGGATGGTAGGTGTAGAGCTCTTGGAGGATCTAGTTTGGGAGGAGGCTTGTAATAGAACACTTCCTTTTTTTGCTTCTTGTTTCCCTTTCTCAGCTCATTCTATTTTCTCTTTGTTTGCATCAACTGCCTCTTTTGATAGGTGATATCTTTTGGCAATTTCCTCTACTTCCCTTCTAACTTTCCTTTTTATCTCCGGTTGTCTTAGCTCAACATGTATCTTTACACTTAATTCTTGAAAGGTTCCAAACCTTTCTGCCTCAAGGTCCTTTGGCTGGCTCAACAAGTGTTGAACATGTAGCTCCAAGATTTTCTCATCTACTTCATAACCCATTGGCATTATCCACACTGTTCTGGGCTCAACTGTTTCCATTAAGTATTGATCAGTGTCAACCATGAAGCACACTATATCTTTGTATTTTTCAACTATGGATTGAGGAATTCTTTCTTTGGCCTCCATCATATTTTGGAAGATTACCCCCAGAGTGCTGTGCTTTGAGCCTTAGCATCACCAAGTCCATACATATAGTCTCTGATCTATATGGCAACCGGTCTGTCATTTTACCATACCTAACCACTTGATCCGAGCAGGTCATTCATGTAGTAGAAGAATAGACATGATATTAGACACCCATACTTGAATGAGTTCTTCTTGTCCTTCTTGATCTTCTGTAGGTTTTCTAACAGTTGGTTTAAAAGAAGATCACATAGGTCATAATCTATATTTTCCCTTAACATCTGATATGATGTATATATTGTAGTCCTAGACATAGAGTTCTCCCTGCTAGAATGATAGACCTTATATCCAATTATCATTGAAGCAAACTTGACATCCATATCTGTGATGTCATCAATTATCATTGCTCTTTTGTCAAACTTAGATCCGGTAGCTTCACTTACTGTCTGGTTCTTGATAGATTTGAGTGCAGGTAACCCATTGAATGAGTGTAGTCCAGTTATTGCCCTAATGGCATCTTTTGTTATCTTGAAGGGCTTCATTAACCACATGAAATTATCATGTATTATGCTAAGAACATACTGAACCTAATCATCTTCTGCAAAATAGGGAAAGTGGATGCAATGTCTAAAGTGCTTATCCTGGAGGGCCTTGTATTGAGGTTTGAGTTTAAAAATTTCATCTATTAGTTGTTTATGGTAGATGTCCATCAACTTAGATTCTCCAAATTCCTCAATATTGGCGTGGATGTAAACCCTAACATCTTCTATGTGTAGTACCCCATGTGGAATGCTAGAAAAAGTGCCTAAGGGATCAACTTCTAGGGATTTGTAGGGGTGTTTCTTGAACTTAGGGCGTGGCCTATCAGTGATCTTATCAACCATCGGAGTACCCATTTTTGCAAAAGATTTAGAGAGATATTTAGAATGGAAATACCTTTTTGCGCTTTTAGGGTTCAAAATAAGAGCCGGAACAAATCAATGGTTGAATTGGATTTTGAGGTTGATCTCTGAGAAAGTTGTAGAAACTTGATGTAGAGCTCTTCTTTTCTTCTTCTCAAATGCAAATGTGCAAATGATGAGTGGAAAAAACCTTTTATTCTTTCGCAAACCCTAATTTCCTTTTGCAATAAATACACAACTTAAGTCATCCGATTGCCTTGTTCTGAGAGAGATCTTTTCGAATCACTGAGATGCACTTAGAATCATTTTCAGTGATATTTGACAATGTATCTTCTTTCCTCCAATCATGCCATGAATCCATAGATCAAGATATTTTAATTTTGAATCATACCGGATCTGTCTATGAAGATCCTGCTTTACCGAATGGCTGTCAAACCGAATCAATCTTGGATGATTAAACTCTTGCAAAACTCCATGCGGATCTTTCATATTTTTACTAAGGGTTATTTAGATATTTCTTTGAGAACCCTTTAATCTGCAACATTCCATGTGCCAAATTTAGGCACTAATTGACTGGCTGGGGGAATTTATTTTTCTTTGTGACTCCCCCTGAGCCAGAGCTCATCTGTTTAGTTTCCAGAAGGAATATCAACACTAGATTCTAGTGCGGATCCATCCCCAACATTTTCTATACTCTTCTTCACCCAAATATTATTCATCTCCCTTTGAACTTCATCTGCATTCACTTTTCCTTTTCCTTTATCTTGATTTTGATTATGATGCACCGGACCCTTTTTATCCTGATTCTTACTTTTGCAGAATTTGGCAATATGACCGGATCTATTGCAATTGTAGCAAACAACATTTCTCATATTTGACTAATATCCTCTTGATCTGCATTGATTAGCCATATGTCCCATTCTATTGCATGCAAAGCATCTACCATTGAATGAATTGTTTATTTGCATATTTCTGCATTCATGAGATTTGTGACCATACCTTTTACAATTGAAACACTATCCGAAGAAGGATGGATTAGTCTGAGTCATTCTTCTTCTGCGCTGAGTTTCTTTATGACTAAAGTTATTGCAATTGTAGTAGTATCCATTGAAGGATGGATATCTTTGAGCATTCGGTTGCCTTACCGGAGGTCTTCTAGGCCCGTTTCTTTGATTTCTTGATCCAGAGTTCTTTTGACCCGATCTGGAGCTTTCACCTTTCTCATATCCCAAGCCATGCTTGTCATCTACCCTCTTTTGACTTTCAAGAAGAACTTCAAGTTGAGCTAAGCTTATCTTGAATTTCTCGTTGTATTCATTTGTTGTTTGAAGATCTTGTTTAAGAGTGTCTATCTGATTCTCAAGTTGTTCTTCATTATCTCTAGCTTCTTCAAGATCAGATTCAAGATGCCTGATTATTCTGTTCATTTTGTGGTAGTCCTCTATCTTCTCCTTGAGAGATTGTTTTAGATTATCTTTAATTTTCCTTTTCTCTTCAATTTCTTGGGTAAATATCATAACCCTTGATTCTATCTCATGCCTTACCATAATGAACTCTTTTGATAGCTTCTCACATAGCTTGTTTTTCTCATTCAGATCTTCATTAGTATCATTGGCTTCACTTTGACTTGCTAATTTTTGAAGTAGTTCCTTTCTCTTTTTCATAGAGATACTTAGTTTTTCTTTTAGCTCATTTATGAAATCATCAGCTTGTTTGAGTCTTTCTCTCAAGTTATTGACTTCAGAGTGAGATTGCTCAAGATCATCTAGGGAAGACTAAAGTTATTCCTTCATACCATACATATCCATTGAGATTCCCAGATCTTCCTCAAGCTGTTAGGCTCTGTTTAGAGGAACTTGGCTCTAATACCAATTGTTGGAAATAAGGTAGATAACTGAGAGGGGGGTGAATCAGTTATCTCAAATATCTTGTCTTTCTTTTCTTCTTTAACAATTAGTGCAGCATCAAAACATATAAGCATACATAATCATGAGAGCAGAAATAAAATCAACACACAAAACACAAGGATTTTAACGTGGAAAACCCTGTTAAGGGAAAAACCACGGGGTGACTAACCCAAGATTGTATTCTCTGTTAAAAGAATAAGAAGTACAAAATGACACTTGCCAATTAAGGCTCACTTCCAGACCACACTACTCACAAGAGGCACACTGCCTACAAGAGACTCACTGTCTATAAGGTTTATAGAAGGTAATCAGGTGTTTGAACTGATGAGAGGCATCTGCAAATGTTGAATTTTAGTTCCGATTAGGCTGAATATACTGATCTAATGCACTTCATTCTTCCTCTGCTCTAGTGCTGCTGTTCTATCACATACCGGACTTGTATTGCTGCTTCCACACTTATCTCTGCCTTTCTTCGCACCTTATTTCATCACGCACAGCTTCATACTAGAATCCATCTGGTATATATATCCACACTAAGGGTTTCAACAATTTTGTAGTCGGTAACTAGAATACTCAAGATATTTACAAATTACTGATCTGTCAGCTGAATCTATGCTTGATATGTGATGTGTATCAAAATCATAGATATTGAAGTCATCAATCATGTCGGCCAATATTGTATGATAGCTTGATCAACATCAATTGCTCATCCAGATTGAAGTCTGATACTCTTCCAGTTAGTTCTTCCTCAGTCTGCTCTGTCTATTAGTAACCCAACACTCAGAGGCTCATATCTTTTCCATGTTTGATCACCAGAGGCTCAAACTTTGGAATATAGTAGTCATGATACTCCTCTTGACTTGTCCAAGTCTGCAACTTGCTGAGTTACAACATTTGAGAGATCTAGACCTGATTGTCAGACCTTGGTGCATGCTCTATTCTTGTTCACTGGACCAAAACACTCTTCAATCTGACTTCCGGTATAGGCATACTATGTGTTGCAGATGTGTGGGATAGACTTTGTTGCCATCAATGACAACACTTATGAAGCCACACAGTGTCTCTTGCCAACAATACTTCCTTAGGATCATTAGGAAAGAGAATACAACTGTTATATATGAAAAATGGGAAGAGGGGATGAAATGGTGTTAAGGTGTATCAAATCAAACCCTCCTTTCACAATAACATTCGAGGACAAAACTAAGCCAAGTCACTACAAGATGGATGAGGACTCAACTACAGGTTTGTGTACTCAGGAATGATATGGAAAGATGGATTAGATTGAGAGATTTATCAAATGATAGATCAAATAGGCCTCAAACCCTAATTATAATGCAATTGTATATAGACAAACAAAATGCTACAGAAAACTAGACATGAAGGCACTCAGGAAGGATCAGAAACATACCAAAAGTTGGATTTTGTGAATGAAACTTTTGCAGACTACGAGGTGGGTGCCAAAGTTTGATAGGGAAATATTTTTGTAGATTCAGAGTAGAGAGATGTGTCAGACTATATCGTGGTCCTGAGTTTGGGGCTAAGCCTTTAGAGAGGACAACGGGGCGGGTGCCCTAGTCTAGGAGGGAGAAATATCTGTAAGATTCCTTCAAATCCTGAATCCTAATTCTTTATACTGCTTCTCCACACCTGTACTTTTCCAGCTCCAGCACCTATAACCTGCAAACATAAATAAAATGGTTTAGGGGTTGTGGTGTTTAGGAGCTTGCCTTGGTCAAGCCCTAGAAGGATATTTAAGTCTTCCAACACCGTTGTTAGATAGAGTGTGTGCCCAAGGAGGGCAGAGGCCAAATCTAATGATGAAATGAAATGATTGAAGCACAAATAGATGTCACCTTAAAGTTGAAGCCCTCATGGAGATTAAGATCCTTCAAATCATGAGGAGATGGATTGATGAAGCCAAATCTGCTACAAACAAACACAATAACAACACAATTTTGCTCTGCAACACAATGAAGGCTTTGAATGCTTTTTTCTCAATACCACAAGTTCATGTTATCCATCTATCACACAAATGAGTACCTAAACTTATTTAAATATGCATTCCTGCTAACATTTGTAATTTAAATTAAGAAGGCCAACAAAGGGAAACCTTTTAAGAGAGCCCAAGCTGACATGCATTTATTTTATTCCTAGAAAATTAGGGTACACTTGGGTGCAAGTGCCCAAGTCTAAAGCCCAATTTTGGTCATGTTTAAGCACTTGAAATAGGCCCCTAAGCACCATTTGACATGGGTTTTGGGGGAAATTGCTCTGGGATGAGTATTTAACTTGTAAAGTTTAAACAAAGGGACCTAGGAGCTAAACTAGGAGGTAAAAAGGCATAGGGATACTTTTTACTCCATAACATTTAGCCCCCACTTTAATGTATGTATGATCTTATGATTCCATACATACATTAAAGTATGGTCGAAAACACATCAAACACATCAAACACACCAAGCACATAGAGCTAAAGCATACCCAAAGGTTGGAGGACTATTCTAGCCCCCAATCTCAAGTAAGCACTAGAAGACACATGAGAGTCATGCAAGACACAAGGAAGATAGTGAGAAGCATGCAAAACATGGAGAATACAGTGAAGCATGCAATACATGGAGAAGACATGAGAGCAATCACATAATACACAAAGTATACATTGATTTAACAATTAAATAAATCCTAAACTAGGGGGGCAGAGGGAGCTCATCACTACATGTCTTTAGACCACCAAAACACACAAAACAAAACCCAAAATGTGGAGGGAGCTCATTGCTACACGCCTTTAGACCACACCAGGGGGAAGACATGCTAAACAAAAACTTGAATGTGGAGGGAGCTCATCGCTACACACCTTTAGACCACACTTGGGGGAAGACATAGAAAACACATAAGGAAGACACACAGAATACACAAGCGCCACATAGTATGCCATCGACACACTATACATCTTAGACATGGAAGACACGGGTGATGGGAAGGAGCTTATTGCTAAGTCCCACCATCTAAAACACATTTTGGACACACCTGATGGTTGAGCTACACTACCACAACTGCCAAAGACATGCTTAAGGGTGGATGACTCAAGATCCAACCCACCTCCATAGAGGACTTTGTATAAAAGGATGTGCACTAGCTCAAAAGATACACCATGCTGCCTCACGATGAGGGATTTTTATAAAAGGATATGCACTAGATCAAGAGATATGTCATCTCACCTTGAGATGAGGGCTTTCTGATTTAAAAGGATGTGCCCTAGCTCAAGAGATACACCATCCCACTTCATGATGAGGGCTTATAAACATGCTTTGTTAGCGTAAAAATAATCAAGCAGATACTATTATATATGCCCCCAGCTTAAGGTGGTTGATGTCTCTTACCGGTATCAAGTACATTAAGGTATAGAGAAAACATGCAAGGGAACAAGAGCTCTTGCAAAGCCCATGCCCCCAGAGTGACATGTGCTCATGATCGCTGAATGTTCCCACAAACACATCATTATGATTTGCTAAGATAATCAACAAGATATAAGCTTTGGTTTGAAAATATTACGCTAATATAATAACCAAAACAATTCATTAAGGTTATGCATAAATTATATATTAGATCACAACAAAGACCAAGGCTACGCTCACGAATTTGAAACTGAGTATAACTGTTGGGCTGTATTGCAAGTATCTCAGAACCAAATGTAGCGACAAGGTGAGATACCAACCAAAGTGTATAAAAGTAGATTGAGAGCATTGTAAAATGTTTGTTACAGGAAATGTCACAAGATGAATCACAACACAGAGTGATTCTACTAGTCAAGAGTTTGATATATATGTATCAACCCCATCTTCATGTATGGACTAGGTCTATTTTTTCTTTCCTTGCTGAAGGGACACATGGTCCTTATCAGTATTTTTTTATTTTTGTCATCTGCTGACTAGGTAGAGTGACTGAAGAATGTAAACAATAAAAATGAGAGAAGAGACAAAGTTCCTTAGGAACACCACGTAGGAGGATGCCCCCAAAATACCCTCCGCAACACTATGCCCCCATGGAACAACACACAACAATAAAATAGAGGAGAGGGAAAGTAGAAGAATGATGAAACAACTAGAAGAATGGTCACAATAGAGGCAGTCTCCTTGTATCCTTGACCTCAAGAGTATCAAGGGTCATCCAAAGAGACCTAAACAACATATAACACAACACAGGGGAACAAAGCACAACACAATATCATAGCATATATATCTAAGAGGAGGCCAAGCTTATGAGCATCTTAGAAAGGTGCTCCAAAATATGTGAAAAATTTGTACCTGTTTGATTATCATTGCCAAAATAATTATGCAGTGTATTCTTCCCAACACCCTATATGTTTGCACTCATCTGATGCTTATGAGGGGAATCATTACCTGTTCCTACAGATGATGCCCGCCTTGTTCTTTTCTGATCCTTTGCTTTCTTTTTCTGATTTGCTTGATGAAGGAGCCTTTCATAATGAAATGGGATACTTTCCATCATGAAAACTTTTTCTTGCTTAATGTTATCTTGACAAGGTTTCTCAATTTGTGTATTTAGTGCCATCTAGTTGTCTCCCAATCCTTGAAGGGATAATAGTGGAGGAACCTCAGCATATATACCTTTCCCTCATGAATGTGGTGAGTCTTCAGTCTTTTCCTTATCCACTTCGATCATTCTAATTATTTCATCATAGTTGAGGTAGTCATCTTCCTGCTCTATTGTATTTTGTTCTACCATATTATTGTCATTATGCTTAGGAAAGGGATTAGTGAAGATCTGTAAATTTTGATTCAAAGGGGCAACTAACTTATTTCCATTGTCATTCACACCAGTTACCTGTATTACATTAGAATCAATGAGGTCTTGAATTTCATGTTTAAGATGCATACATCATTCAATGTCATGTCTTTGTGCACGATGATAGTGATAGTAAGTAATATTGGCATCAAATGAAGGTCCTTGTATCTTGTTCCTATCGAATGGTTTAACAGGAGGAAGCTTCAAAAGATTATTGCTTACTGCTTGATTCATAATGGATTGGAGAGAATCAGATAATGGAGTAAATTGTTTGTGTTGTTATCCAAATTGAAACGGTGACCATTTAGGATTATTGATAGCAGACACTTGTGATGGAAAATTATTCAAATGTTGTCCATTGATCTTGATGAAACTCTTTTTATTCCTCTTAAAGTTGTTTTGAGATGTTCCAACTATGGATTGACCAACTTGAGCTGATTAGCTTTGATTTTCATACTAACTAGATGAACGATGGTAATTGCGAAGAGTTGTGCATAGATGTTGAAAAGAACTATACTTCATTAAGAAGATTTTATCATGGATATTAGGTTGTAGATTCATAATGAATACCTTTTGAACATCCTCATCTATAATTAGATATTGTATCTATGTGAAAAGAGCTTGATATCGACTAATGAACTTAGTTAACTTCTCTTTCAGACCTTGTTTACAATTAACTAAATTAATCGATGAGATCTGAGGTCCAATGATTGCTTGGAAGTGTTGCAAGAATTGATCAACAAGTTGTGATAAAGAATGTATTGAATTCAGAGGTAAGGAGAAAAACCATTCTAAAGCAGTATTTTTTAGGGACCGTGGAAAGAGTTTTACCAACAGGTCCTCTTCAAAGAAGAAATCACTACACATAGCCGTGAATGATGCTACATGAGTATTAGGATCACCTTTACCACTGTACTTTTCAAAGCAATGAGTTTCAAACTTACCAAGCATTTGAGCTCTTAGGATTGTAAAAGATAAGGGACTGCGAGCATGGTAAGTTGGTAAATTAGGTTGAGAGGAAGCATTAGTCAAGTTTGTCACTTTCTGTTACAGTGAGGTCATACTTTGCAAAAGTTGGTTTAAAATGGAATCATTAGGTGATACAGCTTGTGGGCTAGAAGAAAAAGTATTTGAGGCTGTAGTCATGAAATTTAGAGGTAATTGGGTGTGGCTGGTAGTGAAAGTGGTTGAGAATAGGTGGAATGGAAAGGTGGTTGAGAATGGCTTTTTATGGGAAAAGATACCTTAGGTGCTTGTTTTTGATAGTTGAATCCTACAACTTTGTAATTATGTGAATTAATGCCATTATATATTCCCATGCTAGTGGCAACATTACTACAAGCTTGTGCATTAGTAGTGATAATTGATGATGTGAAAGTGGATATTCTAGTAGTCGGTATAGGTGCCGAAACCTGTGTATGATTCAGTGACGACACATTGTTAATGATATTCATGCAGTTAGCCACTGACATAATGTTATGATCCACTATATGGGATATCCCATAGAGCATGTTAACACCATCTTGTCCCTCCTTTAGTAAGGCCCTTAGGTTATGAACAACAGGTACATCTTCTTCCACTAGTCTTTCTTTTTCTACAAATGCTTGAAAATCAGCTAGTTCTTTATTAAGTTTTTTGGATTTGGTCATTAGGTACATGTGTTATCACATCAATTGCATCTTTAGTATCATGAAATGTTTGTTCTTCCATCATGGTGGTATTTGTGATATCTTTCAAAGATGTTGAGTCACCCTTTGTAAAGTAGTTGTGCAATGGGTTTTCTGATGTTTGCATATCGGTACTAGTCAAAGCACTAGAACCCATTAATCTATGACTTATCCTTACACGGATGTTTCTATTAGGGTGGCAGGTTATACAACTCATGAAAAGTCTTATAACACTCAATGTGTAGACTAATAGAACAACTAAGAGTAAGGTAGTTATGTTTGTTGAAATACACAATGTGTAATTAAAAACATGTAAATTTTCAAACCCTAGATCAAATAGGCCTCAAACCCTAATTATAATGTAATCATATACAGATGAACAAAATGCTACAAAAAAATGGACAGGAAGGCACTTAGGAAGGATCACAAACATACTAGAAGTTGGATTTCCATGAATGAAACTTTTGCAGACTACGGGGTAGGCACCCAAGTTTGATAGGGCAATATTTCTATAGATCCGAAGTTGAGAGATGTGTCAAATTGTATCCTAGTCCTGAGTTCATGGACAAGCCTTTTAGGAGGACTATGGGGTGGGTGCCCTAGTCCAACAAGGAGAAATATCCATAAGATTCCTTCAGATTCTAAATCCTAATCCTTTATGTTGCTTCTTCGCACCTATACTTCTCCAACTCCCGCACCTGTAACCTGCAAACACAAATAAAATGGTTTGGGGACTATGGTGTTTAGGAGGTTGCCTCGGTCAAGCCCCAGAAGGACATTTAAGCCTTCCAACACCATTGTTAGATAGAGTGCATGTCCAAGGAGGGTAGAGGCCAAATCCAATGATGAAATGAAATGATTGAAGCACAATTAGATGTCACCTTAGAGGTGAAGCCCTCATAGAGATGAAGATCCTTCAAATCATGAGGAGATGGATTGATGAAGCCAAATCTACAACAAACAAACACAATAACAACACAATTATGCTCTGCAACACAATGAAGGCTTTGAATGTTGTTTACTCAATATGACAAGTTTCATTATCCATCTATCACACAAATAAGTACCTAAAATTATTTAAATATGCATTACTACTAACATTCATAATTTAAATTAAGCAGGTTGACAAAGGGAAACCTTTAAAGAGGGCCCAAGTTGACATGAATTTATTTTAATCCTAGCAAATTAGGCCAAACTTGGGCGGGGTCGCCCAAGTCCCAAGGCTAATTTTGGTCATGTTTAAGCACTTGAAATAGGCCCCTAAGCCCCGTTTAACATGGGTTTCGGGGGAAATTTCTCTGAGATGAGTATTTAACTTGTAAAGTGTAAACAAGGGGACCTAGGAGGTAAACTAGGAGGTAAAAAGGCATAGGGATAATTTTTACTCCATAACAACAACAAGCTACAAGACATTAACAACATTTCCACAGTATCAACATTAATGCTTCTAATTCCCATCTTAGTATATCATCATGATTTCATCTCTGCCAACAACAAACATACTCAATACAACTTAATAATTCATGACATCCAACCATGAACATCAACATCACATCAAAGACAGTCTAAACTAAGTGTTGACATAAAACAACCCAAAATAAGTGTTGACATCAATGACAACCACACAACCACATTAGTGACAACCTTAGTAGCATATGTGCAATAGATAGTCCACATCTGAGTCATCAACCAATGGGTGATCACCTCACAAATCGTAACTCATAGATCCATAATTCATAATGCATAAATGGGTTTTCTATTTGTGTGTGTGTGCAGGGTAAATTTCAAAGAAGGCCAAAAGGCCATGAAAGCACCGGTTTCAAATATAATGATACATATATATATATATATATATATATATATATATATATATAGTCTAATTAACAACATCAGATATATAGAACACTGTTGAGTTTATATGGCATTTTATTAAAGTTGAAGGTAATGTAAATTAATTATACTTGAAACTATTATTATTGCCTAGATTAATACCATCTCATAACCTTTTATTTAAGAATATACTCAAATGGTAAATACTTTAATTCTTATTTGTGAATACTTTAATTAGTGGAATTAAATCAAGTAATCTTACTAAGCTAAGTTGTAAGAAAAATAAATATTACCTTTTTGAACTTAAATATTCTTTTCGAGCATTAGAGTAATTGTGAAATAAGGAAACCACTTGACAATCCTATTAGAGATCGTGTCAACTATTCAAACTCTAGGTAAACTTACAATGTAGTTTTTTATGTTTAATTCAATTTCCTTAGAAAAAAATATATTTCCACCATTTTTGCCCACTTGTATGGCTGACATACATGTGGGCCTGATACAGGCATGACAGATAGTCCACATCTGAGTCATCAACCAATGGGTGATCATCCCACAAATCATAACTCATAGATCCAAAAAACTTAAGCATGCAAACTCATCATCACATTAGTAACTTGCAAACCAAGGTATCAAAGAAGATAACTTGTAGACCCAAGACTCAAACACTAAATCAACCTAGTTCCAATTTTCCAAACAAGTCCACAAATGAGTAACCATAGTCAAGGAACCAATCAAGCTTCCAAGAGATAAGAACAACCTCCTAAAAGTGAACCACACCACCACCTATAATCACGAGTCAAACATCATAACCCTTACCTGTCAATCACATACATGATCATGTCATGTCAATTCTCAAAATGAACCTACATATCTATGACACCATAATCATCACCATCATTGTACTTGTACTCAACTCTCGTTGAATTGAGACTCCTAGTATCATGTGCATCAATAATGTCGTCAAACTAGAAGACTACTTGTGTACTTGTCTCCATCAAAGTCCAAACTCTGAAAACACTTGTAAACCTATATCTAGAAGCACCAAATTTGAAAAACTACTATATCATGATGTTGGCCTCATAACAACATGCATGCCCACAAGTTTGTGCCCAAACATTCATCTAAATGCTCTCACAATAACACCCTAAATCTTAAGCTCCCATAAGTACTCAAACAAGTATAAACCTCTCTCTGCATATCAAACTAAAAATATACATGATCCACTATGTAGAATACTAGACATTCTTTCCAATGCCTATTTGAAATCAAAAAATCCATTTTCGTATACAAAAGTTATGACCATTTAACTATCCCAGATTAATTCTTGGCTTTAGGCACTAAATTCTGACATAAAAACAAAACATAATGACCAAACCTATACCACTATGTAGTGCTTGGAGAGACCTTTCCGATGTCTATAAGAAGTTGAAAATTTGATATTGTGGGTGAAAGTTATGCCCCTAGAAGAAAAGGCACTCTAAGGGCTAGAAATGACCCCATGGCAGGACCCTATCCATACTTCTAACATCATCATCTGTATGGATGTTGTCAGCATTGCGATGAGGTGGTGCCTAGGTGGTGCTCTAGCTAGTTGGTGGTGGCGAACTCCAAAATTCTATGAATTTGGTTTAAATGTCTACATCTTTCAAGTTTCTAATGGACTTGATTGTAGGTTGAAATTAAGTTTAATCTTTTGTTTAAGTGTGTACGAAAGTTTCCTGCCTGGCCTATGGGGCTCCGGCCAAGCCGGCCTCAACTAGGCCTTATGATTGGGGGCCAAAGACTTACTGGACACATGGCCTCCCGGTCGGCTCAGAGTTGATAGCCCATGTTGCTGTCAAAATACGTGGGGGCTAGGGTATAATGATCTATGGACCTCATACCCTCCCTCAAATTTTTAATTAATTTTCTTTCAATTCTTTAACTATAGTTTTAATCAATTTTTTTTTCAAACCAAAATTTTAATTTTCAAACTTAAGAAAAACAATTGCATTATTATTATTATTATTTTATTTTTCAATAAATTGACCTTTAAAGTACAACTGTATGACCATATAGATGAATAGGGCAAGGGGCCTTTTTTCTCTCTAGGTCATGGTGACCAAAATATATCAAATTTTATGTCATTTTTCATGTATTAGGCCTCCTAGATCCAATGGTGAGGTCAGTTTTATCCCATGAGGTAAAATTTGTAACCTCCACTATAAAACCATCATATGAAGCACATCCAAGAAACCCTCTTTTGCCAAGATTTTTCAAACCTCATATCTGTAATAAACATGACAAATCTACAAACCCCAAAACCATTAATCTACATAATAACAACCTGCATAAACCCCTCGTACCTTGAAATGTCTCAAATCTTTCCTGAATTGCCTTGGATTCAACTTTGCACCAGATCTGCTCAAACAAGGGTTATACAAAATTAGGGAGCTCACAACCATGAATATAGCTTTGATGCAACTTGTTAGGAATTTACCTTGTTGATCAAATCATTTCCTACATAACCCTATGAGAGATAATGATGCATACAAGCTTACAGAATAACCATATTGCAAAGATTAAAAGACAAGACACAAGATAACACAAGATATATCCTAGGAAAGCTGTCAAGAGGGAAAAAAACCCAGCTTCCAAAAGCATCTATACTCTATGTATTATTAAGAAATAAAATATTACGATGCACTTACAGAGTCTCATGAATACTTTTGAACATCAAGCTCCTCCAATGCATCCTCCACATTTTCAAGCATGTAAACGCACATCCCATATCATGCTTCACATATGCACTCATAAGAGAAAATCAATACAATGATAGCCCACTCGAATAGCTAACCCAAACCACTAACCATGTTCTTTATTTTATGGACTCAAGCTCACTCAAATACAACTTGTGGTTTTGGAAAAACCATGTGTCTAAAAACCATGAGTACACAAAACTATTAACCCCTCATTTAATTCTTGCTACTAAGTTTTCACTTTATGTCTAAATATTAGTTAATTATTCAATCTCCCACACATAAAATAACTAATCCAATGTTACATACAACTTTACAAGTGGACCTAAATAAATATTTAATGTGGCTAAACACATCCCTTAAGCTATACCACAAATAAATATTTATTTTACATGATTACAATATTTCATTTTTATGCAAGGTGTACAACACACCCTTTTCCTAGCATTGTGTACTTTGTTGTAGTGGTGTGTTCTATTGTGTTTAGTGTTGGAATCCTATCAACTTGCACTTATAAAATGGTGCAATAGTTTTGATTGAAGTATCAGGTTGATATTCATTGATGACTCTACTAGCAGAAGGTGACCTAGAATATTTTCTTACCTTGGCGATATGTCTTTCCCTAAGGATTTCCTTATTTAGTGAGGTGGATACTCTACTATCATGAAACTTGTGTTCTGCTACTATATTAGTCTATTGAAGTATCACTAAGGTTGCATCTCTTGGTGCAGCAATTTAACAAGGAATATGCTTCTTCCTCTCTTTCTTATGGTGAGACAGTGCTACATTTGTGAAGTGAAATCTACTAGTGTGGAAATGCGGTGTATTTCTACCATGTTGTAGACCTTTAACCATGGATTCCAAAATTGAATGCATTGGTAGGGTTGTTCCTACATAGGATTCCCCATATTTTTCTAGCCTTGCCTATTTTTCTAATGAGTATGATTTGACCTATTATAATGATGCATCTTCCTACTGCACTACAGTCATACTCCAACCCCTAAATATTCCCAATGCTAATACATATCCATGTAAGAAACTAATGGAATTATTTGGTAGAAAAAATAACTTGAAATCCAAATCCAAATGGTTTAGTTTAGGATGCACAATCAAGATTTATACGTTGCTACAAGGAACCCTATTTCTTATAATCCCATCATTCCCCTTGATACCACTTCCATGCAATTACACCTATTATGGGTTGACTCTCAAATGGAGACAATGACCTGAAAAGAATTGAATCAAATACCTAGGTTTGATGGGTTGGATCCACTAAAGGGGAAGATCATGTCAATACATTATTTGATTTCATGGAGAGTTTTAATTCTTAGGATTAAGACGTGTGGATGTGGTTCTTTGTCTAATTTTTGTGTGAGAGTGTGCTAGAATGGTTAAGTAGTTTTCCTCCATACTATTTTTTTCATGAAATGATCTTGTGGATGTGTTTATTAAAGAATATTTATGCACTACTAACCCTATTTTTCTTATCAAATAATTATATAAGATCAAAAGGCAAGAGGGAAAGTCAGATTTAGATTTTAGTCACAAGGTTGTGATGGCACATTCCATCATTCCAAGGAAGTATAGGCCTAGTATATCTTCTTGTATTGACTCATTTTTGATGTATATGAGGATGGCCTAAGTGTGGTGATGTGGGAAATGAAATCCATAAGTCTACAACAAGCTTAAATGTGTGGATCAGAAACAAGGCCAAAGATGAATACATGAACCTTGGGCCTTTGATCATACAAACTCAAATTGAAAATATGCAGTGTTATGGATGCCCCAAAAACTCTTGTTATTGATGATTGTTCAATAACGACTAGGAATTATAGTGTAGTGGCATGGGATAGTTGTGATGATAATATCAATAGTGTTTGCATTGATTTGTGGTTGGATGAGTTATCTCCTAAAGAGGAAAATGATGATGAGTGTGCTAGTTCTAATTTAGAGAAACATAAAGAAGATTATCTATTTAATGAGTTCCCATGCTTTTATCCTTTCCATGTGTGTTTGTTCTTATGAGAGTGCAATCAAAGTTCCTTCATTACAAGTTGAGTCTACTAATAGGATGGGTAGTGTTGGCTTCTAGCTTGAGTCCTACACTCTTAAAGGAATGTATGAAATTGAAAATAATACCTTAGGTGTTTGTGTGGAAGAGAGTGTCCATTGTGTGTCTTGTGGTGGGTCTCGGGTCTTTCCCTTATTTTATGATGATTTATACACTAACTTATATCAATTACATGATTCGACAGAGTCTAGTTTCAGCTCCTATGACTATAATGACATGTAATTTGATCAAAAATTTGCTAGGAATATCATAGGTGTAGTTCTTCCTTTCATGGTAGTTTCGTGTGCTTGCATGTAGGTAGAAGGTGAGGAAGAAGTTGGTTACCAATCTTGTTATAGTGGATATTGGGATGTAGTAAGTTGTAGAGATGAAATTAAAATAGAGAGGCAATATGGTGAGTTTAGTCCATCATTTCAAGTTCCTTTGTTTAATTCCTATGCTGATAATGATGAAGATGCAAATAATCTATTTGATCTAGACATAAATCAATCCATCAACATAAGTGAAGATAGTGCATGTTGGTCGCAAGACATCTAAGGGCCTTTTGTGAGTGCTAATGAGTATGAATCTTTCTTTTATGTTTGAGGTTAGGCTTCTAATGATGTGGATGACGGTTATGTGCTAGAGTTAGAATCTTTCATGTGGACCTAGCATACAATTGAAAGTGGTGTTGGGTTGCAATGTACTTGTGAACTTGAAGATTAGTATGCGGTATCTCAAGTTGATTATGTACCTAAGTTTGAGATTTTTTAGTTTGAGATACAGGAGGATATTCTTCCTTGTGCATATTAACTTTGTAGTTAGGTGTCCTTGTTAAAGAAGTGTGAGTTTGAGATATTCAGTTTCTATCTTGACTCATTTGGAGATGGTGGTGTCAGGAAAGGTCTCTCAACCTTGCAATTGTAGAAAGTGCAATTTTTTAGTTATAAAAACAAAAAAACTCAATTTATGGTCTATGGAGTTGGTTTTTGGCCAAAATAAAATTTTTGGGTTGTTCATACCACCATCAGTGGTGCCTGATGCATAGATCTCTTCGATCTCTTCAATTTAGTAAAAAGGGGCCCAATCAGCCTCCCAAATCAAAAGTTATGTCCTTCAGAAGTTGGGCCTCCCATATTGGAAAATGTGAAAACATGTTGGACATAAATAGAGTTGTAAGGGGGAGTTACACATGTTGATGTGTGTTTTGACATATCATAAGGCATATTTAATTGGAGATAATGAAACCTAAGAATTTGGGTGCCACTTTTGGGTGGTTTTAGCTCAAGGTTTTGTAATTGCTATTTTATAGTTTCATGTATTGTATCTCCTAAATATTAGGTGCTTGATATGGAGGTTGTGTGAGAGTCTTATAGATGTTGAGTTTCCTTTGGGTCTCTAGTTGGTGATACTCTTATAAAAGCTTGCTTTGCAAGTATATTGTAATCTTGTTAAGATTTCTGAATAATGTATTGGGCTACTTTTGGAGTGTGGGGTTTTCTCCCAAAAGGGGGTTTCCCATGTAAATCATTGTGTTGTGGTATGATTGCTATTTATATTTATTTTTTGTATAATTTTTGTAACTAATATAAAGATCTAAAATTGTTTTTCATAACCCTCCTCTCAACATTAGTGTAGGAATTTGTTCTACTACCTTATCTTCCTTAGAAGTGGTATCAGAGCTTGATCACTTTTGGTTTTAGTTGCGGGTTGTTGGCTTTTTTGAACTAATGTAGTTTTGAGTGGGGGATTGTGTACTAGATACTTTGTGATCCTGTTGCAAGAATTTTTAGATGGCAAGAACATCAGGGAGAATAGAGGTAGAGAAATTTTTTGGTAACAAATTTGAAATGTGTAAGCTGAAGATGGAAAATATGTTAATTGATCGAGATCTATGGGATGTTGTTGATGAGCATGTTTCAAGGCCTACAGATGCTACTTTGGCTCATCAATATGATGTTATGGACCATAAAGCCAAGGGCCTAATCAAATTGTGCCTGAAAGACTCTATTTTAATCAATGCCCATGAATAGTCCTCTATGAAGAAACTATGAAAGAAACTTGGTGAGATATATCAAGCCAAATATTTAGTGAACAAGATTTTTTTGAGGAAGAAGTTGTATTATTTGAGAATGGAAAAGGGTCGATGAATTGTATACCGCTTGGAAGCATTCAATATGTTGGTGGCTCAATTGACATCATTTGGTGTAAAAATGGATAAGGAGGAGAGATGTCAGATCTTGCTTTGTTCTTTGCCTAAGTGATGGGATTCTCTTTCTATGGATATTGGGAGTATTTCTATTGTCTTTAAAGTTAAAGATGTTGTTGGTTCTTTACTTTCTGAAGAGATGAGGAGGAAGGTATCCATCAGTGCCAAAGAGGCCATGAATGTTCATGGAAGACCTAAAGAAAAAGGCAAGAAGAGATATAAGCGTGACAAATCCAATTCCAAGGGGAGATCCAAATCTCTTGGAAAGTCCAAAGTTATTTATTGGAATTGCAGTAAGCCTGGACACTTGTATAAGGAGTGTAAAAAAGAAAAGAAGAAGAAAAAGAAGAAATTTGATTTTGATTCTAAGTCCAAGAAGGAAGATGGTGATTCATTCATTGTAGCTTTGGCCACTCATATAGGTAATGATACATGGTTAATTGACTCAAGTGCATCTTACCATATGACCCCTAATAGAGATTGGTTTTCTAAATATAAAGAATTTGATGGAGGTAAGTTGTACTTGGGTGATTATTCTTATTTAAACATTGTTGGTCATGGTAAAGTTAAAATCAGATTTTTTGATGGTAGAGTTAAAAATATTAATGGTGCATTGCATATCCTTGGGTTAGCACAATTTTTTTTATGTGTGAGAAAACTAATAGATGTGGGTGTGCATGTAGTCTTTTTATGCAATATGCAAGATAGTTAGAGGTACTATGGTGATTACTAGAGGTGTCAGATTTGACACATAGTATAAACTTGATGTATACACTGTTGAATGCAATAGTAATTCTATGAAAGCAAGTATATATCTTCATTGTTGGAAATAGTGAGGTTTTTTTCTTCAGTGGATGGTCATGGATTCTGGTTACCTAAGAGTGCTCTTTCTTCTAAATCAAAGTTACCCATGGAGAAAACAATGCTATGGCACTAGAGATTAGGCCACATCGGATAAAAGGGTATAAGGAGCTTGAAAAATAAAAACTTTGTTGAAGAGTTCACTAATTGTAATCTTGATTTTGATTTCTATGAACATTGTATTTATGGGTAAATAAAACCATGTAATCTTGTAGTATATTGGATCTTATTTATTTTGGTGTGTTTGGACTTGTAAATGTTCCTTCCATTGGAAAATTGGCATATTATGTTTTATTTATTGATGATTATAGTAGAAGGACATGTGTATATTTTCTAAAGAGTAAATCTAAAGTTTTCATTTGATTTAAAGAATTTAAAGAAATAGTCGAGTTACAGATTGGAAAGAAAGTAAAATGTTTGAGAATTGACAATAGCGGTAAATTTTTCTCTAATGATTTTGATAGATTATGTAAATATTGTGGCATTCAGAGACAAAAGGTAACTCTATATTCTACAAAGCAGAATGGAGTTGTAGAAATAATGAAAACATGACAGTGATGGAGAAGGCTAGGAGTATGCGTAGTGGTTCTAGTCTAGAACAAAGGTTTTGGGTTGATGTTGTTGCCATTTCTTTCTACTTGATTAACTAGTCTCCTACATTATCTCTTGTTGATAAAATGCCTATGGAAGTATAGTCGGTCATAAGCCTTCATTGAGACATCCTAGATTTTTTGGTTGTGAGGCATATTTACATGTGCCAAAGGAGAAGAAAACAAAGTTGGAAAACAAGGCTATGAAATGCATCTTCATTAGATATAGTTATAGTGTGAAAGGATACAAGATTTGGGATCCTGTTGCATAGAAGGTAATATATAGTAGAAGTGTGATTTTTAGAGAAACTAAGTCTTCTTCTATTACATTGCAACCATAACAAAGTAAACAAAAAGATGTGATTCAACTTCCTTCTAATCTTGAGAAAGTTGAATTGATGTCCCTAGATAGACAAGAAGTTGGGGAGAGCTCATCTAGCTTTGAATCTTTAGAAGAGGAGGAAGAACCTCCAACTCAGCTTGTGAAGGCATAGAAAACCACCTAAAGGTATTCACCTAATGACTAGAGATGTATTTTTCTTTGAATACTAACATGGATGAACCAAGATATGTAGAAGAGGCATTATGTATGAATGATTCAGAGTCTTGGAAGATTGTCATGGATGAAGAAATGACAACTTTGAAAAAGAATGATACATGGGGTCTAGTACCATCGCATGAAGGATTAAAACCTGTTGGTTGAAAATGGGTGTTCAAGAAAAAGATTGGCTTAGATGGAGGTACTGAGAAGTACAAAGCATAGTTGGTTGCAAAGGGTTACTCTCAGGTTGACAATGTTGATTATGGTGAGATATTTTCTCTTGTTGCTAAAATGACATCCATTATATTCTTGCTTTCTATTGCTACTTCTTATGATCTAGAGGTTGAGCAAATGGATGTGAAAACAACATTCTTTCATGGTTATTTGGAGGAGGATATTTATATGACACAACAAGAGCACTACGTGGTGAAAGGTAAAAGTAATTTGGTTTGTAAATTGAATAAATATTTGTATGGCCTGAAACAGAGTCCTAGAATGTGGTACCAAAAACTTGATACATATATGTTGAGTTTGGGATTTGAGCATTCTAAATCAGGTCACTGTTATTATAAATCTGATGGTGATCATTTCCTATTTATTACATTATATGTTGATGATATGTTATTTATTGGTAAAGGGAAAGGAATAATTTCAAAACTAAAGTCTCAACTTGCAGTTAATTTGAAATGAAAGATCTTTGAGTAGCTAAATACATTCTTGGGATGGAAATCAAAAGAGATAGAGTGAACAAAAATTATGGCTTGGCCAGAGTAAGTATGTTAATTCAATTTTATAGAGGCTTAAAATGAAGGATTGTAGACCATTGTGTGTTCCTATTATAGTTGGAATGAAGTTATATCTAATTCACAATGTCCAACTGTATCCCCATCAGAAATGGAAGACATGAGTAGAGTGCCTTACCAGAGTGTAATTGGAAGTTTGATGCATGTTATGGTCTATATTAGACTAGACATTGTCCAAGTAGTGGGAGTTCTATCTAGATATATGTCTAATTATGGTAGAGTTCATTGGGATGCAGTTAAAAGATTCTTCAGATATTTTTTAGGTACCTCAGAGTATTCTTTGTGTTATCATGGTAATTTGATAGGAAACAAGCATTCCCTTGATATTCATGGTTCTGTGAATTCAGACTGGGTAGGTGATGTTGATAGTAGAAGATCCACTAGTTATTATGTGTTTACTTTATTTGGTAGTGCAATTAGTTAGATGATTAAGTGATAGGCTATGGTTTCTTTGTCTACTACTAAAACTGAGTATATGGCAACTACTCATGCTTGTAAGGAAGTTATTTAGCTTAAGAGACCATGTTTAGATATTGGAATAAAATAAGGTGTAGTGATAGTTTATTCTGATAGTTAGAGTGGGATCTACCTAGCTAAGAACCCAACATTTCATGTCAGGACCATGCATAGTGATGTACAATATCATTTTGTTAGAGATATTATTGAGGATGGTAGGTTGAAGCTAGTTAAGGTAGAGACTTTGACAAATGTTGTAGATTCATTAACTAATCCTCTGAGCACAAAGAATTTTAGATGGTGTTTGGAGTCTATGGGCCTTTCGACCCATAGAAATTAAATCATGGTGTTGATACTGGGTCATCCCACAATACTTAGGACATCAATATTTTGATAGTGGGTGGGAAAAAAATTATTTTACCTTCCTTTGAACATTTTTCTTCGAACAAAGGTACCTTTGTTTGAATATTTCATAGAAATCACCTTCAAACAAAAGTACCTTTGTTTTAAGATTTTGTAGAAATCACCTTCGAACAAAGGTCTCCCTTCATTTGAAGATAATCTTCGAATGAAGGTATTATTTTATTGATTGTGAAATAATAAAGTAATACCTTCATTTGAAGATTATCTTCAAATGAAGGTAATATTTTATTTTCTAAAAGATTATATAATTTGAAAAAATCATTTTTGTCTGTCATTTATACCCAACCGGCCATTTTCAACCATAGTATTTTTTAAGGTATTTTTTAATTATCTACCTTCAACAACAGTGACCCAAAGGATGACTCTGTACACCAGGAAGCTCCGCCATCTTGCCACTTGTCTTCACTCAAAGGTGTCCATGTAGGGTCAACATCAGTAAGGTCACATTGTTGCATTTTTAACTAGGTATTTTCATCTACCCCTATGAATATTTTAGTTTTTGACTTCAATGTTTTTTGTCAAAATTATAATATGGTTTCAACATTTTTTATCAAAATTTTGAAACCCTTTTATGTGAACTTACAAACCCTAAATGAGAATTTAAAACCCTAAAATATCATTTTGAAACCCTATTATGTTAATTTACAAACCCTAATATGAGAATTTGAAACCCTAAAACATCATTTTGAAACCCTATTATGTGAATTTTCAAACCATAAGACATCATTTTGAAACCCTAAAATGTGAAAATTTTGGAATCCTAAACATCTATTTTGGAACCCTAAAATGTTTATTTGAAACCCTAAATTGTGGTTGTCAAACCCTAAGTTGTAAATTTGAAATTGTAAAATATGGATGTCAAAGGTAGAACAATGTTATCCTCAATATTTTTGTGAACTAAGGGTAGGTGAAGGATCAAGGAATGATCCCAACTTCATATAAGATTGCATGCCATATGTTGATATGTAATTTTATTAATCATCTATCAAAATGGACCCAAAACTAAATGAAAATTGGCATGGGTCTACAAATTTCACCATTGAAAGTTATTTAAAACATTGATGTTACCTAAATCATATTTAATCACAACTAAAATAAGAGAGGATAAAATTATTTATTGAAGTAAAAAATAGATGTAAATTTGTTATTAGAATTTGAGAATGAAAATTCTTGATTTATTCTTTAACTATGCTCCAAGACATGTGTTGGCATGGAGGATTTCAAGATTATATTATACATAACCTAGCATAATGTAGAGTAGATGTTTAAGTTGGCTTTCGGTAGAGGGGAATTACTAATGACGTTCACTCCATTCATCATGGTCACCACAACACCTTCATTGCTTTAAGTTAAAATTGACTATTTCCCTACTTGAAAAGGCATGGAATGCTTATTTTTTCCACTGGAGTAGAGAACATCTTCAAAACTCCTTTGATGCTAACCTCTGTTATTCCAAGTTTAAGGTTGTAGTGAAATTTTTTCAAACCACAGTACTATAAATTTATATTTCATTTCTTACATGAAACTTATGGACAAGTTTACCACAACTAATAAAATGTATTATTTAAATCCATGCATAAAATCTTATGGCCATAGTGCATCCAACATGTTGGATAAACACTACCCTCAAGGGAAGGATGTAATTTAACAAGTATATGATCTATAATAACACCTCCATAGAAAACACATCCTCATGGGTCCATCAAATAAAATATATCATGAGAGTATCAAGGATGGAAGGATCACATGTCACAAAAGATTATCCAAGGTTGAATATGTGCAATAAAATAGTTATATCACTATTTACATGCACAAACTCTAATCAATATGTTATAGGAAAAGATAAACACTTGGATGAATACAAACCCTAGGTAAATCTAAAATAAAAAGATAAAAGTGAGAAATTAGATCTACGAACTATAATTAAAATAAAGGTCAAACCCTACTACAAAATCCTAGGTCATGATGGAATGTCAGGTTCACTGATAAATGTAAAGGAAAACCATTTGTCTATTAGGTCATGTAAAATTGATATATCTAAAAATTGTGTTACACAAAATGAACCTCTAGTCAATGATTGTAGTGTCTTACAAGAAGATGATTGGGGTCCATTAGACTTTATGTATTATAGTTTTGGTGAGTATTATATGGATTTTAAAAGGCTTATGGTATTCCATTATTATATATGCATATGATAAAATAACATGCTATTTCAATATGGACCCTTAAATAACGTGCTCTTGCATAGGAATGGAAAGAGTAGGAGTTCAATATAGTTCATGTGTACACTCAACTTAAAGTGCTTTATATTCCTTGAATTTTCATAAATTAGATATCTATTATGTGGAAAAGTGTGTAGCATTATTGGTGACAACATTCAATGGAAGTTAACAAAATTTAAAGTTAATTATGTTTTCAATATGTTTAAAAAGATTAAATTTATTCTAGTTGATCACACTCTTAATTTGTAAGTTCTCAAGTTTTGTGTAGTCACTATCTAATCTATATCATTGTCTAGTAAAATGATTTTCCTACTACTTTCATCACATCCTTGTCAACCTATGGGTGAGAGAATTAAATATCTATTGGTACATAAAAGGTCAATAAAATGGTTCAACCTGAAGAAACAAGAAGATAAAGAACTAAAAATATTGGACTTGATTTTTCACTAAATGAAATAGCCATGACAATTTAGATTACCCAAGGTTGGATAGGTGGAATCAAATAAGTATATCACTATTTACATGCTCAAACCCTAATCAAGATATGATAGGAAAAGATAAACAAGGATGAATACAAACCCTAGGTAAAACTATTTAAGAAAAAGATAAAAGTGAGAAATTAGACATAACAACCATAATTAAAATAAAGGCCAAACCTTACTATAAAATCCTAGGTCATGATGGAATGTCAGGTTCATCGATAAAGGTAAAGGAAAAACATTTGACTATTACTAGATACAATTTCAATACATCTAACAATTGTGTTACACAAAATGAACCCATAGTCAATGATCATAGTGTCTTACAAGAAGATGATTAGGGTCCATTAGACTTTATGTCTTATAGTTTTGGTGAGTATCATATGGAACTTAAAAGGCTTATGGTATTCTATTATTATACATATGACCGAATAACATGCTATTTCAATGTGGACCATTAAATAATGTGTTATTGCATATGAATGGAAAGAGTAGGAGTTCAATATGGTTCATGTGTAAACTCAAGTGAAAACTTGTTTTATATTCCTTGAATTTTCATAAATTAGATATTTGTTATGTGGAAAACTGTGTAACATTAAAAGTGTGTAGCATTATGTTAAAGAAAAAGCACTAAAAATTGGTCCTTCATTTTTCATTAAATGAAATAGACTTCATTTTTTGTTAAATGAAATATAATTTGTAAGTTACAAGTATATGATCGAATGAAATAGACTTGAGTTTTTTATTAAATTATATTGCCTTGTACTTTAGAACTTGTGAGTTTCAAAAAGCTTGTGTATTAAACACTTCTAGCCTATTTATGTCTCTTGAGTATTTTATTTATATTAAGTTAAAAATATGATAATCTAGGATGTATAGTGAAGTAGCTATCTAGATCTATTATTTTCCTAGATTTATGTCTTTAATTTTAAAAGAGAAAATTAACTAACATAGGAACTATATCATGTTATGTTCCTTCTCTCAAGTATATTTACATGTAAATGTGATAGGGAGATATGGATCCACTTTTTGGTCATATGGATAGAGAGATTGGTTGATTGAGGTTAATTTTAGAGGATCCTCAAACCATGGAGGTTTACAGATCTAATTGTGAGAAGATTTTGGATAGTTTATTTTGTATTAGATCTTCTTTAGGAGGTGTTAGTTCATATTCTGGTGAGACGTTAGTAGGTATTCTTGCCCACATGATGGCACAAGTTCTTGGTGATGTGCCGTTGAGTGAAGTCCAACTAAGAGTGCCAAAAGAAACTCTTAAGTCGCAATGTTTTTCTCAATATGCACCCAAAATTAGTGTTAGGGCATATCGGGCAACCAAGTGTGTATGGCCTCTGATGGCACCATTGATTTATCCTAGAGTTTTTGTTGCACATGGTTATTATACAAATAACAACCAAATTCCACTATATTTTGCACAATAGTTGTATGTCAAGGTTCATTTAGGCCTCAACATGAACTATTTGGATTTACCATCACATTTGGGGTAGGGGCATCGTAGAGTATGTGATAGGGATGCATAACACCATCTAGATTGAGAGCCTCTTATTTATAGGATCTTGGTTCCAGGGACAAGATGCTTGTAGTTTCACCATCCCTCAGTGGTATTGGTGATCATATGGTCATTGCTTCCCAATGAGATGCAATTGAGAGTATTGTTGAGATTGCTATGCAAACTCAAACAATATCTATAGATCATGTGGGACAGTACTTGATGAGGTGTCTGCACATGTCACCTACTCATTTAGATCCCTATCATCTTGCAAGCATCCCATCACCAGATGATCTAGAGCATATTATAGTCAAGGGTCAGATGCAGAGGGTGGCATGTTATTTGTCTGAGGATTTGATGAGAGCATATCAGGTGATATCATCATAGTTGGGGATCCCTCTATCAAGTGTTAGTTTGTACGTGGGTCACATCCTTGCAGATTCAGAGAGTCCAACACCTAACTGGTAGTGTTCTAATGCAGATCATATAGTTAGATCCTTTGGTGGGGTACATAAGTCACATACTAGAGCAACACATGCATCTAGTAATCATTCTATAGCTCCATAGGCTCAACATATGGGACCTGATTGACTTGAGCAAGTTGTAGGTGCTATGGGTTTTATGGAGATGCTCTCTACAGGATTGATGGCATCTCACATTCATAGTCCACTGCACACATTACTGCTACAACTACTAGATGAGAGAACAATAGAGGAGTTAGTGGATTCCATCATTGTAGCTAAGGATGGTGATATTTAGGGTCCTGGTTTGACACATGTATATAATTTATAATTTTTAAGTTAAATCATACTATAAAATTTAAACATATGATTGTAGTCCTACACACATAAATTATATTTGAAATAATTCTTCTTTTTTACATGCACATTTGTAGCTCAAAGATGTAGGTGTTACTCCTAGTTTGAGGGCAGAGCATGTACATGCACTCATGATTCACTTGACCATAATGGACAAGTGAGTTGATTATCAAATTAAAATTCATACATATATACATATCTAATGTTTGTATGTATGTATGCTAGGAAACATGTGTATATATATTCTAATTTAATTAACTTTTGTAGGGCTCGTTGTATTTATTAGAGCAAGATTCTCACTTTGAAGGTCGCTCGGCTAGGAGCCGACATGATGATCAAACCAACTAGTTTACATGTTTTAGAGATTGACATTTATGTTTGAGATTTGGATGTTTCTATTTATGAACTTATGTTTGAGATATGGACATGGACATGTTTGTGTTTATGTTTATGTTTGAGATATGGACATGTGGACATTTGTGTTTATGTTTATGTTTGAGATATGGACATGGACATTTGTGTTTATGATTATGTTTGAGATATGGATATTTGAGTTTATACTCATGTTTGAGATATGGACATTTATAACTTTATGTTTATATTTGGCATGTATGGACATTTATGTTTATATATTTTACATGTATGGACATTTATGCATCTATGTATGGACATGTTTATGTTTATATTTGACAAATATGAACATTTACGTTTATATAAATGACATGGACAAATTTATGTTTGAGATATTTAATAAAGTTTTCATATAAATTCTTCTTGATATTTACAATGGATCTATTTTATATTTACACGTGTGTATTAATATAGGTTTCAATAATAAAATATTAACTTAAAAAATATTAATATGCTTATCTCAATTATGTCATTTATTTATTAATCACTAGCAATATTATCCTCAAGTTGATGTATATGACATTGTTCAATATAAAGAAATCAACCACGAAAAGATTCATGTGATAAATTGAATAGAAAGACAATTGATTTCATATTATATGTACCAAATATATAAAGTTTTGATATATATATGATTCTTGATTCGAAGAAAATTGTATGTGTATTTCAAATTGCACATGCTAGATGTAAGCTAGATAGATTCTATTAAGTTGTTACATATCTCAAATTTAAATTTTAAAATAAACTTTATAACTCTATAATGATACACCATTCAAATCTAGAGATAAAAGACAATAATGGTAGCTATATGATGAAATAACATAACTTAGGCCCACATAAGTAGCATACAAACACAATATATATATATATATATATATATATATATATATATATATATATATATATATATATATATATATATATATATATATATATATATATATATATATGATTTTTTATTCAAAAATAAAATTAGACCTCTAGACAATTTGACTTCCACTATTACACTCAAATCATGAATACATATGTTGTCAACCTACATTTTTCTTAAGCAATCATTAGATTGGAAAGAAATAATAATAATGAACAAATAAAACAAGGTAAATAAATAATGAATTTTGTATTTTTCATCTATAAATGTTGATTTAATAATATATACCAAAGAATGAAGATACAAGTTCATCTTATTTGAATGTAAATGAACTAGATAGAAGATACTTGTTAAGTTTGAGAACTAAATGATAATTAAACTCATATACAATTTTCTAAATATAGTGAACTAAAAAGTTAAGTTCTATAAATTTCTAATGATACCAAACTCACATGAGCACCACGAAACTTTACCAGTGTTTCTTAAATCCTAGATACAAAAAAAGAGCTTCTCTTAGCTTCAAGAAATATTTATTTTGTACTAACAAGACCAATCTCATGAAGGTGAAAGTCCATGTGGCCTCACCTAAGACCCAAGACACCTACACCTAGATTTTATACCTTATTCTAGTCTAGACCTAAGACATATCTAACGCACATATATTTTATACCTTATTTAGATAGTCTAGACCTAAGACATATCTAAGACATATTTAGATTTTCTAGAGTATACATAGTAGACCTCAATTTTATAGTAGATGTAGTAGATTTAAGACACCAAGATTTTATACCTTATTCTAGTCTAGACCTACGAAATATATCTAAGACACCTAGATTTTATACCTTATTTCAGTCTAGACCTAAGACATATCTAAGACACCTATTCTATATAGAAGACACCTATTAGATATATCATTCTAAGACATGTCTAAGACACCTAACTTAGAGCCTACATACATAAGAAAATATTATCATGTATAGTTTAGAGACCATGTACCTGAAATGAAACAATAACTTCAAATCCTCTAAGCTACATGATTGCAAAAATAAATCTCCTACCATGATGAAATATAAAAAAAATAGAACCTAGAGATCATGAATTCTACAAATTTTAAGAACCACTGAAATTAAAATTAAACATGAAAAGACTATTGAAATATAAATTAAAATAATTTAAAAGTGAACTACAAGTAAGATGTCCTTGAAATCTTGTAGGCCTAAGGCACCTACTATATCTATGTAAGGCAATATTCTACCATAGCATGTCTAGTGAATACCTAAAATGAGATGAAAGTTGTTGTCCACATTTCCCATATCACATCCATTGGTTCAAATCGCTCTTCAATAACATATAATATTTTATGATGGTCATCTCTATCTAGTCTCCACTTATGACATCCACGTGCATGTGGAACTTGACAAAGAGATAGGTTAGTAGCAATTACTAAGTGGCTATATTGATACACTATATTATGAGTTTGGTAATCAATAAAATGAATCTCACTTTGAACAATTTTGACTTGTTTGAGATATGTGCCTTGCACTACAACTGAACCTATGGGAAACAACATTTCATCACTTGTTTCTAGTTTTGTTAACTTCTTCCTCTCTTCTATGCAACGTAATAAATAATAACTAACACCTTCTATGTTTCCAACCTTTGCTATGACTGTGTTACCCCCAATTTTGACAATCGTGGATAACTTCCTCATTTGTGTTTCGCAAAGAATTAAAGGTCAACTCTCACACCAACAACAAGTAACACTATTAAATTAAATCATAGTAACTTATTTGTTTAATCCTTTAAGGATTAAATAATATCCCTTTAATGTGCAATAGTAATTAAATATTGCACATGGTAAAGTGGGTAAATGAAAGTATCAAGTTGGGGTAAATTAATTCTTTTTAGAATTAATTAATGATGTAAAGGGAGTAAAATTATTAATATTTCCCATTTATGCGATAGGGGAAATAATTAAGGTGGGTAAGAGGTGAATTAATTCAAGATTTTAGAATTGATTCATGTGCAAAGTGTGAGGTAGTTAGTTGTTGGTTGGAAAATTCATATGAAGGAAGAGTGGACAAAGAATTCAAGAGTGAGAGTTCAATGGAAAGAAATTGTTATGAGTAGTTTCAAAACTACTTGGGTGGGGGTAAAATGTGTTGGATTTAGGACAGACAACTGAGAGGGGGGGTGAATCAGTTGTCCAAAACTTGCTTTCAATTTAACCACTTAAATCAACTTTGTTATTCAGCAGTATAATAATTAATCAACCAAGAAATCATAAAGCATTAACACAAGAGAAGAGACATATCAACACATGAGATGCCAAGATTTTGACATGGAAAACCCGGTCAAGGGAAAAACCACGGGGTGATTAACCCAAAATGTATTCTCTGTTAGAAGAATAGAAAGAACAAAAATGGCACATGCCAATTAGGGCTGACTACCTGAGCGCACTGCTCCCAAGAGGCCCACTGCCTACAAGAGACACACTATCTACAAAGTAACAAGTATCACAAACTTGGGCTGGAGAATAGTATCTTTACCATGCTTGGATTAGTTCCATTTAAGCCCAAAAACTTCTTCTCTGCCTTTCACTTTCTTCCTCGCTACCACACACTCATCCACACACCACACACTTTGGAATGACTTCACAATCCATTATTTATACAAGGCATCAACTTAGGAACAATCATTTAAGTTGGCAAACACCTATAAGATCATCCGCAAGACGTGTAATACATTTGGTTGGCCAGTCGTAGGAAGAACACCAACATCCGGTGGTTATTCTTAAAATGTGAACTTTAACTTCAATGCGGACCACCAACAAGAACTGGACATGATTCAAGGATTACCACAACCTTTCCTGGATCACCAGGAACATCTGCACTTCATCTTCTTACTGGAATTTTTCTCTCCTTCATTTGGAACTTCAAGAACACAGTCTATCATCACTGTCACAAAGGAATAGACACTTCCAGACCTTCAAACCATGAACCAATCTAGTTGACACTTCACAGGGACGTCCTCAATGCTCCCTCAAATTTGCAGAACGGGATAATGCATTTCCAGATCTCACCAGACCTATCTATGTCATTCTGTCACCTCTGAACACCTGCCAAAACTAGTTCTACTTGAGCAGCCATAACTTCTTCAGATCTTCATGCGGACCTATAAAAACTTGACTGGATCATCTCAAGACTCATATCTACAAACCCTTTAAACTGCATCTTCTGATAGTCCTCTTAACTTGGATCTTTTCTTTGTTGTCTTCACTATTCTTCTTTGCTCTTGATATGACTAATTTTCTCAATATCCTCAGCACATAGCTCATCCAATCCTTGTCATTTCTACAACAAGAGTATGTTGACATCAATGACAACACTGGTTAGACCCATACTTGCAACAAAATGTTTTAAAAGGGGACAATTTAATTTTCTAGAGGTGGTCTCTCGAAATTATTTTGGGGAGGGAGGAATATGGTTTTTATTTTTGTTGCAGTCATATACAACTATGTAAGAGTCATTTATTTTTACAAGGATTTGAAAAGAAGAAAGATATTGTGAATTTGTTATCTATTCACCATTTTTTTTATGAGTTACAGTTTATTCTTACGTTTAATCTATAATTCATTTCACCCTATTATTCACTTGCAGGTTATTCTTACGTTTAATCTATAATTTGTTTCACCTTATTTTTCATTATTTGAAAGTTATGTTTAATTTGTAATTTGTTTCCTATCTTTTCTTCATATGTTATGGCTGCAAGTTTTCCATTTACCCCTCTTCCGTTAAGGTTGTGTGTAAAATTGAATTTTTTATCAATTTGATCTTGCATACTCTTTCACTTCATTTGTTTTTCTTCCCCTTTTGTACTTTCTAGTTAAAAGTATCCAAAATCAATAAAAAAATAAATTGTATAAGGGAGTTGCCCCTTTAATGTAGAGGAAAATCACCCTTTCTATGGTGATTTCTCCAATGTTGCAAGATTTTGTCACTGTTTATTAGACAAATTGATAAAGGAGCATAGTGACATAAATTTTTGCTAACACCTTTATAGTATTAAATGAAAATGATTTACCATAAACTTAAAATGTAACATGGCAAGGGAAAAGTGGATGTCTTGTCATGTAATGTTAGGGACCACCAGTTATGATGATGGGGGGCACATTTCCTTGAAGCAAAAACAAAATACAACAAAAGGAAACACAGAAAGCATCTTACAAATCTTGTACTAAACATGTGCAAGTTGAAATACACATTTTTTTTGTTGTGTGGAAAATATACTCTTCAAGGTTTATATGAGATCTATTATTGTGTTTATATGAGATTTATGTTCCTAGGTTGTGTTATTTCATCATCTGGCTACCATTCCTATCTTCCATCTCTATTTATATCATGCATCATTATAGAGTTATAAAGAAGTTTAAACTTTAAATGAGGTCTAGGTAACAATTTCAGATAAGTTATAACATAATATCTTAGATAGGAATATGATATTTCAATGTCATTTATGTTGTCCCAATTAAAGTGGATGCCTCAATTTATGTTTTGTAGGGTTTTATAGAAATTATTAGATTTCATTTGTTATGTTACAATTTGATTGTATAGAAAATTATAGGTTGAAATACACAATTGTGTTTTTTAATTTGCATATGTTTAGTTCGCCAACATTTGAAGGACATCTTACAAATCATGAACAAAAGTTTTGTAGAGTTCTATATAAATTATTAGATTTGTTTTTTTGTATTACGATTTGATTTGTATAAAAAATTGTAAATTGAAATACACATTGTGTTTTTCAACTTGCAATTTTCTTCACCAACATTTGGAAGACATGTCACAAATCATGAACTAAATTTTTGTAGGGTTGTATATAAATTATTAGATTTGATTTTTGTATCATAACTTGATTTGTATAGAAAGTTGTAGGTTGAAATACACAATGTGTAACCTACAATGTTCTTCACCAACATTTGAAAGACATCTTACAGATCATGAACAAAACATGTGTGGGTTGACATACATGTGTTTTTTAACCTGCACATGTTTAGTTCATGATTTATAAGATTTCTTCTATATTTCCTTCTAGTGGTGTTTTTTTTTTTCTTTAGGGAAATGTGAGTCGCATCATCATATGAATCCTAATATTTGAGACAAATCAATTTAACATAAACATGAATACACTGATGGAAAATAATAAGGTCAAAACATGAAAGTTAGAACCTATTTAAAAAAATTTGAATTTCATAAATTTGAATTAACCTCTAATTCTTCACAATTTTCATAAAATGATGATTTGACATATATTATCATATATAGTACCAACTATTTATTACAAGTGTTAGGAACAACTTAATTTCCAAATTATTTGCTTGGCCAATGAAAACACACCTCCACTAGCGTTCACCTTCCGACCCAAACATGTTGACACTATCAGTTTGGTCCCATGAGGTGTAGAATACAAAATTTCACTCCTAGCACATTTTAGCTAGATGAAACTGAAGCATTTTGGAACATTATGTTCCTCGCCGCCACAATCAAATGAATTTGAGTTAGCAAAAATTGAGGTAGGTTTTTGTAGGTGGACCTGACATCCACATGTACATGCAAATAGGGCATTCCTACATGCACAGTTTTAAAGAATAACCAAGCCAAACTTTGACACCCTTTTGGTCTTAGAGCTCTTAAGAGACCGTCTCAATCCAATGTAGCCTAGAACGATTAGGACTCTTGGCCACCAAAATGACACCTCCAGTAGCATTTAGCCACCCACCCAAATGTGTTGGCATCATTAGTTCAGTCCCAAGCACTACTAGCACCCTTTCACTAAACAAAGTTGAAGCATTTTGCAACATTACGTTCATTGCCACCACATCCAAACAAATTTGAGTTAGTAAAAACTGAGGTAGGTAATTGTAGGTGGACTTGATGTCCACCTATACATGTAAACAAGACATTCTAAGGTGCCATAGTTTGAGAAAATAGTCAATCTAAAGTTTGGCAATTTTTTGGTCTTAGGGCTCTTAAGAGACTCTATCAGTCAAATGTAGTATGCAAGGATTAGGATGTTTGGCCACCAAAAAGAGACCCCCACTAGCATATACCCAACCATCTCAACATGTTGGCACCATCGCTTTGGTCCTAGGAGGTGCAAAACACAAATTTTCACTCCTAAGACCCTTTCACTGAATGAAACTAAAGCATTTTGTAACATTGCATTTGTTGTCACCGCAAGAAAACAAATTCAAGTTAAAATATCCAAGGTAGGTATTTTTAGGTGGACCCAACATCTACCTATACATACAAACAAGAAATTCTTAGGTACCATAGTTTGAGAGAACAATTGGTCCAAAGTTTGGCACTTTTTTGGTCTTAGGGATCTTAAGAGACTCTCTCGGTCCAATGTGTCCTAGAAGGATTAAGATGCTTGGCCACCAAAAAGAGACCTCCACTAGCATTCACCTACCCACCCCAATGTGTTGGCACCATCAGTTGGTCTTAAGAGGTGAGAAATCCAAAATTTCACTCCTAGCACCCTTTCACTTAATGAAACTAAAGCATTTTGCAACATTGTGTATTTTACCACCGTGGGGAAATGACTTCAAGTTAGAAAATTTGAGGGTAAGAAAATCATTTCAAATGTTTATAGGGTAGAATGAAGTTAAGAAAAGTATGGCAACCATATAAAAGATGAAATGATGATAAGAAAACTATAAAAAAGATATAGAAGGTGAAACAAGGATATGTTAGACATATAAAAGGTAAAGTAAGGATAAGAAAATCATGCCAAACATGTAGAAGGTGAAATGAAGGTAATGTCAAACATATAGAAGGTAAAATGAGGAAATGCTAGATCTATATAAGGTGAAATGAGGATAAGAAAATCATGTCAAACATATAGAAGGTGAAATGAGGATGACAAAAGCATAGCGAACATATAGAAGGCAAAATGAGAATAAGAAAAGAATGGTAAATGTATGGAATGTGAAATAAGGATATGCAAATCATGTAAACCATATATAAGGTGAAATGAGGATAATCAAATCACGCAAAAACATTTATATGATGGAAAAAAGTTAAGAAAAGTATGGCGACCATATAGAAGATGAAATTATAAGAAAAGTATCAAAAGCATATAGAAGGTTAAATAAGGATATGTTAGACATATAGAAGGTAAAATAAGGATAAGAAAATTATGTCAAACATGTAGAAGGTGAAATGAAGGTAAGAAAATAATGTTAAACATATATAAGGTGAAATGAGAATATGCTAGACCTATAGAAGGTAAAATGAGATGAAGAAAATCATGTCAAACATATAGAAGGTGAAGTGAGGATGAGAAAAATATGGAAAACATATATAAGGTGAAATGAGAAAAGAAAATCATGGTAAATGTATAGAAGGTGAAATGAGGATAAGAAAATTATGCCAAACATCTCTCTCTCTAACTAAACATAAAAAATTAAACTATAAGTATGTGAAATTTAAATTGTAAACCTTAAACAATGGACCTTACCATTTAACCATATAGATAAACAACTAAATTTAAATGATGAATTATTAGTAATTATTTTAAAATTGTGAGTTTATTGTTAAATTTTAAAGCTTCTCTTTGTTTCAAGAATACAAAATTCCCTACTAATAGTACCAACCACAAGAAGGTGGAATCTTGTTTGGCACCAGTAACCTACATTAATAGAACTACTAGAAATAAATAAAGAAAAGAAAGGAAAAATATACTCAAATCATAAAACTTAAGAAGTACATAACATACAATTGTGTCATTCCATCAATTCAATCTAATGAACCATGCAGATCCACTCTACTCTTTATGGTGTCAAGTATTGCTTCATGGTTAGACTCATGAATTTTTCATAAGTTCTTAGTCAATGGTCTATAGGTCTATATTTGATCAATTAAACATTCAATGCCATAATAAGGCTAGAATAATGAAGAATTTTCTTATATGTGTCAAATTCCTTGAACAACCACACATCAGACTTCTTGATTGGGTACCTTCTAATCCATGTTCCAATAACAACCATTGATCCTATAGGATACTCAATGTCTTCTTCATCTATGACAAAAACTATCAATTTATTTTTTGGCTCAACACAATTACACAAATAATAATCCATTCCTTCATCATTATCTTCATCTGCAATAACTACATAAACATGTCCTACACTAAATTGTACAAAAAATATTAATTCAATAAACGTTACAAATATACATCATAATCTAAAATGTCAAATTTCATTAAGTAATACATCTATAATACCTAGTTGAACTAGATTTGAACTATAATCAAAATCAATTACTGGTTCCATCTCCATGAGTTGTAGTGTTCGTGGAAGTTGATACATCTCAAGTGGGATTAAAGTTCTAGTACACCATTCATTGACCCACTCTTTTGACTCACACACATTCTAAGCAAAGTATGTGCATGAGGAACAAAAGCATGTAATATGCCTTGTATTAATATTCCATGAAGCTACATTTGAGATTCTAAAGGAGTGGAACTCACTCAATAGTATCACTATACAATAATGTTCATTGTTAGCTTATATCTATGAATTATAGACTTAATTTCATTAAGTGAACCTATTGTAGAGTTGCACTATTTGAAAATAGATGTTACATTTGTCAACTTTCCATTATCTTTGTACTTCAACTCTTCTCATGCTAAGGCACTTTTAATACATGCTACCATAATATCATGCTCCCCTTTTCCATGTCCAACCTCAAAGAAATTCTCAAAATACTCAACACCACTCATCATACACATCATACTCAACCAGTAGAACATCCATGAGTTTTTGAATTATGATAAACAATTATATGGCCATATGATATGATTATCAAACATGATGTTCCTACTACTCAAATTACATAGTAGAACTCCTAAAAGCAACCTTGCACAAATTATGTAGAATGTGTGTGATCATCACTAATATAAAAATGGTACTCCATCAAGATATTTCATACGAAAATATTTCATACAATTTCTTAGGTGCATGAATCAATGCTATATGCACAAATATAGCAACCTGATTGGAGTTGTAGTACTATGATTGAACCTCATTATATGGTTGTAGTGTATAATTTCATGCAAATTATACAATTAACACAATCATATGAAGAGAAAATGTGTCCTTGCATAAATTGAATTGCAAGTCCAACTATCAATCTCTATGTACACTATGCATTGCATACTCAAACACTATATTTTTTCAAAAAATGGGCGTAAATTTAGATACTAATATTTCTTCATTCACCAATTCACACATTTTTGTCTCTTTACCATCTTTTAGAGTGTATGCCATTAACTTATATTTTTTAAAACTTACTAGTTTATTTCTAATCAAATGTATATTCTCCATGTGTACACAATTTTTCAAATGTTGCAAACCACCACAAATATCACATGTTGCATCCAAGCATGATTTCTTATAAAAAATTGTCCATCTACTCTTTCATAAAAAATTCTTGAAATGAAATCGATTGTTGACTTAGGTGGAGATTCTATCACACACTCCTACAAAATATCATGAGTTTGTAAAGATATGCATATATGTCTGTTATGTATGAAAAAGGTGAATGATGAAAGCTAGCATGCACACTAGATCAAACCCTCTTCCACAATAACATTCAAGGATAAGACCAAGACAAATCACTACCAAATGGAGGAGGACTCAGCTACAAGTCTTATGCTCAAGGATGCTATGGAAAGATTAGATTTAACCAAGCCTATTTATCAAACCCTAGGTCAAGTATGCATAAAACCCTAGTTATAAGATAACCAGTTTGTAATAGATAGAAGATGACTAAAACCTAGAATCTGAATGCACAAAGATGGCCATAGAGATATCAGAACCTGTGCCCTAGAAGCTAGAAAGTCAGAGGAATATTTTGCTAGCACCCAATTCTAGAAAGATGGAATCTTCAGAAACTCAAATCTAGAGAAATGTCGTAGAGGATGTCCTGATGCTAGATTCAAGACCTGTTTGAGAAGGAAGATTATTTTGTGGGCACCCAAGTCTTCCGTAGAGAAATACTCATGAAATAATTTTGGATCCCAAAACCCTTTTCCTTACACAACCTTCCTATACCTTCACCTCTTTAGATTTCTACACCTGTAACTTGCACACAAGAAGGAAAGGGGTTTGGGTGTTGTGGTGTTTAGGGATTTGCCTCAGTCAAATCTTGGAATAGCATTCAAGCTTCCCAACACCATTGTTAGAGAGAGTGTGTGCCCTTGTAGGGCAGAGGATAAAGATAAACCAATAATGAAATGATTCAAATCACAACGATATCACCTTAGATGTGAATCCCTTAGGAGAATGAAGATCCTTCAACTCATAAGGAGATAGATGATGATTCCAAATTTGCAGCAACACACAATACAAACACAAATCTGCTCTAGAAACACAATGAATGCTTTGAATGTTCTTTGCTCCAAGATCATAAGTTCGCTATCATCTTCTTCTAACTTTCTAGGTTCAAAAACACACTTATATATGGCCACATGATATGATTATCAAACATGATGTTCCTACTACTCAAATTACATAGTAGAACTCCTAAAAGCAACCTTGCACAAATTATGTAGAATGTGTGTGATCATCACTAATATAAAAATGGTACTCCATCAAGATATTTCATACGAAAATATTTCATACAATTTCTTAGGTGCATGAATCAATGCTATATGCACAAATATAGCAACCTGATTGGAGTTGTAGTACTATGATTGAACCTCATTATATGGTTGTAGTGTATAATTTCATGCAAATTATACAATTAACACAATCATATGAAGAGAAAATGTGTCCTTGCATAAATTGAATTGCAAGTCCAACTATCAATCTCTATGTACACTATGCATTGCATACTCATACACTATATTTTTTCAAAAAATGGGCATAAATTTAGATACTAATATTTCTTCATTAACCAATTCACACATTTTTGTCTCTTTACCATCTTTTAGAGTGTATGCCATTAACTTATATTTTTTAAAACTTACTAGTTTATTTCTAATCAAATGTATATTCTCCATGTGTACACAATTTTTCAAATGTTGCAAACCACCACAAATATCACATGTTGCATCCAAGCATGATTTCTTATAAAAAATTGTCCATCTACTCTTTCGTGAAAAATGCTTGAAATGAAATCTATTGTTACTTAGGTGGAGATTATATCATACATTCCTACAAAATATCATGAGTTTGTAAAGATATGCATATATGTCTGTTATGTATGAAAAAGGTGAATGATGAAAGCTAGCATGCACACTAGATCAAACCCTCTTCCACAATAATATTCAAGGATAAGACCAAGACAAATCACTACCAAATGGAGGAGGACTCATCTATAGGTCTTATGCTCAAGGATGCTATGGAAATATTAGATTTAACCAAGCCTTTTTATCAAACCCTAGGTCAAGTATGCATAAAACCCTAGTTATAAGATAACCAGTTTGTAATAGATAGAAGATGACTAAAACCTAGAGTCTGAATGCACAAAGATGACCATAGAGATATCAGAACCTATGCCCTAGAAGCTGGAAAGTCAGAGGAATATTTTGCGGGCACCCAAGTCTAGAAAGATGGAATCTTCAGAAACTCAAATATGGAGAAATGTCGTAGAGGATGTCCTGATGCCATATTCAAGACCTGTTTGAGAAGGAAGATTATTTTATGGGCACCCAAGTCTTCTGCAGAGAAATATTTATGAAATAATTTTAGATCCCCAAACCCTTTTCCTTACTAAACCTTCCTATACCTTCACCTCTTTAGATTTTTGCACCTATAACTTGCACACAAGAAGGAAAGGGGTTTGGGTGTTGTGGTGTTTAGAGATTTGCCTCAATCAAACCCTAGGATAGCATTCAAGCTTCCCAACACCATTGTTAGAGAGAGTGTGTGCCCTTATAGGGTAGAGGATAAAGATAAACCAATAATGAAATGATTCAAATCACAATGATATCACCTCAGATGTGAATCTCTTAGGAGAATGAAGATCCTTCAACTTATTAGGAGATAGATGATGATTCCAAATTTACAGCAACACACAATACAAACACAAATCTGTGAAACATAATGAATTCTTTCAATGCTCTTTGCTCCAAGATCATAAGTTTGCTATCATCTTCTTCTAACTTTCTAGGTTCAAAAACACACTTATATATGTTTTCTGGCTAACATTCGTAAATTAAATCTAAAGAGCCAACAAAGGGAAACCTTTTTAAAGGTCCTATGTCAGCATGCATTCAAATCTACCCTGACCAATCAAGGAGGACTTGGGCGTGGGTGCCCAAGTCCTGAGGCACCTTTTTTGTCTAGGGTAAGGTAAATCATGGGCCCCTAGTTCCCAATTTGCATTGGTTTCAAGGAATTTTACATCGAGATGAATATTTAGCATGTATAATGTTAGCACAAGGACCTAGGAGCTAAACTAAGAGGTAAAAAGGCATGTGTCCACCTTTTATTCCATAACATTTAGCCCCCACTTTAATGTGTGTATGATCTTATGATTAGTACATGCATTAAAGTATGGTCGAAGCACATCAAACACAAGAGTGAAGACACACCCTAAGTTTGGAAGACCATTTCTAGCCTCCAAGCTTAGGCAAACATAAGAAAACACTTGACAAACACATAAGACACAATGAATATAGTAACGAAGCATGCAATACACAAAGAAGATAGTAAAGAACACAATACATGAAGAAGACATGAATATAGTCATGCAATACACAAGGCATACATGAAGAGAAGATATGATTAAACAACTATATAAATATAATCCTAACACAAAACACGCAGTGTGGAGGGATCTCATCACTACATGCCTTTATACTACACAAATACATGCAAAACACATGGTGTGGAGGGAGATCATCGCTACGTGCCTTTAGACCACACAAAAAAATGCAAAACTCACAAGGAAGACAAAAAACACATGGAAAATACACGGAATACACGAGCATCGTAGAGTATGTCATCGACAGACTATATGTCTTATACATAGTAAACATGGGTGATAGAAGGGAGCTCATCACTACGCTCCACTATCTAAGACACACCAAACACACATAATGGTTGAGATACACTACCACAATTGCCAAAGACACGCTTAATGGTCAATAACTCAAGATCTAACCTCACCTTCGCAGAGGACTTTCTTTTAAAAGATGTGCAACCTCTAAAGGGAAGACACAATCTTGCCTTCCAGAGAAGGGATTTCAAAATGCAACCCCACCCACATTCGCAAATGCCTTACGATGAATGGGAAGCATGTGCTCAAAGTATCCAACCCTACCTGCATCATAGAGATGCCTTATAGTGAAAAGGAGGTATACACAAACAAAAAAAAGTACACAACCTCGCCTACATCACAGAGATGCCTTATGGTAAAAAGGAAGCATACACAAACATGCTTTATCAATATCTAAAATATCCAAGCATTTACCATGATATATTCCCCCACCTTAAAGTGGTTGATCCTGCTTGTCGATATTAAGCACATTTAAGGTAAAATGAAAACATGCAAGGGAACAAGAACTTTCACAAAGCCCATGCCCCAAAGTGACATGTACTTGCGATCACCAAATGTTCCCACAAACACATCAATATCATTTGCTAACATGATCAACAATATATAGGCTTTAGTTAGGAAATCTATTCTAAGATAATAACCAAATCAATTCATGAAACTTATACATAAATCACATCACTTACTAGACCAAGGCTACACTTGCAGGTTCAGAACTGAGTATAGCCATGAGGTTATAATGTAAGTATCTTAGAACTGAGTGTAGCTACAAGGTGAGATACAAAAGTGCATAGAAACAGATTTAGAGTATTGCCAAGGTTTGTTACAACAAATTTCACAATACGATACATGATCACATCACAACACAAGGTGATTCTACTAGTCAAGCATCAGTAATATATCAACCCCAACTTCATATATGGACTAGGTTCATCTTTTATTTCTTATTGTAGGGACGCACAGTCCTTATCAATATTTATTTTTTATTGTCATCCAATGACTAGTAGAGCCACTGAAGAATGTAAACACTAAAAGTGAGAGAGGAGACAAAAGTGACTTAGGTTCACAATGTGGGAAAATACCCCCAAGACATCCTCCACAACATTACATCCCCAAGGCACCACACAACAATTATAATAAGAGAGAATAAATTAGAATCATAGAGAAATAATTAGAAGAATTATCACAACAGAGGCGGTCTCCTTGTATCCTTGACCTTACAAGAGTATCAAGGGTCATCCAAGGAGACCTAAACAATATTTAACACTACACAGGGGGAACACAACACAACTCTAACAACATAAATATCTAGGAGGAGGTCACCCTTGAGAACAACTAGAATAGGTGCTACATCAAGTGTGGCTAATTGAGAGAGAATTACTTACCTAATTCAAAGGGCTATTTCCTAGTAGACAATCCATGTCAATCATCTCAGGATATATCATTTTTAGTCTTAAACTTGTTAATATTGTATTAACATTAAGAGTAGGACAATGGTAGGATTTGGTGGGTTTCAAAGGATGGTATCCAATACCAACCAAAGAGTTATGTGCAACAGCTAAGGGGACCGTGATTCCTTGTTGTTTTACACTAGAACTATTGCCTACATAGTCACAATTTTTGTATAGGATTTGAAATCCACAACCATAGAGAGTCCATCTCTTTAGAAGATGGTGGAGCCTCATAGGTGACATATTCTATAGTGTAAGTAAGAGTGTTGTCTTTATTGTTGACTAAAGAAACTTTAGGTTCTTTAGGTGTTTCCATAGATTGTTTAGATGATATCAATGCAAATTTTGATGCTTCAAGGTTATTGCGTTTATATTCCCCTATAAAGGTAGGAGTAAAATCTAATGAACCCCAATCATCACCAAGAAATGCATTCAATGATGGTTGAGAATCTTGCACAACATTATCTATGGCAAGAGGTATTGATGAATCAACTCTTAAATTATTTAGAATCTTATGATTGATAACTTGCTTTTGTTTTTCAATTTGTAAACAACTTTTTGGCTCTGGATTGACTTCGATGGTGTGAATTTTATTTTCATAAATAAACTTTACCGATCAATGAAGGGTAGATGAAACTACCCCCATGACATGAATCCATGGTCTACCAAGAATCATATTATATGAAAGTACACCAAGCATGACATGGAAAAGGGTAGATAATGTCACAGGTCTATCATTTACGGGTAAAGTTATGGTACCAATTGTTTGTCAACCAACATTATCAAAGCCATGAATGTTAAGTTTATCTAGTTTGATTAAAGATGTGTGGACCTTGATTTTGTGTAGCAAATCAATGCCACAAACATTAAGAGCTGATCTATTGTCAATCATAACTCACTTTATCAACTTTTTGTTAATCATGACAACTATTAGAAGATGATCATGTTAATTTTGAACTTCAATTGATGGTAATTTGTGTTTTAAAACAAAATATTTATTTTTGTCACATGCATACAATCTAACAGAGCTGCTACGTCATTAGGCTTAACAGAGGATGGTACATTCACCTTTTGTAAAGTTTCCTGGAGCATTCTGTGGTATGTAGGTGATGTTTGTATAAGTTCCCAAAGAGATATCTTAGCGAGAGTAGAATGAATCTTCTCAACAAGATCATAATCTTGACCAACCTTATGAGTAAGATGAGGTGGTTGAGGAAGCATAGGTTGAGAAGTTGGTAAAGTGATCAGAATGTTCAACTATTGTTTACTTTGTTTATTATTTCAAGTGTTATATGTGTGAGCAACCACAATGTGATAAGATTGTTGTGACACATTTGGATACACTTGATTTCCTTGAGTAATTTGTTTTGCAAAATTAAGAATGTAACCTGGGGGTCTAGGTGGTGTTGGAGCACCTTGAACTGTAATCACTAGTTTGAAGTGAAGAGACACATTGGGTGCCCCATGCACAATGAGTTTAGGAACATTAATACAATTATCCACTATCCCCTTAGTAGGTTTCAAATAAGTCTATTAGTAATTATTGAATTAACATTATTTTTACTTTGATTAAGCTCAACATTCATCCCTAAAGGATTTAATGTGAGAGACCTTTCTTCATCCACCAATGTTTCATCTTTTGAAGGGAGAGCATTGGAATGAAGAGAGGCTAAGGTGATATTAAGGAATGTATAAATGATTTCATCCTCTTGTGCCAAAATGTCCTCACAAGTGGGAACAACTTTAGGAGAGATATCCAAATCATAAGGTGAAATAGGCGAAGCTACATTACCATTATGACTTGTAGTAGAAGTAAAAGGAGAATTATCACCATCATCTTTCTCAAGATATTTCATGGAGATGAAATTAGTAAAGTCCTTTAGTATCAAAGGATATTCATTTGTAAGAGTTATGAAGTTATTAAAATTAGATACATAATCAAGGATTTCAAATGAAGAACATTTAAAGATATCCTTATCATACATGGATTGTATATGAGTCAAAACATAAGGATACATATTAAAGAATTTGTAAAAACTTTCAAAATATTTTATACATGCATGAAAAGATACCAAAGAGTAACAATTAGAAGATGCCATAAAGAAATGTCTTGGACCAACAATGTACAATAAGATCTATTCATTTATCAAATACAACCAATATGAGAGACTTTTGTACACCACAACACTAATTGAGGAAATCGGGTTTTTGAAGCTTTATGCAAGGAACAAAAACACACTAGTGTCACTTCAAATGGAGTGATGAAGATATTAAAAGTTCTGCACAAAAGGTAATATAGACACTTTTAATATTTCTTGCAAAGAAATGTTAAATAGATGTCAAATTGCTTATGTTGAAATACACAATGGGTAATCACAAACATGTGAATTTTTTAAACCAAGGTATAAAATGATGAAAATTTTTCAAATAAAAAATGAAAATATGCTATAAATTAATGCTAGATCTGATTTGTAAATTTTTTACGATAGCAGAAAAATTTGAAATAAGATTTTGACTACAAACCCTAGCTTTTGAAATTGACTAGGTTTTAAGCAAAATGCAAGTTTTTCAACAAAACCCTAACAAATGAGATTGTCAAGTGCAAGGTACAACACCATGAAATGATTTAATGTTGTAATATGGATTAGATTTGATGTAAAAACTAGGAATTGAAATCTTTATATCATATGCAATGAAAGCAATGCAAAACTATACCTCTTTGTAAGCCTAAAATGCTTGATTTTTTCACTTGTTGCAATGCAAATATGAAAAAGATGGCTTATGAAAACAAGGATGAGAAGGTACAACAACCTAAAACCCTTTAATATATCCAATAATGCAGCAATATTTACCCCAACACACCAATCTTGAAACCCTAGGTTGAAGATTAGCTACATTTACTAAAAATGCAAGGATTTTTGAAACCCTAACAATGAAATTAAGCTATGAAACTATGAAAAATGATGAATGGGTATGTGAAAGAAGATGGGGGGCCAAAAGGGGGTCTTAAGTGGCCACTTTTTTTTTTTCTAAAATCAGGAAATACTGGCCTTGGATGAGAAATTAAGTATAGGTATACTCAAAATTTTAATAAGCAACAAAAATAATGTTCGTAGTGCTCCAAGTCTACTTTCTAAACTACTATTTTTTTAAAAAATGGTATAGATTAAGGGGTTCAAAAAAGAAAGCCACATAAATTGGTGTTGTTTCTATCAAAAAAACATAACATAGCGTGTTTTGTGGCTCCCTCAAAAGGTTAACTTTTTTTTGGTATTTTTAATATTGCTTCAATGAGAAATTAGCTAACAGCATGTAGTTTATGCCCAATTTTTCTGATATTTTTTTAATGAATATTTGATTTTTTATTAATTTTCAAAGTGGACACATCCTAAAAATAGAATTTTGGCCATGCTACCCCTATAAATTTTGAAAACTAATTGAAAATCAACCTTTTTTTTAATGTGTAGAATGGAGTCTAGTTTATAAAAATTTAATTTATTTGAAATTTCAATGAATGGTTAATTTATAAAGAAAAAAAGACCAAACACTGGTTTTTGCCAAAAAATAGACACACAAACAAAAGAAATTAAAGATGAAAGGCTTAACATTGTCAAAATGTGAAAAAAATTACATCATTAAATAGCTAAGAGAAAGCCTAACATTACCCAGGTGTTTGATTTGTTTGACCTTAAAATACGTGCAAATCTAAGGGTTAGCATGAATGAAATTATGTGAAATCCTATAGAATATCCAAAAACACGTCTTTAGATGTTGGGAAGGCATTCCAAGCCTTTGGGTTGGAAATCCAAAGTAAATCCTGAGCCTAAGGCTTGGGATTCCAAAAGCAACATATAATGTGAGCACATTATAATGTGCTCGTGTTATGTTTTGTTTTGCATTTTTTTCTTTTTTGCAAAAGTTTGCCTAATGTTTGTCAAGTTTGACATAACGCGAGCGCGTTATAATGCGCTCGCATTATGTCTTGCTTTGAATGTTTTATGTTCAAGGTGTTTAAGTATGTTTGATGTATGTATGTTTGTATATATATTTGTATGTATGTTTGTATATATATTTGTATGTATGTATGTATGTATATATGCATGTATGTATGAATGTATGTATGCATGCTTTGCTGAAATACACAGGACAACTAATAGTGGGGGCTGAATTAGTTGTTACAAAAACTTAACACTTTATTACTGTCAAACCATCAACTCCTTAATCACTGATAATCAAATTTAATCATGAAAGCATGAAACCATAAATTTAATCACAATCACACATTCAACACAGGAGACACCAAATTTTTACATGGAAAACCCTATAAGGGAAAAACCACGGTGGGTGTTAGCCCATAGAAATATATAAGTTATAACAATACTGAAAATTAGAGGCTCACTGCCTACATGGCTCACTACTCAAAATGCTCACTGCAAAGATCAACTCACTGCCAAGGGTTTGTGAATTGATTTGATAGCATCTACTTTATGCCCGAGTTCAGTTCCATTGAAGCGCAACACTTCTCCTCTACTCTGCTCTACTTCACACTTATCTTCACATCTTTCACAAGGACAACTTTTTTGCAACTACATTACAAGCCTTTATACAATTCATCAACCTTGGAATGTACATCAAGGTCAACATTACATTCATCAACCGTTGGAACAATCTCCAAGGTCAACATTACAAAACATTCATAGAAATAGGTCTAGGCCTAATACAAAATTAGCTAAGGAAAGATGTATAGATGTATGATGAGAATGCCACACCTTAACTGGGACTCAAACACAATCCTCCATGCCACAACATGCTTCCACATTCTTCAATGCATCTCTACAATTAGTGAAAACAACCGAGTCAGCCAAGACTGGAGTTAACACTGGGTCTTCTAAGAACATTCTTCATCCATGATCCAAACTTCTCTTTGCAAACCAATCCAAAGGTAGGAACACGATCAAGAGACATCCACAAGCACATTGTAATCACCAAGAACAACCGCACAACCATTAACCACTCTGTCAAAAAGACCCTTCAAACTGAAGCACATAAACGACACTGCCGGCTACTATCATAATGAAAAGATCGCTTGCAGACCACCAAATCATGAACATTGGAGTTGAAGGCACTTAACATCATCTCAGACTTAACTCAAGAACTACAGACAAAAATACTTCAATGAGAAGGAATGCGGAGCATAATAATTTCTCCTTGTCACCACCAAGCATATAGAAAAAGCAGTTTTCACTCTGGTGAACATAACTCACTCAAATCTTTATACCAGAGGCTCAAACTTGGAACATAGCATCTTCAGACATGTATCTAAATTACTTCCAATCCGCAGACAAGGATATTTAGTCTACAGGAAATGCAAAGCATTCTTCTAGACTGTTCATCTATAGACAAAGGTATTCTGGAACACACTATTTCCACCAGAGGAGTAAATTTTCTCAATATCCTCAATATCCAGATCTCCAACACTTACATATGCAAATACAAAACATCTAACTCATTAAAAACAAGCATAAAAAAAAGAGCACAGTTGACACCAATGACAATACTGATATGTTGACATCAATGACAACACTGGTTAGGCACATACTTGCAACAATCTCCCCCTTTGTCATAGATGGTAACATATGATGTGAAAAACTGTAAAGACCATCAAGACAAGATTCTCCCCCTTTCTCCTTACACATCTGCACTCTTTTCTTCTCTAAGTTTTTCACATGATTTCTCTCCCCCTTTAACATCAATGGAAAAGGGCGCATACTTGCACTCTGTTGCTTTGATCAAATTGAACTTCTACAATCAACTCTTTCTTTATCATTATTCAGCTACTCCCCCTGAGAGGTAGCTCTCAGAATATCAATCCAAATCAAAGAATGAATCTTTGGGCACCACTGGATTGATGCATTCCTTTGCATCTTAGTTTAGATTAGGAGGGGTAATGACCCCTAATTTTTCCCTGAGATACTCAAAAGTATCCTTAGGCAGAGGCTTGGTGAAAATATCTACAATCTGATCCTTTGTGGACACATATTCCAACTTCACTTCATTCTCTGTCACTTTTTTTCTTAGAAAGTGATACCTTATAGATATGTGCTTTGTTCTTGAGTGCATCACTAGATTCTTTGAAATATTTATAGCACTTGTATTATCATAGAAGATTGCAAGTGGATCTTCATACACAACTCCTATGTCCTTCAATGCTTGCTTCATCCATAACACTTGACTGCAACAACATGCTGCTGTAATACACTCTACTTCTACAGTAGACAAAGAGATTGAATTTGGCTTCTTGCTCAACCATGAAACTAATCTATTCCCCAAAAAGAAAGCACCTCCACTTGTATTGTTTCTGTAATCAACATCTCTGGCCCAATCAGCATCTATATAAGCACTGAGAGTGAAATCATTATCCTTTGGATACGATAAGCCATGATCTAGTGTACCTTTTAAATACCTTAAGATTCTTTTTACTACCATCACATGTGACTCTCTTGGATCTGCTTGAAATCTTGCCACAAGACACACTAGCAGGCTTCTTACATTGCACAACTTTTCCTTTATCCTTTACAATCATAGGTTCTTCATGCTGAGTCATCAGCATCAATCCTTTGGCAGGGGAAATTTTTTTTCAATATAAGCTCCCCTCGAGCCAAGGCTACTAATTTAATTTCCAAAGGAAGTATTTGCACCAGAGATTAGTGCGGATCCATTTGTAACCTCATTTGCATCCTTCTTAGTCCAAATTTTGCTCATCTCCTTCTTGATTTCCACTGGATCAACCTTGTTCTTGCCTTTATCTTCTCTCTACTCTGTGATTCTTTTTCCATGCTTGCCTCTATAGAATTTTGTGAAGTGTCCAAGCTTATTACAATTGTAGCACACTACATTTCTTTGTCCCTGATTCCTCCCATCTGTTTGATCTATTCTTGATCTGTAATGGTTAGCCATATGTCCAAATCTATTGCAGGCAAAGCATTTTCCATTGAAAGCTTGAGTATTTCATGCATTGTTAGGACTATTCCTTATCATACTTCTACACTCATTTGCTTTATGACCAATTTTCTTGCAATTAAAACACTAACCAGAAAAAGATGAGATATTTTGATTCATTCTACTTCTGCATTGAGTAGCCCTATGACCATACTTATTGCATTTAAGATAGTAGCCATTGAAAGATGGGTACCTTTGAGCATTTGGCTATCTGACCAAAGGTCTTCTTGATCTATTTCTTTGATACTGATTTTGTTTGCCTTTGTCGTCCTTGACCTCGGCAATATTCTCTTAATTTTTTTAGAGATTTCACCTTTCTCAAGTCTCATACCTTCTTTGTCATTAGGATTTTCCTAACTTGCCATTAATCTATCAAATCTGGCAACACTTATACTGAGTTTGTCTTGTTGAGCCCATGCATGTTTTAGATCAACTTTCAGATCCACAACTTGTTCTTCAAGCTTCATGCAATCTTTGGTTTTGCCTTTCAAATATTCCTCAATTTTTGCTTTCTGTTCATTTTCTAACTTCAATTCTTCACTATTCTCTTTAAGTCTTTGCTTGAGTTCCTTGATTTCTTTTCTTAACTCTTTGATGTGATTATTTGCTTCTACTATATTTTCTTCTTCAAGTTTCTCTAGATTCTCAAGAGCAATTTTGTGTCCTTCACTGTCAATGAACATAAATCTATCTTCAGAAGATTTCATAGTGTTGCCAGCTTCATTCACTGATTTGGATTCAATATTGGAAATTAAACACGAATTTATTTTTTCCTCAACAACTTTGTGTCCTTTCACTTCATATTGACAATTCATCTATTTTATCATTGCTTCAGTCTCAACTTCCTCTTTGGTATATACTTCTAAACACTTCTGTGAGTCTTCATCAACCTTGACATTCATGCTTTCAACAATCTTCGCTAGAATATTGTTGTAGCAGATGTAAGCTTTGCTCCAAGATGAGTATCCAAGAAAAATACCTTCATCAAACTTTGTATCATCCTTTCCTATTTCTTCCTTTCTTTTGATAAAGCATTTGCTTCCAAAGATTTTGAAGTATTCAATAGTAGGTGTCTTTCCATACCATAATTCAAAAGGAGTTCTTTCATTACTTGCTTTTGCCTATACCCTATTTTGTGTATAGACAATAGCCTGAATTGCTTCTTTCCAAAATATTTCCAGTAGATTTGCTTCCTCCATTATTGCTTTTGTAGTTTCTTAAACAGTCCTGCTTTTTGTTTCCATCCCTCTGTTTTCTCTATATAGCTATCTTTTTATCCCATGAGTCTCACAGGACATATTGAATTCATTAGAGGTAAATTCTTCTCCTTTGTTAGACTTCAAACACTTGATTTTCATATTTAGCTCATCTTCAACCATTATTTTGAAAGCTTTAAATGCATCCAGAGCTTCTAATCTTTCTTTAAGAAAACAAACCCAGGTTGTTCTAGAATAATCATTAATAAAGAACATAAAATACTTGTCATCATGGATACTTCTGACTTTTGTGGGACCAAAAAGGTTTGCATGCACCAATTCTAATAGTTTAGTTGAACATTTTTCTTCATCCTGAAAACTCCCTCTTGCTTGCTTTTCAACTTGACACTTCTTGCAGATGATATTGTTGAGATATGTAATCTCTAGTAGATCTTTTACAATTTTAGCTGAACTTATCCTTGTTAGGTCATTAGATTAATATGACACAATCTTCTATGCCAAAGCCAACTTTCATTTCTCTGAGTCATGGAGCAAAAAATGTCACCTTCTCTTAGATGATAAAGATTTCCTTCTATCCTTTTTCCAACAGCTATTACACCTCCAGATTTTTCTCTGATTTCAAAGGCATCATTCTAAACTGTAAGACTATATCTCTTTTTACACAACTGTCCAACACTCAAGAGATTTTGCCTTAAGTTCTTAACATAAAGAACATCATTAGTATGTTTTTTATCATCAAGTTTGATTGATCCTTTTCAAATATTTCAGCAGTATAGTCATCTCCAAATCTAACTAGTCCACCATCATACTCTTCCAACCTTACAAACTTACTTTTGTCACCAGTCATATCATTTGAGCAGCTACTATCAATAATCCAATAGTTCTTTTCTTGAAACATAACTTCAATGTTAGTACTCACCTTTGGATCAGGACATTCTTCACCATTGTATTTTGTTTTAGTGATAAAGCAGTCATCATCTTCATCTTCTTCAACAACATAAAACGCTCTCTTGGACATTGTGCTTTTAACTTTTTCATCATTTATTTTTAATTTTTTTTTTGGACATCTGGAAGCATAGTGACCACTTTCATGACATACGAAACAATTGAAAGATATTTCATTCTTGCTTTCCATCTCGGATCTACCTCAAGCTGTTAGGTTTACTTCCAAGGAACCAACTCTGATACCAATTACTAAAATACATAGGACAACTGAGAGGGGGGGTGAATCTATTGTTACAAAAACTTAACATTTTATGACTGTCAAACCATCAACTACTTAATCATTGATAATCAGATTTAATCATGAAAGCATGAAACCATAAACTTAATCACAATCACACATTCAACATAGGAGACATTAGATTTTTATGTGGAAAACCCTATAAGGGAAAAACCACAGTGGGTGTTAGCCCACAGAAATATATAAGTTATAACAATACCAAAAATCAGAGGCTCACTACATATAGGGTTCACTGCAAAGATCAGCTCATTGCCAAGGGGTGGCTCACTGACAGGGGTTTGTGAACTGATTTGATATCATCTACTTTATGCCTGAGTTCAGTTCCATTGAATCACAACACTTCTCCTCTACTCTACTCTACTTCACACTTATCTTCGTATCTTTCGCAAGGACAACTTTTTCGCAACTACATTACAAGTCTTTATACAATTCATTAACCTTGGAATGTCCATCAAGGTCGACATTACATTCATCAACCGTTGGAACAATCTCTAAGCTCGGCATAACAAAAGATTCATAGAAATAGGTCTAGACCTAATACAAAATTAGCTAAGGAAAGATGTATAGATGTATGATGAGCATGCCATGCCTTAGCTGGGACTCAAACACAATCCTCCATGCCACAACATGTATGCTTCCACAATCTTTAATGCATCTCTGCAATTAGTGAAAACAACCAAGTGGGCCAAGACTGGAGTTAACACTGGGTCTTCTAAGAACATTCTTCATCCACAATCTGAACTTATCTTTGCAGACCAATCCAAAGGTAGGAACACAATCAGGAGACATCCATAAGCACATTGTAATCACCAAGAACAATCGCACAACTAATGTTACACTGCCATCTATTGTCATAATGAAAAGATCGCTTGCGGACCACCAAATCATGAACCATTGGAGTTGAAGGCACTTAACATCATCTCAGACTTAACTCTAGAACTAGAGACAAAAATACTTCAATGCAGAGGAATACAGAGCATAATACTTTCTCCCTGTCACCACCAAGCATATAGAAAAAGTAGTTTTCACTCTGGTGAACATAACTCACTCAAATCTTCATACCGGAGGCTCAAACTTGGAACATAGAATCTTCAGACATGTATCTAAATTACTTCCAATCTGCATACAAGGATATTCAGTCTACAAGAAATCTGAAGCATTCTTCTGGATTGTTCTTCTGTAGACAAAGGTATTCTGCAACACACTGTTTCCACCAGAGGAGCAAATTTTCTCAATATCCTCAATATCTGGATCTCCAACACTTACATATGCAAATACAAAGCATCTAAATCATTATAAGCAAGCATCAAAACAAGAGCATAGTTGACACCAATGACAACACCGGTTAGGCACATACTTGCAACATGCTTGTATGCATGTATGTATGTATGTATTGATATATGTATGTATGCCTATATGTATGTATGTATGTATGATTATATGTATGTATGTATATATGTATGCTTGTATGTATGTATGTATATATGTATTGTTGTATGTATGTATGTATGGTTGTATGTATGTATGTATATATGTATGTATGTATGTATGTATGTATGCCTATATGTATGTATGTATTCTTATATGTATGTATGTATGCTTGTATGTATGTATGTAAGGGTTTTGGGTTTAAGGTATATAAGGACTTGAGCTCGTATAGCTTTTAGGGTTGAGGGCTGAGGTTTTTGGGTTAGGGTTTAAGGTATAGGGTTGAGGGTTGAGGGATTAGGGCTTAAGTAATAGGTTGAGGGTAGAGGGTAGAGGGTTGAGGGTTACAGTTGAGGAATAATATTCAACTTGTTGAGTGTATAAGATTAATTGTGTAAGGTATGGGGATTGGGGTTTAGGTTATTGGGTTTAGGGTTTACGATATGGATTGAGGGTATATAAGGCATAAGGTGACTTGAGTTGAGAGTGTATGGTTTAGGTTTTAAGTATAGGTTTGAGGCACAATATTCAGGGTTTAGGGTATAAGGGTGAGGTTATAGGGTATAGGGTGTAGGTTTTAGAGTTTAAGGTATCGGGTTGAGGATTGAGGGATTAGGGCTTAAGTATATGGTTGAGGGTATAGGGTAGAGGGTTGAGAGTTTATAGTTGAGGGATAATGTTCAAGGTTGAGTGTCTAAGATATAGGGTTTAGGGTTTAAGGTTGAGGGTGTAAGGCATATGGATGAGGGTTGAGGGTTTAGGGCATAAGTATAGGGTTGAGGGTATAGGGTATAGGGTAAAGGTTTGAAGGTTGAGGGATAATGTTCAAGGTTGAGTGTCCAAGGTTAAGTCTATAGGGTATAGGGTTTAAGGGTTTAAGGATATCTAGGGGTTGAGAATTTAGGGTTTACAGGTTTAAGGTTTGAGGGATTAAGGGTTTAAGGGTTGATGGATTAGGGTTTAAGGCATAGTGTCGAGGGTAGAGGGTTTAGGGATAGGGTTTAGGGTTGAAGGTTTAAGGGTTGAGGGTTGAGGCTTTAGGGCTGAGGGTTAAGGGATTAGGGTTTAAGGTATAGTGTCGAGGCTTGAGGGTTTGGGATTTAAAATTTAAGGGTTGAGGGTTGAGGCTTTAGGGATAGGGTTTAGGGTTTAGGTTCGAGGGATTAGGGTTTAAGGTATAGTGTCAAGGGTTGAGTGTTTAGGGATAGAGTTCAGGTTTTAAGATTTTATGTTTGAGGGTTGAGGCTTTAGGGGTAGGGTTTAGGATTTAGGGTTAAGTGAGAGACCTAAATGGCTAAGGATGGATGGAGAGGCAGACAAGAAGTGACTAAGAGACATAGAGAGGGGAGAGCTAGAGAGGTGAGGGGGAGACAGAGGTGAGGGGAGAGATAGAATAAAATGAGAGAGTGAAGTTGACAACTTGAGGGAAAGATGGGTAAGGAGGAGGGAGAGAGGTGGAGAGGAAGGGAAATATCTAGAGAGCCCTGAGAGATATACAAGTGAGAGACCTACAAACTAGGGAGAGAGGGGTGAGAGAGATAGGGGAGAGATGGGGGTGAGGAAGATAGGGGAGGAGAGGGGTGGATAAGGGTCTAGGGTTTAAGGCTTTAGGGTTTAAGGGTCAAGGGTTTAGGGTTTAAGGGTTGAGGGATTAGGGTTTAGGGTTGACGGATTAGGGTTTAAGGTATAGTGTCGAGGGTTGAGGGTTTAGGGATAGGGTTTAGGATCTAAAATTTAAGGGTTGAGGGTTGAGGCTTTAGGGATAGGGTTTAGGGTTTAGGTTCAAGGGATTAGGGTTTAAGGTATAGTGCCAAGGGTTGAGTTTTTAGGGAAATGGTTTAGGATTTAAGGTTTAAGGGTTGAGGGTTGAGGCTTTAGGGATAGGGTATAGGGTTTAGGGTAAAGTGAGAGACCTAGATGGCTAAGGATAGATGGAGAGGCAGACAAGGAGTGATTGAGAGATGTAGAGAGGGGAGACGTAGAGAGGTGAGGGGAAGACAAAGGTGAGAGATAGAGAGGTGAGGGGAGAGATAGAATAAAATGAGAGAGTGAAGTTGACAACTTGAGGGAAAGATGGGTAAGGAGGAGGGAGAGAGGTGGAGAGGAACAAAAATATCTAGAGATCCCTAAGAGATATACAAGTGAGATACCTACAACCTAGGGTGAGAGGGGTGAGAGAGATAGGGGAGAGATGGGGGTGAGACAAATAGGGGCGGAGAGGGGTGGATAAGGGTTGAGGGTTTAAGGCTTTAGGGTTTAAGGGTCAAGGGTTTAGGGTTTAAGGGTTGAGGGATTAGGGTTTAGGGTTAAGGGATTAGGGTTTAAGGCATAGTGTTGAGGGTTGAGGGTTTAGGGATAGAGTTTAGGATTTAAAATTTAAGGGTTGAGGGTTGAGGGTTTAAGGATAGAGTTTAGGATTTAAAATTTAGGGTTGAGGGTTAAGGCTTTAGGATAGGGTTTATGTTTTAGGTTCGAGGGATTAGGGTTTAAGGTATAGTGTCAAGGGTTGAGGGTTTAGGATTTAAGGTTTAAGGGTTGAAGGTTGAGGATTTAGGGATAGGGTTTAGGGTTTAGGGTTAACTAAGAGACCTATATGGCTAAGGATGGATGGAGAGGCAGAGAAGGAGTGACCGAGAGACGTAGAGAGGAGAGAGGTAGATAGGTGGGGGAGATAGAGAGGTGAGGGGAGAGATAGAAGAAAATGAGAGAGTGAAGTTGACAACTTGAGGGAAATATGGGTAAGGAGGAGGGAGAGAGGTGGGGAGGTAAGGAGTTTTGTATAGCAAGCTAAAATGTGCTCGCATTATAACACGAGTGTGTTTTGTCTTACTATTGAAATGGTAAAATAGCTAGGACACCCGTGATCCAAGCCCATACACTTCATTTTCTATAGGTTATGCATGTGTTTCGACAAAAAAAAAGCTTTTTCATGTTGTTGGGAAGTGCACATGTAGATTTTTCACATTCTACCACCTTTGCATGAACTTTCCACCACCTTTTTCTGGTTTGCCAACTTAAGGAGGAAATAACATAGTTTTCACATCGAATTTGATATATATCAATTCAAGTTTCAATTTTTATAGTGTTGCAATGTTAATTGTGATTGAATTGTAGGAATTTAACATTATACATTGGTTAATTGTATTGTTGTTAGTAATTCTATTTGAGTGATATACAATTGAATGTTGAAAAGGAAGCAAGTTTGTGAAAAACTCAAATTGTTGAGGAGTTTGATGCAAGAAGTAAAAAAGACTACATAATTGGGTAATCTCTCCATTCGAATCTCCATTTTTTAGGTATGTCAAGTCTTTACACATGTTCTTTACATTTTCCTTAATTCTATTATGTTTCTTTATCATCCCTTATCATAAATGCTTAATACAATGCATAGACAAAGCAATGAGTTGTTTGAAAAAATGCCTCAAAGAAATGTCGTCTGAATTATTTTTGTTGTTCTATTCAGAATTTGCAACTATAACATTTGACAAAAATCCCCCTTCCATTATGCTTTGAGGGATAATGCCCATACCTTGTTTGAAATATCCCATTTTTTAAAATGTAGGGGGATGCTATCAAAGGTTGTTGATTTTGGCTTTACATTTTCCAATTGCATTAGCTTGAAAGATTCTAAAAACTTTTTAACAAATTCATTTTCTGCATATTCTACAATCATTATGCTCCATGAGACCATATCTATTTGAGTCATTTTTCCAAACAATCCACCTATCTTGTCTATGCTTCCACTCTAAATTTAAAAAATGTCTCTATCCTTAATGCTTTGATGGATGCCCATATCCTATTCCAAAGTTGTAGAATTTGGATTTATACTCAAGCCAATTGTATTTTCTTGAAAGTTTGTAATGTCTTTTAAAAAATCCATTTTGTGCTTATGTTGCAATCACGACATTCCATGAGACCACATTTCTTTAAGACATTCCATCAAAAAATTCATGTGCTTTGTCTATGCTACCACATTTTGCATACATGTCTATTTGTGGACATTATATTAGTAGGTCATACATTAGAAAATTGCTAGAACAAAGTCACATGATAAATTCTTGCAAGGTAGAAATACTTCAAAATATTTTTCTTTCCATTTTCCTTGTGTTCTTAGTGCACTTGTTTATTCATCATGGTTGAGTGACATTTATTCTTCTACATGATGATTGTATGTACATTTTGTATAAAGAGTTGAATGACATATATTTCATTTATTTGTATGGATTCATTTTTTAGGAACTAATATTTGTCTCTTTATCATGCTACAGATAAATTATATGTCATGTCGAGGAAATGATTAAGGATTAAACCAACACAGGAAGATAAAGAAGCTAAGAATGCAAAGAAAGTAGTAGGTATGAGGGAACTTTGTGAGAAGAGGAAATTGGACACGATTGTCAAAGACATGCCAATTGAAGAGGAACCTCAACCATCAACAAGAGATATGGTATTGGTAGCACAAAGAGAGCAAATGCAAAAACTTCATGCTATGAGAGATTTGAATACCATAGTTGGAGACACATCCTCTATCGCAAGTCAAGATGGAGAGACACCATCTACCGCATCTCAAGTTGAGAGTACATTATCACTCACATGTGAGGAAGGAGGTACGCCATCATTCCCACCTTGACCTCAAGGTACATCATCTATTCCATCTCTGATCGAAGGTATGCCATCTAGCCCATCCCATTTAAATATTGATGAAATTTCTAATGTTGAGATGAATTTACCTTTCACAACACCACCTAGAATTTTGTATAGAAAGCTAAAGTGTTTGATTGATATTGATGAGAATATTTTGTAGCCAATGGAAGGTAAGATTCTAAAATGCACTTGTAGAAGATATGCTCATAAGATTTGGAGAGTGTTCTTTGAAAAGTTAAATGAGACTGCAAGATGTCAACTATTCATTGAAATGATGCAAAGTATAAAGTATGGGTCCATCATGAAGAATCTTGGGTTGAGAACATCAGAGGCTTCAAGTGAAAAATCTATTGTCAAAAATCTAATGAGTGCATAAGAGAGTGTGGGTGACACCTCACGCACAAAAGATAGTAATGTCACACAACGTGTCATTACATTGACAATAGTAAGTAATCAAATGATGAAAGCTTGTCTCATTAGCAAGACGAATCAAGAATTGATAATTAATAGAAAAACTTTATCAAGAGCCGTTGGAAGGCACCAAAGAATCAAGGACACTAATGCCAATAAATTATGGGTGTTCTCAGGGAGACTACCACGAAAAGATAAACCAATTGTTGAAGCATTGAGATCACTAACTGAAGACTTTTGGAAGAATTACACGAGGGTATCTCTGAATCAAAGGGATGTGGTAAGAAGGAGAATCGGTAGTCAAAACCGTGAGCCACATCTAAAGCATTTTTTGGATAAGACTCAAACACAATTTTTTGGTAAATTTCTAGAGATGTATACTCAAATTAAAATTTGTCAAAGATATTTTGAAATGCTAAAACCTTTCTATGTCAAAATAAATCACACACGCTCTGCTTTTTGTTGTAGATTACATATTGAATTTTCTAACCATTTTGATATTTATTGGTCTATATGTTTAGATTTGCATACTAACAATGTTTTGTAGGATTGTGGCATCCATGCCCCACCAACATCTTCAAGAGACTTCATATTAACAATTTTATGTGAAAGAGAGGAAGGTCAAATATTCTACAGGAAATTATGCTTGGATGGCACATGTCAGCATTACGGTGGCTTGTAACGTATGACAATATGTGAACATATGCAAAGTACACATGCGGTTGGAAATGAACTAGTAGAGTTTGGCAAGTATAAAACAGTGGCCTACAATACAAAAGATGGTAAAAAAGTAAAGAGGTGTGATTTGGTTATTCAAAATATTCCAGTGTTTCAATTTATGTCTACATTTCATGACAGTTTAGTGTATGAGTATGCAAGGCATACCCATAGAGCTTGATGGTTGGACTTGCAATTCAAGTTATGCAAGGTCATATTTCCACTTGGTAGCATTGTTTCAGTCGTCAACTTTGCAAAGAACTATAATCTACAGCCACAACGTGAGGTGCAATCACAATATTACAACTCCACATAGGTTTCTATATTTGTGCACATCACATTCATTCATGTGAATGATAGTATAGAGGACGACAAAGAGATCATAAGGGAGTATCATTTTTATATTAGTGATGATTGTACACATTCTACAAAGTTCATGCAAGGTTTCTTTCAGGTGTTCTACAATGATTTGACTAGAAGGGGCATATCATTCAGTCAACATATCATATGGTCAGATAACTATGCATCATAATTCAAGAACTAGTAGATGTTCTATTGGCTGAGCAGGATGCATAATATTACAGGTGTTCAACATATGTGGAACTTTTGTAAGGTCGGGCATGGAAAAGGGGAGCATGATGGTGCAGGAGCATGTATTAAAAGAGCCATAGCACGAGAAGAGTTAAAGTATAAAGATAATGCAAAGTTGAAAGTCAATGCAAAGTCAATAGATGCAAAATCAATCATCGAGTGGTGTAATGCTTCAATGGGTCCAGGTAATCAAGGTAAGTCTTTAGTTCATAGATTTTTTTGGTTGATAGATGATACTAACATTGCACCATATGAGGATTGTTGGACACTAATAGGATCAAGTGAGCTACACTCTTTCAGAAGCTCAATTGTGGGTTCATGGGGTATCCATACGTGAAAGATGGCATGCTTTTGTTCTTCATGTACAATTCAAGCTTGGAATGAGTGCAAGTCAAAGGATTGGGTTGACAAATGATGGTTAAGTTATCTTAGCCCACTTGACACATATCAGCCCCCGACGACACTAAAACTAACATAGATGGAATCATCAGTTGACTTTGACCACATATCAGTTCTAGTTCAATCAGGTAATATATCTACTTGCATAGTTTTTGAAATTCCTAATGTTATCTTACTTTGTAGTGTTTTTGTAACGTTGACTAATTTCATCTAATTTGCTGCACATATCAATGTAGGGCATGTTTATGCAGTTATTGTAGATGAAGAAAATGAAGAGGGAATGAATTATTACTTGTGTCATTGTGTTGAGGCCAAAAAGAAATTGGAGACCCCAATTATAGATGGAGAAAATATCAAATACCCTACAGGCTCGGTGGTTGTTATTGGAACATGGCTTAGAAGGTACCCATATAAGAGTGTTAAAGTTTGGTTGTTTCAGGAGTTTGACATGCATCGGAAGATTCTTCATTACTCAAACTTTGTCGTGGCATCCAATGTTCATTTGATACAATATCAGGGTAGACCTTTGAATAAGACTTTGTGGAAGGTGTGTGAGTCTGACCATGAGGCAATACTTGACACAATAAAGAGTAGAGAAGACCTGGATGGTTCGTTGGATTAATTTGTAAGTATGCACATTGATTTTGTAAAGTCATGTTATTGATATTAATGTATTGCAATTGATAGTTAGACCTTTTGTTTCTATATTTCAAGTTTACATATGTTTGTCTTTTTTTTGCTGCTGCATTTTTACACATATACAGTGAATATTGGGTAGATTATATGCATATTTATGGTTTCACCATTTGACCATCTAGAGACCTCAATTTGCAAACTTGACCTTTGCAGCCCTAGATCAGACTTGGGAGACCCTTCCTTAACCATCATTTCACCTAAAACATGATCATGAAAAGGAATAACGTGGTGTGTTAACAGGTAATAGCCCTTAAGAGTCCAAAGTGCAAAAAGATAGAAATCTTTGACAAGCTATTACTCAAAAAGTGTGTCAATTAGAAACAATCCATCTAAGGCTATGGATCACATAGGGCCCCTCTACAATAACCTCTCTCAGTTTTTGATATCTTTGAGGTGTTTGCCCATGGTGTCCAGTTTTCAATTGATGGAAAAAGTGTTAGATCTGCATGCAATGTAAAGTTGTAAAGGGGTCTAACTTTCATTCTTCTCCTCATGCGACCCAACTGACAGTTCCAACACGTCTGGATGGGTATGTTTAGGCTAGGCATGATCCTGTTTTGTATCCAAACATGCTGAAACAGTCCAAGCTACATTGTACTAGCGATATCCCTTAAGAGACCAAACTGCAAAATGGTAGCAATCTTTGATGAGTTGTTACTCAAAAACTATGTTAGTTAGAAACATTTAGTCTAAGACTATGGGATCATGCAGGCCCCTCTACAATAACCTCTCTTAGTTTTTGATATATCTGAGGCATTTGCCCGTGGTGTCTAGTTTTTAGTTGATGGAAAAAGTGTTAGATGCATGCAGTGTAAAGGTTCAAAGAGGTGTAACTTTCATTCTACTCCTTGTGTGACCAAACTGACTATTCCAATGTGTTTGGATGGGTACATTTAGACTAGGTATAGTCATTTTTAGCATCCAAACATGCCAAAACAGTTCAAACTACATTATACCAGCAATATCCCTTAAGAGACCAAAGTGCAAAAAGGTAGCAATCTTTGACGAGCTGTTACTCAAAAACTGTGTCACTTAGAAACATTCCATCTAAGGCTATGGGGTCATGTAGGGCCACTCTACAATAACCTCTCTCAGTTTTTGATATCTCTAAGGTGTTTGCCTGTGGTGTCCAGTTTTTAGTTGATGGAAAAAGTGTCAAATGCATGTAATGTAAAGTTGCAAAGGGATGTAACTTTCGTTCTGATCTTCGTGTGATCAAACTGATAGTTCCAACACATACAGATGGGTACATTTAGGCTATGCATGGTCCTATTTCATACCCAAACATGTCGAAGCAGTCCAAGCTACATTGTACCAGCGATATCCCTTAAGAGACCAAAGTGCAAAAAGGAACCAATCTTTGACAAGCTGTTACTCAGAAACTATGTCACTTAGAAACATTTTGTCTAAGGCTACGTGATCATGTAGGGCCCCTCTACAATAACCTTTCTCATTTTTTGATATCTTTGAGGTGTTTGCCCGTGGTGTCTAGTTTTTAGTTGATAGAAAAGGTGTCAGATGCATGCAGTGTAAAGTTACAAAGGGGTTTAACTTTCATTCTGCTCCTTGTGCGACCAAACTGATAGTTCCAACGCATCCAGATGGGTAAGTTTAGGCTAGGCATGGTCCTATTTCACATCCAAACATGCTGAAACAGTCCAATCTACATTGTACCGACGATATCCCTTAAGAGACCAAAGTGCAAAAAGGCAACAATCTTTGATAAGCTGTTACTCAGATACTGTATCACTTAGAAACATTCCATATAAGGCTATGGGATAATGTAGGGCCCCTCTACAATAACATCTCTCAATTTTTGATATATTTGAGGCGTTTGCCCATGGAGTCCAGTTTTCAGTTGATGGAAAAAATGTTAGATGCATGTATTGTAAAGTTACAAAGGGTTGTAACTTTTGTTTTATTCCTCGTGCGACCAAACTGATAGTTCCAATGCATCTAGATGGGTACGTTTAGGCTAGGCATGGTCTTGTTTCACATCCAAACATTCTGAAATAGTCTGAGCTACATTGTACCAGTGATATCCCTTAAGAGACCAAAGTGCAAAAAGGTAAAAATCTTTGACTAGCTATTACTTGAAAACTGTGTCACTTAGAGACATTCCATCTAAGGCTATGGGATAATGTAGGGCCCCTCTACAATAACCACTCTCAGTTTTTGATATCTTTGAGGCGTTTGTTCGTGGTGTCTATTTTTTAGTTGATGGAAAGAGTGTCAGATGCATGTAGTGTAAAGCTGCAAAGGGGTGTAAATTTTGTTATGCTCCTTGTGCGACCAAACTGATAGTTCCAACGCATCCGAATGGGTATGTTTAGGCTAGGCATGGTCCTGTTTTGTACCCAAACATGCTGAAACAGTCTGAGCTACATTGTACTGATGATATCCCTTAAGAGACCAAAGTGCAAAAAGGTAGCAATCTTTGACGAGTTGTTACTCAAAAACTGTGTCACTTAGAAACATCCTGTCTAAGGCTACGGGATCACGTAGGGCCCCTCTACAATAACCTCTCATTTTTTGATATCTCTGAGGTGTTTTCCCATGGTGAAAGTTTTTTTGATGCTCCAAAAATCATCAGATGCATGTAGTGTAAAGTTGCAAGATAGGCTACTTTTTGTTTTGTTCTTCATGGGGCCAAACCGTTAGCACCAACACATCTAATTGGGCACATCTATGCTAGGCATGATCACCACCCTTCATTATAAAAGGGTCATAGTCTTTCCTATTCGAAGGGTCACAACTTTTCACCTTTGAAATGTCAGAACCTAAATCATATCATCAAGTTATTCATGAGAACCTAAATTCATTTATTTGTAATATTGCCTAAGGTTGTATTCTTAATTCTATTCTTCAAGGAAGTTATGGATGTCTTTCTCAATGATAAATCACTCTCCCTTTTATGTCAGTGCTTATCAACCTAATACATGAAGTATGAGGCATACACGTGAATACACGTAATACATGAGGTATACATAGGAAGCATGAAGCATACATGTGAATACATGTAATACATGAAGTCTACATAGGAAGCATGAAGCATACATGTGAAAACATGAAGTATACACATGAAGCATGAATCATACACTTGAACACGTGAAGTATACACAAGAAGCATGAAGCATACATGTGGAATGGTAGCATGAAGCATACACGTGGAATGGTAGATTTCTTCCAAGAATTATATGACAAACTTCTAGAGGTATGAGGTCACATGTAATAATGTCTTGCTTATTTTTAGTTGCATACTTCAAAGTGCATTGTATAATTACATGAATTTTCTTACCATGCTACAATGATCCTATAGAGTATGGGCTTAGATGTGTAGTGGTAGAGAGACCCAGGTGTTAGATTGCATCAATGATTATTATATTCATATGATTGATTTAATGCTCAATAATCTTAGAGGAGAATAATGTTCAAACTTTATATATTTACAATTATATAAAGGAAGAGTGCATGTAATACAATTGGAATTTAAATATTTAAAGTAAACCACCTACAAATATCCATTGAAGTGTGGATTTATAATGCAAATATGGACACCATCAACAAAAAAGATGTGTATTAACCAATAGCCATATAGGCATACATCAATACCTGTCGATATAAGTATAACATATATACAAAATAGCCATATAGGCTTACAAGAATGTCATATAGGCATATATTGTCAACTATATGCAATACAAAATATATGTCCACAAATGCCATATAGGCATATAACAAAGAAACCCAATAAAAAGTCATTCCCCTCTGGGTGAAGAAAATAGATCACAGGCGACCTTTGATCTTTGAGGGGATGGAGACGCATACAAGAGTGGTCTACTTCAAACCTGAGGGCTACTCCTATTTAGTTCATCATGGAGCTATATCTATTACAATAAAAAGTATAGACATTAATATATAGAAATTACATTATAAAAAATGAAACATTTAACAAAATAATCACTTACGGCTGCCAGATAATCTCTCTCCTCATTTTCCATAGTAGTAGGATCAGACTGTGGCGTTGTAATGTCCTATAGAAAGCATCTAGATAGAAATTAAACTTCAAATCAATAATCATTTGATTTTTTAATAATAAACAACTATAACAATGAATGTAATTTGAAATTTACTAATCTACCTCATACCCCCGTCAAAGGCATGGAGCTATCAATTATGGAAGACACACCATGCTCCATTGCCATACAAACATTAGGAGGTGTCTTCGCCTGCATCATATGAAAATAAAACATTATTCAATTAAGAAAACTAGAATAGTGATGTAGGTCATGGCTCCTAACATACACACACGTTCACCTAAACATGGAAGTACACACAATAAAGCACACAAGTCACATGCATATATACAAATTAGACAAAGATACAATTCCTACTCATCGAACTCCTCATCCAGTAAGTCATCCTTATCCCAATCATGGTCATATGAGGATTCATGACTATTGTGTGGTATAAGGGTCAACAAAGGAGGGACCATAGTAACATCAAGAGAAGTAGAAAGGGGACATTTTTTAGATGCAACAAGATCAGTGCCCTCCAGAATGTCTATAGAAGGAATGATGGTCACTGAATGACTGAATATTATTGATAACATGTGAAAATAAAAAATTAAGTCAAAGAGACACCCACCAACTACATGGGTTGATGGCTTAGGTAGAGAATATTCCACTAATATCTCATCCTCTATTATTCTAGTAGACATAAGCATACTAGGATAATGAGGCTTTAGAAGAGGAGCCACCTCAATTAGAGAGATAGTAGATGTAGAAGAAGTTAGAGAAGGAGTGAAGGTGTTAGTTTAGGTTTAGGTTGGTGGTAGGGTGGGGTAGGGTAGTGCTCAAATTTTTGTTTGTTTAGTAGTGATGGAGGTAGGACAATGCCTAAGATAGAGGGTTTTAATATGTCAGGAAAAGATTGGTGATGGGAATGAGGAGCAGAACAAGGGATACAAGAATGGCACTAGGAATCACATAGACATTAGGTAAGTTTACAGGTTTATGGGAAGGAGGAATATCAAGAGTTTGTGGGATAATAGGAGGGAGGAAAGATAGGACAAGAAAAACCTTATTTTAGAAATTTATTATCATTTTCTTTGTCTTGAGGTTTGTCATGGGGTGGATTAGAAGAAAACTAGGTCTGGGACATCTGGGGTGGATTAGGAAATAGGTACCTAGGTAGATATGGGTTGGTTAGTAGGTTAGGTGTAGTGTCGGGGAAGTTTCTTAGGCCTACTTTTAGAAGTGGATGAGGAAAGGTCCTACAATTTTTCTTTTACTTTATCTTGGAGGGGTGTTAGAGGGGAGATAGAAGTCAATGAGGAAGGTGTAGTAATAGGTGGATATATGGTGGGGAAGAGAGGGGCATAGCTAGTGGAGTAGGTGAAGTAATAGAAAGAGGTTGTGGGGTGGGGGGAGCGATGCATTTAGAGGCATAAGATAGGTAAAGGTGAAAGAGAGAATTGGTATGAGGTTGAGGTGGACCAAAAGGGGTTTACAAAAAATAATCTAAGGAGAAGTGTCTTAAGGTAACAACTAGTTGGTATGGGCTATGAGAAATGGTGAAGACATGACCATCATGGAGAATTCAAGGCACTAGTGGATGACAGTTCAGGGAAAACCCACATTACAATGAGCCAAGGATGACCTAAGAGAATAGATAGTGGTCTGAGGTGAGGATGATATGACATGAGACATCTAGGCATTTAGTTCCTACCTAGATTAGTAGGGTGAGGGAGCCAAAAGTAGGTATAGAAGTGTTAGTATGTGTACACTAGGAGATATCTGAGGGGGATAAGAATCTCTTTGCAACCTAGTGATGTATAAGTGTTCCTCTGTAACTACATTAATAAGGCTTAAAAGATCCACCTTGATTCAACTATCATTTTATAGTGTACTTGTGCCTCAATCTATAAAGGATTGTTATAATCATCAGTAGGCACATTATCAAGCAAGAAGGTGATGGCAGGTGTAGGAGTGGGTTCAACAATGAAATTATAAGGTTGAATGTCTAATGTGCTAATCATCTCAAAGAATATAGTAGTATTAAAGGAAGGGTCCTCATTAGACTTAGGTGGGTTAGATGTAGGATCAAAAGTAGGGATGGAAGAAATTGAGGCAATATTATTGACATAGTTTGTAGGGGAATGGGTTAGTGTAGATTTGAAGATTTTGGTTAGGGGTGACTTGTTGCCCCCATAATTAATACCTAAAACCTAGAGGATGTTGGAGTCAATCATATGCTATATAAGATGTCATAGGCTCGTGCCCCTCTCTAGTGTCATGTCCTAGGGCATGGTGATACTAGAAAAAACCTTTGGGATTATATGTCTTTAAAAGGGGAAGATTTGTTTCAAGGGGTCTAATTGGTGGTAATTAAATGAGTTTATTAGAGAGAATTTGTCGAAGAATAGTGTGGAGAGGATCAACAAGCTGTGGTAGACATGTATGGAAAATGTGTAGCATAGACAAGGCAGTGAACTATTTGAAAAGATGCCTTTAAGAAATGTGGTCTCATGGTGATGTCCTTGTCTATGCATTTGCTTGTCATGGGATTCCATGAGACCACATTTCTTTGAGGCATTTTTTCAAAAAACTATATTGTACTTGAAATTTTGTCATCTATCAACATCTAGCTATTAGTTATGCAATGTGTAGTAATGCTTTGAGTTTGAAAGATGTGCAATGCAATGTAATCAATGATATGAATATAAAATACAAAAATCTAGTAAGTATAATTCATTAGTTAAACTCTTTATTTTATTACCTGAGTGAAGCTTTGAACTCTACCTCCACTGGGAGGTGTTGTCGTGAAATCTCCAAGATTAACCTATTCAACATCTAAAATCAGATATTAGAATACCATTCATATACCAATGCTATTCACATGTAATATTTATAATTTTTTACTAGTTACAGACCTTGGCAATACTTGTCGTAGTGTAATGTGGAGGTGGAGAACCGCTAAAAATTGAATCAATGCTATGACCCTAAAATTTCATTACAATCATTAAACTAAATTAGTTAATCTTGCATTTCAAAAATGAAATTTAATAAATTAAATTTGATGAACTTGCTAACATTTACCTGAGTATCAAGGCCAAAAGTCTCACTTAGGAGGGCATCTGTCATCACCATCTGCTCAATTGCAGATGTAGCCTGTGCACTTGCATCCTGACTATGTGTGGGGTCATATAACCACAAGTTGACTCGCAAGCCTAACAAGTATGGGGTGGAACCCTACTCCTTGAAGTCTCCCCTGGCCCACACTGTGCTGCAAGACCGACATGCTCTATGATGCTCTGGGTCAAGGAACTAATTGACTGCAGTGTCTCGACCTCAGCACTCTCCTTCACAATGGAAGGGACACGTGCTCATGGGCTGGTCTAGCCAGTACTCATCTTGCTGGCCATTGTGGGTCAACACGTTCCCCTAGTCTATCCTTTGCTGACCCCCACCTCTACCCTAGAAGTCCCGCATATCAAAATAGTTTGGCACTTTATTGAGGACAAACTCGCAGTAGAGTTTCCTCAAAAAGTATTGCAAGACCTCATTATTGTTGCATGGAGGATGGTCAAAAACCATCCACCACCTATGCCCAAAATGGTCCTTTATCGCTTAGTTGTTGCACTAATGGATAGGGAACCTCTTGTATGTAAGGGGTAGAGGTTGATTTGTTCGTGGGTCTATGAAAAGGGAACACAAGTAAAATTTTGTAATATTCTCATTTTTGACTTGTTCATAGGATTACTTATCTACATAGAACTCTCTAAACTCTCTCTTCTTATCTGACCAACTAGAGATTTTCTTGCTAATTGAATCTACATCTGATAACATAGATTTAAGAGATTGAGCAAGCGCGGTTCTATGCGAGGTTAAAGTTGCAGGATCTTTCAACCTTGCAATTATGTACTCAATTTGTTTTTTATTATTTTCAGTTTACCCCATTAAATTTTATTGTGTTCTAGGGGCATATTGAGGAATGAATGGAGGTGTTTGTTGTTGGGGTTAATCTTTAGCAATTATTTGCTATTCAGGTGATGGAGGATTTTGAGGATTTTCAGGAGGAGGAGGAGGTGCATTATCAATTCCTATAAATTGAACAAATTTACATAAAAAACTTCTTATATCTACCTATTTAGTAACAAATTCACATAAAAAACAAACAGAACTTACTCCTTTGGCCTCCCCGACATCGTGGTAGCATTTTGATGATGAATCGGTGAAAATTTGGTGACAATATGGCATCTAATAATGCGAGCACGCTCTCCCCTGTTTGTAGGCCACAAGTTTACAGGAAAACAGTTTGCAAGAATTACCAAAATTTTGCTTTTTTAATACTAAAACATAATGCGCTCATGTTATTTCTTATAAATTTAAAAAAAAAATTGAAAAATTTGGCCACTTTTTGCCCCCCCAACTTTTTGCACCCACCCAAATGAATGGATTGTAATCAGATCTGAGGTGGAAAATAGATTAGATCTAATGCAAGAAGGATGCCAAAGTGTAAGATCTACGGGTTCACCAAAATGTTATGTATGAAAAAGGTGAACGATGAAAGCTAGCATGCACACTAGATCAAACCCTCTTCCACAATAACATTCAAGGACAAGACCGAGCCAAATCACTACCAAATAGAGGACTTAGCTATAGGTCTTGTGCTCAAGGATGCTATGGAAAGATCAAATTTAACCAAGTCTTTTTATCAAACCCTAGGTCAAGTATGCATAAAACCCTAGTTATAAGATAATCATCTTGCAACAGACAAAAGATGATTGGAACCCAGAATCTGAATGCACCAAGATGACCAAAGAGATATTAGAACCTATGCCCCAAAAGGTAGAAAGTTAGAGGACTATTTTACGGGCACCCAAGTCCAAAAAGATAGAATCTTCAGAAACTTGAAACTAGAGAAATGTCACAGAGGATGTCCTGATGCTAGATTCAAGACTTGTTTGAGAAGGAAGACTATTTCAAGGGAACCCAAGTCTTCCATAGAGGAATATTCATGGAATGCTTTTGGATCTCGAAACCCTTTCCTACACAACCTTCCTATACCTTCACCTCTTTAGATTTCTGCACTTGTAACCTGCACACAAGAAGAAAAGGGGTTTGGGGGTTGCGGTGTTTGGGGATTTGCCTTAGTCAAATCCCAGGATGGCATTTAAGCTTCCCAACACCATTGTTAGAAAGAGTGTGTGCCCTTGCAAGGAAGAGTTCAAAGATAAACAAATAATGAAATGATTCAAATCACAATGTTATCACCTTAGAGGTGAATCCCTTAGGAGAATGAAGATCCTTCAACTCATAAGGAGATGGATGATGATTCCAAATCTACAACAACACATAATACAAATGCAAATCTTCTCTAGAAACACAATGAATGCTTTGAATGCTCTTTGCTCCAAGATCATAAGTTTGTTATCATCTTCTTCTAACTTTCTAGGTTTAAAAACACACTTATATATGCTTTCCTGCTAACATTCGTCTATTAAATCCAAAGAGTTGACAAAGGGAAACCTTTTTAAAGGTCCTATGCCAACATGCATTAAAATCTACCCTGACCAATTAGGGAGGACTTGGACATGGGTAGCCAAGTCCTAAGGCACCATTTTGGTCTGGGGTAAGGTAAATCATGGGCCCTTAGTTCCCAATTTGCATTGGTTTATTAGAATTTTACATCAGGATGAATATTTAGCATGTATAATGTTAACACAGGGACCTAGGAGCTAAACTAGGAGGTAAAAAGGCATGTGTCCACTTTTTACTCCATAAGAATGTCAAAAAATATCATAATGCATAGGAAATTCAATGTGGACTCTAGAACAACAAGTTGTGTGTGTTTGATTTATTTGACAGAAAAAGTTTTTCCATTTCAAAATGCCTTTGACTAATTTTTATTTGAGGGAAATTGGAGAAAATTTGTGTTTGAGTCATATACAAAAAATACTTTGGATATGGCTCACGGTTTTGACAATCAATTCTTCTTTTTACAACATCTCTTTGATTAGGTGATAGTCATGTGTTATTTTTCAAAAATTCTTCAATTAAATATTTTAAGGCTTAAACTATGACTTTATCTTTCCATGGGAGTCTACTAGAGAATGCCCATAGTTCATTGATATTCGAGTCCTCAACTCTTTCACGCCTCTCAATAGCTTTATTTAGTGTTTTTCTACTTATTTTTATTGGTTGACTTATTTTTCTTATTAAGTGGGATTTTTTTGTTCGATTACTTACTATAGTTGGTGTAATTACACATTATATAACATTGCTATATTTGGTGCATGGGGTCAAACCCATGCTTTGATATGCATTGATTAGAATTTTTAAAATAATTTTTTTAATATAAATTAGGATCTTAGGATACTAATCATTATGAATAAAATATAAAATATAAAATAAACAAAATGAAAATTATACAAGCATATATTTAACACATTACAGAACATATACATGGGGAAAACCCTTTCAAGTAGAAAACCCCATAAAGCAACATTTTATTATAAAACACTTACAAAAAAATAGTCTATTAAAAAATAGATTAAACCTGGGGGCACTCCTCTACTTACTTCCATAGCACCAATAATATTTTATGTATAGTGATAGAATTCACTGTAAATCTCCAAATTTTATTACCTCTCAAATGAGAGAGAACCTCCTTAAATATATGAGAAGGGGTGGGAAAATACCTGAAATGGTATTAATCACACCTATTCACAACAACGATTTGTAAATAATTAATAATACAATAGTTATAAGATTATTGATTATTAAATGGTATATGTTTTATAAAGCATATAATAAACATAAGGTTTTATAACCTTATATTAGAACAATATATAAATGCTATAAGCGTATGATCCTTAACAACATTATGTTCTAACATTTTCACTATTAGTATTTGATGTTCTTAGACCAAGAATAATCATGATGGGTCTAAACTTAATTTTTTTTATCATTTCAACAAGCAATTGACATCTTCTTGTTTCACTTTAAATTTTTTAAAATTATTGCAATATTTGTTAAGGGAAAATTGGATCAACAATGAATAAACAATAATATCAATATCAAGTTACCCAAAACTCAATGAAATGGTGAACTAAGAAGATTAATCAAATAAAGCAATGAACAACAAAGCAAACCTCCTTAATTCAAAGCTTCCATTGATTGCCTATCACAATCGATCTTGCATGTATGAAATAAGGCCCTTAGATAGTGCACTTCCTTGTTATGCTTCACAAATGTCAATTGAGAATGGCAGTGATAATGTCTTAATGAAGAGGAGCTTCACAACGATGGTAGTAGTGCGTAGTGCGTAGTAGCGAATGTGATCACAAGCAATGAAGGAATTGGTGCCAAAGGCGCGCTGTAATTCCTACAGAGTAACAATACTTAAAGCTTGGATGAATGAAATGGAAGAATGAGGTTCAATTTATAGACTTGGGAAAGAAGAGATCAATGGTATAGAAGACTTGAGAAGATCAATGGTTGAGAACAGATGAGGAATGTGCAACGAATAAGAAGAAGACATGTGTCTTGCTTTCTTTTGCATGAGAGGAGTTATCAAGAATAGAAGAATGAGTTAAAGCATTTAAAAGAATATAACAATCAGTTAAATGGTTTAAAATAAGAAGAATAGATTTGCATGAGAATGATAAGATATTTTGCTTTATTAAATATTAGGAATATTTAATTGCATGTGCACAAAGCTTGAATTATATTTAGAGATAACTCAATTTAGAAGAAAAGGCAACTTAAATAAATAATTGATTTATTTAAATTTAGAGAAGATATTATTGGAAGAAACAATTAAATAATTGGAATTATTTAATTTAGAAGAACTAAATAAAATGTTTGATTGCATTTTATTTTTAGAGATTGAGAGGATTTAAATAAATTTGATTTGATTTATTCAAATTTGGAAGAATGAATTTGATTTAATTAAATAATTGAGAATTATTTAATTGTTTGGAAGAATTTAATTAAATAGAAGATTTTATTTAATTTTGACTTTAGAAAAGGTAATTAAATATTTAGATATTTAATTAACTTAGAAGAATGTGAATCGTATCATTTTTAGGCGTATACATTTTTGCCCTCTTTGATGCAATGCAGTTTACGGCGTTGCTTCAAAGAATAAGAATTTTTTGATAATGATACATGCCCCAGTTTGCCCCTGGTACATGTTATGATGATAGGATGCCCCCTCGGGAGATTGGATGGGAAGAAGGCAGAAGGTGTGAGATGGACAATCTCACGAAGATGAAGGATGAAGAAAGAGCTGAATGATAAAATATAATAAAATATCAAATGAATAATCAATATAATAAAATATCAAGATATCCAAAACTTCAATGAAATGGTGAACAAAAGAGATTCAAATAAACAATGATTAAACAACAAAGCAAACCTCCTTAATTTGAAGCTTCCATTGATCGCCTATCACAATCAATCTTGCATGTACGAAATAGGGCCCTCAGAGAGTGCACTTCTTTGCTATGTTTCAAGAATGTCAATTGGGAATGGCAGTGATAGTTTATTGCAATGAAGAGGAGCTTCACAATAATGGTAGTGGTGCGTAGTAACAAGTGTGATCAGAAGCAATGAAGGAATTGGTGCCAAAGGCGCACTGTAATTCTTGTAGAGTACTGATACTTAAAGCTTGGATGGATAGAATGGAAGAATGAGGTTGCTTTTATAGACTTGGGAAATAAGAGATCAATGGTATAGAAAGATTGAGAAGATCAACAATTGAGAATGGATGAGGAACGTGCAACGAATAAGAAGAAAACATGTGTCTTGCTTTCTTTTGCACGAGAGGAGTTAACAAGAATAGAAGAATGAGTTAAAGCATTTAAAAGAATATAACAATCAGTTAAGTGTTTTAAAACAAGAATAGATTTGCATGAGAATAAGAAGATATTTTGCCTTATTAAATATTAGGAATATTTAATTACCTGTGCACAAAGCTTGAATTATATTTAGAGATAACTCAATTTAGAAGAAAAGGTAACTTAAATAAATAATTGATTTATTTAAATTTAGAGGAGATATTATTGGAAGAAATAGTTTAAATAATTGGACTTATTTAATTTAGAAGATTTTGGAAGAATTGAATAAAATATTTGATTGTATTTTATTTTTAGAGGATTTAAATAAATTTGATTTGATTTATTCAAATTTGGAGGAATGATTTGATTTAATTAAATAATTAAGAATTATTTAATTGTTTGAAAGAATTTAATTAATAAAAGGGTTTTATTTAATTTTGACCTTAGAAGAGATAATTAAATATTTTGATATTTAATTAATTTAGAGAAATGTGAATTGAATAAATAAATTCATTTATTTATTTTTTGATAGAAGAACTAGAAGGGAATAAATATTAAGAATATTTATTTAGACTGAATCGTGTCATTTTTAGGCGTATACATTTTGCCCCTCTTTGATGCAATGTAGTTTACGGCGTTGCTTCAAAGAATAAATAGTCTGATAATGATACATGCCCCAGTTTGCCCCTAGTACAGGTTATGATGACAAGATGCCCCCTCAGGAGATTGGACAAGAAGAAGGAGAAGGATGAGAGACGAACAATATCACGAAGACAAAGGGAAAACTTGGTTAGGATGAAGAAAGAGCTGAATGATACATGATGCAAGATAGAATGATAACACACACAAGTAAGTAAGCAAGTATGCAAATGATACAGGAACAATCAAGGTATTGCCTCTGTCAAGTAGTAAACCAATGATATACTGATAACGATATATGACAGTGTTGTCATGGCGGGGAACGATATATCCCTAGACCAACACGGCAAGCATGTTGTCATGGCAGGGAACGATAGATCCCTAGAGAAAATACAAAGGATAGTGTCTGGTTTCAGGAAATGAAGCATGTCATGTAAGACGCATGTGTTGGTCTAATTTTGACAATGTTACATCTTGTATAAGACAATTAATTGATTAACTGATTGAGTTGGTTTACAACCGGACAAGGATCAAGACCACTGATTGCGATTGGATCATTTGACAAGATTGACTTGACTTGATTCGTATGGATTAAGGATAGAATTGCATGGGGATCATTGCTTGGATTGACTGGATTGAGAAGAATGGACCACAACGATAGATAGAATACTGATTGATAGAAGAATGACTCGAGAGAAGAAATCACAAGCTTTTATTTGTAAACATTGATACCCTGCATAGAATTTTTATTGCTAGATAGTATGCAAAATGCCATTGGATATGGATACGGATATGGAATGCAATTGGATATGAATGGATATGGATATAGATATGGAATTGGATATGGTATGGATATAGATATGGAATGCAATTGGATACGAATGGTTTTTTGACATCTTGATTTTGCAAGTATTTTGAAGTGCTTATTTCATCATTGGGCTATTTTTTTTGGTACTTTTTCTAAATTGTTGTAAGTTAATACGAGCATCTAGGTATAATTGAACTAAGATGACCTGAGTACTTCTTACATGAATTTTGATTTAGCAAGTTAATACAAGCATCGAGGTATAATTGAACCGAGATGACCTGAGTATTTTTTGCGTATCAATAGTCAAGGATTGCCCCCGTTCATGTTAGACCTTTGATGTCCTCGATGATCTTTTGTTGATCATGTCTTTAGACAAGACTTCACATTACTAAAGTTTAATCCACAAACAAAAAACAAAGAAAATAATCATGCCCCCATCATAGCATCTCTAGCTTTTGGCATCCTCGAGTAGCATAGAAAGGCATGTTAACAGAAATCAAGACTCTGTATTCTAACCATGTTTCCAATTCACAAAACATTTTTGCATTTAGATGTGTTTGTTTCTTGCCATAATTCGGGTAAAAATCATTTAGAAAGCCTTAGGTGCTTTTTTGCTTTGCTTTGGATAAGTTAATGTCTTGTGTCAAGATTTCTATTTGAAAAGAGCGGGTTTTTGTTTGTGCTTGCTTGCTTGGTGAGAAAATTCCACAATCTTTATTGGTGAGACGGACCCTAAGGGACTGACCTAGTGCCTCGGGGGCTCATTTCTAAATGGCCTTGCCTATGTGACAATGCAGAGGCAACGTAGTTTAGGGTAAACCCTAACAGACCTAAGACCTAGGCGATAGAAAGTGGCATGGACTCAGATAGATAGAAGGACTAGACATGGGATGGATGGGACAATGGAGCCTTGGGGGTGTATTTGAGAAATGGCCTTGCCTACATGACAACGCAAAACTAATGTAGTTCATGGCTTGGACCACTGACCTAAGATATGGATCGGATAAGACACAATATGGAATAGATATGGATCAAACATGGAACATGTATGGATCAGATAAGACATGATATGGATCAGATATGGAACAAATATGGATCAGATAAGACACGATATGGATTAGACATGGAACAAATATGGATCATACAAGACACGACATTGAACATATATGGATCAGATAAGACATGATATGGAACAGACATGGATCAGATATGGAATAAATATGGCACAGATATAGGACATAAATGGACTGGATGATACTAATGACAAGGAAACACCACGGATAGGTAGATGTATGGGTGATAAAGAATAGGTAGAAGGAATCAAGGATGTGATCTCCAAGGACTATGTCGCATAGGAATAACGTGCCCCATTGTAGGTAAATACTTAGGACTTTTCATGGAAATGCTTATGACAATAGGAGGATAAGAGGATAATGAAGGATTTGTTTAGTTTGGGAGGGATAAGGTATGTCAAGAGACATCTAAAACATTTTTCAACATTGTGCCCCCAATCTTTATCAAGACCAAAGAAAGTAGAGGAATAGAAAATTAGGATAGATAAACTAGACAATATAGGTATGTAATGGATAGAAGGATAGGATAGGGAATGGTACAGAAGGGAACTGATAGGAGAAGAGTGATATGTGGATGAGACAAGGTGCCCCCAAGTGTAGGTGACATAGAAGATCAACTTACACACGATGCCTGTTTGCCAAGTTTTCATCATGGTACTTATCTAAGGCACCTGTTTGCCACATTTTCACCATTGGACGAAGTGATTTTTCTTTACTTTTTTTTTTTTGAAACATTCAAATGGGGGAAAGGTAGAATGGATGAGAGGGCCTCAATGGCCAGGTTCCATGAAAGGTGATAGTCCCACTAGATGGATGTTGTCACATGGACAAGGTCAAGTGTTCTCACAGATGTTGGTAGAGGATTGCATGAAAGTGAGATGGAGAAGGTAGATATTGGATTATGAAGGGTGTGATAGTGGATGATGATGCAGAATATGGAGGACTCATGCAAGGATGGATGAAAAGTCTATGAAAAAGCATGGACCATAGGAATAGGATGAGGAAGATATGTAGGATAATAGTGGAAGGAAGGGGAGATGGAGGTATATGAAAATGTTGTGGAATGGAAGGGAATCATGACCAACAGTTACACATATCATGATAAACATTGAAGCTGGTGATGGGAAAGTAGTGTAGGAAGCAACAAAGACTTTTTCTTGTGGATAAATTACTTAGGCATGTAGGGATCCACATAGACTGAGTATTTTGCTGATTTTTTCTTGTCATGTGGGATGGAAGAATTTGAGACTTTTGGATGGAATGGGAGAAAGTGGATGGTTGAGATTCTTGAGAGGTAGATGCCTCGTGTAACTTGAGGGCTTTTTGCTTAGGTATCCAAACCATTTTGTTTTTAGATAGTACCTATGAAGGTATTGTGGCTGACAAGGTAGTCCAGTGCGATATCACTGAGAAGATTATGGCCATGGATATAATCTTCTAGATCATTAGTATCTTCATAGCTTTGAACAACATGTTTAGTGCTACTAATGACGTTGACAGACACTGTATTGGTGGAAGGAGCAACAGGAGGAGGATCTGCACTTTCACGGCTGAGAAAATCAACAAGAATGTTTTTGACACCAGGAAGATGAATGACATCGAAGTCAAAGGTGTCAATGAGTTCAGCCCACCGGTAGAGCCTGTTGCGTTGAACTTTATTGGCCAGTGAGGATTTCAGGAATCCGTGAACATGCTGCAAATCTGAACGAACTAAAAACTTAGCATCATAAATAAATAATTGAAAATGTAAAAAATATTTTACAATGGTAAGAAGTTCCTTATGCATGGAGTGATATTTTCTCTCAGCAGTGTTGTAACTTTTGGAGGCATATCTCACTACTTCTTCATGGCCATTGACAATTTATTTTAGTACACCTCCCCAGGCATACTTAGATGCATCAGTTTCAATTATTTTCTTTCCACTACCAGGCAGGCGTAGTGGCGGCAAGAGATGACATTTACCTTTGATGTTCTGAATCATCTGATCATGTTCCCCAGACCACGGGGGTGGAGTCTTGCCAAGGAGCTTGTTTAATTCGGTGTGATCTTTTGCCAAGTTGGCATAATGCCCTGTAACATAGTTGATTAGGCCAAGGAATCACTATAGCTCAACAATATTAGTAACATTACAGTTACTAATCTTCTTTAGAATGTGGTTTTGAACTTGCATCTTTCTGTTAGGCAGTAACTTAACACCAATGAAGATAATACTATCTTTGGCAAAGTGGTGTTTGTCAGGATTAAGAACCAGACCATTGCACAAGCTATGGAGAAGGTTTAGTCCTTTGACATGATTGCAGGGACATTTGGAAAAGACCAGGATGTCATCTACATAGGGAATAATTTGTTTTGAATGCTGATGAAAAATAGCATCCATAATTCCCTGAAATATACTAGGGGCTATTTTGATCCCAAAGGGTAAGACATTCCATTGATACAGACCTTGAGGAACAGAGAATGCAGTTTTGTTGTGATCCTCAGGGAGAATGCTTACTTGCCAAAATCCTTTTGTAAGATCAAACTTACTGTATAAGACAGACCCTTGAATATGTTGCCATATGAAATCTTTATTGGGCAATGGGTGTTGGTTAGGCTCTAAACACTTATTAAGAAGTTTATAATTGACAACTAACCTCTTCTTAGGCAGTTCATTGCCATTTTCGTCCACCTTGGGAACATACATTGCATGACAGGAATAAGATGAAGTAGATGGCTTGATGATGCCGATTTCCAGAAGTTTCTTGATCTCCTGTTCACAGAGTTCCTTTTCTTCCTGGTTCATCAGGAAGGTATTGGCCTAACATTTGGGCTTGATCTCGTTTCCCTGGCTATCTCTTTTAAAAGGCAGAGAGCAAGTTAAATTACGAGATAAAGAATGTATATATTTACTAAATAAATTAGAATGAAATAATTGTTTCACCTGTTCTAAAGACTCTTTATGTTTTTGTAATTCTTCTTCTAACCAGACTAAATTAATATCCTTTTTGGATTTTCTGGAAGAAGACAAACCTGTAGTTGGAATATGTTCACTAATTGTTGTGAAGCATTTCCAATTGAAGAGTCAGGGAAAGGTGTGGTGGCTGAGTGATATGGTTGTTCCAGTTAACACAAACTTATCCCAGATGTTGATGGCAGTAGTTCCCAAGATATAATCAAACTGTTGCAATTCAATTTGAATGAACTTGACAATAGCTCGGGAGCCATCTTCAAATTCCAGAGTGGCATTACAGGAAAGTCCTGAACCACTTTCTTGCCCTTTGGCAGCAAACCCTATATCAGTCTTTTCTTGAAACCAGAGATCTTTTGGAAATGCTTTATACCATGCAAGATTGCAATTTGCACCAGTATCAATCAAAGCATTTATAGGATATGGTTTTAAACCTTTGAAATGTACCTTGATTTTTATCATAGGATGTGATCTGGCAGTGACAGTGTTAACAGACCGGTACATGATGTGATCCTCATCTTCATGTTTGATTTCTCTTCGAATGATCTCAGAGAATGGTCGACTGCTGCTAGAAGGAGTCATCATGGAAGAGTGCATCACATCTTCCAGGACTTTGTCAAGCTCACCTTCTGTGACTAGAGCTTGAGCTGCTTGATCAACCCGTTCTTCTTCTTGAAGAAATGCAACTTCTTTATGGGCTGGATGGAGAGCAGACTCGAGCTGAGGAATACTTTGTTGGAGGAGACCTAGATATTGATGATGTTGTTCCCGTCGAGTGCTTGAAGAGATGGTAGGTGAAGTAGAAACACTCTGCTTCCAGGTTGGCAGCTTGTTCGCAATCAAAAGCTGAGGGAACTGGGTATCAGCTTCCTGAGTGGCGAGTGTTATTCTTCGCCGATCTTCTGTTTGGCTGATGTCAAGCTGTAGACTTTCAAGCTAGATCTTTAGATCTCTTATCTGCTTATCACAGTATTCCCAGTTGCCATAACCATCTAACATAAGTCCTTGTTGGACTTCCAACTCCTTGATGCGTTGTTGCAGGGTTGTAACCTACTGTTCTGGACTATGAAAGTATGGAGTCCTGTTGTTCATCATATAACAATAACTAATTTCAAAATCAAAAGAATCTGATCCATGTACCTAGTAGTGGAAAGAAAATAATTGAAACTGATGCATCTAAGTATGCCTGGGGAGGTGTACTAAAAGAAATTGTCAATGGCCATGAAGAAGTAGTGAGATATGCCTCCAAAAGTTACAACACTGCTGAGAGAAAATATCACTCCATGCATAAGGAACTTCTTGCCATTGTAAAATGTTTTTTACATTTTCAATTATTTATTTATGATGCTAAGTTTTTAGTTCGTTTAGATCTGCAGCATGTTTGCGGATTCCTGAACTCCTCATTGGCCAATAAAGTTCAACGCAACAGGCTCTACTGGTGGGCTGAACTCATCGACACCTTTGACTTCGATGTCATTCATCTTCCTGGTGTCAAAAACATTCTTGCTGATTTTCTCAGCCATGAAGGTGCAAATCCTCCTCCTGTTGCTCCTTCCACCAATACAGTGTCCATCAATGTCATTAGTAGCACTGAACATGTTGTTCGAAGCTATGAAGATACTAATGATCTAGAAGATTATATCCATGGCCATAATCTTCTCAGCGATATCGTACTGGACTACCTTGTCAGCCGCAATATAATATGTTTAGATCATGTTGATCAACTTCTGCGGTATGACTATTTTCGTTTTCCTCCTGCTGAGTCTTGGGATACTCTCTGTTTCCATCCCCCTCAGCCTATTCATATTCTTCCATCTCCATGGCTGTACAATGAGAATCATATGCCTGAAGTTCCCCAACAATTCAAATGAATTATCGACATCCAACTACATAATCCTGATCATCAAAGTGCTCTCACACATCACAAACCAACTTTACCAATTTGGCATGATGATCCTTTCCTTTGAGAACAATTCATTGGATATACAACAGTTTCGCATGGACGATCTTATCAGTTCCAGCTAGCCCCTGAGTTCGCTACCTATGACATCCAATGTCATACTCTGGAATGACTGCTACAAAAGATTGGTCCTCACGGTTGGTACATGAATAATTCACCTCATGATCATGTTTGGTTTCTGAGCCACAACCAATTCCCTTGGTGGATACAGTGAAACTACAAGCTTGCCTATGGTGTGAAAGAAAAACGTACATTCATCCTCTGGCATGAAGATCTTGCAGAAGATGATTATCCTTTTGGGCAAGGCTTCGATAATAGCCTGTCTGGTCTGTCTACACCACTTGACTGACATTCCTCTAGTGGTGATTCTCCTTCAACGTGGCAACCTCCATCACCACGCTATCCAATGACCGATGGTTCCAGTTATTCCTCTTAAGTGAACTGACAGTTACCATTCTCTATCAAAGAATGGACGAGAAGGTCCTCATGTTCAAACCCGTGAACACACTCACGATAATGCACATACAAGATTCCCACTCGTGATAAACTGGGACCACCCTTATCAGCTTTAGGGTGTAAAGCTGGCGTACCACAAGATACGTGTCTTTTTCCTATTTGTCAGGTACATGCACTCGTAAGAGGCCTTACCCCTTGTCCATTCTTTTCGTCTGATATCTTATCTCTTCAAAAGATGCTCTACGACATGTCATTCTTTTAGTGACGGATTCCAAATTTTGTTAGGTCTTGTAATTCTGATTTTTCCTATATAAGGAAGGTTGTAAACCCTTAAGGAACAACGCTTCCATACGCCATTATAAGCAATATCATTTGAAGTGAATACAAGAGCACTTCTAATATCTTTCATTGTCTCTAGTTTTAATCTTTTCGGTTCTTCGTTGAATTGTCAAGTCTTAGGGCAAATCCCGTATGCTCTTTGCTCTATGTCGAAAGACAAACTCTGTAAATCAAAAAGGATTTAGGTTGGGTTTATCTATAGCGGTAGACTTGCATATTGTATGAGCACCGGCGAGTGAAAGGGTTCACAGTTGTGTATAAAAAACTTGGTATCAGAGCCTGGTTTAGAGACCATTCTAGCTTCTGTCCATAGTATTCTGTGTCTTCGTCATTTTCTTTGTTCTATACTATTTGTTCTCCGATCGTTTCCTAAGTTTTAGTTTCTACCATACTACGTCTAGAACAGGCAGTAAGTCGAGCAGAGGGTGTAAGACCTGCAGTAAGTCTAAGTCGTCAAAATAGTTATGGCACTCAATTCTACTTTTCTGGGGGGAGAACCAGTAGATATGATCAATAATGACAATGATGTTGTTAATCTAGGATCATATTTTACTCTACACAATATTTAGGGTATAGATAATGACCCGTTTGAAACCACTTCTGACATCACACCTGAAACACAGTTTGTGATGCCTAAAAAGAAGCCTTGGGAAGTTTATACAGATCTAAGCCGTTACTCCCTAAAGACCCAGAAGGTCTTTAAATGCGTTGAGATTTAGGTGTCAGTCACAAATGACACTCTAGAAAATGTAGTTGAAGAAGGAACAACAACACGACTATCTTTTCGATAGCCTGCACGAGCTCTGTCCTGATCTACATCAAGTTCTTCATATCAGACAGTGCCTGAACAGTTTAGTACACCATCTCTGGCAATCAGAGGTCCTTCTCGACCTCTACCTCCAATTCCCATGCCTATCACTCAACAACAGCATGCCGAATCTCTGGGTCACAGACTCAGCCAACGGCTCAGTAAAGCTCCCGTGAAGCAAAGACCCACCGGACCTATTCTTCAAGGGTCTTCTTCGAGTTCTGTTCCATCAAACACAGCTCCGGTGAATACTATTCCATTGAACACTATTCCACTACACCAACATGCTCCCATGCAGTGTATGCACAAAGATATGGTTCAAGATACGTTTGGTTCGATAGTCTGCGGCAAGTGTGGTATTTTGCTCAACACCCAGTATCCGCACAATTCGGTGAATGTCATCTTTGACCTCACCTGTGTCCTCACCTCTGGAGAACTTAACTCCATGGTGGAGACCCCTACTAGACCAAGCCATGTCGAAGGAGTCTTTTCTAAGTTTAAGGATTTCCTCAAATACGATACCAAAGGAAAGTACAAAGCAGCCTTTTGGCCATAGTGCATCGTGGATCTCACCACCGCCCTGTCACCTGGTGAAAAGCTCCTCAACTGGACCAACCTGATGCTTCAAAAGAAAGCCATCATGATAGTTGAAGATTGCTTTGAAGCCAAGAAGCAACAGTTGCAACAAGAAAAGCTCGCTGCCAATCAAGCTCAACTCTGGACCCTGATGGGCAAATGCAAATTACTGTTGGAAGGATTGGAATGACTATTTCCCATCCGTATTCAAGAGTTTAAAGATCAGCTCAAAGCTGATTATGAGCAGAGTAAGCTTCAACATGAAGCATGGTGGACCCAACAGCAAGCAACCCTGGCAAACCAGCAACAACAAGCTGAAGCATCCACCCGTTTACTCTCTGAACAAGTCACCTAGCTGACTGTCTGGACTGAAGAAGTCATTACTTCAGTTAAGAAGATCAAGATGGTCACCGTTCATTCTACTGAGACAACTGTAGTCACTTAGAATCTCACAGAAGGTGTCCATGATCTCTGTCACCAGCTAGCTCAAAACACCGCAATCATTCCTACTGTGTTACTTGAAGTACTAGCAAAGTAGAATCAACTTCTCCAACAATAGGCCAACAGCCTGATGAGCTTCGCACCTGGCGGCTCCAGCCAGTCTGCGACAACACAAATGTATGCCTTGGCACACCAGAAGCCTCCTCAGCTGTTCCTGAGCAAAGCAGAAAAGGAATATGACAACATTAAGGGAGAATTCAAGCCCAACATCAACATGGTGGATATCAAGGAAGAACCAGGTATGGAAAACCCTCATAGATCTTCTGAGTTCTTACCTAATGTCAAGAACCAAGGGGTTCTGCCACCATTGGTAGCCTTAGATGAGTTTGACCCTGAGAAAAACCTGGCCACTATAGAAGCCATGATCATTTGGGTAGAAACTCACTGTAAGCATTTCCCTAACCATTACCCTAGTGATGTGTGCCTTATGGCCCTAGCCTGCCTTACTGGTGCTGCTCTCTGGTATTGCAAATCCATTCCCCAAAACTACAAAGATGCATTAGTTGCTAAGGGAATCTAGGAAATAGGAAATGACTTCATCACCCATTTTGTGGGAGAAATAGCTATCTTAGAGTTAAAGCACTATAATGCTTATATGAAAAGCAAATGTTGTGATCTCCGTCAGAAAGACAAGTTCTTTGCTGACATGTTTAAGCATTATACCCACTCTGGTGCTTCTAACTATTGGAGTACAGGAATGAAAGACTATCTGCTCAAAGCCTTCCCACAGGTAAAAGGCCTGTATTGGGAAAAATGGAATGAGCACTCCATTGCTCGTAATATGTCTCTTGCCGGAATGACTTTTCCTATGCTCGTTTAATTCATTGAACTCCAAAATGAGTATGTTTGTCAAACTGAGCTTGATAAGCATCAGCTTAAAAAGAACAAGCCTATTATCTTAGCTGCTACCTGTAAACAATTCTGATCTGATTATGGCTGTGATAAGTCCCTCTTTGAGTCTTCCTAGCACCAGCCCTGGAAGAAGCAGCACAAGTATGCCTGTACGGAATGTCTGGCCAAGCCACGTCATTATTTTCGGCGAGGGAAGGGAAAGCAGAGATTCCAGCAGTACAAACCTTGCCTATGGTGTGAAAGAAGAACGTACATTCATCCTCTAGCATGAAGATCTTGTAGAAGATGATTATCCTTTTGGGCAAGGCTCTGATAACAGCCCGTCTAGTCTGGCTACACCACCTGACTGACATTCCTCCAGTGGTGATTCTCCTCCAACATGGTGATTATTGTCGGTCGTTGGATAGCGTGGTGATGGAGGTTGCCACATTGGAGGAGAATCACCACTGGAGGAATGTCGGTCAGGTGGTGTAGCCAGACCAGACGGGCTGTTATCAAAGCCTTTCCCAAAAGGATAATCATCTTCTGCAAGATCTTCATGCCAGAGGATGAATGTAAGTTCTTCTTTCACACCATAGGCAAGCTTGTAGTTTCACTGTATCCACCAAGGGAATTGGTTGTGGCTCAGAAACCAAACATGGTCATGAGGTGAATTATTCATGTACCAACTGTTGGGACCAATCTTTTGCAGCAGTCATTCCAGAGTATGACATTGGATGTCATAGGTAGCGAACTCAGGGGCTAGTTGGAACTGATAAGATTGTCCATGTGAAACCATTGTATATCCAACGAATTATTCTTGAAGGAAAGTATCATCATGCCAAATTGGTAAGGCTGGTTGGTGATGTGTGAGAGCACTCTGATGATCAAGATCATGTAGTTGGATGTCAAGAATTCGTTTGACGGACACTGTATTGGTGGAAGGAACAACAGGAGGAGGATCTACACCTTCACAACTGAGAAAATTAGTAAGAATGTTTTTGACACCAGGAAGATGAATGACATCGAAGTCAAAGGTGTCGATGAGTTCAGCCCACTGGTAGAGCCTGTTGCGTTGAACTTTATTAGCTGGTGAGGAGTTTAGGAATCCACGAACATGTTGTAGATCTGAACGAACTAAAAACTTAGCATCATAAATAAATAATTGAAAATGTAAAAAATATTTTACAATGGAAAGAAGTTCCTTATGTGTGGAGTGATATTTGCTCTCAGCAGTGTTGTAACTTCCAGAGGCATATCTCACTACTTCTTCATGGCCATTGACAATTTCTTTTAGTACACCTCCCCAGACATACTCAGATGCATCAGTTTCAATTATTTTCTTTCCACTACCAGGCAGGCGTAGTGGAAAAGAAAGATGGGTTTGGGTGTATGCAGCTTTTGTGTAGCTTTTGGAGTAATCATTTGTTGGATGCGGACCCATACCTTTTTCAACTTGGCGTATAGGTGTGTGGGTGTATGCAGCTCTTGAGAAGGATGTTTCTTTGATTCTTGGTTTTTGTATCCTAGGTCATGAGGACTCTTACGATTTTTGACTTTATAGGTAGAGGCATCCATATTTTTGTTGTTAAAATCCTTTGGGATGGTGGAAGTGGGGTTGGAGGAAGCTCTTTGTTTAGACAACATGTGCATTTGTTGGCCATGATTGAGATTGTTAGAAGATTCATAGATGGATGGATAAGGTGTTGGGAAAAGTGGTGGTAAAATGCATGGAGGGATATTAGGAGTTGGAAGTAGCAGAGGTAGATTGGATGGTGGAAGGTGTATGGTCACATGCTTTTGACAATTGTAGGATGATGGAGGTGGAATGGCAACATATGTTTTAGGGATATGATAGGGTTTGCGATGGAATGTCGTGGACTTTGGAGGAGTGGAGAAAGTTCTTTGTTTAGACAACATGTGCATTTGTTGGCCATGATTGGGATTGTTAGAAGATTCATAGATGGATGGATAAGGTGTTGGGAGAAGTGGTGGTAAAATGCATGGATTATGTGTAGGTGGAACACTAGACACAAGTTCTTTATTGGATGGAGAAGATGAGATAGAGGATAATGGTTGCTGGTGTTCTAAGGAGGAACACTCATGAATAAAGGTAGAAAGACCAAGGACATATGGTGGGGGATTTGCAGCATGGTTGATAATGGATGGCATAGGATTATTTTTGGTTTGATCTTCTATGCTTTCTTGGGAGGCAATTGTCTCATCAAGGGAAGAGGAAGTTGTTGGATCTTGGATGGGACTAGATGGGGTTATTAGCACAGGACCATGGAATGCATAAAATGGGCTAAGAGGATCATCATGGTTTGCTTGATCATAGATAGGCTCTTGATCATAGATGGGATCTTGATCATAGATAGGATTTAGCATGATGGAATTAAGGTGCTCTTGTATAGGTCCGTCATCAACGATAATATCCTGATCACAGAAAGGATAGAGGTTATGGAGGGGCCAAAATTGGATCTCTAGCTCATGTATAGGATCGAGTTGCTCATGGATAGCTTCTTCATCAAAGGTAGTATCTTGATCATGGAAAAGATATAGGTCATGAATGGTTTGAAATTAGACTTCTTGCTCATGTATAGGTATAGGATCCTCAAAAAGATAAAGGTTATGCACGGGTCGGATGGGGGTGCTTTGCTATTGATTTAGACAAGGGGTTGACATTTCCACATGTTCTAAAGTGTGCTCTTGACATAGCTCTTGATGTGCTTGAATTGAAGTTGAGGTAGAAGACTCTTGGATAGGCTCTTGGTTAACAACATGAAGGTGCGATGGACTTTGACCTTGGTGCATGGTAGGAGGTTCTTCAATATGCTCAAGGGGTTGCAGGATTTGACATGCTTGAAGACTCTTTGATAAGGTCAAGGACCAGAATTTGGGGATACGATTGACTTTTTGCTAGTAGCCCTTGGATTACATCATTGGTAGGTGCATAGGTAGAGGAGTGAGGTAATGGATGAGTGGATTTGGAGTTCTCCATGGTAGGATTAGTATGATTTGGGCCATGTGTTCTAGGAGATGGTGAAGGGGGACTAGTAGATGGAGTGGTATATGTTTTCCAATTTGAGGTGGTGCTTGCCTTGTCAAGAGTATCATGAAGATGAGAAAAGGAGGTATGCTTTCTGGGTGAGGTGTAGCTAGTACTGGCCTGTTCAACTTGTAATATTGTCATTTCTTGTTGTATCACTTGGAGTTCTTGGGCAATTGCTATACGGTCTTGGGGTGAGATATCAAAGTTTAATTATTCTTGCAGGTATTGGAGTTCTTGAGCAATTACTTCTAATTGGTTTGTCATTTCAACAGAAACTGACACAAGACTAAAATGGGTACCTAGAAAACCTAAAAATTTTCTTTGAAAAGATGTGGAAGTACTCACTATTACGCATGCGCAGAACCATATGTGCAGCAGCGGAGGATACAAGCGTAGAAAGTCGACACAAATGCCCAGTACTGGTAAAAAGTAGATGCACAGTAACAGGTGATATAAGCGTAGCAAGTCAGTACAAATGCACAGCCAGTCGGAACAAATGCACAACAGAAAGTGATAAAAGTGTAGCTCTAGTTTTTTCCAGTTTTTTGCAAATTTTTAGCAATTTTTATGATGTTTTTGGTTTTTTTTGTTGCAAGATGGTCTCTTTGATCTGATTTTCTAAAATTATGGAAAGAAGACATAGCAAACACAAAGAATGTTTTTATGGTTTTTTATTTTTTTGTGATTTTTTTACTCTTTTTGGACAAAAAAAGAAAAGCAAGTACAATCCTAGGATTCAAATGGATTATAGAGGTTTTTGGCCACTAGAACAAAGGATGAGTAATAAAGGCAATCATTCAAGTGGTTATACATGCGGCAGCACTACTCTTTGTTATGGAGTCTCTGAGCCTACAAGGGTTGCGCCTTGGAGGGTTTTGGGGGAGGTTGGCTGTCAGTATAACACAACTGCATTCGTTGTTTGAAGCTTTTTCTCCAAACACAATTTATTTATAGTGGCTTGGAAGGGCTTGGCATCTAGCCTGTTACCACTTAGGGTCGTTCCTACTTGGATGAACGGTATCCAAGAGCAGGCCCCTCTAAAGGAAAAACACATGCAAAAATGATATGTTTGGCATTTTGGTCACCCAAGATAGGGGAGAGCATAGGCCTTGTATCATTCCCAAAACACATAATACAATGGTTCTTTTCCCCTAGTTAAAATGAGAAAAACTAGATGAGCTATCTACTTGGGCAAGCACAGATATTTGTTAACTTTGAAGTGATAACAAGATAACAATGGTTCAATTTTATCGAGATAGCAATGATTTGTTAACTTTGAAGTGATAACAAGACAGTAATGGTTCAATTTTACCCAGATAGCAATATAACAATTATTCAATGATATGCAAGATAGCAATGATTCAATTACCAACCCTCCTAGTTAAGACTATGTGACATTTGCATGAGCATCAATTTACTTTCCCGTTAGAAATTGAAGTATTTGGCATTCATGTCCATTGTCCCTTAAGAAAGCAATATATTCCTAGAAGTTAGATTGCAAAAAGATGTTTTGTCCCTTAAGAAAGCAATATGTTCCAAAGACTTCAATTGCAAATATGATTTGTTCAATTGTCCCTTAAGAAATAAATTTGTTCCTAAGGCTTAGTGTGATAGGTTTTTAATTCTTCAATGCTTGTCCTACATAAAAATGTTAGGAGAACCCATTTGCTCTGTTTGAGTAATAAGAGGCTACAAAAAGTTGATTAGTTCCACCAAAAACTCAATAGTTAGCATAAAATCAATTAAACCAAAAAGCACTTAACTTGTTAGGTGAAAAATGAGCAATCTAGAAAAAATTTGATAATAATGATTAGGTACACTAAATTTAATATTATGATCAAATTCTACATGAAATTCTATGCAATTTCAAAAAAAATTCATGAAAATTGAATAAATTTTGCACAAGTTATGACCGTTTGAAGTTTTGCAAAGAAGGGTTGACTTTGAATGAGTGTACCTGACAAATCTACTAAAATTACTTCAATTTTTTTTCACCATAGAAAAGTTAGGAGAACCATGTTTCCAACACCGCTAGTTTTGTGAAAATCTAACTCCTAATGCAAAAGATATGTTTGATTTCGTAAAATTGCTAAAAATAGGCCAAAAAAAAAGTAAGCATGGGCTAAAAATAGGGACACATATTGGGATCTATTTTTCTCAAAAATTGCGCACTTCCTTTTGAGCTAAGGTTACACCATTTGAATGCTCAACGCCTATTCTCTCAATCCTCCTCCTTAATTCAAAGCTTCCATTGATCGCCTATCACAATCATTCTTGCATGTATGAATGAGGCCCTCAGAGAGTGCACTTCCTTGCTATGCTTCAAGAATGTCAATTGGGAATGGCAGTGATAGTTTATTGTAATGAAGAGGAGCTTCACAACAATGGTAGTCGTGTATAGTGCGTAGTAGCGAATGTGATCACAAGCAGTGAAGGAATTGGTGCCAAAGGCGCATTGTAATTCCTGCAGAGTAACAATACTTAAAGCTTGGATGAATGAAATGGAAGAATGAGGTTCAATTTATAGACTTGGGAAAGAAGAGATCAATGGTATAGAATACTTGAGAAGATCAACGGTTGAGAACAGATGAGGAACGTGCAACGAATAAGAAGAAGACATGTGTCTTACTTTCTTTTGCATGAGAGGAATTATCAAGAATAGAAGAATGAGTTAAAGCATTTAAAAGAATATAACAATCAGTTAAGTGGTTTAAAACAAGAAGAATAGATTTGCATGAGAATGAGAAGATATTTTGCTTTATTAAATATTAGGAATATTTAATTGCATGTGCACAAAGCTTGAATTATATTTAGAGATAACTCAATTTAGAAGAAAAGGTAACTTAAATAAATAATTGATTTATTTAAATTTAGAGAAGATATTATTGGAAGAAATAATTAAATAATTGGAATTATTTAATTTAGAAGAACTAAATAAAATGTTTGATTGCATTTTATTTTTAGAGATTGAGCGTATTTAAATAAATTTGATTTGATTTATTCAAATTTGGAAGAATGAATTTGATTTAATTAAATAATTGAGAATTATTTAATTGTTTGGAAGAATTTAATTAAATAAAAGATTTTATTTAATTTTGACTTTAGAAGAGGTAATTAAATATTTTGATATTTAATTAACTTAGAAGAATGTGAATCGTGTCATTTTTAGGTGTATACAATATTTATTAACATTTCTTCTACAAGCATGTTATAGAATCTTATTAGGCATTAGTATTAGAATGTTCTCATCAATTTCATTTAAAAAATTAAGTTTTTTACACAAAATTCTAGGAGGTGTCTTCAATAGAAAACTTGATTCATTAGATATTTTTTTCTCAATAAACAAGTGATCAATTGGTGTAAAATCTATATTTACATTTGAAATTGCATCATCATTTTCAATCAGTGATTGAGGATTTTCTACAATATCAAATTGAGATGGCAAAGATGATGTACATTTAACTCTTGAATTCAATTTCTTATTTGGACAAAGATTTTGTATTTGTTGCATTTGTTTCTCTAAATCCTTCTCTTTCTTGGATGCATCATGATCTGATTCCATTAGCAAAGATGGTATATCTTCATCTATGGAGTTCAATTTCTTATTTTCATGAAGTTATCTCATTCCTTCTCTTTTCTTTGCATTCTCAAATTCATGCTCCTTCAATGTTTGAGTTTTTGGTCATTTTCTTGGTGTGATGTTCAATTATATATCAATCTAACACAATTAGTCAAGAAAATTAAATAATAATTCATAATAATCAAATTCAAATACAAAAAATGCAATTAGAATGTTTTTTGTCAATGTAAGACTAAAAAAATTGTTAGTTTTATCAAACAAGTATTCTAATTCTTCAAAACATGAAAAAAATGATTTACAATATCAAAGTTGATTTAGAAACATACAATTAGAGTCATCTACGTTGATACAAAAATAAAAAAGCAAGATAAATTTGTTAACTAATGACAAAAACGAACCCAAAACTTTGCAAATCGTGAAGATTCACACAATGTATGATAAGTGAGTGGGAATCCTCTTCATCTGAGACATAGCATGATATTTTTTCTGTGGAATAATGATGAGCCAGACTAGAGAGTACAATGCTTACAACATTGATTGAAGGCTCTTTCGTTAGATCTAATGTGTAGACAAATTTATCAATAGGTGGTAGCTCCTTCTCAAAACTTTGAATGCTTGTGCACTTCATTTAGAGAGACACGCTTGAAGTTTGAAGAACCTACACAACATCCCCAATAGTTTGTGCAATATATAATGGTTTCTTTAGATTGTTTGGTCATGTCTTCCTTCTTAGCTATGCCTAATGATTTTTATACTTACATAGTGATTTTATTGCTTTTGCATTTAGAGACCATGATCATGTCTAATATGGGAGCTTTGCACAATGATTTTAATATTTGTGTTGGTATTTTGTAATGGTGTGCACTATAGTCTCAAAGAGTTAAGGTTCTTGTGGAGAACTAGACAAAGAAGAAAATCAAGGTTTTGAGAATAAACAATTTGCTCCATAGAGTTTTATTCTATAGAGTTTGAAAATGTTTATAAGGACAGTGTTATAGCTATCCTAAATACAAATCAATCATTTTTCAAAAAACTGGAGTTGTAAGGAGAATAAATATGATATTGATGGAGAAAACAAGGAGTGTGCTTAGTGGTGTAGGGTTAGATCAAATGTTTTGGGTAGAAGTATTTAGTACGACTTGTTATCTCATTGTCAAATCTCTTAAATTAGCACTTTTTGACAAAATACCCAAGGAATCAAAATCATAGATTCACATTATCCAAGGGAACCTAAGTATGATGGGCTTCATGTGCCTTTGTAACTCTTCACCTATCCATAGTGAATTTTCACCTTCCAAGGCCAAATTGGTCCACCTAAAAATGGTGCCCAAATTATGACTCTTCATATTCCATCTTGAAGTGGTCTTCTTTGATCTTGATATATTGTCTTCATGTTCCCCCATAATTAAGTACAATTACCAATATTTTATAGAACAATTATATTGGGGATTAAGTTACTATAGACACTTGAAAATGACCATGCACTTACCTTCATTTTTGACACTCTTAACATCACTACACATCCTAACATGTCTTCTAAATTAATTAAATAATTTTAATTCTTTGATTAATTTATCCTTAATTAACATTTCCCTTCATTTATCCATTTTTCTTCTAATAAAATAAATAAATTTCATTTTATTTATTTTATTCATCCATTTTCCTTATAAATAATTCCATTATTTAATTAATTTACCCACGTTCCTCCATCCTCCAATTTAAATAAATAAAATATTTTTTTAAATTATCCCTCACCACATAATTTAAATAATTTTATTATTTAAATTATTTCACCTTTATTTTCATCTTTGCACATGTCTCTCTCGCATAACTTAAATAATTTTTTATTTGTTGGCAATATGGGTTGTCATTTGTGTTGTCATTGATGTCAACACTTAGAGTGAGGTATCAACACTTAGAGTAAGGTCAGCACTTAGTTTGTGATGATATACCAGTGAGATACAGTGATGCGGTAAGATACAGTGGTATTGTTGATGTTCAGGGTTGTTGATATTCAGTGATGTTCCTAAGGTTCATAGTGGGTTGCTAATGTTCATGGTTGGATGTCATGCTCGAATCAATTTCAAGACAAGGTGTATTAAGCATGCTTGTGGTCAGTAAAGTAGTGAGATGTAGTAATGTTCTTGATTTTCATGGTTGGATCTCATGTCCTAACCAATTCCAAGTCAAGTTTTTGATCAGCAAAGATGTTTTAATGATGAAATATTAAGATGAGAATTAGAAGCACTAAGATGAATGATGATACATGTTAAGCTATGTTGAGGATGAGATGATGTTACTGAGGACCTGTGGCATGTTGTATGATTCTTCCTTTTGTTTCCAAGGATGCATGTGAGCTGCTACATGAGGGTGTTGGCCTCCAGAAGTTGGTGAAGGTTTCTACCACAAAGAGTTGCTTGAAAAGACTGACTGGTAAAATGCTCTGCATTCCTCCGCATTTGAAGATATGGTCATGCAGTTCAAAAGTTAAGTTTAGTATGATGTAAAGATGCTAAATCTAAATTTTCAAATCAATTGTCCCTCCATAGTGAAAGTTATGAGAGATAGAGTTCTAGTCTTTACTCTGGCATAATTAAGTAATGAAGAAGACTGTTTGGAATTACCCACATTTCTCCGCAGTGATAGATATGGCTATGCAGTTTTGCGGATATGATCATACAAATGTATGAGTGCATTCACATGAGTCTCAAGTGTTTTAGAGGTCCGCAAGCTTAGTTCTCAAATGACAGTTGTGATGCAGATAGTTTCAGATGCCTAATTGTTCTTAGGATATGTGTTTGAGTACTTGCGCCAGTTGGAGATTGCACTGATTAGTTATATGAGCTTTTGTGGATATTTTATATGTCTCGAAATGTCTCAAGTTTGAAGATCATGAAGATACTTCTTGTTTCTGGTACCGTAAAATGATTTCAAGTCAGACTATGAAGAGTTGTTGTTGAAGTTATCTTGAGTATGTTGATGATGTGCACCAACTTGTTGTGGGATGAAATGATACATAGACTAATGGAAGATGGTTCTGACATTCTTGTGTTGTCTTATGTTTCTTTGCAAGGTGGTTTTCTACTCTCTCCGGAATTGGTTATTGTCCAGAATGATGATACTGCCAGGATATGCCTCTGCCTAGCCGACTGAAGAATGTTGAAGATATGTGCCACAATGTTGTTGTTGTGTGGAGTCCAAGGAAGGTTTGGAGATGTTGTATAGCTCCTATTGACTCATCTAGAAGAAGAACAAGCAATGTTTAATAATTCATGAGTACCGCCAAGTTTGTGAAGACTGATATGCTACATGCTTCATGTGTCCTTGCTTAAGGGTGGCCTAATTCAAATATGTGTAACATGTGGATGCTATTTCTTGAAGAATGATGTTGTGAATGATATTTAGGACTAGACTAAGCATATATTGGGATCTGCAAGGTGTGTGTTTCTTTATGGAGTAGCATGTAGTTCATGATAGGCCTAACCCTATGCATGTTTCATGTTGTGTGATCTCTGGTTGACTTGTAAAATGTAATATTCTTGTTGTATTGACTAACTTGTAATGAAACCATGTAATATAATGTATTTATTGTAAACCTAGTTGGTCTAGGTGAAGTATGGTTGCAAAAATGAAAATATGAAAGTGTGAAGAGAAGAAAATGAATATCATATGCATTGTGATGTGCGACTGAAGGAGAAAGAGTAGAAGTGGTAGAAGCTATCCTGATTCATCTTGAAGACATTTTATGACAAGAGTGAACTAAAGAGTACGCCTAATTGATCTAAGCATTTGAGGAAGCAGAATTGCAATCATTAAAGGTGTGAGCTTCAATGTCAGTTTTCAGGCAGTAGAAGGACTGTCATATTATAATCAAATATGAGTTCATTCTTAGTTCAGGGAGTAGTTGATTCCTTGGTTTGTAGCCCTAAAACAAATTCTATAGGGAGTTGTATCTTCCTTGGGAGTGACCCTAAAACCTTCCATCATGGAGTAGTAGCTTCCTTGGGTTGTAGCCCTAAAACAAAGTCAGCAGGGACTAGTTGCTTGCTTGGGTTGTAGCCCTAAGAAAAAATTTGTAATTTTGAGCTTCATATATTGTGAGTTAATCCTCACCGTGGTTTTTCCCTTCTTGGGTTTTCCATGTATATCTGGTGTTATTATTGATGTGCATTGTGTTGATCTTTCATGTTTATGTTGATGCTATAATGTTTAAGTTTTAATATGCTCTGAAGGATTTAAAGTTTGTTTAGATATTGATTCACCCCTCTCTCAGTATCTTGGTGTGTTCAACATTATTTAAATTGTTTATCACACTACCCTATTCTCAACTACTTGACCGATTTCAATAAATGAGTGATCCTAAATTAAATTACCTTTCAATCCTAGCCCTCCACATCACATTATTCATCTTTTAATATTAATCATCCATTCATCATTCAACCCTCTATAAATTGAACCTCTCACATAATTATCAAACACATCTTTCATATGCAAGTATATGTTGTCGCTTTTATCATCTTTATTGCCTTCATTATAGCCTTTTCATACCTAGAATATGCTGGTTTTTGTAGGCAATCCACAATGTATATTTTATCTATAGAACAAAGCTAGTAGAACTAGGGTGCATTCTACTCTGTTCTATCTAATTGTGATGGTTTTATTTGAGGTGAAGGTTTTGGGTTATTTGCATTATCTTTCATTGTTCCTTAGATCAAATTTCTACATACAGTTACAATTTTCCATGTAGAACCATTACATTGGAGAAATTTAGAATTTTCCATATATGGAATTCATCTCAAGATGGCCACACTTATCCACCAATATTAATGGTTTTATACAAGGTGTACAATGAAATATTTACCTATCCTAACATTGGTGATAGGTGTGGCATGGATCCTCTTGCTTCCTTCACAATATCCATCCTTACACTTATTGGATTAGGACCACATGCCTCCATGTGCTTCACCCACACCAATTTCATCCCAATCCATGGGATGAACAATTTCCCCATGCCATGTTGTCATGCATGCATTAAAGGGGACACTACACCTACAACCACCAACAAGTTCAATATTTAGGATTCCAAACAAAGGCTTGCATTATTGACATGATGATAACCATTGATGAACCTCACTTTGATTGATATGGATGATGACTTTAAGGTACTAGTTTTTTAATGAAATTCATAGGGTTTGTATATATATGAACTTTATTTATAAATCAATTATCATTTTCAAACACAATATCTCACTAACTTGAAAAGTTTAAATGTCTTTTTTAATAAATTTCAATTAACATATATATTTCAACAAAATATGATATCAATCTAGATATCATGCTCTACACACAAAAAAATTATATATTAAGATTATTTTAGGTCAAAGTTAAGGTGTATATAGACAATGGATCTATCTTTCTACCATATTCCTATTAAGTAATTAATACAAAATATATATTTAATAAAATAATCCATATCATACCTCAACATGACTTGAATTTTTTCACCAACTTGGATTTTAGAAAATACTTACATTTGTTGTTCCTAAACATTTCCTTAGATACGATGTGTATGTTTTTGTTTTTGTCAAAGAGAAAATAACACTTTTGTACATCCTTTAATTAACCAACTTCTATCATCTTGGTAATTAATTTAATTATATATTTAAAACTAGAAACACGATGTTATATTTTATCTTTTTACACCATGTTTATATTATATCTATAAATACTTTGTCACTACCCCAAGTTCAAATATCTTAGCTTTTTAAAGTAAAATATTACCACTTTAGTGTTAGTTTTGGCTAGCATTAGTTTGCACGAATCACTAAATCTCATATACTATAACTAGAATTTCCATCTCTTAGCCAAAGTATACCTTAGATCTTCTTCAAGATTGAATTCCAATTGTCACCCCATTACTTGTGGGTAGTTGGGTTCAAGCTTCACCAACATCTGAATCACCTCTTGTTGTTTTCACTATTTATAGGTTTTTGGTGGGAAGTCTCGTCTACCTCACACATGCCTAGTCTTGAAATTTCCTTTGATGTTAGTGTAGTTTGAAAATTCTTACAAACACCTTGTGCTTGTAATATTTAGGCATCTAAGCAAATCCTTCTATATCTCAAGGGAATGCTTTAGTTTGGGATTTGTTACACAATAGGAAATACCAATTATGTTTAGGATTATATGTTATTGACTATGTAGGGAATCTTGGTCCAGGACCTATTTATTTAAGTGAACAAAGAAGCAAACTTCTATCTCATTATATGCTTCCAAAGATAATAACTATAGTGTGAAGGAGGCAACATGTTATCCCATATGGCTTTAGGCTCTATTTAACAAAGTAGTTTTCCTAAAAAATGATCAAAATAATCTATAATGATATCTTGAGTGTCATTTAGATGATATGCAATCTAGTTCACCATAAGTGGACAAACACGTCTAGATTCATATGCATTATGTTAGAAAAGTATTTTAAGATTGCTATGTGGACTTTCAATACATTCTATCTATTGAGTAGCTTGCTCATATACTTTCCAAGGCTCTTCCTAAGAGTATTTTCCTTAATATTTATGTCTAGTTTGGACTTCATGAGTTCCTTTCTACGGGTTCATGCAAAGTAAGGTGATATGTGTGGGTCAATACTCAACCATAAAGTAGGATATTTAGGGTGTATAATGTTGACTTAGGTGTTCTCCTAGGGAACTTATCTTTGTGCACTTAATGGTCTAAGCAACCTTGCACACCTTATATACTTTGTAATCTATATCAAGCGTTGTTCTCCTCTCCTTTTCCAATGACTTGAATGTGTATATGTACACATGATAAGATCATTATTTCAGCTCATTCCCTTCCATTATACTCAAACTCATTAATTTATCCCATGGACACCAATATAGCATCTTGTGTCTCTTTTGCTTGTGTGCTCTATTTGCTTGGAGTTGTTCATTTTGATTCTTAGCTTATGTTGCATTTGTTCCTTTTATACTAGAGTGAATAATTTCTACAATTTTGTATTCTTATATATTTAAAATATCAATTAATATTTTACATTGATAAGGATTACAATATTTTTGTTCCAAATATAATTGTGTTCGTTCTAGTTTTAGATAATAAAGTAATTTTTTAATAATGCACAAAGTATTTGCAACATTTTCTTCAAAATGTAAATTTATTGTTTCATATAGGTATGTGATAAGACAAATAGAAATGATTTAATAGCAAAAGACTAAATTCAATTGTTGTGCATCATCTACAACAAAATATTTATCCTTGAACACTCATCATTGATACAACCACATAAGCACATATAACCTTCTAATTTTATATATCATTTAATAGTTTCAATTCCTATTTATCTACATTAATAAGTGTTATTTGAGTTATTATTTACTCAATTTAATTAGAAATTATAGAAAATATTTTTCTCTTTACAAATATCAAATATATATTATTTAATAAAATTGAATAAACAATTATATAATATCTTAAAAGTTTGATTATATTAACTTTTAATTTTATTTATTAAAAAAGATGAAATGTACCATTTTAAAAAATGTATATATTATTTTAAAACAGTTGATATTGTTGATAAGGTGTGGTGCAATGGTTGGTTAATCATAATGTTGTTGTAACCAAGGTTCAAACTCTCATTAGGTCATTGAGTTTGTGGACTTTACACCCTTGCTAACTTTTTCAACTAAAATTTCTTAAATTACCTTAAACCAAAAAAATAATTAAAATTATTCATTTTTTACAATCTATATTATTATTCTAGAATAAATTAAAGAATCATTAAATAATTAATTTTTGATTAATTTTTCTAAATTTAACATTTAAATTTCAACCCCAAATATCATTATCTCCTTGATTGCACTTCCCCTCAGACACATTACATGAAAATAGCAAACATCTTTGAGACGGATAAACAACCAGAATTTACATAAACAATAATTACTACCAATGTATTACAATTAACTCCACAACTTTCTGCCTAGAAATAATATTAACTCAACTTTTTTTTCTTAATGAAAATATTAACTCAACTTTGTAAAATTGGCAATAACCTGTGAAATGCCTCCACTAGTCTTTGCTTTTCCCCTCTCACAACAAAACGTTTCTCTATTTCTAAGTACCGTTTTGATACATTGACGTCTCGGCCTTGTGTGAAGACACCCGTCAATGCCCATCTACCCTTTTCTAAACATGGAAATACGAAGCAGCCTCCTTGCAGGAACATTCGTGAAGATACACAATTTACAACTACAACGAAACAGAACATAGTGGCATCGCCATTGGAAGAAAGCTCATCGAGAGTCGGAGAGAGTAAGGAGTCCACAACTGAGGACGCATCAGGGATCGCCCGCGTACATATTATTATTTCATCTGGCCATTCCTGCATACTCCTTGCACGACACTCACTCAGTCAATGCTTAATTAGATTAAGATAATTAAAATAGTTGTATTCCTATAAACTATTGTTACCTGTATCGTTTGAATGCAACGTTCAATAGCTGATCCCTTGTTTGCTCTGAGTACCACTTGCCTCAATTTCTTCATGTGCTCCAAACTTTCTATCCCAGGCATCTCCCAGCAGGTGTCTACTCTCAATGTTTCTAATCTTGTGCAACATTCTAAACCTTCAATTTTCTGAACTCGGTTGCATTCTTGTAGTTCAAAATGTGTGAGAGAAGTTAAGCGTGCAAAGCTAGGAAGCTCTTCCATCTCTGGACACGACTCTATATGCAGCCGTTGAAGATCACCACTAATCCTTATGATCTTCAGCATTTCACACTCTCGCAATTCCATTGACTTGACTGTCGTTGGCAGTGTTCCGATCTCCGTTAAATGATGATTATATTTAAGAGCGAGGCTCTCAAGGCGAGGATAACGGTCTTCAGGAATTGAAATCCTGCACACATTTGTGTCCACTAGATATATCTGCTTCAGGTTGCTCAATGGAGATATACGCCGCCCGAAAATGGAGATATACGCCGCCTCAAAATCTACATGGCTGATTGGGTACGCATTTATCTCTAAATCCTCTAAGAGATTAAGACTCCCCACAGAGAGCGAACATTTGAGCGCGGGACACTGATTAATGTAAAGACTAGTCAAGGAGCCCAAATCTCCCAGAGAGGTCGGCAAACATTTGAGCGCGGGACACCCAATAATGTCAAGACTAGTCAAGAAGCCCAAATCTCCCAGAGAGGTCGGCAAACATTTGAGCGCGGGACACTCAGAAATGTAAAGACTAGTCAAGGAGCCCAAATCTCCCAGAGAGGTCGGCAAACATTTGAGCGCGGGACACCGAAAAATGCGAAGACTAGTCAAGGAGCCCAAATCTCCCAGAGAGGTCGGCAAAGATTCCAGGAAATCACAGTACTCAATTGAAAGCCTAGTCAAGCAGGACAGATCTCCAAGAGAATTCGGCAAGCTCATATTTGGTAACCATTCTCCATAGGATTGAAGTCGTGAATTCCCAAAAAAATAGAGCTCTCTCAAGGACGCCTGATTTGAGATGTGACGAGGCCACTCTCCCGATTGCTCGTTCCAAGGCAGCCTCAAAAACTCCAGCTTTCTGATGTTTTGGAAATCCTCTGACGTAAATCTGAGTTCATCACAGCCCTCTAAATTGAGATATTGGAGGAGCATCAAATTCTTAAACGAAACTGGTAACCTCCCCAAATGTCTGCACCAGTACAAATCTAGATGCCGTAGATTTCTCAAATCGCCGAAACTGCTGGGCAGTGATGATAGCTTTCCACAGTCCTTTATTTGCAAGTGCTCCAATGACTGAAGACGACAGAATTCTTCTGGCAGACTACTTAGAGAGTAGCTGTGTGTGATTACTAATTTTTTCAACTCACTGAGACACCCTATTGACTTTGGAAATCTTTGGAAATTGTGGCATCCATGAATTACCAACTCTCTTAATTGCAGGGGTGGCTGCAGCACATTTCCAAACAGACAAATGTAAAACATACAGCAATTATTAAAAAAATGAAATATAGACATAATACAGCTGAAACGGAAGACTACTTACGTCGCTCTCAGCCTCCCACAGCTCTTCTACGTTCCGTGCAAAATAGAGTTGTAAAACCCTCAAATATTTCAATGAAAGCCGTGCCGGAAGATTCCTCTGCCAACTGTTGGACCAGCGAAGCAAGAGCAGCTCTCTTGATACTTGACAGATTACTTCATTAAAATATCCTTCAGTCACAAAAAGCTTTAATCCAACTAAAGAGCCTCCACTTATCTCAGCCCCGAATTTGTCCTGCGAGCACAAAATCACTAATTAATTCACCTCTTTCCTATATTATTCGAAAGAGCTTATAAGCTTAAATTTGACAGTTGTATAGCTGTATTTAGGCATTTTAGCTGTAAAATACAATTTAAAATTTTGAACAGATTTTGGAGAAACTGTCAAAATTTATATAAGATTATGAGGATATATATATATTTGATTTTCATATAATTTACATATGCTAAAATATGTCATAGTATTTTAAAGTATTATTAAATAGATAAGTGTCATTAAAAAATTGCTTGACAAGCAAAGTTGACAGTCAAATTTAAGCCGGCTTTGCCATAGAAAAAAACTTAAAAAAACAAGTAATATAGTAGAGAAGCTAAAAAGCACAGACGAACATACTCCATATGGCCTCCACTCTACAGCCTTGATTCCTCGAATCTCATTTCTTTTCTGCAAAATAAAAAATAAAATATTTAGAAAACCGAAATAAATTTATTGGCTGTCCAAACACATAAATATTCAGAAAAACCGAAATAAGATTAGAACAGTGAACTTCTTCGACACATAGACATATAGGTAGAGAAAAATATTTTTCTTCCCACTGTTTATTCAAACGATAAAATAAAGTATTAAGCTTACCTCTATTTGTTTGGCATGTTGTGGTAACCAAAGTCGGGAGGGCGAATGTTGATTTGCAATTTCCCTCCCCATATCCCTTAAGTGGTCATGCATTCTAATATTATTGTAACTGTCAAGTTCAACTAAACATTTATTTAAGAGCCTTTCCCAACTGTGCAGACCATTCCATCCTGAACCATTCCATACTTCAATTGCTAAACTCTTCTTTTCTCCTATAAAGAAACAAGCAGTATCTAGGAACGCCTCTTTCTCTTCATCATCAAGGGAATCATAACTTACTTTAAGTATATTTTTTATATCATGAGGCAATATTCTTGAAATCTTATTCAAGAGAGACTCCCAATATTCACAGGACTTCCCATATAGCTGTCCTCCAAATACCTTGAGAGACAGGGGCAATCTCTGGCAAGCATCTAAGAACTTTTTGACAAGCTCCTCAAATCCATCTAGAGGAAAGGATTGTAAAAAAGCATGCCAACAAAAAAGTTGCTCGGCATGAAATGGATCGAGTGCTCTCATTTTATATACGGAGGATATGCCCCAAGATGTAAGAACTTCACATTCCCGTGTTGTAACAATGATGAGACTATCCTTTCCAAGGTTGTCTTTTGCAGGTAACAGAGCATCCAATTGCTCTGTATGATCCACATCATCCAAAACAATAAGCACACTAACAGATCTCAGATGCCTTGTAAGAAGTGCCTTACCTTCTTCTGTATGGTCAAATTGTTCATTTTTGCCAAGGTCTTTGAGGAGTTGAATCTGCTTCTTTTGCAACAGTCCTTTGGCTGCACCATCTCTAACATCAAAAATAATACTAGACCTCTGCATGGATGAGGATCTTTTGTTGTACAATTCTTTAGCAAGCGTGGTCTTGCCGGAACCACCCATGCCCCAAATTCCAACAATTTGTACACCCCGAGCAGATTGGAGTGTATTCGTCTCGAAGTCTTCCACTATTTCTTTCAAACCAACTGGATGTTTTGCAACCACTAATGGCACATCATTGTTTATTTCTTTCAAAACACAATTCCCAATATTTTTCAGCTGTCTCGTCTCATCTCTGAACAAGTAAAAACATTGAAAAATAAAAATAAGAACAGGTGACTATGCCAAAGTTATCTTCATAGATCAAAAGAAAGAACGCATATTTATTTAGATCGAGAGGCCGAGTGTGTGGCACTTACTCAGGAGTTTTAATGATTTCGCCATTGTAGAATGAGACGACCTTGAGTGCTTTCTTCCACTCCTGAAGTTGTTCCAGGCTGTATCTACCCTTCCGCTCATGCTCCCTAAAGGCATCAACATATATTCCTTTCCCTTGATCTATATATCTCAGATCATTAGGCTCTACATGGTAGAAAATAGGAATAATTTTGGCGCCAGATTTAAGCATAAATGATAACTCCGCCAAACACCAGGGTGATTCTGCATACCTCTTGGAAAAAATAGCTATATGGAGCAAAGCGGTGGTCATGCCTGCTTCTATTGTTTGGGGCAAGAAATCGCCATATTTCAACTCCTCTGAATCCAAAAAAACTGAGAGTGCCATACCAGTGAGGATACCATAGAGAACGCTAGCTAAGGTAGATTTGACATCTGGTCCACGATGATTGATGAATACATCGTAGGACGAATTTTTAATGCGTTTTGAGGCAGAAGTAGATGCAGACGGTGCGATTCCGTCAAAAGCCCCCGTATCATCATTCTTTCTTTTACTTACAGTGGAAGAAGTAGACGCCATGGAATTGGGTCGCAGTGAAAGGCGATGAATGAAAGAAAGAGAGAAAAGCAATGGAAGCAAGCTCAGTGTTGGCCAGGTGAAGGGCTAAGTAATTGTTAAATAGAGGAGGAGGCAGCTAACAAAGATAAGAAATGATCAAACGCGTTTGCTTGAGTGGATGTTATTGCGTACGAAACTGCGTGGAAGAAACGTGGAATCATGTAGGTAGGTGTGATTTATGACTGGAAGAAATGCGGAATGATATGTGACTAAAATTTTGTGGAAGAAATATAAAATCATGTAAATAGGTGGTGATTTGTCACTGAAACTGTGGAAGAAAAGTGGAATAATTTGTGACTGAAACTTCATAGAAGAAATGCGTTTTTTAAGTCGGTGTAATTTGTGACTGAAACTTCATGGAAGAAATGTGGAAACTTCATGGAAGAAGTGGGTGTAATTTGTGACTAAAACTTTGTGGAAGAAACCCGGAAACTTCACCGAAGAATCGCCGAATTCGTGGAATGATGTGAGATGCGGACCCATTTCATAGAGGAAAAAAAAGTGGAAGAGAGAAGAGGTAATCGGCGAAGATAAGACTAAAGAAGTGACATTTATAGAAGAAAGGCGGAATAATGTGAGAGGCGGAGGAAAGCACGCAGAAGACGGAAGAGCCGGGTAAATAATGGAGCAGAGAGTCGGACAGTGGGACCATCGCAATGAAAAAGAGCCGTGTATAGAACGGAGCGAAGAGCGGGACAATTTCTTTTTTTTTTATGATTTTCCTTGTATTGAGCTCCATGTGAAATAGCCGTGTATAGAACGGATTTATGATTTTCCTTGTATTGAGCTCCATGTGAAATAAAATGGTCACACATACTAAAATCCTTTGCTTTGCTTTATGAAACATCGTCGGCCCACTTATGCCGTCTCACTTTTACCTTCAGTCAATTCTGTTGATCTTAGTATTTACTTTGAAACATGAGATTTTCAAAGATGGTTGATTGATTTACAATCCAACAGTACTTGTGCTTTTAGAACTCTATTTGGCTAGGTATAGGCTTATATATCTATGCCTACATTTAAACTTCTATGCCAAGTATTGTTGTTAATTCATATGATATTCTATGTCGAATTTTTATTAGCTGATAGGCTTTTATATGTGAGCATTATAGCTCGGAATTGTCTCATGCCGTAAAAAAACTCACACCAAAAATTTCTAAGCTCGTCGGTTGTTCCTATCAACATATTCCTTGAACCTCCTATGGGCGCAAGTGCTAGTTTATATGTTACACAACTTCTATTTCTGCATGGAGGTTACTCCCTTAGATGCTATGTTGGCCACTTGACATTCATTGTTGGCTACTCTAAACTTCTTCATTGTTCTTTCATACATCAACTTACCTATGCTATACAACCTTCACCCTCCAATGCCACACTATTTCCCTTTTCCTTTTGTCATGTTGATAGCTTTGATGTCTCCTTTCCCTGCCAGCTTGTCTCTTCCTTTTTAGCCTAGCTTTAATATGTTGCATTAGCTTTTGATACAAATGTAAGTTTTGCTATTATGCAGGCCATTAAATTAGAATGCCATGGAGGCTCTTTTCAACATACTCCACTCAAAGTTGTTCTTTTTTCTATGTAGGCAATTGAAAACATATCTGTTGTGTCATTTATATAAATACTATGTGCAAATGTCTTGGCATTCCTTATGTCACATTGACATCAAATTGTTAGTAATTTTATAGATATACAAAGATGGTTTCTATAAGCTAAGATGGCATTTATATTTTATTGGATGCAACCTTGAAACAAATGTGAGCTTCATTGCCATGCAATATTTCAACCTCCAATGCCATGTTTCAAACATGTTTCTTTTCATTGGATGTACTATTCTATATATATGTCATCCTAGACTTGCATTACTCCCGCACTGGAATTATTGTTGCCATATGTTTGTCATGTATATATACATGTGTAGACATCGTATTATCACACTATCCTTGAGTTATCATGGCATTCGATGAAAAGAGCTGTGTATAGAACGGAGCAGAGAGAGACCATTTCTTGTTTTTTATGATTTTTCTAGTTTTGAGCTCCGTGTGAAATAAAATGGTCACACATTTTAAAATCATTTCCTTTGCTTTATGAAACATCGTCGGCCCACTTCTATTGTCTCACTTTTACCTCCGGTCAATTCTATTGATCTTAGTATTTACCTTGAAACATGAGATTTTCAAAGATGGTTTCAATTGATTTACAATCTGACGATGCATGTTCTTTTAGAACTCCATCTAAACTTCTATACCTGCATTTAAACTTCTATGCTAAATATTGTTGTCAATTCACATATGATATTCTATGTAGAATTTTTATTTACATGTTATACAATTTCTATTTTTGCATGGAGGTTACTTCCTTAGATGTCATGTTGGCCATTTGACATTCATTGTTGGCTACTCTAAACTTCTTCATTATTCTTTCATATGTCAAATTACCTATGCTATACAACCTTCACTTTCCAATACCACACTATTTCCCTTTTCTTTTTGTCATGTTGGTAGCTTTGATGTCTCCTTTTCATGCCAGCTTGTCTCTTCCTTTTAAGCCTAGCTTTAATATGTTGCACTAGATTTTGATACAAATGTAAGTTTTGCTATTATGTAGGCCACTAAATTAGAATGCCTTGGAGGGTCTTTCCAACATACTCCACTCAAAGTTGTGCTTTTTTCTATGTAGGAAATTGAAAATATATATATTATGTCATTTCTATAAATACTATGTGCAAACCTCTTGACATTCCTTATGCCACATTGACATCAAATTGTTAGTAATTTTATAGATATATAAAGACGATTTCTATAAGCTAAGATGGCATTTATATTTTGTTGGATGCAACCTTGAAACAAATATGAGTTTGTCACATCTTGACTTTTGATTCATTTATAATTCAAACCATTAGATGTTACTTTTGATTGTTTTACTGTTGGGTAAATTGCGTGAGCATAAAAAGGTACATTGTCATGAATTAAATGCGTGGATTTGAACCTAGTCTATTGATGGATTAAAATGTATATGATTATGGATCATGTTTTCTCGAGCTTCGGCTATGATTATTGGGGCTAACCTATTGATGCAAATTTGAGTGCAACCCAGTGCAAGGACACATCAAAGATGGGAACATGGCTGAGGTAGAAACGCCCTAGCCACTAGAAAGAATTGGCAAGACGGAACACCCCGATACCTGCGTACACTCACGTAGATCATATTGCATTCCTAATTGGCTTATTATGCATTGTTGTGTGAATACGTGATGCAAGGGCATACATGTTGAAAGATGTCTAATTTTGGCATTCATTAATTATTTCATAAATGCTTGCTTTAATTTTGGTTTAACCTCAACAAACTTTGACAGTGAATATTCTTCCACTTCTTTCTTGCATTAATACATAGTGGAGTCTATTGAGGATTGGCAGTGAGGAGGATTAAGTTCTAGGTGTTTCATTTTGGTGGTGCTTGCCTTTAGTTATGACGCTACTCTAATTTGGGCATGGTCGGCTAAGAGGAACTATAGTCGCTCTCACACTATATTCTCCTTTCTATTCACAGATACAGACAACAAGGTCAGGGGTGAATGCAGAAGGCATTATTTTCTCTTTATTTTTTTTCCCAACGCAGGTTGAATAGGATGGCTTCATCTTTTTTAGAGTTAGTGGTATTGTCATTTGAAGGATTTAGGAGCAATTTTTGCTATTGCAAAAAAAATTTAGAAGCACCTAGGTGTGATGTTCTAGTTGGAGATTTCTGAAGGTCGTTGTTATTTAAAGAATACTGAAGTATAGAAGATTGTAAGCAGACATAACGTTGAGGGGAAATTGTGTAGTTTCAGGACTGTACATTTGAAGAGAACCCAGTGGGTTTAGAGGCCCTGAAGGCCATTTTAAGTTTGTAATTTGTGGTTGATTTTTGAAGAAACTTAATAAAGTGTGTGAAGCCATTTGTTTATCTATTACATTAGACTAAATGATTTTGCATCAGTGGTATCAAAGCGGGTTGTTCCTGATTCTATAGGCAGATCGTCGAATGTGAGGCAACTTGTAGCAAGACCTGTGAGTTGTGGTTTGTGAGAAAGTGCCTTTGAGAGTGGCCTTGTGAGGTAGGGGTAGAGGTGGAGGTAGATACTAGAGCTAGAAGATTCTGAACGTGCAAGAAGATTTTCTGAAGAGAGGCAGTTTGCACCAGGATTAAGCTTGTGGGTATTGAGAAAAATTTATGCAAGAGGAGCTCCATGTGGTTGGGGTAGAGCTATAGCTAGAGATGGAGGTAGAAATCCTCCAGGTGCCACTCATGATGATGATTTCAAAGCCTTGAGAAGGTAGGTTGAAGCATTACAAGAAGAAATTAGAAGAGGTTTTGCACAAAGGAGAGAACCTGGGAGTGAAGAGGATGAAACTACAAATGCAAATGATATAAGTAGTGAAGAAGATGAAGCAGCGGCAACAGCTATGAATGATCCTTTGGTGAGGGCATTGACAAAGATTGAAAAGAGACCAAAAAATAATGTTCCTACATTTTGTGGGAATTTGAATCCTGAAGAGTTAGTGGATTGGATCAATGACATGGAAGAGTATTTTGAATTTGAAGAGGTTGAAGACCCTGATAGAGTAAAATTTACAAAAACTAGATTAAAGGGATATGCTTCGATTTGGTGGAGAGAGGTTTAATTGGAAAGAGGAAGGAGAGGCAAGGAGAAAATTACCAAGTGGGATAGAATGGTGGAGAAGATGAAGAGACAATTCATCCCAGTGGATTATGAATTAGATTTGCTCAAGAAAATGCAAGGTTGAAAACAAGGAACCAAAACAATGGAGGAGTATACAGAGGAGTTTCATAGGATCTTGATTAGAGCAGGACATGCCGAAGCTACTAAGGAGAAGGTTGCAAGGTACATTAATGGTCTGAGGCCAAGCATACAAGAAGAGATGGCTTTGGTGAGAGTTTATAGAATGGAGGATGCTTAAATATTAATCTGCCTTAAAATTTGAGGAAAGAATGAATAAAAGATATGAAAGTAAGCAAAGAGGAAGATGTCATGATGGATACACTAGATACTGAAGATCTTACAAGAATGATGACGACAATCAAAAAAATTAGAAGAATGCAGACCTCCACTGTGTTATTCAGAGGTAATCAGTTATGCATTCTTAGAAGTTCTATGAGATTGAATTTGATCAAGGAAAAACACAGTGGAGGTCTTGCAGGACATTTTGGTTTTGCTAAAAGACTAAAGCACTTGTTGGAGAAAGTTATTGTTAGCCTCAATTGTAGCAAGATGTAAGGAAATATGTTCAAAGTTTTAGGATATGTCAAGTAGCAAAAGGTGTTAGTCAAAAAACTAGCTTATATAAGCCGCTACCTATACCTGAGAGGTCATGGGAGGAGATTGAGACAATTTTGGATAGCGGATGAGTATGAGCACAAGGGACAAGCAATACTTTGAATATTTGGTAAAGTGGTTTGGAAGACCTATTGAGGACTCATCTTGGTTATCAGAAACAAAGGTTAGAAGGATTAGTTTTCCTCTTGATAAGTGATAGGGTCACTTTCTTTCTTCCTTGGGTGTCTGATGTAGGGGCATCCACGTTGAAAGATCTTTCATAAATGCTTTCTCTGATTTTGATTTAACCTCGGCAGACTTTGCCAGTGAATATTCTTCCACTTCTTTCTTGCATGTTAATACATAGTGAAGTCTATTGAGGACTGGCAGTTTGGAGGATTAAGTTTTAGGTGCTACATTTTGGTGGCGGCTGCCTTCAGTTATGGCGCTACTCTAATTTGGGCTTGGTTGGCTAGAAGGAACTATAGCCGCTCTCAAATTATATTATCCTTTCTATTCATAGCTATGGATAGCAAGGTCAAGGGTGAATGTGGAAGGCATTTTTTTCTAACTCTTTCTTTGTTTTTTTGTTCCCAGTGCAGGTTGAATAGGATAGCTCCATCTTTTAGAGTTACTGGTATTGTCATTCAAAGGATTTAGGAACAGTTTTTATTGTTGCAAAAAGGCTTTAGAAGAAGCACCTAGGTGTGTTGTTCTGGATGGAGATTGATGAAGGTCGTTGTTGTTTAAAGAATACTGAAGTATAGAAGATTGTAAGCAGACAAAACGTTGAGGGGAAATCGTGTAGTTTTAGGACTGCACATTTGAAGAGAACCCAGTGGGTTTAGAGGCCCTAAAGGCCATTTTAAGTTTGTAATTTGTGGTTGATTTTTGAAGAAACTTAATAAAGTGTGTGACTTCAGCCAGTTGTTTTTCTATTACATTAGACTTTGCTTTTACATCAATATGTAGCTTGTTGTGTAGTTTATATTGGCTATTGGATGAAATTGACATATCATGATTAGATATTTATGTGATTTCATTTTCTCTAGAATGTCCTTATTAATTGTATAAGTTAACCATAAATTCATACTTTCTTTTCGACTATAGTTGTAAAAATATTATTATATGAGTGTATTTCAAATGGATCTAGTTATATTTATTGAAGTGTTTATATGGATAAAATATATATAGATATGAACGTATGATTTAATAATATTTTATGTTTTGATTTCAATTGAATTTTATATATATAAATATTTCAAGAGTTATTATATATATATATTTGGTATGTTATAGTTTTACATGCAAAGATATTTTGAGAAACTAGAGATAAGTATATAAATATATTTCAAAGATAATTAGAAAAAAATATATTCAAGAATCTAAAAATAATAAGGAAATATACACATGCAATGTAAAATAAAGAAATGAACTGAGTGTTTAAAAGTGGTTCAGACAAAGACAAAAGGAAAAGAGGGCATTGAGAGCGCCACTCATAATCATGCAAGTCAAAAGAAAAGGGGAGGGAGTTCTATTTGGAGGGTGTCACTTTTAGAGGGGATAAGGAATAAAAACAAGGAGAAAAAGCATAGAGGGGCACGCGAAGAAAAGAAAGTGAGAGCATTGAGCTATAGGGAGAAAAGAATAGAAGGAGATTCAAGAACAAATAGGAAAAGAAAAAGCATTCATTACTGGTAGGGCCATAGCACAGAGGAAGGAGATTACAAGGAAGAGGATTTGGAGGTATTTTTCTTCTATTTACTATATAGATATTTTCTATAATCTTTTGTGAAATAGGAAATGAGCTCTGTAGTTTGGGAATGGCCTTTTTTTCCTTTAGCAATGATCGGATCTAGATTTAAATGCCTTCATTATATTAGTGGCCTATATAAAAATATTTAATTTCTTGTGTTAAGTTCAGCCTGATAAATCCATTATCATCGACCTGTTGTTATGAATTATCTCAGCGGCCTTATTGTGCAGTCTTCCTTGAGTTGCCTTCCTTGGGTTTTAAACTAGTTTTTAGGAGTTTAATTTGGCCTATAAACTAAGTAGTTCGACCTGAATTTCTTTTTAAAAATCATCCTCTACTCATTTAAAGGGTCTCTGCTTTATTAGTTTCACCTTTTATGGCATTCAATCTTATATATATTTAATAGGCGGCCTTCTGTGGCCACGATTAAACTAACCTTAGTCATTTTCATTGGCTTTACTTTACCTCTTTTACAATGATCTAACCCAGGCTTTAATGCCATCACCATGTTTTGGAATGGCCTTGTGATTGGTTCGAATGGCTTTGAACTAGTTTGTCGGCCTTCTACCTTATGTAAATCGGCCTGATGATAATGTAAATTGACCTTTACTTATCTTAAACTGACTGTTCATTACAACTTCTAGCAGACTTTTGTAAGGTATAAATCCTTCTTGTGATTTGGTTTGACCTGTTAAACGGCCTCTCCTTGCTATGTCTCGACCTTTTCATCTGTTGGTGATCCTATGAAACTTAATGTCCTTCACTTCAATGCCTTAAATCTTATTTTATGTGGTCAGCCAGTAATGTTAAAGTACCTATGACCTATGTTTTAGTTGGCCTGCATATAGTCATTGTTAACATTACTTTCAAATGGCCTGGTTGTGTTTCTAATGGCCTCTTTACTGTAAAGTTCAGCCTCTTGTCACTATGATCAACCTATATCCTTATTAATGGCTTGTGTATTCATGATTAGCATGTGTTATCTTGTACATATTTGTAGTTGCATACTTAAACAAGTTTAGTTTTAACTATACCCCTGATGATTGAAGAATATCAAAAAGAATTAAATAAAATTATACCAACCTTACTTGGCAATTGAAATTGGAACTTGATTCTTGAGTAATCAATAAATAGGTAAACATGTATATGCATCTATATTACTTATATAGATGTGTATACTTGTTTATGTATATATTTATAAATATAAATGGATATGTTTTAAGGATTTAGTGCATTCCTCACATGTATTAGTTCCACCTTGCCCAATGTAGAGATCAAAAATATTAGAACATGATGATTAAAGCTAGTGTTGTATTCTTCAAACACAAAAGCTCTTAGATAGAATTATGATGTGCTTATAAACATTATAGACTGTGTGTCACCTGAAAGATGTATTTATGTGGTTTTGCATGAAAGGAATTAGTAACTGATGTTAGGAAATTGAAGGTATTTTCTTCCTAAATCATGTTTTACATTGAATTGTTATTCTCCATGAGTGTATTGGGTTACTTTCAAGCTAGGATGCCGAATGTGGGTAAATAGAGAAGACTTTTTCTTTTTTTAGGATTTGATCGTTATTTTTTTAAGTGCTTGGGCCAAGTTATGTATTCATTGAAATAGATGAATGATTATCTAGAAAAACTTTATTAATGTGTTTCTCTGCCACATCCTATTTGTGAGATATTGCACATTCTATTTAGATATGCATTTAGACATCAAGTTGGATCATGAGTTCCCTCTTGCAAGTTGTTTCCAGTTTACTAGGTGTTTCATGTAGGTTTGGGTATCCTTCATGTCATGAAGATTTTTGAGGAAGTGTAATTACTTCGTGGTTGGGTGAAAAAGTGTCTGGGCCATGTTCCCACCTCTCGGCATGTGGATGACCATGTGGATTAGTGGCAGTCGGTGATAGTGATTTAGTTTATCATTCTTTACTTGTATTATACTTGATTATTGTACCTTATTATACTTTGAGATGACTTATGACATGAGAGCCTACGATGTATATTGTATATTCTTTTATAGTGCTAACACCTAGTTATAGCACGTGGATTTGTAAGATGTAATGACATTATTGTTGATATATAAGATCTATCTTTTTATTTTAGTTAATGCAAATTAGTGGATTATTTACTTCAGTAATTATTGTTTTGGAATGTGTACTTTATATTTGGTATCAAAGCACTAGGTTTGACACTAGGGACTTTGTCTATTATGCTAAGATGCGAATCTTGATACATATTGATCTAACTAGTTAGAATGGATACAAGAAACACCAACCGTAATGGATAGAATGAGAAGTTGGATCAAATCCTCAACCTCCTGAGTCAACAAGGAGCTCTAATGGATCATTTGGAGCAAGAGATTAGAGGAAACCGGGGAGGGAAAAACTAGAATGAAAACCAAAATCAAAATCAAAATCAAGGGAATGAGAACCAAAATCAAGAGAATGAAGGGAATGAGAACAATTGCGGAAGGATTGCGGAGGAGTTGAGCAAAGACCTCAAGAAGGTATCCTCACCTAAATTTGATGGTAGAACCATCAATGATGGAGCAGAAGCCTGGATTATTGAGATGGAAGAATAATTTGATCTCTGTAACCTTTTTAATGAGACTAAGTCAATGTAGGGTTCCTATCATCTTACTGGAGAAGCAGCTACATGGTGGGATAATGAGAAGGCAGAGAAAAGATTGTTGCTAGGAGAAATAACATGGGAGCTCTTTCTACAACTTTTTAGAAAGAGGTGGTTACCGTAACTCTTCTTTGACAAGAAGATGACGAAGTTCCAAAATTTGGCACAAGGAGGTATGTCGGTAACCTTTGATATTGGGAAAGGTTATCTCATTTTCTCAAGTATGTAACACAATATCAAATGGATGAGAGATTTAGGATTAGGAAGTTTATCATGGGCTTAAGGCCTCAAATTGAAGTGGATGTGGACATCCATAATCCATTGACTATGGATGAGGTCTTTGAAAAGGCTATAAAACAAGAACAGAAGCTACAATAAGCAGCCAATTATCACAAATTCAGACATGCAAGGTTTGGGAATAAGAAATCCCAAAATAATCACAATAACAATAATAACAATTAGGGCAACACAATTGAAAAATCTGAAACTTGAAGAGAGGTGACAACTCTCAGGATAGAAATGGTGGAAATTGAAATGGAGGTAACAAAATAGGTAACTTCAACAATAATAACAGTATCAACAACAACTGAAGGGATAGGTTAGAAGGACCAAGAGCACCTCGTGGCGGATGCTATGTATGTGGAGGAGAGAACTACACCAACACTTATCCTCAGATATTAGCTAGGCAAAGAGATAGAAACCAGCAAGGAGCACTACAACACCAAATTCATGCAGTCATGGACAATCGACAAGCTAACTTCCAAGTAGCACCAATTCAGTTTCTAGGTAAGCTCTATGGACAACCTGCTTCTATATTAATTGATACAGGAGAAATTGAATGCTTTGTAGATTCAAGAGTAGTTTCAAAGTTATATGTTAGACCTGGACACATGGAAAATTCTTGGATGGTACAGTATAGAAATCAAGCAGAAAAGAGGGTAGATTCTTGTCTTTCTTGTAGTGAGGTAGATCTTTCAAGTTTTCAAACTCAAGTCAATCTTTACGTAGCATTTTTAGGGTCTTATGATGTGATTTTGGGAATCAATTGGTTAGTTGAACATAAGTCAATTGTGAATTGTGAGGATAAGATTGTTAGATGTTTGGATGACCTAGGGAATCATGTGGAGATTCATGGTTCTAAAAGACCCCTTGAACTTAGGCAAATTTTAGCAATGTAGTTAAAGAAAGGCAAATGGAAAGGATGTTCTATTTATGTTGTCCAAGTAAAAGATATTGATAATATAGAACCAGTACTTAATGACTATCCTATCCTAAAGGAATTCCAAGATGTGTTCCCTATAGAGCTAACAGAGTTGCCACCAAAAAGGGAGTTTGACTTCTCAATTAATTTTCTACTAGGGACTGAGCCTCAATCTAAGGCACCTTATAGGATGACCACTATAGAGTTGTATGAGCTAATAGCACAATTGCAAGAGTTGTTGAACCAAGAGTTCATAAGACCTAACATGTTGTCGTGGGGCGCACCAATCATCTTTGTGAAGAAGGATGGGACTTTGCATTTATGCATTGATTATAGAATGCTTAATAAGGAAACCATAAAGAACAAGTACCCACTCTTGAGAATAGATGAGCTCTTTGATTAGATAAAGGGAGCTGCTGTGTTCTCTAAGATAGACCTTAGATTTGGCTATCACCATTTGTGGATTAATGACGAGGAAATATCAAAGACCACTTTTAGGACTCATTATGGTCACTATGAGTTCATAGTGGTGTCATTCAGGTTAACTAATGCTCCCGCAGCTTTCATGAATTTAATGAACATCGTATGTAGTGATTACTTGGATGACTTTGTGTTGATCTTTCTAGATGATATCTTAATTTATTATAAATTAGTTGAGGAGCATGAAAAGCATTTTAAGGATAGTGTTATAGTGCTTAAGAGAGTGTAAGCTCTTTGGTAAGCTATCCAAGTGTACTTTCTATCAAGACAAGGTGCATTATCTAGGTCATGTAATTTTAGCAGAAGGGAGTGCGGTAGATCTAAAGAAGATTAAGGCAATAATAAAATGGCTTACACCTCAGAATGTGATGGAAGTCTGAAGTTTCATGGGACTTGTAGGGTATTATAGAAAGTTTGTGGAAGGGTTCTCTGCAATAGCAACACCGATCACCTCACTTCAGAAGAAAGGGAAAATGTTTAAATGGACAAAAAAGTGTGAGCAAAATTTCTAGATGTTGAAGGAAAAGATCACTATAGCTCCTATTTTAACTATACCTAATCCTGATGGTCATTTTATGGTCATAACCGATGCATCAGGAGAAGGTGTAGGAGGTGTGCTAATGCAGAATGAGAAAGTGGTCACTTATGAGTCGAGGAAGTTGAAGCAATATGAGCTAAATTATGTGCCACATGACTTAGAGTTAACCTCCATAGTTCACACACTTTAGATGTGGAGGCATTATCTCCTAGGGAAGCCTTTTGAGTTGAAGACAAATCACTTAAGACTCAAGTACATTTTTACTTAACCTAACCTTAATGCATGTCAGTGGAGATGACTAGAGTTTCTTACTGAGTATGATTTTGGGATTGAGTACAGTAAAGGAAAAGAGAATAGAGTGGTAGATGCTCTTAGCAGAAGAAGACATCTGGTAGCCATGGTTACTACAAGATCAAATTTGAGGTAGCAAGTAATTTAGAATCTGCAAGGGGATGAACATTATTCCAGAGTAAAACAATCTTTAAAAGAAGATCCATTAGATCGGTGATTTGAGGGATATGTGATTGAGTCAGATGGAATTATGTGACATTAGGGTAGGATGTATGTTCCAGACTCAGGGGGTTTGAGAAAGTTAGTTCTTGAAGTGATCGATAATGCACCATATTCGAGGCACCCTGGAGTGACTAAGATGATAGAAGGATTGAGAACTTTATATTTTTGGCCAAGACTTAAGAAAGATGTAACAAAATTTGTGGCTCAATGCTTGGAATGTTAATGAGTCAAGGTTGAGAATGTGCATCCAGCAAGGCTTTTGTAGTTGGATAGTGTACCAGAAGATAAATGGCAAGTGATTAGTATGGATTTCATTCAGGGGTTGTCAATGTCCAGGAATTGGCATGATGTCCTCTTGGTAGTTGTGGACAAGTTAATGAAGTTAGTGCAATTCATCCTAGGGAATCTTAAGGATGGTTCATTGATATTAACTAAGAAGTTTGTCCAAGAAATCTTTTGATTGCATGGAGTGCCAGAGATCAATCATTTTAGATTGAGATACTCGCATGACTTCTAGATTTTGGACAATGTTGAATGCAACTTTGGGAACTAAATTGAATTTCAGTTCGGCGTATAATCCTTAGATTGATGGTCAGACAGAAAGAGTTAACCAAGTAGTTGAAGACCTCCTTAGGATGTATTGTATGGATCAATAGTATAAATGGGAGGAGTATCTTCCATTGGTGGAGTTCGCTTACAATAATTCATACCATGCATCTTTTGGGATGGCACCTTTCTGTTATATCAGAAAATGTCCCCTTGGGGACTTTTCCCTCTTAAGGTTTAGCTCTCATGTCCTTAGAATACATTTAGAGCATCTTGCATGATAATTGTGAATCCCGTTGAGAAAACCTTGATGTCTTATGGAAAATAGGACCTAGGGGATGCCACTTTGATGACTCCTGAACAAAAATGGGAAGGTGGACTTGGGCACTAGCACCATATTCCTACCCTATTTTGGGTTAGCCATAAATTTAAATGTTAGTTTTATGATGGTTACTTAGGTCCTATGCCGACATCTCAAGTTTAAATTATGAAATTTTTAGTGGGAATGTTTGTAGTTGCATATATAAGCATTTTTAGTGTTTCATTTGCAAACTAGAAGATGATTGCAAACTTTAGGCATATTTTTGATTTCAAGATATTTATTGTTGTAGAGCAGAGCATTAATATGGTGTTTGTGATTGCAGATTTGACTTCATCTTCTCATGTGATTGAAGAGTCTTCATTTATGTGAGATCTACACTTCAAGGTGACATCTATTGTGTTTTTTATCATTTATCATTTGGATTTTGCCTCTATCCTATAGGGATATGCACTCTCATCTAACAACGATGTTTAGAAGACTTGAATGTCTTTTTGAGGCTTGACCGAGGCAAGCCTTTAAACACCACAACCCCCAACCACACACCTTTGTGATTGTAGGTTACAAGTATTGAGTTTTGTAGAGTGGAGTTGCAGAAGGAGGTTGTAGATGACAAGGATTCAGGATCTGAAAGACAGAGGATAGAGTTGAACATTTTGAGACACGAGCGCTAGTGGCAGTGTCCTTCAGAGTTGCAGACATAGAAACAAGTTGGACAGTGGTAATCAACATCCAAAGACCTTTCGACACCCTGAAGATCATCTGGCACTAGACTAGGGCACTAGTGGAGGTCTCCTCCACCTTTTCCAAGGTAGAAGCGGAAGAGATGGTGAATATCAATGCCGAGAGGAGATCCAGATTCTAAGTAGAATACAGTACCTTGGGCGGGGGTGCTAGTGGAGGTGTCCTCGACTGTTTTGCATTCTAAACTTTGAAAAATGGCCAGTTATTAATCTTTGTCCTTCATCTTAGTTTGCAAGGATTTGTCATAATTCATCAATTTGCTTATTGTTTTACATAATTAGGGTTTTAAGAGTATTTGAGCGTTAAATTGAGATATTGATTGATGACATATGATTTTCCACATCATTCCAGGTGACAGCCCAACCTGTTAGGTGAATGCTCTTGCTTAGTAGAGATTCAACTCAGTTGATATGTCCTTGAATGTTTGGTGAGAAGGGAGGATCTAAACCAAATCAACCACATTCATCATCCCCCCTTTTCACTATAAAACATTTTGGTGAACCCATGTTTTTGAATTGTTACACCTTGCTAAGTGTTGTGTGATATATTTGCATTCATTCATTTTATTGCATTTGAAAAAATTACAAAAAAATTGAAAATTTTTAAAATTTTGAAAAAATTGGCATCTTAGGCTTGCATTTTAGCATAATTTAAATTACTTGGCATTTAATTTAATTAAATTTATATTATTTTCATTAGATTTGATTTAAATTACAGAAATTCATCATTTAGTATTCACTTGCATTGCATTTTCATGCTTAAATTGTTAAAAATTGCTTGAAATTGTGTATTTTTCATAAAAACCTAGTTTTGCATTAGCTAGGGTTTGTAGTCAAAATCTTGTTTCAGATTTTACTACCCTTTAAAAACATTCATTAGGACTGATTTATAATTTTAGTGTTGCATTATAGCGTTATTTTTGCAAAATTTCATGTCTAGGGTTTGAAAACCTTGCATTTTCACTAGATTTGGCCCTATCGTCTCTCTAGAATTTCATTATAAGCATGTTGTGAGGGATTTTGTTGCATTATTTGACCTATATCAAGGTTATAATCTTCTGCCCCTCCTCAAATTCCTTACAACACCCTCTCTATTAGGCATTTATATTGAAAATTGTTGAAAAATGACATATTTTAGGTGTATTTTCACTAGGTTTTGACTTGTCATCACTCTAGAATTGCATCAAAGGCATGTAGTGAAAGATATTATTGCATCAATTGGACTATCATTATGCATATTATTTTTTGTCCCTCTTGAAATTCTTCACAACACCTCTTCTTTCACTCATTTGCATTAAAAAATGTTGAAAAATCAAGCATTTTAGGTCATATTCATATATAGTTTTGCATTCATATACCATGGATTCTCCTTGTCATTCATATTTGGAATTTTTATTTGAGTACATTATGAATTATGATAATTTTTGCAAATTCACTGATAAATATCCTCAAGTCTTGCACCAAATAGCATACATCTATGGTATTGACATGTTCGTAAGTACTACCTATACTATCATGGGTGTTTTCCCTTCAATCTTGGAAAATATCACTAAATTCATTTCTAAAAATAACCATGGGGAAATTAGTAGTGAAAACATCATTCCCTCTATCCCTTTGTTTCATGACAACATAATGGACATTCTCTCTGAGACCTATGAGATGGACATAGCCTTGGGTGATTCATCTAATAAAGAGACTTGTCCCAACATAACCCCACTTGGTGAGGATATTTTGGCTTTTGGCACAAGAAGAAGACATCATGGACACATTCCTTAGCACTACTCTGTCATCCCTTCCTGCTCTCCCTAGCCAAGATGAAGCATTAGATGATGCAGACTCCCTTTGTGAACATTTGCTTCAACCTGTTGAAACTAAAAATTTACCAACTGATGTTCAAAAACTTCTCAACTACATCTTAAACAAAGAAATGGATCATACACCTTTACCTAAACCCTCACATACCTTGGAAAACAATGAAAACTCACAAAACAAATTGAAGAACAAACTATTCTTCACAACCAAGGTATTCCAACACCCTATATACGGACTGAAATGGGCACTTTTCGGGTTCCCCTACCACCTCACTCAACTGGAAAGGGTATTATAAAAACTCCTACATCACCACGCTTACCCAACAAAGAAAATTGTGATATTACTCTCTACCATCATTAATAGACACCTTTCCTACAAGGATAACCCCACAAGCTCATGAAAATGTGGAAGAGAGAAGAAGAAACAAAACTTTAACAATTAAAATAAAGATCAAGATCCATGATGACCATTAGTCTGGTTGTCCCCGCAAGTAAGTATTTCTATCTCTTTACCTCTGTGTTGTGTTTCCCCCGTGATGTGTTATGTGTTGTTTAGACCTCCTAGGATGACCCTTGATACTCTTGTAAGGTCAAGGATACCAGGAGACTGCCTCTGTTGTGACCTTTCTTCTATTTGTATAATCATTCTTCTATATTGTCTCTCCTCTATTTTTCATTATCGTGTGTTGTGTCCTAGGGGCATAGCGTTGTAGTTAGTGACCTGGGGGCACCTTCCTACGTGACGACCCTAGGACACTTGTTTCTCCTCTCTTGATTTATTGTTTACCTTCTTCTAGTGGTTCTATCTAGCTAGCGGATGACAAAAAATATATAATACTGATACTGACCTAGTGCCCCTTCAGCAAGAAATCAAAAAGTGGACCTAGTCCATACATGACAATGGGGTTGATATATATTATCTGACGCTTGGCTAGTAGAATCACTCCATGTGATATTCTGATGTTGTCTTATCACATAAAACATAATAATATTGCTACTCCGTGCAATTTGTCTATCTTGGATCTTGCCTTGCTTGGCTCTTGATATGAATAATTACATACATTGTAGTTTATCATGATTATATGGTTACTAACACCTTTTCTTGTAGGAAATTGTGTGTTTGTGGGAACATTTGGTGATCATAAAGTACATGTCACCTTTGGGGGGCATGGGCTTTGTGAGAGCTCGTGTTCCCTTGTGTGTTTTCTTCTCACCTTAACGTGCTTGATATCGGTACACGATATCAACCACCTTAATATGGGGGCATATATAAGGTAAGATGTCTGATGACTTTGGTACTAACGAAGCGTGTTTGTAATCCCTCTATGGAGGTGGGATGTTGTATGTCTGAGCAAGTGTACATCTTTCTTTTATATTGCAATCACTTAAGCCCTTTGTGGAGGTGGGATATCGTGCATATCCTTTTTATTTTAAGCCCTCTACAGAGGTGGGGATGGTGTATTTCTTGAGGAGGTTGCACATCCTGTCATTTTCTAAAAGTCCTCCGAGCAGGCAGGGCAGATCTGAGACTATCCTAACCCTTAAGCGTGTCTTCAACAATTATTGTGGTGAAGCCCAATTGTTGATGTGTGTCTGTAATGTGTCTGAGATGGTTGTGAACCTAGAAATAGGCTTCTTCCATTACTTGTTTGTCATGTTCTCTTCGTGTCTTCCATGTGTGTGTGTGTGGCATGTTTGTTCCCAAGCATAGTTTCAAGACCGGTGGCGATGAGCTCCTCCTATGCTTTAGGATTTGTATGGCATGTTTGTTCTCAAGTGTAGTTTCAAGACTGGTGGCGATAAGCTCCTCCTACACTCTGAGATTTGTATTGCATGTCTACTGCCCCTTATGAGTTTTCAGACTAGTGGTGATGAGCTCCTCCTACATTTTAGGTTGTGTGTTTACTTTCCTTGTACTTGAATTTGCATTCGTATATAAGAAAATGAAAAAGAAATAATCACTACATTCACTGTATTCACTGTGTTCTGCATGTTTTCAATACTATCTTCTTTGTGTTTTGCATGACTGTAACTAACTTCTCCGTGTTTTGCATGCCTATCACTATCTTCAATGTGTTTAGCGTGTCTTCACCATGCTTGGCGTGTTTGTTGTGTTTGTCGACCTTACTTTAATGTATGTATAAATTTAATGTATGTATTGGCCTTGTGTTTATACATACATTAAAGTGGGGGCTAAATGTTATGTCAGAAAATGTCCCCTTGGGGGATTTTCCCTCTTAAGGTTTAGCTCCCAGGTCCTTAGAATGCATTTAGAGCATCTTGCATGATAATTGTGAATCCCGATGAGAAAACCCTGAAGTCTTATGGCAAATAGGACCTAGGGGATGCCACTTTGATGACTCCTAAACAAAAATGTGAGGGTGGACTTGGATGCTAGCACCCTAGTCCTAAATCATCCAGAATGAACCAATCATTTGAAATCCTAAATAATTCAAATTGGGTAGAGAATGTAGGCAGATCAAGTAGCAAATGAAGCAATGCACCAATGGCCTTTTCTAAGCATCGAATACCTCATTACACAAAATATTGTCCTCATAAGGGCATTGCAACTATTAATAAACCATGATCATTAAAAGGAAATGTCTAACTGAATCATTATATTCATGCCACTATGGAGAAATTCTCAATTGAACACCAAGCCATGGTTTATGGGAAATAAATCCCTATTATAGTTGAATGGTGGATTGGGATAATAGAACACCTTAATATTATGTGATGCAAATATAGTATAATTTCTTAGCCAATTCAAATTAGCAAAATTAAAGGAAGCACATGAAACAATATGTGAACCACACATATACATGACACACAAATTTATGTCAAAAACCCTTTCAGAAGAAAAAAAACTCACTAGCTAAAGGACATTAACAATTGTATTTATAGGAAAAAATTACATCCAATGCAATAGGTCTTGTTGATGGTTTTATTTGCACATGATTGTGCACCCACTTGCAAACCTAAACCAACAATGGGAAATCTTGCAAACATGGGATGCGACTTGCAAGATGACCTCCAAGATTTTAGAAGCCAACTCTTTTTACGGTGAATTCTACCTCAAATTTTGGAGAAAAGGGAATAGAAACAACTGCAAGTAAATCTTATTTAAAATGGATAAATACCAAAGACAGAATGTTCCCACAAGCATATGATTGATCATGCACGGCATTAACAAACATGAAACAAGAGAAACATAGATGCAATACTAAAAAGTGAAAAATACATAATCATTAAACTACAGAAAGTTTGAGTCTCAGATTTACAAATAGAGGCTACATATGCCAAATAGAAATAAAGAGAATGATTTAGTACAAATGAGAATAGAGCACACCGTGACATTTTTACACCGAAGGCATTCCCTCTATGAGGTGAACTGGCCTGGCGTGTTAAATCGACGTCTCAGACTCCTCAGGAAGGAATGCAAGATGATCAAAACGATCTTGACCATCTACAATCATTTTCACTGTCTTCTTCTCCTCTTTGGTTCACATTTTCACCGAACAATATTTTGAGATTTCTGATGAAATTTTTATAAGCCACATCTTGATAATTTGTTTTGAACTGTTTGAAGTCAGATGCACTTTTTCCACTCTAAATCTTGAAAAAGGTTAAAAAATAGAGGAAGATAATACAAAGTAAAATAGATCATGTATGCCCATGAATAAATTAATACAAAAAGATTGTATTCCAAGTGTAATGGCTTAGGAGGCCCTTAAATATTTGAGCTTAAAAAGCTAGAATTAAAATTATTATATTTTTTTCAATATTTTATAAAATAATAATTTAGTTTAACCTATAAAATAATAATTTAGTTTAAATATTTTAAAAATATTTAACCTATAAAATAATAATATTATATTGATAGTGCATATAAATGTATTTATTAATTTTTAAATGCACTTTTTCAAGATGAATGAGTGCATATAAATGTATTTATTAATTTTTAAATATACATTTTCAAGATAAATGAATGTATAGGGTTATTTACAATATTTATATCAACTTTTTAAAAGTAATTTTTTATACAAAATTGTGCTTGTTTGCAATAATACATAATTATGAAACAAAAATTGATCAAATCAAAATTCCATGCAAACCAACTCTTAGCCAACTCTTACCTTGATGCAGGAGCATCCCTGGTTTAAGAGCAATCTTGCATCAACCAAAAACATTTGTATTTCAATTTGTTTGCAGTTCTATTTGTTTCATTTTCCAGTTCAGTTCAGGTAGTTCAGTTAGAAGCAGTTTCTGTGTTTTGGTCCACATTCTGCCACAGTTTCATTTTAGGCCTTACGGAGCTGGACTTAGCATCTAGACATGTTCATCTACATTATATCAAGAATTCAGAGCATTTGGACTAGTTACCGAAAAGTTATCGTTATCAGAAGATCAACTATTTTCTTAGAGCAGAGCATTTTGACAGTCTCAGACAATCAGCTAAAGGAGAAGACTTGCGGAGCATTTCTCAACTTATGGAGCCTAACAACACATCATTCCATGTTTCTTGGTTCGTGGATGACCTTTGAGATTTGCACATCATTCCATTCATTTGCGGAGGAATTCCATTCATTTAGGTCTGACCTATCCATGTTCACACGTTACAGCTCTTCATTGGAGTTTGTGATCTTCCTTAGCCAATGCGGAGGACTCTTATGACCCGGATATGATATATATTGATGTAATAGATGCCTAGGAAAGTTAGCTAGAAGTTATCAAGTTCTGATAGTCTAGATTTTGTGCGAAGGTGCTTCAAAGCTATATCTTAAGCATATTCTGAATTAGGCTTGTGAGTCGAATTTAAGCCCACTTGTTGCTGACTAATTTGTATTTGAATTCTATGATATACTAAATGATTGAATAGGCATTTGTTTCATATCTTTGAGTTGTTTCCATTGTGTTTACTCTTGTTGCATGGTCTAGATAGTTCATTCCATGAACCCTCCTACTATGACTGCACCAAGTGGTATCAAAGCGAAAGTTTGAATCTTTGGGAGTGAATTGAGCAAAGTTGGTGAAGAAATTTCATAAGATCTTGTTGTGGATAGATCGCCGATCCGAGGCAAGTTACTTGTGTTACAACTGATCGCTGATTGTGAGGTAGTTGTCACCTTGTAGCCTGATCACTGAACTTGAGGTAGTTTGCACTTGATCCTAGGAAGATGCCATCGAGGAGAGTTACCGTTGTTGGAACAATGGCTGGTAGAATGGATGAGATGATAGAAATGATGAGAACAATGTGAATTCGTTTGGATGTCATCAAGGAAGATAGGTGAAGAGGTTTGATACCGAGACCTAATATTGAGAGTGATGATGATGATGAATTTCAATCCATTGAACAAATTGGTAAAACCCTAGGTGGTGATGAGGAAGAAGAATCAGATCAAGTAGAGATGTTGCGAGCTATTTTGAAGATTGGGAAGAGACCTAGAGTTGATGTATAGAATTACACTGGTAACTTGAACCCTAAAGAGTTGATTGACTGGATAAATGACATGGAGGAATACTTTAAATATGAAGAAATTAAAGATCTGGAGAAGGTGAAATTTGCAAAGACAAAGCTGAAAGGACATGTTGTTATATGGTGGAAGGAAGTTCGGTTGGAAAGAAACAGAAGAGGAAAAGAAAAGATAACAAAGTGGGATAGAATGGTGACAAAATTGAAGAATCAATTCATACCTACTGACTATGAGTTGGAGCTGTTGAAAAGATTGCAGAACCTGAGGCAAAAAGAGAAATCTGTGAAGGAATATACTAAAGAATTTCATAAGATGATCATAAGGATAGGACATAGTGAAGCAAGCAAAGAAAAAGTGGCTAGATACATCAATGGACTGAGATTGAACATTCAAGAAGAACTAAGGTTGGTAAGAATGACCTCTTTGGAGGAAGCATACCAGTTTGCCTTGAAAGTGGAAGAGAAGCTGAATAAGAGGCATGATCAGAGATAGAGAGGAAGAGGAGGTAAATTTCAAAGAGGCAGAACATTTTCTAGAGGAGAAAGATCACATCCGAAGCAAAATAAGTCTGATAATGCATTCAAGAAGGAGGGCAGAGATAGCAATGACTACCATAGTAGTAACAAAAATTTTCATCACAGAGGTAACTATAATTCATACTAGAATGAAGGATACAGAAGAGAAGGAAGAGGATCTGAAAGGAGAACATTCAGAGGCACTTGTTTCAAGTGTGGAGGTGAAGGACATAGAGGATTTGAGTGTAATCAATGGAGTACAAGCAAAATGATAGAGGAAGAGCAACCTATGTGGAAGAAGAACCTATTGGATCACCTAATTCTATTGGAAAACCAGAGAAAGGAGAATCACTTGTGATGAGGAGAGCACTATTTCAAGAAGAGACAAATGAGGAACCACCACAGAAGAAGAGTTTGTTCAAAACAAGATGCAAATCAGGGGGTAAGTGTTGCAAAGTTATTATTGATAGTGGTAGTTAAGATAATCTAGTTTTAGAGGAGATGGTGACTAAGCTAAAGTTGGAGAGATTGAAACACCTTGAGCCCTATCAGATAGCATGGATTTGGGATTATCATAAGGTACTAGTGAGTGAGCAATGTTTGGTGAAATTTCATATTGGATCTTATCATGATGAAGTCTTGTGTGATATTATGCCTATGGATGTTTGTCATATCTTGTTGGGTAGACCTTGGCAGTATGATAGAAAATCTATACATGATGGGAGAAAGAATACTTACACTATAACAGCAAATGGGAAGAGAATTACTTTGATTCCTTTAGAAGATGATCCTAAGAGTGAAGTATGTGGGAATGCTAGAATCTGTTTGGTAGATGGAAGAAAATTTCTTGATGGTTTGAGACATGAGAATATGTGTTATGCCTTGATTCCTAAGAAGCCTGAAACATTGAAGGAGACTAAAGGAGAACAGTCAGAGGAGATAAAGGAATTGCTGACAGAATATGAAGACATTATATTAGATAATGTGCCTGAAGGATTGCCACCTATAAGAAGTATCAGTTATCACATGGATCTAATATAGGGAGAAAGTTTGCCTAATATAACAGCACACAGAATGACACTAGAAGAGAATGAAGAGTTGAATAGGTAGATATAAGAATTGTTGAGGAAAGGTTTGATCAGAGAAAGCTCAAGTCCTTGTGCAATACCTACAGTGTTAGCACCAAAGAAAGATGGAGAATGGATAATGTGTACTGATTCCAGAGAAATCAACAAGATCACAGTTAAGTATAGATTTCCTTTACCTAGGATGGATGATATCATGGATTGTTTGAGTGGAGCAAGATATTTCACAAAGATAGACTTGAAGAGTGGATACCATCAGATCAGAATCAGAGAAGGAGATGAATGGAAAACTGCTTTCAAGACAAATGAAGGATTGTCTGAGTGGTTAGTGATACCTTTAGGATTGACAAATGCACCAAGTACTTTCATCAGGTTGATGAATGAAGTCTTGAAGAAATTCTTGGGTTAGTTTGTTATTGTGTGTTTGGATGACATTCAGATTTTTAGTAAAACAAAGGAAGAACATTTGTGGCATATTAGACAACTTTTGCTAAGATTGAGAGAGGAGAAATTGTTGATAAACATCAAGAAGTGTAGTTTCATGAAGGAAGAATTGGTATATTTGAGATTTGTGATTTCTGTGAAAGGATTTAAGATGGACCCTGAGAAAGTAAGAGCAATTGTTGAATGGCCTACACTGGAGAGCATTGGAGAAGTTAGATCATTTCATGGATTGGCTAGTTTCTACCAGAAGTTCATCAGAAATTTTAGTTCAATTTGTAGCCCTATGACAGAGACAATGAGAGGTGATAGAAAATATTTCAAGTGGACATCAGGAGCAGATAAAAGTTTTGAATTGTTGAAGTAGAAAGTGATAGAGCAACTTGTTTTGGCATTACCGGATTTCAATCAAGTATTTCAAGTTGATTGTGATGCAAGTGGAAATGCAATTGGAGCAGTATTAAGTCAAGAAGGTATACCTATAGCATATTTCAGTGAGAAGTTGAATGATGCAAGGAGGAGATATTCAATTTATGATCAGGAGTTCTATGCCATAATTCAAGCATTGAAGAAGTGGAGACATTACTTGTTTCCTAAGGAGTTTGTGTTGTATATAGATAATCAAGCTTTGCAATATTTGAATAGTCAAGGTAAGTTGAATCAGGGACATATGAGATGGGTAGAGTTCTTGCAGAGTTATACTTTTGTGTTGAAGTATAGGAGTGGTAAATCAAACAAAGTTGTTGATGCCTTGAGTAGAAGAAGAAACTTGTTGACAGAGATGAGAGCTCAAGTGATGGGATTTGATGAATTGAAGAACTTGTATGAGGGAGACACTAATTTTGCAGAACCTTGGAAAGCATGTAAGGAACCTATTGTGACAGATCAGGGTAAGTGGTTGGATTATTTCATTTAAGAAGATATGTTGTTCAAAGGAAGTCAACTGTACATACCTAGAAGTTCGATGAGAGATAATTTGATCAAGGAGAAACACAGTGGTGGATTGGCAGGACATTTTGGCATTGATAAGATTGTAGCTTTGGTAAGTGAGAATTACTTTTGGCTACAGATACATAAGGATGTTAGGAAATTTGTGCAGAGTTGTAGAATTTGTCAAGTTGCAAAAGGGAGTAGTCAGAATACCGGATTGTATAAACCTTTAACAGTATCGGAGAGACCTTGGGGAGACATAAGCATGGATTTTGTGATGGGATTACCGATGACACAGAGAGAACACATGATTCAATATTTGTAGTGGTGGACATATTTTCAAAGATGGCTCATTTCATACCTTGTAAGAAGACAACTGATGTTGTGCATGTAGTTGACCTATTTTTTAAGGAAATTGTGAGATTGCATGGATTACCTAAGAGCATAGTTTCAGACAGAGATACAAAGTTTGTTAGATACTTTTGGAAGACACTTTGGAAGAAGATGAAGACAGATTTGAAGTTTAGTTCAGCATTTCACCCATAGACTGATGGACAGACAGAAGTAGTGAATAGGATTTTGGGAAACTTGTTGAGATGTTTGGTTGGCAAGAAGGCAGGAAGTTGGGATTTGATTCTTTCACAAGCATAGTTTGCATACAATAATTCAATGAATATGAGTACCAAAAGAACACCTTTTGAGATTGTTACTGGAATGAATCCTAGAGGAGCAGCAAAATTGAGAGATATTAGTGCAGAGGAAAAGAGGAGTGCAGAAGCAGAGGAATTTGTAGATCAAATGAAGACAGTGCATGATCAGGTGAAGAAGCATTTGGAGGACATGAACAATAAGTATAAAGAAAGGGCAGATGAGAAGAGGAGACACAAGGAATTTGAAGTTGGAGATGAAGTGATGGTATACTTGAGAAAAGAAAGTTTTCCAATTGGAACATATAACAAGTTGAAGATGAAGAAGTTTGGACCTTGTAAGATTCTCAGAAAGTTTAATTCATGAAATGCATATGAAGTAGAGTTACCGAAGACATTGGGTATATCACCTATTTTCAACATTGCAGACCTTCATCGGTATCATGAAGCAGAGTTTAGTGACAGAATTGAAGATGACTTGCAGAAGCAGTTACCACAACAAGCACCAGAGTAGATTGAAGACATTTTGGACACTAGAGTTGGATGCAGCACAAGAGGAAGACAATACAAAGAATATATTGTGAAGTGGAAAGGTAAAGTGGAAGAAGATTCATCTTGGATTTCTCAAGTTGAGGTGGACCGTCTTGGTTTTCCTTGAGCCCCAACAAAGTAAGGGACTCACTTTTTCAATAACCCTGAATGTCTGATGCAAGAGCATCCCTAGTTCAAGAGCAATCTTGCATCAACCAAAAACATTTGCATTTCAGTTTGTTTGCAGTTCTATTTGTTTCATTTTCCAGTTCAGTTTAGGTAGTTTAGTCAGAAGTAGTTTCTGTGTTTTGGTCTGCATTCTGCCACAGTTTCATTTTAGGCTTTGCAGAGCTGGACTTAGCATCTAGACATGTTCATCTACATTATATCAAGAATTTAGAGCATTTGGACTAGTTATCTAAAAGTTATCATTATCAAAAGATCAACTATTTTCTCAGAGAAGAGCATTCTGACAGTCTCAGACAATCAACTAAAGGAGAAGACTTGCGTAGCATTTCTCGACTTATGGATCCTAACAACACATCATTCCATTTTTCTTGGTTCGTGGATGACCTTCCTTGAGACCTGCACATCATTCCATTCATTTGTGGAGGAATTCCATTCATTTAGGTCTGACCTATCCATGTTCACACATTACATCTTTTCATTGGAGTTTGTGATCTTCCTTGGCCGACGTGGAGGACTCTTATGATCTAGATATGATATATATTGATGTAATAGATGTCTAGGAAAGTTAGTTAGAAGTTATCAAGTTTTGATAGTCTAGATTTTGTGCGAAGGTGCTTCAAAGCTATATCTTGAGCATATTCTGAATTAGGCTTGTGAGCCGAATTGTAAGCACACTTGTTGCCAACCAATTTGTATTTGAATTCTATGATATACTAAATGATTGAATCGACATTTGTTTCATATCTTTGAGTTGTTTCCATTGTGTTTACTCTTGTTGCATGGTTTGGATAGTTCATTCCATGAATCCTCCTACCGTGACTACACCATACCTACTTTCCATGTTGATGTTAATGGTAATAGTAGTAGTGATGGTCTCACAAGAGCATTCCCTATGTGAAAAGATGTGAGCTAAATTTGAGATCTACGGCTGTTATTATGCAATAAGGGTACAAGATGATCAAATTGATCATAGCCGTACACATTTCATTCGTTGGTTCGCAAATATAGTGCATGTGGCCTCCTTCCTTCATGCCGATAAAAGCTCATCGGTAAACTTGACACTGTCGAACCCAACAATACTACCGACGGACCTAACGAACTTAATAGATGTCTCTCTCATCTATCATGAATCTTTAAGTTGCACAAATTTAATGTCAGCAATCCTATACGATAGGTTGTACATGCATTTGGAGCTCTATGGAATGTAGTCCAAGCTCTATGGATTGAATCTGCACCTTTCATGTTTGGAAATTAATTACAGTTAAGTATGACATATCTCCATACTCAATTTCATTGCAAGATGTGCTTTGACAGTGCCTACCGACCTTTAAAGAAAATGGGGCATATTACAGAGATAGAGGACAGTAAGCAACTCCCAATTCACATGGTCATGCAACAATATAAATAGTCCCTTAAATCTTATGTCAGGAACAACATCACTTTACCATTATTGCATTGGAATTGCTATAAACATAAAACAACACGTGCTTATATACCTATATCCATTAGTACCATTCATCAAGAGGGAAGAGTTTTAAATTTACTATGACATTCTAGATAATGCGAATTTTACCATTTAAGATTGTTTTTCTTTTAAAATTTTTTTAAGACTTTAACATATTGCGAGAGAATAAAAACATTTGGCAAGGTCTAATATTTACTTATTATCCAAATTTAATAAATTTAAAATGAAAACTAGTAAAAAGTAGTTAGATTTAGGTGAGAATAATATCATGTTCTATTTTTTAATGGTATATTCAAATTAGCATCACTTATAACAAATTATTATTACATTTAAAAATTATTGTATAAACTCTACATTACTCTTAAAATTCTAAAAAAAATGTTAATAGTTTTACATTTTTAGGAATTTAATATAAACCTTAAAAAACTTTAAAAACTTTTAAAATAATATTATTTAAAATGTGTGATTATCAATTATTTAAAATCTAATATTCTATGTTGAAACTCTAAAGTGTAGGGGAAATAGATGGATTTGAATAATTTGTAGGAGGGGAATATCCAAGACTAATTCTACATAGGTATGGTTTAAGTTGAATAGGTTCGGTGATGCTATAATCATGAGGGTTGAGGTGTTTTCATTTATATGAAGAGTTTACAAACATCTTGAATCATTTTCCATACAATCTTTCAAGTTTAGGGGAAGAGAAAGGGGGATTTGAGATAGTATGGTTGGTTGAATTAATGTCATTATGTGAAGAGGAAGGAGAAGATGAAGATGGATCTTTGGGGAAATGATTTTGAGTTTATTGGTCAACACGTAATGCAGGAGAGGATTCTACCTTACTTAATCTTTAGGGTTCTTTTTAGTTTTTTTTTGTAATGCTTTGTTAAGAAGAGAGAAAGAGAGAAGGGGAGATAGTGAGACATATATAAAGATATATAGAGATAGAGAGAAGAGACATAGAGACATATATAAAGAAATAAAGAAAGAAAGAAAGAGAATTAGATAGAGAGAGGTAGAGATGAGACAAAGAGAGGAAGAGAGAAGGGGAGATAGAGAGACATGTATAAAGATTCTCTAAGAGAGAGAGAGAGAGAGTCCATTTTGATCAGTCATTTCATTCCAACAATTAAAAGATGATACATGTATTGAGAATTCCAAATTGGAGTTTAGTACTACATTAAAGATCATGGAGCTTGGTATGGATAGCTCCATTAGAGCCTCATGAAATGGTACTTTTCATGATATCAATCCAATGATCAAGAAAAAAGAGTGAATTTCAATAGCTTATTTCATGCCAACGATCCAAAGATGACATGAACTTTTTTGAGAGATCAACGACTGATAGTTTACTAAAGTGATGCAAGACAATTCAAATAATCATGCCCATTCATTCTATCCTTTATCTTTGTCTATACACGTGAAAAGGAAGGAGAATTTTTGTATCAGTATTTTCCAACTATTGGTGCCTATGGATAAATAACACCTACATGTTTGAAAGAATTCATTGCCTACATGTATCAAATGAAATGCTATGATTGAGAGGTAGGAGCCCATGATTTATGCTAGATGAGGGGGACTAGTCACTTGTGTTGTATGTAGGTGGAAATACCCACGGTGAAGGTGAAGTTTGTGGATGCCTCAAACAACAAAGATAATCCCTTAACAAAGTATATTCGAGTGGTCATTGAGGACAATCATGAGTTCTGGTTCATGGGATTTATTAAATACCACAAATCTCTTTCAATGCTAGATATTAACATAGGTCATAGGGATACAAGACAAACATCATTCACTTAAAGACATGGAAATTAAACTTCCACAACTCTTAGTCATTATGGTTTTTAGAATCATGACATAGGCCATACGAGAAATAAAGGAAGCAAGAGAGAGAGAGATAGAGATTAAATTTTGATCAGTCATTTCATGCCAAGATGATACATGTAATGAGCATTCCAAATTGGAGTTCAGTACTACATGAAAGATCATGGAACTTGGTATGGATAGCTCCATTGGAGCCTCATGAAATGGTACTTTTCATGCTAGCAATCCAATGATCAAGAAAAGAGAGTGAATTTCAATAGCTCATTTCATGCCAACAATCCAAAGATGATATGACCTATTTTGAGAGATCAATGACTGATAGTTTACTAAAGCGATGCAAGACAATTCAAATAATCATGCCCATTGATTCTACCTTTTACATTTGTCTATACACGTGAAAAGCAAGGAGGATTTTTGTATCAACATTTTTCAACTATTAGTGCCTACGGATGAATAACACCTGCATGTTCAAAAGCATTCATTGCCTACATGTATCAAATGAAATGCTAGGATTGAGTGGCAGGAGCCCATGATTTATGATAAATGAGGGGGATTGGTCGCTTATGTTGTATGAAGGTGGAAATGCCCATGGCGAAGATGAAGATTGTGGATCCCTCGACCAACAAAGATAATCCCATAACAAAGTATATTCGAGTGGTCATTGTGGACAATCACAAGTTTTGGGTCATGGGATTTATTAAATACCACAAATCTCTTTCAATGCTAGATAATGACATAGGCCATAGGGATACAAGACAATCGTCATTCACTTAAAGACATGGAAATTGAACTTCCACAACTCTTAGGTATTATGGTTTTTAGAATCATAAATTTGGGAAATTTTTAAAAAGGAATTATGGTGATGTGTAAATTAAAATAAGTGCAAAGAGAGAGGAGAGATATTAATAGACATAGAGAGAGAGAGAGAGAGAGAGAGAGAGAGAGAGAGAGAGAGAGAGAGAGAGAGAGAGAGAGAGAGAGAGAGAGATGTGTAATATATGATGCATAAATATTAATAATGACACAAGAAGGAAAAACAAAATGTGACATTTGAAATAATTAGAAAGTTCCTTCTCATGTCTCCTAGCAAGGAAAGATAAAATTAAAAAAAATAAAGAAATCAAAGATGAAAATACAAAATAATTAAGTGGTAGTTAATTTATTGGTGAGAATGTTTGGTTTTAAAATTATACAAGGTGAAATTTTGTCAAATAGTCCACATACCCTATTTATGTTCTATTTTAATAGTCCACATACCCTATTTATGTTCTATTTTAATACCATTCAAATAAATTCCTCTATTCAAATGTTTTGATTGATGTCCATACCTTGTTCTAAATAGATAATGTTTTTTCCAATACATATATGTCAAGACACCAATGGACTAGAATACCTCATTTCAACCATCACAAAATCATTTGAATATCAAGCTCAGATGTGTAGTGCAACATATCTTAACATTAAACATGCTCTGGGAAAATCAATTTTCCACAATGCCTTGCAATATTTTGTGAATGATAGCCTTTAGTTCATACTGAATGAATTTCCAAAAAACCTCCCATACTACGAATCCAAAGAATAATTCCCAAAAAGATATGAATAACAGGTAGACCACGATGATAGCACAGATGGAATGCGGAAATGTGAGGCCTGCGAGATTTTTGGCCCTACTGGACATTGTCCTGTTAAGCATTATTTCCCCGCGTTATCTACTTGCAAATAAAAACCCCGCTTTTAGTCACAATTATAACATTAGATGAAATTCCTCCATTGATGTACATCTTTGAACTCACGCCCTCATTCAACTCATCGAGAACATATCATACCAACTGAACCAAATTGTATTGCTGCAAAAAAACATGAGAGTGCATATGGTTTACCATTCACTGCAGGAGAATCTCAACAGAATATATCCATGTATGCAAAGTTAGAGGTACTTTTAGGCTTGTTGTAATATATCCCAATAGGGCTCGGGATCTTGTGATGTCCTGTTGAGGTAAAAACTGCCGCAATTAAACTCAGAGCACTCTATCCCAACTCCCTTCTTTACTGTGCCCCCAAGTGACATATACCCTATCTCAAAACAATGATAACTGAGACAATAATGACGAGGGCATAGAATATAACTTCACAAACATTCTCAATGGTATAGCCAGTCAAGACATGAACTCAAACCCTAATGTGCTTACTCAAATACTACTAACCATCACCACGTCAAGTGACTTAAAAGATGAAAAAAATGATGTTGAAAGATACATGCATCTGGTCACTTAGCCATTGCAAAATGGAACAAACACTTCTATTGAGATGATTGTTCTACCACCCAAGTAAACCATTGGTGTAATGAAGCAAGTGCCCAATCAAAACTCACCAAACCTACAATATGCTAAGGCCAATGAGGTAGACAAGAAAAAACATTGAATTGTCTTAAACAAGATAAGACCCAGAAAATCATCAAGAGATGCCATAGTTGTGGAAGAAGCAAAGAAATCACTAAAACTCATGCCGAGAAGAGGGGATCACCATTTTGTTGGTGTAAAACGTGGGGCGTGTGTGCAGGGCACAACACCAAGTAAACTCAATCACATATCTTTAATTGAGGAAGTTGATGGGTATGATAAAAGAGGAGCTATGTTATGAACATTATAATTTTTAATGTCAACCAAGGTGTTCCTAGTTTACCCAATTGTATTAGTAGAAAGCTTATTACGAGTAGTGGGAAAATAAAGAGTCCAAATTTGCTTTCTAATGAAATTTGTGTCTTATGGCCATTTGTATGTATAATCATAATAGATTCAAATTACCTATATAAAAACTTGTTGAGTCAAACATTTTAACTACACCACTCAAATATCACCTATAAAAATGATTAGTATTTCCTAACCTACTTTGATACCATGTTAGAAATTAAGATCTTAAGATACTGTAATCATTATAAATAAAATTTAAAACTAATAAAATCGGAATTAGAAGCATATATTTAACATATTACACAACATATACATGGGGAGAACCTTTCCAAGTAAGAAACCTCATAAAGCATCATTTTATCATAAAACACTTACAAAACTTGCTTATAAAATTGTAGACAAAACCTAGGGATACACTTTTTCTCACTTCCACATGGCCAATAATACCTCATGTGCATAGTGATAGAATTCACTATAAACCTCTAGATTCATCTCAAAATCACAACTTTAAAATGTATTGGAAGTAGAATGATGAAATCTAAATGGGGTTGCTCTTAGAATTTGTATAGGTCAAAGTTGCACCTTGTGGGAATAAAATTTGTGCATACGAATGATTTGATAGAAAGTATGCCTTTAAACATGGTTGCATTTGCCTTCTAGGCATCTAAATCTATTAAGGTGGTGTTTAAGAACAATGTTGAGGAGTTTTCTTATTTGATAGTGAACTTGGTTCTCCTAGGTCAAATCCCTTGATGGACAAAATTAATGGCAATAAGAAAAATCAAAGATAGCATTCTTAGACATCCAAATGGCCTATATGATGATGATGTCGATTGGATCCTTTCAATGCTCTTTAGAATTGAAGTGTTTTCTAATAACCCACCTACAAAATAATGTGCAAAATTAATTAATTTAAATACCATGACATAACAACATGTCACATTGAATGTGTTAGGTTGATCATAATGACTACTATTTAAGGGGGCAAGTTGGAATTTAAATTAATGTTTTTAATTTTGGGAGTCATTTATGAGCTACTCAAGTTGACCAAAGTTAAGTCTTGTGTCCTTGGAACATGAACTTATGGAATGAAGAGTTGATTTTGAAATGGGGAATGAATACATGTGAATTAATATAAATGATGGTTAAATAAGGATGCATAGGGATTATCTTGTGAGCCAAATCCAACAAAAAATATACCACTTGTCCATATATTATTACATTAAAAAATTCCCATCAACATACACACAAAACTAAATAGAAAATGTCATAAATAGACTAATTTCGTCATTACAATTATATAAAACTATTTTTCTATTATAAATCAAACAAAACAAATTTTCTTTTCCATTTTAAAATAAAATCAACTTGAATGGTATATTTTTAATCTCAAATTATGGAGAAGTCAGTGAGATGTGTCTATCCATAACGTTGGATAGATGTTGCCCTATCCAATCGAGGACCACATTTTATAATAAAAAAAAACTGGTTGACAATTACCCACTTGTATTTATTCTTTAAAAAAAACTTAAAAAACTGGCTAACAATTAAAAAACTTAAGGAAGTTGTAATCAACACAACTTTTTATAATTAAAAAATTGGCTAACAATTACCCACTTTCTACCTAAAAAAACTTAAGGAAGTTGTAATCAACACAAAAGGAAAGTTTGGAAAACGTGTTGAAACTTTTCATAATCGCCAACACACATGGGGGAGAGGATCCAGTAGTTAAGCATCCTAACTTCACGCCTCTCAAAATCATATGTGGCAAATTTTCGAATCACTCCAAAAATTTTACAATAGCTTATTTGGCAAGGCCCCTTCTTGTAACTAAGGTTTCAGGGCCACATCAACATGTTTTTTTGTTGAGGTGTCAAATAGTTCCCAAAAAAAATAGTGGACCAATAGGTGTGCATTAAGTCATGTTTTGTTGGTGCGCTAATGTGGCATCACACGATTGGTTGCTTTCTAAATCTAATGAGTACATTTTGTTCAATTATAAGTACTTACAGTAACACTAACAACCTTCAAATCACAACTACTAGTGCTAAACTTTTAAAAATATTAGACCTTAAATACACAAATACTATCACAACGATTGAAACATGCTCAAACAATTGGGTCCTCTCCCCTAAGCTTAATTTTATTTTTGGAAGGAATTGTTTAGAAATAATGTGGTGGATGAGTACGTAATAAGAGAGAATATTATGGAAATAGAAAAGCATATTCCCAAGTTTGAAATTGAAGTTTTTGACACAACATGAGCGCTCCTTCGTACCTCAATAAATTTATTTATTTTATGTGTGGACCGGACCGGCGAAAGCCGCAATGTCTATTTCCTTCGCTGTCATTACTAGTGTCCTGACGTTCCCTACGAAATTATTTCTACACAATTCCCTCCAAAATTTAAAATAAGATTATGTGCGCTTCGAGATTATGGAAAGTCTCCACACGTTTTCCAGACTTTTCTCTTGCGTTGATTACAACTTCCTTTTACTCTTTTTTAAGTTTTTTTAATAGAACAAATACAATTGGGTAATTGTCAGCCAGTTCTTTTTTATTATAAAATGTGGTCCTCGATTGGATAGGGCAACATCTATCCAGCGTTATGGATAGACACATCTCACTGACTTCTCCATAATTTGAGATTTAAAATATGCCATTCAAATTGATTTTATTTAAAAATGGAAAAGAAAAATTGTTTTGTTTGATTTATAATAAAAAAATAGTTTTTATAGAAATGTTTGGTGAAATTAGTATATATATGACTTTTCTATTTACTTTTATGTGTATGTTGATGTTAATGTTTTAATGTAATAATATATTGAGAAGTGGTATACTTTATGCTAGACAAGGCTCACAACCTGATTGGACTATGTATCTCCATTTCACTATCATTTATGTAGATTCTCATATGTTCACTCCTCACCTCAAAATCAACTCTTCATCATACCTTAAGTTCATCTTTGATGGACACAAGATTTGACCCAAATCAATTCTGACTAGCTTGGAAATGACACCCAAAATTCAAAACTTTAAATTCAAATTCTAACTTTCCAACCCCCTTATACTAGTCATCATTAGCTAACCTAGCACATGTTTCATGTGACATGTTGCTATGTCATGGTATTTAAAGGCATTCATTACGCACTTGTTTCGTATGGGGATAAGGTGGATTTTTAGAGCACACTTCAATTAAAGGGCATTAAAGGAATCCAATCCACATCATCATCATATAGATCATCTACATGTTTGTGAATGTTGTCTTCTATCTTTCTCGTTGCTATTAATGTGTCCACCAAGGGGTTGAAATTAGGAGAACCCTTCATTTATCAAATAAAAAAGATTCTCAACAATGTTCTTAAACACCACCATAAGGCAAGTGCACTAATTTGGGGGACAAAAAAGTGGCCAAATCCTTGATTTTGCACAAAACACGCTTGCATTATGTTAAATAAAACATAATTCTTGTGTGTTATGGCTTGGTAATTACCAAGCTATAATGTGCACATGTAATGTAATGCATGCACGTTAAATAAAATGCACGTGCTAAGTTATAACCACCTAGTCATTTGTGTGTTGCAACCGAGAGGAGTTAAGCAAGAAGAATCTGAGTGTGTTTTACACATTGATAGCATTTGCAAGCCTCGTTCCAAGTTATTTTGTGTTGCTGCATCATAAGAGATGTAAGTAATTAGGATTTTCATGTTTTTTAATCAAATTTTGTTTGCAATTTCATAAATTTTAATTTTTTAGAATACATTTCTTATTTTTTGTTATTTTTATACTAGCTTCTATAAACCCTAACTCAGAGCCTAATTTAGATAAAGAATTGTCATAAGAGAACCCCACAACACTTGAATCTCTTCCAACTCTTACCCTCCACAAAGTCAAGAGGATTTACATTTTATACTTAAGATTTGTAATTAATTTTTAATTCTAGATTTGAATTAAATTGTGAATTTTTTTTATATATTTTAGGGTCTAACCACGCAGGGTAGTATGACATCAACCATTCCACCAGTGATTTTTATGGTCCCATCTGTCTCAAAGGTAAATTATTAATGTATCACAATAAATTAGTAGTTAGTTTGTATTCATAATAGTGTTGACTTTTTGAAAATGTATTTTTTTGGTTGAATAGGTGGGTATTACACTATCATCCAACCCGCATGTTGGTAGTGTCAGTTGCGACATCAGATTTACTAAGGTACGTTGTAGCACATTTTAAAGATTTAAATCCAAATTTTAACGTTATTGGTTATGTGTACTTGAGTTTCTAAGTTAAATTTGTTATTGTTTGTTTAGTTGATGAGATCAACTGTCACACAAATATGAATATGAATGTATACATTTACTTATGACCATTTTGTCTTAATTGACATTGTTAAGTATCTGCAAATAACTGATATATACTGCTTCTATTATGCTATAGATCAACGTAGGCACTCCAGTCTAAGGACATGCCTCTCTTGATGATGTTGAGCATTAGAGGGAAGAACAATTAGACTACCAGTATGTTGTAAGTGTGTTTATTATTTTTATGTCATTTGAAAATAACATATGTTATTTACAGAGTTTGGCATAGTATCTAATTTTATAATTTATATGTACAAGTTGAGTTACAATCTAGCATAGAGTGGAGGAGATTAGACTGAGACAAGGCAACAATTGATTCAAAGGTTCAAGCTTCAATTCCTAGTTAGGAAAAGAGAGGCTAAATATTTCAAGAATAGTTTACTACATACACAAAGACATTTTGTATGCCTATATGGCACATTGATAACAATATATATTGCTATATATTGATGATATCTTGTAGTCTGAGAGACAATGTTAGCCTCATGGCACTGTATGACATTTTGATGAAATTATATACACCTTATTGGGCTTATCCAGATCAATATATAAATATTTTGTATGTATTCATAGATTAAATGGTTTTAATGGTTTGAATAATAAGGGTTAAGATTATTCATTGCTGAGGGTGATCATAAATGGTTTAAATTTTTATAAAATAAATGGTAAGATACACTAGGTCCTATTTTGTGAGAGAGGTTCAACAACTAAGGGACGATGAATGGAAAGGGGGCGATCTTGAAAAGGATCCCATAGAGATGCAACCTCTAAAGGTAGATCTTAATTGAGCCATTAAGGAGGAATAATACGATTAATGAAATTCCAAATAAAAACCACCTATGACAAAAGGAGATAATAAGAATTTAAGAGAGATTATGGAAGAAATTAAGATGGCTATGGAAATGAACATAGAGGAAAAGAGATTGAAATAGGTTTGGGAAAGACAAGAAAGATATCGCAAGAGACTAGAAAAGACAGGGCAAGCTAATTTGGAGCATGTATGGAGGGTTGTTGTTGAAAGTTGTAGTGCCCCTCCATTCTCACCTTGGATGTGCTGGTGGTCGGGCTAAGGAGCATGAAGATGAAGGTAAAATATTTGGAATACTTAGGGTATGTTAGACATGTTGATGGTAGGTTTACTATTTTGATGTAGTTGATGACACTCATTGATGTTTACTATGATGACATTGTTGATGCTTTATGATTGGTACATTATGTTTATGTTGTGATCAGTTATGGATTAATTGATTATGTGGATTAATTCTACTATGTGCCTTATGTGACTATCTGATGATGTGTTATCTGGTTGATTAGTTAACGATGAACTAGTTGATGTGGATATGTGTGATGTGTTTTGTGAAGGGACAGTGCAGCATTACTCATGTTGAGTACCCTGCTACGCTGCGATTCCCTATCATAATGTGCCTATTTGGATGATTATATATACATATTTGTATTCGATCCTTCGTTTGTTGCAGGATTGCAAGTACTAGGCATTGACTCCACCTGAATTGGCAGGTCTGAGCGTGCCTTCATACCAATGGAATTTGTGGAATGGAGATAACATGAGGTCCCCTAGTTGACATCATTCTCGATGAGGATGAGTTCTCAGTCCTAAGTTTCGTCAGTTTGATCGATTGGTGCATGACTGTGAGTCTCTATTATTCTTTGGTATGTTGTTGTTGGAGAATGTTGGTATGTAGTTTTGAATTGTTTATTGTTGGTTTATTGCTTCAATATTTTGTTGAATACATAAAACTATTTTCATGGAATATTAAATACTTGTTTTCAAATAGAAATTAAATTAATAATTTTTAATAGATAATAATAATAATAATAACAATAATTGTGAATAAATTAATATAATTTAATGTTGAGTTAGTGGCAATAAAAATAGATAATATTTTTGAGTTGTCATAAAACTCATATATAGTACACACTAAATAAATAAGAATAAAAATGATTCTTGTCTAGTTGTAAAGGAAATAAATAAGATAAAAAATATATATTGTCTGGTCTGGTTGTAAATGGAAAAAGATAACAAATTGTAAGAAAGGGATTTAGGCAGAATTTATTGCCTTTAATCAGGGGAATCTTCTGGAAGATAGAAGATAGAGGGGGGATTTCTCTCTCATAATAATCTTTAGCAAATGGAACTTTTGAGGGGGAGAGAGGAGATGAGAGAGATGTTAGATTCAAGACAGACAACTGAGAGGGGGGGTGAATTAGTTGTCCCAAAACTTTCTTCATATTAATCACTTAAATCCTCTTTGTAATTCAACAACATAATAATAAATCAATCATGGAAACATAATGCAACAATTCAAGAGCAAAAACATAGTAACACATATGACACCAAGATTTTAATGTGGAAAACTCGGTTAAGGGAGAAACCACGGGGTGACTAACCCAAGATTGTATTCTTTGTTAAAAGAATAAGAAGAACAAAATGGCACATGCCAATTAGGGGTCACTGCCCGATCACACTGCTCACAAGAGGCCCACTACCTACAGGAGACACACTGTCTACAGAATGATAAATATTACATACTTGAACTGAAGAATAGCATCTTCACCATGCTTGAGTCAGTTCCATTTAAGCCCAATACTTATGCTCTGCCTTTTGCTTCTCCGCTCTCTACCACACTCTCATCTCTGCCAAGATACATTTGAAATGACTTCACAACTTCTTATTTATACAAGACATCGACTTAGGGATAATCATCCAAGTCGGCACACTTTACAGAGCAAATACAACTTGACTAATTACAAAAGACTTCATGCGGATCATCACACTGTTGGCCACATAGATCTGGGACTTCAATCTTCTTTTAGGAACACGCCATGCTTCACAGAACATCTTCAAGATCATCTGCAGGATGTGTAACTCATTCGGCCAGCCAGACTTTAGGAAGAACATCATCATCCGGAAGTAATTCTTCAATTATGAGCTCAATCTTCAATGCGGACCACCAACATGAACTGGACACAATCCAAAGACCTCCACAAGATTGCCTGAATCACCAAGAACATCCACACTACTTCTTCTTACTGAAATCTTTCTCTCCTTCATCTGGAACCTTAAGAACACAGTCTGTCATCACTGTCATATTAGAATAGATGCTTGTGGACCTCCAGACTACGAACCAATTGAGTTGTTAATTCACATTAACTTCCTAAACACTCCACCAAATCCACAGAACAAGATATTGCATTTTCAGATCTCACTGAACCTATCTGTGTCACTCTGTCACCTCTGAACATCTACCAGAACTAGTTTTACTCAAGTGGCCATAACTTCTTCAGATCTTCATGCGGACCTCTCAAATCTTTACTGGATCATCTTAAGACACATATCTACAAACCCTTTGATGTGCATCCTCTGATCTTCATCTTAGCTGGGATCTTTACCTTACTGTCTTCACTATTCTTCTCTATTCTGATAGGACTAATTTTCTCAATATCCTCAGCATATAACTCATCCAATCATTATCATCAATGCAACATGAGTATGTTGACATCAATGACAACACCGGTTAGGCCATACTTGCAACAATCTCCCTCTTTGTCATTGATGGCAACATAACATGTGAAAAATTGTTTTAACCATCAAGACAAGAACTTCTCCTCACTGACTGACAAAACTCCCCCTATCAACAACAACCATTCACATGTCTTCTCTTCCTTTACTGCCCCCCCTTTGATCAGCAACCACTTTTTTTTTCACATGTCTTCTCTCCCCCTTTGACATCAATGGCAAAAGGCACATACTTGCATCACTTCAAAATCATACCAACTGCTCTGCTTAAGTAGTAGCTTCCCATCATCAATCCGGATCACAAGATATGACTATGAGATCCACCGGATTGAAACACATCAGTGCACCTTAATTCAAAACCGGAGGGGTAATAACCCCTAACTTCTCCCTGAGATACTCAAAAGAGTCCTTAGGTAGAGGTTTAGTAAAAATATCTGCAATCTGATCCTTGGAGGGCACAAACTCCAATCTGACTTCATTCTTGTTCACCTGCTCTCTCAGAAAATGAAACTTGATGGATATATATTTTGTCTTTGAATACAACACCAGATTTTTTGATATATTTATTGCACTTGAATTATCACAGAAGATTGTGATAGGTTCCTCATACTCCACTCTAATATCTCTTAGCATTTGCTTCATCCACAATACTTGAGTGCAACTACCTGCTGCTGCAATATATTCTACTTCTACAGTGGACAGAGATATTGCCTCTTGTTTCTTGCTCAGCCAAGAAACCAATCTTTTCCCTAGAAAGAATGCTCCACCACTGGTACTCTTCCAGTCATCCACATCTCCTGCCCAATCCGCATCTGTATATGTATGAAGAGAGAAATCATGATCTCTAGGATACCATAAACCATACTCAACTGTCCCTTTTAGATATCTAAGAATCCTCTTGATTGCCATGACATGAGATTCTCTAGGATTAGCTTGGAATCTAGCAACAAGACCAACAACATTCATAATGTCAGGTCTAGTTTGAGTGAGATACAATAATCCTCCAATCATTGACCTGTACTTTTTCTAATCAGCCTTAGGAGAGTCATCATCTTTGCTCAATTTACATCCCAAATTTCTTCAACAATTCTTTCACATATTTGGTCTGTGAAATGAAGATTCCTTTCTTTGTTTGAATGATTTGCAGACCCAAGAAGAAATTCATTTCACCAAACATGGACATCTCAAATTCACTTTTCATTTGATTTGCAAAAGTTTTGCACATACTATCTCTTCCTCCAAAAATGATATCATCAACAAACACTTCAACAATTAAGATATTTTCATGATCAATTTTGAAGTATAATTTATTGTCAGCAGTACCTTTGTTTAAACCAATCTTCAAAAGATGCTTATCTAATCTTTCATACCAGGCTCTTGGGGCTTGTTTGAGTCCATACAAAGCTTTCTTCAACTTGCAGACCATATCACCATGATTAGACAATTGAAATCCATCTGGTTGCTCAATGTATACTTCTTCTTCCAAGTCACCATTCAGGAAGGCAGACTTGACATCCATCTGATATACTTTGAAGTCCTTGAAGGCAGCAAAGGCAAGAAATAATCTGATTGTTTCAATTCTTGCCATCGGAGCAAAAGTTTCTTCAAAATCAACTCCTTCTACTTGAGATTAACCCTTGTAGACCAATCTGGCTTTGTTTTTGACTACTTCACCATCTTCATTCAGTTTATTCCGAAAGACCCATTTGGTTCCAATCACATTCTTGTTTCTAGGTCTGGGAACAAGATCCCAAGTGTGATTTTTCTCAATTTGCATCAGCTCTTCCTCCATTGCTTTAGTCCAGCTTTCATCATTACATGCTTCATTCACTGACTTTGGTTCAATCTTTGAAATCAGACAGTACTTTTCTGAGTCTTGAGCAATCTTTCTTCTTGTTTGAACACCTTTGCTTTTGTCACCTATGATATGATCTTTAGAGTGATTCAGTCTTACATACCTTGGAATTTTGGGATTTTCTTGCACTTCTATTTCTTGCACAGGTTCATTTAAACTTGTCTCTTCTCCCTGATTCTCCGGATCAGTCTGGATCTAAATTTTAGAAGGGGCTTGGACTTCTTGGACCAAAACATCATTCTGATCATCTTCATCATATTCATAAAACCTTGAGGGTTTTTCAATACCTTCATCAACCTTCACATTTGTACTTTCTATAATATTTCTCAATCTCTTGTTATAGCACCGGTATGCTTTGATTTGAGTAGAATAACCCAAGAATATTCCTTCATCACTTCTAGCATCAAATTTGTCAAGATCTTCATCTCTTTTGATGTAACATTTGCTACCAAAGACTCTGAAATACTTCACAGTGGGAGTGATGCCAAACCAGAGTTCATAAGGGGTCTTACCAGTATTGCTTCTGATTTGTACTCGATTAAGAATATAGATTGCAGTGCTTACAGCTTCTCTCTAGTAGATTTGAGGAACATTTGCTTCCATCATCATGGTTCTAGATGCTTCCTGGATGGTCCGGTTCTTTTTCTCCACTACTCCATTCTGCTGTGGAGTCCTTGGAGCAGACAACTATCTTTTTATCCCATGTTTCTCACATAATTCTATGAACTCACCAGATGTGAATTCTCCACCTTTATCAGACCTCAGACATTTTATGTTCAATCCGGTTTCATTCTCTACCATAGCCTTGAATATTTTGAATTTTTCAAGAGCCTCAGATTTCTCTTTCAAAAAAGTCACCCACATCATCCGGGAGTGGTCATCAATTAATAACATGAAGTATCTATCACCTTACAAACTCTTGATTCTTGTCGGACCACATAGATCAGTATGTACTAAGTCCAATAATCTGGTAGAGTACTATTCCTTACTTTTGAACATGACTCTGCTCTGCTTACTCAACTGACATTCTTTGCACAAACTATCAGTAGGTTTCACCAGTCTTGGAAGATCTCTTACAATTTGAGTGTTTCTTATCTTGATGATATTATCAAAATTCACATGACACATTCTCCTATGCCACAACCAACTCTGATCAATTTGAATAAATAAACAACTTTTACTAGTACCAAGTGGAAGATATTACCTTTCGTTTGAGTACCGGATGCAATCTCTGTTTTAGAACTTTTAAAGATCTTACATTTTCCATTTTTGAATCGGAGATCATAGCCTTTGCCCACCAACTGTCCAACACTGAGAAGATTGTGCTTTAGACCTTCAACATACAATACATTACTAGTTTTGTTCTTTCCATCAAAAGAAATAGTTCCTCTACCTCTGATTCCGCCAGCAAAATTATCACCAAATTTTACAACTCCTCCTTCATATCTTTCCAAATCTATGAACTTATTTTTATCACCTGTCATATGGTGGGAGCATCCACTGTCAATGACCCAATCATACTTTTCTTCAACTTGGGCAGCTAGATCTCTTTCTATCACTTTATGATTGACAGATTCAGAGGGCATTAGATCTTCTTCCTTGATGGCAATAAACACCCAGTGACTTTCAGATTTGTTTCTTCTCTCCGATTCATCATCTGTTACTCCTTCATCATCATCATCTTCATGAACATAGTAACATTTCTTTTAGAATCTTGATCTGTTAGGATTTGGCCTTGAAAATCTTTCCGGACACCTTGAGGCAAAATGACCAATCTTATTGCAGTTAAAACATTTAAAAGGTAATTTCCCTTCATACTCACCGGATCCTCTTGGCAATCTTTTTGCAATAAGGGCTTCAAGTTGAGAAGCTTCTGCTTCATCTTCTTCCAGATCTTTTCTTGCTTTTTCATACCATGATAGTTTCTTTGAAGAGTTCTCTCCCGGATCAAACTTTTATTTTCCTTTTACAGAGGCACTAGCTTTGAATGCAGATTCAATCTTGGGGGGTGCATCTCTAAACTCGGTTAATTCAAATGCAACTAATTTTCCAACCAATTGATCTCTTGTGATATTTGAAAAAGATCTGAATTCTTCAATGGCAGCAACCTTGTATTTGTAAGAAGCAGGTAGGGATTTGAGAACTTTGGCTACAATCTCATCTTCATCCAAGATTCCACCAGCACATCTAATGCCACAAACAAGCTCATTCACCCTTGGCATAAATGTAGTGATATTTTCATCTTCTCTCATCTTCAGGTTTTCAAATTTTCCTTTCAGACTTTGTAGCTTGGCACATTTAACATACTTGTCTCCTTCATGCAGAAGTTCTAGTTTTTCCCAAATCTCATATGCAGTTGTTAGATCTATAACATTTGTCAGCTCTGAATCAGATAAGGCACTTAGTAGAGCTCCTTTAGCCTGAAGATTATTTTCAGCATCTCTGATTTCATCTATGGTTCTCGGACCATTCTGTGGAGGAACATACTTCTTTGAAGTTATGATCCAATATTGCATTCCCATACATTGCAAATGACATTCCATGCGGCTTTTCCAAAGAGTGAAATTGGTTCCGTCAAACCTCAGACTATCCTTCTTGTAGGAAGACATCCTAGATCTCCTCAAGTGGTTAAGCTCCTTTTAGAGGAACTTAGCTCTGATACCAATTGTTAGATTCAAGATAGACAATAGAGAGGGGGGGTGAATCAGTTGTCCCAAAACTTTTTTCCTATTAATCACTTAAATCCTCTTTGTAATTCAGCAACATAATAATAAATCAATCATGGAAACATAATGCAACAATTCAAGAGCAGAAACACAATAACACATATGACACCAAGATTTTAACATGGAAAACTTGGTTAAGGGAAAAACCATGGGGTGACTAACCCAAGATTGTATTCTCTGTTAAAAGAATAAGAAGAACAAAATGGCACATGCCAATTAGGGGTCATTGCCCGAGCACACTGCTCACAAGAGGCCCACTGCCTACAGGAGACACACTATCTACAGAATGATAAATATTACATACTTGAACTGAAGAATAGCATCTTCACCATGCTTGAGTTAGTTCCATTTAAGCCCAATACTTCTGCTCTACCTTTCACTTCTCTACTCTCTACCACACTCTCATCTCTGCCAAGATACATTTGAAATGACTTCACAACTTCTTATTTATACAAGACATCGACTTAAGGATAATCATCCAAGTCGGAACACTTTACAGAGCAAATACAACTTGACTAATTACAAAAGACTTCTTGCGGATCATCACACTGTTAGCCACACAGATCTAGGACTTCAATCTTCTTTTAGGAACACACCATGCTTCACAGAACATCTTCAAGATCATCCGCAGGATGTGTAACTCATTCAGCCGACCAGACTTTAGGAAGAACATCATCATCCGGAAGTAATTCTTCAATTATGAGCTCAATCTTCAATGCGGACCACCAACACGAACTGGACACAATCCAAAGACCTCCACAAGCTTGCCTGAATCACCAAGAACATCCACACTACTTGTGCTTACTGAAATCTTTCTCTCCTTCATCCGGAACCTCAAGAACATAGTCTGTAATCACTGTCATATTGGAATAGATGCTTGTGGACCTCCAGACTACGAACCAATTGAGTTGTCAATTTACATTGACTTCCTAAACACTCCACCAAATCCACAGAACAAGATATTGCATTTTCAGATCTCACCGTACCTATCTGTGTCACTCTGTCACCTCTGAACATCTGCCAGAACCAGTTTTACTCAAGTGGCCATAACTTCTTCAGATCTTCATGCAGACCTCTCAAATCTTTATTGGATCATCTTAAGACACATATCTATAAACCCTTTGATGCACATCCTCTGATCTTCATCTTAGCTAGGATCTTTACCTTACTGTCGTTGCTGTTCTTCTCTGTTCCTGATAGGACTATTTTTCTCAATATCCTTAGCATATAACTCATTCAATCCTTATCATCAATGCAACAGGAGTATGTTGACATCAATGACAATACCGGTTAGGCCCATACTTGCAACAAGAGACTGGTTTGTGGCTACATCAGTTGAACCCAGCATTGAATCTTCAACCCAATCAAGCAAGCGAAATCAGGTTCCTTTGGTTCTAATTTCTATCTCAATTTTTTGTTGAAGCAAATGTTTGATTTATGATTTTCCCTGTCGATTGTAATTTTCTTGAGAGGTTAGAAGCCTTGTTATTAGATCAATTGTGCATGTCTGTATCATTGCAATTCTGGGAATCACCGATTGAAGTGACTGTCTATCTCTCACCCACTTCATCTCTATTTTTTTTCAGTTTGTTGCGTCAGCCATAACTGGGTTCCTCTAAATTTTTTATATATGGTGTACGATCTAGTTATCCAAATCATATCAAAAAATTAGCCTTACTCAGTTTGTCATTTTGGAGATATGAATATTTTGTGATTGTCTATCTCTCACCCATTTCATCTCTATTTTTTCAGTCTTTTGCGTCAGCCATAACTTTATTTTTATGAACTGGGTTCCTCTAATTTTTTATATATGGTGCACGACCTAGTTATCCAAATCATATCCAAAAATCAGCTTTACCCAGTTTGTCATTTTGGAGATGAATATTTTGTGACTGTCTATCTCTCACTGATTTCATCTCTATTTTTACAGTCTGTTGCGGTAGCCATAACTTTATTTTGACGAATTGGGTTCCTCTAATTTTTTATATATGGTGTACGACCTAGTTATCCAAATAATATCTAAAAATTAGCCTTACCCAGTTTGTCATTTTGAAGATATGAATATTTTTTTGGCTGTTTACCTCTCACCTGTTTCGTCTCTGTTAAAACAATTAGTTGCTTTACTAATAACTCTACTTATTTTGGTTGTTTGTTAGGTTATAAGAAGGCTATTAAATCTATATAGAATAGAAGTAGAAGAATTCAATTTGGATAGAGTGATTGTATATTAATGTTGATAAATTTAATTTAAATTAATATTGATTTTATTATGATTTATTAGTAGAAATATGATAAGTAGGTTTGGAATTTAGGTTTGTAAACAATGTATTTAAGATTTGATTTATAAGTTTGTTTTAGAAATTAGTTGATTACGAGTGGAATTGTATAAAGTAAATGGAACTTGTGTAAATTGTATCAGTGGTCATAATAGGGTCATGTTGTCGAGGTTTAGTTTTTCTAAGGCATAAATTAGTATGTCCCGATTTCTTGTGTATGCGATGTTGTAAATGAATTTTGATGTTAGATCTACAAGAATGTTTGGTTGTTCTATATTCCTTTCCTCTCAAGCTAACCTTAGAAAAAGGTTCTTTCATTGTAGCTTCGGGTTTTGTATCTTGTGATTCTAACTAGTGTAAGAGATTTATAGCATTCTAATATTATAGGCTTTTAGTCTTTCTTATATAGTTATATTTAATAGTATTTACAAAATTATCTAGATTATTAATGAAATCTACATCAGTTGTAAATAGTGTAAATCATTGTTGTGTTTAATTTGTATGTCTTAGGGTTATTTGCATGTTGTTCGCATTCAATTTAATTAAATGTAATTAAAATAAGTCTTGAGAATTATTAGTTACAACTTTGTATTGTTGAGATAGATTCACTTTATATTTGTTAGATGATTGATCATGAAAATATTGACGAAGGATCTTAGTTTATGATGTGCATCTGAGAGTGAATGTGATGTGAGACCATTGTGTTTAGTGGTGTCAAGTGTTTGTGTCATTTGGAGAAATTATTTCTAGAGGCCTAGGAGGGTGTGATTGTGTTGGGGTTGGCTATGTGTGCATCATGTGAGTTGAATGAACTGCATGCTTGAAATGTTGCCTCCTATCCATATTGGTATGATACATGTGTAAGATGGGTAATGCCTTGCTCATTGTACCTATTCATGTGGTTATGATGACTATGCAAGATGGATAATGACTTGCTCTGTGTGATGTGAAATGATGTATATTTTGTGTTGTAAATGTATCATGATGAGAAATGTGATAGTTCATGCTTGGTTTATGTTATGGGTTGTGAGAATCTAGATGCAGTGAAGGGGGAGTGGCTTTCAATGTGGGGCCAGTGCCCAAAGTGGCTAGCCAGGGTAACCCATTGGGAGTTTAGTAATCAAGTGATAACCTAATAATAAATCTAAGGGTTGGGTAGTTTTTCCACTAATTAAGATAGTTGGATTCCTCACCCATGCATGTAGTGCTCGTTCAAGCTAAGGATGGGATGAGAAGGCCTGGTTGGCAAGATCAACTTCATTGTCCTCACGAAAGGAATGTTGGTTCCGCATGTGTCATCCTATGGGGCCAGCGTCTAGTAAGAGACTGTTAGGGTAACCATAGATGGGGGCTAGCGCCTAGCAAGAGACTGTCAGGGTAACCCATGGATGAGGGCCAACATCTATCTAGAGACTGTCAGGGTAACCCATGTTAGGACCATGCAATGACACTCATCCCTACTACAGTCTAGCATTCTCTAATTGTTTTTCCTCATTCGTTATGTGGTGGCCTCTGGAAGTGTTGATTATATTAGTTACCTGTATTGCATTGGAGTCATGTGTAGTCCTTGTTCCTTTTAGACTACTGTCTACTTGACTGTCTATTTTAGTGGGACCTTATGTTATCTCCTAGCACGGGGGTGGACCTTAGGGTTCCACATGGTCAGGTGGTTGTGCTTTATTCCATTGGTTCTCTAGCATTGAGGTTTGTGTGTAAAGAAGATGTATCTCACTCAATTCTAGTTTTGCACCTATATGTGAAGACAGATAATTGTACTAATTGTATCTAAACCTGTGTATCAGCGGAACTCATTATGTAATTTGATGTATTCAGAAAGAAAGAGCTTTTGTATCATAGAAATTATATAATTCCTCTTGTAAGATAAACTATTCTGCACTTGTAAACATTATTGCAAAGATGTTGATGCATGTATCTGATGATGTAATCAAGTTGTTAGTTTGAGTTATTTGAATAAACTATGTATGTTGTTGATTATTGTTTAATTTCAATAATGTAGCTGTGTAATCCCTAGAGATGCTAGTTTAACTTGTTGATATTAGACTATGTTATGTTTTGTTATCATTATTTCTATTAAATAAAAAAAAATTGCCCTTTATATTGCTAGGGTATACTTAACTCTCCAGGGTTTCATGGTGGGGCATTACAAAAGTATTGAGGATGATGAGAATTTTAAGAGTCCACCACTAGAAGGATAGTTAGTTACAATTGAGCACACCAAGGGCCTACTATTGAGGATGTTGAGAACTTAGTGAATATGGAGAATTTTGAGGATTTTGAAATTTTTTATTTTTTATCAGTTCACGCTTTTGACTGAAGCTATGAACTGGTGAGGCCACAACGGAGGACCTCATCCCTAGGAATCAACACCAGGCATGAACACTTGCACCATGGGGGACCATAGTCCCTGCCAACATCACTGCTGGAAGTTCTAACCTGCGAGCTCGTCAGCCCAGCGAAGGTACACAACCTGCGAGCACACCAGCCCAGCAAAGGTGCTAAGGGGTTCAAGAGTGCACTTGTGAGCACCATAGACCAACGAAGGCATGCATACCTACGAGCTCATTGGCCCTGTAGGGGTTTGAACCCTGGTGGCCGCCACTACAACCGAGCGACTTAACCGCCAAACCACGCCATTAACGGCAAGATTTTGAGAATATTGTGAGTATGGGGAGTATTGAGATTCCACTGATAGAGGGACACATAATAATTATTTCACTCACTAAAAAAGATACATCTAAGCAACTAAACAACCATTTCAACAAAGAAACTAAATATCTCAGCAGATTGATAAAGGGTCATCCCACAATAATGGGTTACACTTTTTGGCCAAACTTGACATTGAAATCAACATTTTGAACTAAATCTTCACTTTCTAACACCTATAGCTGCTAAATTGTTAGGAATTTGAAGATGATGCGAACTAGTGATTTGTGAGATTTTGTTTGTAGATTCTAAATATATTTTTTTAAAAAAATTGGAGTTAAATTGTAAAAATTGTGTCTCCTTTGATAACTAGTTTTTAATAGTAAACAACATTTTTTAAAAGTGATTTGTATTCTATAGCACATAACTTTTTTCTACAAAGAATTAAATTCTTATTCTTTTGAATTTAGATTGGTAACACCAATATATAGGGCATGCATTTGGTTTTATAATGTTTTGTTAAATATTTTAATTTTAATTAAGTTTTGAAGTCAAACCAATTATAATTTAGACATAGGCATATTCCGTAAAACATAACTTTTTCTGTATGTATCGAAATTCAATTTTTTTTTTGTTGAAACAAGGACATCAATACCTAGGGTATATAAATTTTTCAAAAAAAAAATCACTAATTTACTAATTTTCCATGTGTGTAGAACAAAGAGCTTGATGTTCGGTGAAAAACCTACATTCACAAGAAATAAAAAATAAATATAATAATCAAATTAAATATATTTAAAATTATACTTTTTGGGAAGCTTATAATAAGGACTATATACTTACAAAACATAAATTTTAAATAAATTCATTTGATACCCCAAAAGGTAAATCAAAAGTGGTTTTTTATCAGCATTTTGATAGATGTAGAGGAAACTCCATTATAGGTATGGTTTAAAACTGGTGAGGTTCTATCCAAGGGGGTTTGAATCTAAGGAGGTTTGATCAAACCATCTTCAATTAAAATCCTTTAAATGGAACCTTTCAAGGCTTAAATAATTATATTTTCTAAAAATATGTGATTTCAGCAAAAATTAGGATGTCCCAGAAAGTGTAACCAATTATTGTGGCAGCACCCTAAAATGCATTAAGGAATATGATGTGTTCAGAGAGTTATTGAAAGGAAGAATTAGGAGAATTAGTGCTAAACCAAGGCATGAAACCTGTAGACACCTAAAATTGTCCATGTCTTACAACATCTTGTCGATACATTTATTTGAGACATCTTATGACATTTTGTCCTAGGTCCCTTACATAACCCCTCCATCACCTAATTAGTTAAATAAATCATATTTATTTAACTAATCCCGTCCTAATCCCATTTTAAATCCAAATTATCCCAATAGCCAATTAATTAAATAAATCCTATTTATTTAATTAATATCCCACCTTTCCTATAATTTAAATAAATAAAATATTTATTTAAGTTATCCCTCTCTCATTTTCCAACTAATTTAAATAAAATATTTGAATCAGTCCTCACCTTCAACCTCATTCCAACACATGTCCCATACTACAACTTTCATTTAATACTTTTTCACACTACCAACTAATTTAAATATAATATTATTTAAATTAGGCCAGATCTATTCTTATCTACACACTCGTCACATGACTACAACTCCTGGTGTCATTTATGTTGTTATATGGAGCCTAATCAAACTCAGAGGTTAAATTTTCCCCAGTTTTAGTCCTAATCCCATTTTAATCCAATTTATCCCACTAGCCAATTAATTAAATAAATCCTATTTATTTAAATTATCCCTCTCTCATTTTCCAACTAATTTAAATAAAACATTTGTATCAATCCTCATCTTCAACCTCATTCCAACACATGTCCCATACTACAACTTTTATTTAATACTTTTTCACACTACCAACTAATTTAAATAAAATATTATTTAAATTAGGCCAGCTCTATTCTTATCTGCACACTTGTCACATGACTACAACTCCTTGTATCATTTATGTTGTTATATGGAGCCTAATCAGACTTGGAGGTTAATTTTTTCCTAGTTTTATCAGTGCGGTTCCCCCCTAAATTATTTAACAGGGGTTTGGGGGTAGCTCCCCCAAGACGGGGTCAAGGGGCAGCGCCCCTAAAACCTCAAACAACTTTTATTATTTTATAAAGGCGTCGGGAGTTATTTTTCTATTAGCCGACATAAAAAAAAACCTATTTTGTAACCGACATAAGTCTTGATAAAATGGCTAAGGTTTAGGGTTTATGTTGATATTGTTGTAGCATTTGCAACGGTATTGAGTTGTGGGGATTACTGGTTGTAATCAGTTTGATTTACTAGATAATAATATTAGACTCTCTATTGGTGGATGTAGCTCGAGTTTGGGTGAACCACGTTAAAATTGTCTCTCACTGTTATTATGTTTGTGTATTTTTCATTCCTCTGTTTAATCTTTATTTGTATTTAATTGATATCTTCTGCATGCAATTCCTAACAAGTGGTATCAGAGCAGGTTGTGTTCGATTATCATCTACAAGGTCTCACAGTTGAGTGGGAGTCTCACGGTTAAGTGGGAGCAATGGTAGACACGGGTAAATTGAAGGTAGATAAATTCAATGGGTAGAACTATCAGTTATGAAAGATGTAGATGGAGGATTATCTCTATTAGAAGGATTTATGGAGGCCATTGGAAGGAATAGCCAAGAAATCGGTAGCAATGACTGGTGAGGATTGGGAACTTCTAGATAGAAAGGCACTGGGAACCATTCAGTTGTGCCTGACACCATCTATGGCATTCAATATAATAGAAGCAAAGACAACACATGAACTGATGAAAGCTTTGGCTAAATTGTATGAAAAACCCTCAGCCTCAAATAAGGTATTTCTTATGAAGCGTTTGTTTAATCTGAAAATGATTGAAGGTGGATTTGTGACAGATCATTTAAATGAGTTTAATATGATTACCAGTCAGTTAACTTCTGTAAAAGTAAAATTTGATGAAGAGGTGAGGGCTCTCTTGGTTTTATGTTCTTTGCTAGAAAGCTGGAATAACTTGGTAATGACTATAAGTAACTTTGTCTCTGGTTCAAATACTTTGAAATTTGATGATGTTGTTGGTGTTATCCTTAGCGAGGAAATGCGATGAAAAAGCTCATGAGGGTCCACATTAGGTAGTGTTTTGAATGCAGAAAGTAGGGGCAGATCAAAGGAGAGAGGAAAAGGTTCTGGAGGTCATGGGAAGTCACGAGGAAAATTAAAGGACAAGAGGTCCCAATCTAGAGGACAGAAGGATTGCTGGTACTGTGGGAAACTAGGTTATCTGAAGAAAGATTGCTGGTCTCGGAAGAATAAAGGAGACAGACAAGAAGACAATAAGGAGGCAAATGTGGTAAGTAATAAATCTGAAGATGATCCTTTGATTCTTTCCCTAGATAATTCTGATGATTCATAGGTTTTAGATTTAGGGGCCTCATTTCATGCTACACCCCATAGAAGTTATTTTCTTGATTATGTCCAAGGGGATTTTGAGCTGGTTTATTTGGGAGATAATGAGCCCTGTCAGATTGTTGGAAAGGGAAGAATTAAGATTAAGTTGTAGAATAGGAATCATTAGCTACTACAAGAGGTAAGGCATGTTCCAAGGCTAAGTAGGAATTTAATTCCAGCAGGGTAGCTAGGTGATGAAGGTTGCACAGTTACTTTTGATGATAAAAATTAGAAGGTTTCAAGAGGTGCCTTAATAGTAGCAAAAGGTGTGAAAGTAAACACTTTATATCTTTGTATAGGTCATACTGTTCCTTCTATTTTAGTTGTTGCAGAGAAAAAAGAAATAGGTTCAGGAACAATTGTTACGGGTTTATAGGAAGAGACTGAAATAGTTGCTGCAGGTTTTGAGACAACACTGTGGCATAACAGACTTGGGCATATGAGTGAAAAAGGTATGAAGGTACTTCATTCTAAGAAAGTTTTACCAGGTTTGAAATGTATTAACATGGATTTCTGTGAAAGTTGTGTGTATGGCAAATAAAAGAGCGTTAGTTTTCTCAAGGATGGGAAGCAAAAAAAAGATGAAAAGTTGGAGCTTGTGCATACAGATGTATGGGGACTAGCTCATGTATCTTCTCTTGGTGGCTCTCAGTATTATGTTACATTCATAGATGATGCAACTAGGAAGGTTTAGATTTATTTCCTTAGGCATAAATTTGATGAAGAAGCTTAGTTAATAATGAGAAGGGTAAAAGATTACAATGTTTTAGATTTGATAATGGTGGTGATTATTGCAGCAAAGAATTTGAGGATTATTGTTCCTTTAATGGAATTCGTAGGCAGAAAATAGTTTCAGGGACTCCTCAAGAAAACGGAGTGGTTGAGCACATGAATAGGGCAATAATGGAGCATGCAAGGAGCATGATATTGCATGTTTGGATGCCATTAAACATGTGGGTAGAGGCTGTCAATACCACTATATATTTAATTAATAGAGGTCCTTTAGTTCCTTTGGGTTGTGGTATTCCAGAGGAAGCATGGACAAGTAAGAAGGTGAGTTATTCTTTTCTCAAAACCTTCGGATGTGAAGTATTTGTACATGTAGATTTTGAAAATAGAACCAAGATGGATGCAAAATCAAAAAAGTGTATCTTCGTTAGATATGGCATTGATGAATTTGGTTATAGGCTTTGGGATGTTGAAAATCTAAAAATTGTGAGAAGAAGGGATGTTGTATTCAATGAAAAGGTGTTGTACAAAGATTAGTTGCAGTAGCATGAGAAGAAAGAAAAGGATTATGTGGTGTTGGATGATACTCCAAATAGTGATGTTCCAGTGGTTCCTAATGCTCCACAACAACAACAAGAAATACCACAAAATCTAGTGAATATTAGACGGTCAACAAGGCTAGGTAGACCTCTTGAAAGGTTTTCTCCCTCTTTGTATTCTATTTTGTTAACAGATGCTGGTGAACTGGAAGGGTATGATGAAGCTATACAATTAGATACAAAGGTTCAATGGTGTAACGTCAAAAAATGTCCCCTTGGGGCTTTTCCCTCCAAAGGTTTAGCTCTTGGGTCTTTACTCTGCATTTAGGACATCTTGCATCATATTTTAACAACTCGATGAAATGAACCTTGAGTTTCATGACAAATGGGACCTAGGTGGATCCCTTGACCTAAATCCTACCCAAAATAGGGAGGGAGGACTTGGGCACTCACGCCCTAGTCCTGCCCTATTTTGGGCCAGGCCCAAATCTTGAGTGTCAGCTTTGTAAGCACAAAAATCACACACTGCCTCCACAAGGACCCCTATGATGATTCAAATCCTTGTCCCGTACATGTAAGCATGAAATAATGTCCTTTAAGAAATAGGCCTCTTGATGATGTGTCCTCTTTTCTTGTCTTGTGTTGTTTCTTCCTTGTCGATTTCCCTCTCTCCTCGTTTGCGCCGCTTTTTGACACTTCTTGCGACACTTGTTGACTTGCATTTTCTAGCTTTCAATCTTGACCCTAAGCCTTGTGAGAATCTTGTAGGTGACTTTTCACCTCTCCTCTTTGTTTTTCCTCTAGTGCACCTCCTAGAATCCTTCTAGAGGTCCCCTTGTCCATCTCCCGCTTTCAGTTTTTAGTTTCGTCGAACCAATCCAAATCTCCCTCTATTATTTCCAGATCTCCCCCAGGAGATCCTACTGACGCAAGTGGAAATTTGGATTCTTCCACATGACTAAACTGTTTCTTGATGCATAACCTATCTTTTTCCTTTCTTCTACCATCTCCCAGCCTATTTTTCTGCATCTGACACTGTCCAGCCTGGATCTCCCTCGGACGACCCATGGTCGCCCAAGGGAGACCTTACTGGAAAAAGGGGTGACCCTATTGTTTTTGCATCTGTGGAAAAACTCAAGTTTCTCTCTCATTTTTGCTCTGTTTTCACCCATTTTTCTCTCTGTTTGTATGGTTTTTGATCCTTGATATAGAGTTAACTATTTCATGCACCCACACATGCATAATTATCTCTATTTGATCTCAATTTAAATCTTCAATCAATCTCATGCATTCCCTCTCCTCCATTTCCTCTCTAGTGATAAGCTATATTTGCTTCATCACTGTTTAATCAGCTGAGTTCACTGAGTAATCAACCTTGTGAACTCCCCAATCTATTCTTGTTAACTCATCAATCAAAGGAGTTAACTCTCTAATCAATTCCTTCCTCTAAACCTATAAATACCCCCTCCCTCAAGCACAAAGGGAGGTAAATTCATTGTGCACACAGCTCTTGCCAAATTTTGCTCTCCAACTTAGCATTCAAATGCTCTTACAGGATGTAGATGCCTTTTTCTTTATTTGTTTAACCAAGTAGCATCACACTGCTTCATTCTATGCCATCTCAATCCAAGCTCTCATCGAGCTCATACAAGCTTCATCAAAGCTTCTTTTTACTTCTTTAGGTCATTTTGTTGTCAAGAGGATCACCTGCTGCCACAAAAGGATTCAAGGTTGCCTATTACAAGGATTGCTAAGGGTAGTGGAGTCAACAAATCTTCGTTTCTCTCAAGTTCATTCATTATTTTTCTTTCAATTCATAGTAATTAGAGAATCAAATTTGCTCTTGGGAACAGTAAAACATTACTTTTTCCTTGATAGTTAGATCTTGCATGTTAGATTAAACGCTTTCTCATTTCTAGATCTAGTTCATTAGAAGAAGCATTTTCCCCTTTTCTTAGATTAAATTGCATTCAAAACATCAAAAACACAAAAAAACATAGGTTAACATTGCATTGGAAAAGTCATATAGAATTGCATACATATTTCCTTTCATATATTAGAAGCACTTTTATTTCCAAAATACTCTAAAAAACACAAAAAAAGAATGTTTTGCATATCATTTAGTTTGCATGCATATAGAAACAATAGGATAGACAACATTGCAAACCCTCGATTCCATCACAAGGTAAACATGGTTCAAACGATTCCAAACAAACCCTTGATTCCATCACAAGATAAAAACAAGTCAAACCCTAGTTCAAAAACCTAGATCTGGTTAAGGTTAGCAATCACACGACTTCCTCTCTTCTGATTCATGAATGTGCTTAGGAGTGAGAGGAGAGTGGGTGAGGGCTATCCGTGATGAGATCCAAGAGATCCATCTAAGACCTTAACAACAAACATTTGTCTTACCACAAGGAGACCCATTCGTCTTCTTATTGTTAGAAGAAACCAGACAATGGCAGCTACAACAAGACCTCTTACAATGCATACAAAGACAAGAGGACATCAACGAGAACAATCGCTTACCCACACAGAGGTGGAACCTAAGAAATCCAAATAGAAGAAGAGAGACTAGTGACCCTTCGGGTCATAGGATTATCTCTGTTGATAACTGAGAGGGGGGTGGATTAGTTATCTTAATTACTTCAACTTTCTGATCTTCCTTAATAATTAATGTAGCATCAAATCATATAAGCAAACATAACCTTGAAATGGAAATAACATCAATACACATGACACAATGATTTTGACATGGAAAACCCTGTTAAGGGAAAAAACCACAGGGTGATTAATCCAAGATTGTATTCTCTGTTAAAAGAATAAGATAGTACAAAATGGCACTTGCCAATTAGGGCTCACTACCTGAGCACACTGCTCACAAGAGGCTCACTGCCTACAATAGTTTATACAAGGAAACTAGATACTTGAACTGATGAGAAGCATCCACATATGCTGAGGTTTAGTTCTGGTTAGGTTCAATACTCTGATCTGCTGCACTTTATTCTTCCTCTTCTTGGTGCTGCTATCCTGTCACATATCAGACTTACCTTACTACTTCCACACTGCTCTTCTGCTTTTTATTCGCACACCTCAACACCACACACACCTTCATACCGAAATTAGTCTAGTATATATATCTGCACCAAGGATTTCATCCACTTTCTAGTCGGCATCCAGAATACTTACTATTTTCCCAAACTCTTGGTCTGTCGGCTGAATCCTTGCTTATCAAGTAATGCGTATCAAAGAGATGCTTATAGAAGTCATCAATCATGTCGGCCAATCATGAATGATACCTTAAGAAACTTGATCACCACCAATAACTCATCCGGATTAAGGTCTGATGCTCTGCCGGTCAGTTCTTCCTCTGTCAATTCTGCCAAACAGGAACCCAACATTTAGATGCTTATATCTTTTCACTCTTTCATCACTGAAGGCTCAATCTCTGGAATTTATTAGTAAAGGTACACCTCTTGACTTCCCCAAGTCCGCACTTTACTAAGATACTTCCTCTGAGAGATCTGGACCTGACTGTCACACCTTGCCACATGCTCTGTTCTTGCTTACCAGACCACAACACTCTTCAATCTGACTTCTGGTATAGGCACACCATGTCCTGCGGATGTGTGGGATGAACTTTGTTGCCATCAATGACAACAATCATGAAGCCACAATGTGTTTTTTGCCAACAACCTCCCCCTTTGGCATTGATGGCAACACTTAGTGAAAAATGACTGTGTTATACTACACTCCCCCTTGGTTGATGCTCTGTTCTAATGTACACTTTACTGAAGCTCCCCCTTAGCTGGATTCCTCATTTTTCATTGCTCCTCACTCCCCCTTTGACATCTATGGCAAAGGGTAGGGTCTGTACACTAAAATTTTCAAGAAAAACAATCTATACATATCCGCATAAGTATATATACAAGTTGTACTTACATGTACTTAAATATGTCTACAAAAGTATTCTTCAGCTGTATAACTTCTGTAGCCCAACTCTGCTTCATCCTGTCTAAAATTGAGATGTGACCACTTAACAGGAATGCAAACGCTTTTGCCTTCTTAAGATCTGTCAGATCATTGGTCCAGGCTATGGCCTAAGCATCAGTTAGGGCCTCATGCACGGCCTCTAACTTGGGGATGATGATCCCTCTAAGTTCACTCAACCTGTTTATTCTATTTTTCTTCTCCTTCTCAAGCTTCTTTATTTCATCTATGACTACAATAGTCTTACACTCTTGATTTACTATGGAGGAGGAGAGAGGATCAAAACTTCGAGATAAACTTAACAGTTTATCCTCTTGCTTTTTTACTTTCTTCTCAATATCCTTAATCACTTTAGGCCAGGATAAACAAAATTTATAGATATCTATGCCATCTTTAAGAGCATTTTCCAAGCTCTTTATTCCAATATCCATAACTCTCCTATCATTTGTTATTAGACCCTATACTTCAGAGAATCTTTTTCCAAAAACTCCTTCCGGACCTTTTCTTCTGCTGACTTCTCTAAGGAATCAAAATGCATATGAACAAAATTTACAAGAGACTTTAGATTACCAGATGTGGAGGCCGAAGAATCCTTTTGGAAGGATGGCGTAATCTTCTCCAATACATCGGATGTAGCTTCTATGAGCTCACAGTCTTCCATGTGAGACTTCAGAAGTTTTTCTTTTGCCTTTGCTTGAGTGAAGGATGCTAGCTTCATGGTTTGCACCGGAGAGAGGGAATCAAAATTGAATGGACCTTGAAGCAACTCTAGTTCATCGAATTCCATCATCTCTTTGGTCAAGAAATCTTTGACAGTTTCTGCAGTGTCTCTTACTGGAGACAGAGTCTTCTTTCCTTCTGCAGTCTTAGAACTGTCTCCTGGGGTCTTCTCTATTTGGTCTTTTTCTTTTTCCTTTACTTCTTCGTCTTGACTTGTTTTCTCCTCTAATCTTTCTTCTCCTTTAGATCTAGAGTCTGCTGGAGAAACCAAAGGAGAGATGTGTGCTTCTTCATGGACTTCCTCTTTCGGAGCAGAGGAATCTAAGTCCTTAGCTTTCTCTTCACTTGTCTCCTTTGCCTCTTCTGCTACTGTCTGAGTAGATTCTCCTTTGTCATCCATGACAGAGGGTTCATCACCTAAGTCCTCTATAATAGGAAGGTTGAATCTTTTGAAGGCATTCCGGAGGATATCTTCTGTTTCCTTTGCAACTTTGTTAGTTTCTCCAAGCATAAGTTGATTCATTCTAGCTTTACTCTGGAACTCATCCTTGCAATCCTTGAAGATGATGTTCATTTGTTTTGGGGTGATGGACGGATAGAGCTGAATAGCAATCTGCTCCCAGATTTCTAGATCTTTTGCTTAGGCATTGTTCTTCCTCATTTCAAGTTATTTCTCTAAACTTTTGGGAATTAGAGAGATGATTTCAATAAATGCTTTATTGTATATGTTCAAGTACCTAACTGTGGCTTCCTCCAAAATCCTTTTATTTGCATCATTATATTCATCATAAAATTCTGTTATTGGTTGTAGACTTCCATCCACAATAACTACCTTGACTACATCATCAATGTGGAGAGTAGTTTTTTCAACAAATTCCTCTGCCTTCTCTTCTTTGTCTTGACCGGTAGAGGGTTCCCCAGATGTTTTCTTCTTCTTCTTCATTTTCTTGACCTCTTCATCAGATTCAGTCTCTTCATCATCTTTAAAGCTTGTGTATGATCTTGTAGCCTTTGTCTTTGTTCTCTTTTCTCCTTTACCGGATGATTTTGCTTCCGGTTTTGATGCCTTTGAGCTCTTAGCAGTGGAAGATGCAGAGCTTTTAGAGGATCTGGTCTGGGAGGGGGCTTCTACCGGAGCACTTTCTTTTCCTGCCTCTTCCTTTTCTTTTTTTGTCCTTTCCATCTTTTCTCTATGTGCATCAAGTGCCTCTTTTGAGATGCCATACCTTTTGGCAACATTCTCTACTTCTTTTCTCACTTTTCTTTTCATCTCCAGTTGTCTTAGTTTCACATGAATCTTTAAACTCAATTCTTCAAAGGTTCCAAACCTTTCTGCCTTGGGATCCTTGGGTTGACTTATCATGTGCTGAACATGCAGCTCTACAATTTTCTCATCCACTTCATACCTCATTGGCATGATCCATACTGTTCTTGGTTCCACTGCCTCCATTAGGCATTGATCAGTGTCTACCATAAAGCACACTGTATCCTTGTATTTTTAAACTAAGGATTGGGGAATTCTTTGAGCCTTGGCATCACCAAGCCCATGCAAGTAATCTCTGATTTGAATTGCAACAGGTCTATCATTTTGCCATACCCAACCACTGGATCCAGGCAACTCATTCATAAAGTAGAAGAATAAACACAGTATCAGCCCACCATACTTGAAGGAGTTCTTCTTGTCCTTCTTGATCTTTTGTAAATTTTCCATTAGTTGGCTCAGAAGGACTTCACAAAGATCATAATCTGCATTCTTTCTCAACATTTCATATGCAGTGTAGATTGTTGTTCCGGATATAGAGTTTTCTCTGCTGGAGTGATATATCTTGTAGCCAATAATCATGGAGGCAAACTTGATGTTTAGATCTGTGATATCCTCAACTGTCATTGCTCTTTTATCAAATTTAGATCCGGTAGCCTCACTCACAGTTTGGTTTTTGACTGATTTTAGAGTAGGTAGCCCACTGGATGAGTGCAATCCGGTTATTGCCCTAATTGCTTCCTTGGTTATCTTGAATGGCCTCATTAACCACATAAAGTTGTCATGCATTCTACTCAAAACATACCAGACCCAATCATCTTCAGTAAAATAGGGGAAATGAATGTACTGTCCAAAATATTTATCCTGAATGGCCTTATACTGAGGTTTTAGTTCAAATGATTCATCTATCAGTTCCTTGTGGTGGATATCCATCAGTTTGGATTCACCAAATTCTTCAATGTTTGCATGAATGAAAACCCTAACGTCTTCTACATGCATAATTCCATGTGGAATGCTAGAAAATGCACCTAGAGGATCAATTTCTAGGGATTTATAGGGATTTTTTTTGAATTTAGAGCATGGCCTATCAGTAATCTTCACCACATTTAGAGTAGCCATCTTCCAAAGATTCACAGAGAGATTTTCAAGAGCGGAAAATACCTTTTACACTTCTAGGGTTCACGATATGATCCGAATCAGATTGCTGGATGAATCGACTTCTATAGTTGATCTTTGATGGGCTTGAGGCAATTTGTTGCAGAGCTCCTTTTCTTTTCTTCTCGAATGTAGAATGAGCAAATGTTCAATAAGAGAACCCTTATATTTCTCTGCAAACCCTAATTTCATTTTGCAATAAATGCGTAACTTAAGTCATTCTGGTTTGCCTTGTTCTCCTTGTTCTAAGAAAAATATTTTCCAGATTACTGAGAAGCATTTAGAGTTGTTCTTGGTGATGATTGACAATCTATCTTCCTTTCTCCAAACATTTCATCTATCCGCAGATCAAGATTCCTTAGTTTGAATCATATCAAGTCTAACTGTGAAAGACCTACTTCTTACTGGATGATTGTTAAATGGATTAATCTCAGATGATTAACCTCTTCAAATTTATTGTAGATCTTTCATATCTTCCCCAAGGGTTATTTAGAAGTTTATCTGAGAGCCCTTTTAGTCCGCAACCTTCCATGTGCCAATTTTAGGCACCAATTGACTGGCTGGGGAAAATATTTCTTTTGTGACTCCCCCTGAGCCAGAGCTCATCTATTTAGATTCTGAAAGGAATATCAGCACCAGATTCTAGTGCGGATCCATCCCCATCATTTTCTGTACTTCTCTTCACCCAAATCTTGTTCATTTCCCTTTGAACTTCATCCGCATTCATTTTTCCTTTTCCTTTGTCTTGGTTTTGATTATGATGCACCGAACCCTTTTTGTCCTGATTCTTGCTTCTGCAGAATTTGGCAATATGACCAGATCTATTGCAATTGTAGCAAACAACATTTCTTTGCATATTTGACTGATATCCTCTTGATCTACACTGATTAGTCATATGTCCCATTCTATTGCATGCAAAACATCTACCATTGAATGAATTGTTCATTTGCATATTTTTTGCATTCATGAGTTTTGTGACCATACCTTTTGCAGTTAAAGCACTGTCCGAAGAAGGATGAATTAATCTGATTCATTCTTCTTCTACATTGATTTGCTTTATGACCAAAGTTATTGCAATTGTGGCAGTATCCATTGAAGGAAGCATATATTTGAGCATTTAGTTGCCTTACCGGAGGTCTCCTAGGCCTGTTTCTTAGATTTTCTGATCTGGAGTTCTTCTGACTGGATCTAGAGCTTTCACCTTTTTCATACCCCAAGCCTTGCTTGTCATATACCCTCTTTTGGCTTTGAAGAAGAACTTCAAGTTGGGCAGAGCTTATCTTGAATTTCTCTTTGTATTCATTTGTTGTTTGAAGATCCTTTTTAAGAGTGTCAATCTGATTCTCAAGTTGTTCTTCATTATCCCTAGCTTCTTCAAGATCAAATTCAAGATGCCTGATTATTCTATCCATTTTGTGGCAGTCTTCTAATTTCTCTTTGAGAGATTGTCTTAGATCATCTTCAGTTTTTCTTTTCTCTTCAATTTCTTGGGTAAATTTCATAACTCCTGATTCCATTTCATGTCTTACCATAATGACCTCTTTTGATAACTTTTCATATAACTTGGTTTTCTCCTTCAGATCTTCATTTGTATTATTGTCTTCACCTTGACTTGCCAATTGCTGAAGTAGATCCTTTCTCTTTTTCATAGAGATACTCAGTTTCCCTTTTAGTTCATTTATGAAATCATCAGCCTGTTTGAGTCTTTCCATCAATTCATTGACTTCAAAGTTAGATTGCTCAAGATCATCTAGGGCAGACTGAAGTTGTTCCCTCATACCATACACATCCATTTGAATTCCCAGATCTTCCTCAAGCTGTTAGGCTCTATTTGGAGGAACCTTGCTCTGATACCAATTGTTGATAACTGAGAGGGGGGGTGAATCAGTTATCTTAATTACTTCAACTTTCTGATCTTCCTTAACAATTAATGCAGCATTAAATTATATAAGCAAACATAACCTTGAAATGGAAATAGCATCAATACACATGACACAATGATTTTGACATGAAAAACCTTGTTAAAGGAAAAAACCACGGGGTGATTAACCCAAGATTGTATTCTCTGTTGAAAGAATAAGATAGTACAAAATGGCACTTGTCAATTGGGGCTCACTGCCCGAGCACATTGCTCACAAGAGGTTCACTGAATACAATAGTTTATACAAGGAAACTAGATACTTGAACTGATGAGAAGCATCCACATATGTTGAGTTTCAGTTCTGGTTAGGTTCAATACACTGATCTGCTGCACTTCATTCTTCCTCTTCTTGGTGCTGCTGTCCTGTCACATATCCGACCTGCCTTACTACTTCCACACTACTCTTCTGCTTTTTATTCGCACACCTCAACACCACACACACCTTCATACCGAAATCAATTTGGTATATATATCCACACCAAGGATTTCATCCACTTTCTAGTCGGCATCCAGAATACTTACTATTTTCCCAAACTCTTGGTCTGTCGACTGAATCCTTTCTTATCAAGTGATGCGTATCAAAGAGGTGCTTATAGAACTCATCAATCATGTCAGCCAATCATGAATGATACCTTAAGAAAATTGATCACCACCAATAACTCATCCGGATTAAGGTCTGATGCTCTGCCGGTCAGTTCTTCCTCTGTCAATTCTGCCAAACAGGAACCCAACATTTAGGTGCTCATATCTTTTCACTCTTTCATCACCAGAGGCTCAATCTCTGAAATGTATTAGTAAAGGTACACCTCTTGACTTCCCCAAGTCTGCACTTTACTAAGATACTTCCTTTGAGAGATCTGGACTTGACTGTCAGACCTTGCCACATGCTCTGTTCTTGCTTACCGAACCACAACACTCTTCAATCTGACTTCCAGTATAGGCACACCATGTCCTGTGGATGTGTGGGATGAACTTTGTTGCCATCAATGACAACAATCATGAAGCCACAATGTGTCTCTTTCCAACAATCTCAACTACAATAACAATCGAACGAAACATACAACAAAGAACACAACAACAAAGGCCACAGTACTTGCCGACCCCTCTCCGTGAAGTCTAGCTCTCCAACGAGCTAGAGCCCCACTGTGTCTCGGCTCCTCTCAACTGGCTAATTCCATGTGAGTGAGAGTGATGTGGCAGATCACCCAGTGGCAAGGAGGGAAAGGGTCCTCTTGCGTGTCGAAATATGACCGACAACCCCAGGCAACGGGAGTCACGATTTGAGCGTACATATTTTGGTGAACCTGATGTGAAGAGCATATCCTCTTGGTTATGCTTGTTGTGTTCCCATTTCAAATGTCTCAAAACAAGTTTAACAAAAACTTCAGAACATTTTCATACCTTTCTTCATAGTCGCTTTTACCGCTTCAACTTTTCTCGTCTATACCATCATCCGTTCCATTTAATCTGTGGTGTCTATGGCATCCCCAAATATGATGGAACCTAACTTAAACCAAGGGAACATTCCCTCAAGGGAACCAGAAATGCCCTCATTTGATAGGTATGTGCCACCACATCCTGAATCACCAACTGTTATGATTACAAGGATTCTGACTATGAGCAAGATCAAAGAGAATCTAGGCACTCTCTATCTTTCAACAACCCAACTTGGGAAAACAATCCGGCCATACCAAATGTACCATATAAAGCAAGAAGGGTGATGTCAAAAATATATCGACCCAAACAACCTTCCACAAGTACATTGAATACCCACCTTGATGAAGAGGTTAAAAGGTTGGAAAAACGTCTACAAGAAACCAAAGATGCTCAAGAGGCATTGAGGATTGCCTTACAAGAAGAACAAAAAGAAAATGCTACATGTGAGGAAGCCTTTCACCACAAGAATATTTATAGAGAAATCCTAGAAATGAAGAAACCCCTAGAGCTGCAACTCCTATAGATTTAATCGCAACTCTAGTACAAAGAATCATAATCCTGGAGGCAGAAAAAACTACTCCAGAAAGAATCAATTATTATTCACGACATGCTAGTAATGACACCTATCTAAATGAGAACCCTCCTATTCAGAACAATCCAACGAATCTGACAACAGGTTATCAAAACCCACCCATAGGGTTATTACTAACAACCTTGCAATCTCAAAGTGCCTTTCTAGGAACGTATCTTGAATATTTGAAAGAGCCTCTAGACCAAAACATAAGGAATGTACAACTACCTCAACCACTGCCAGATCTCAGAAGACATCAAAGGAGAAGGAGATCTGAATTCACACATTAAAGCCTACACCATGGCCATAAGAGAACTCCTCCCTTGGGATGGGGTTGTAGCAAAGATCTTCCCAAAAATGCTTGAAGGCATCGCTCTGGATTGGTAATATCATCTCCCAGAAGCTTCGATCCATTCATTCAGATAACTCATCAGAGTGTTTGTCATGGCATTCGACATGGACAAACTCGTCAAAATAGGGATCAGAGAATTCCTCACAATGAAACAAGAACTAAATGAATTTGTAGTGCATTTCATCACTCGATGGAGGCACATCCTCTATTCTTCAACCAGTGCCCTGAACATGGATCATCAAGAACTGTGCAATCTCTTCTTGCATGCCCTTACAAAGACATGAGAGAAGATGTCCAAAAATTTCCATATAAGTCCTACGAAGAGGCATTGGAAAGTGCCTTAAGAATTAACCAAGCCACCATTGACAGTGGAGAAAAGTTTATGGTTCAAATGGAAAGCGAACAAAGGAAGACACAGGAAATAATGCTTCTATCATTAAAATCCTCAAAAATAATAGGAGTGCAACCATAGACAGGGTGACAGATCAACCCCTAGTCAAGAAGATGAAAGATGACTACAATGGGAGATATTACTATCCTCCTAATGTAAATGCCATAGATCGACCAAGAAACAACAGGTACTACCCTCGAGACAACTATCAAGGTTAGAACCAAAATGGAAATGAGAACGGAAATGGCGGATGACATGAGAGACCCCCATACGAGTTTAAACAATTTTGTTCTTTTCATAGAACAAGGGGGCATAGCACAGAGTGTTGTAGGGAATACAACAGATTCATAGCAAGACTTCTGGAAGACCAACAACGACTATTCATAGAAATGTTCTTAAAGCCACAGGAGGTCACACCAGATAACAAAGATACAAGGCAAAATCAAGCTCCAATAGCGCCACAAAATGCAAACATGAGAATTTATTAGGACCTGTTCCCCGCACACCAAGATACAGAAGTGACAAATCAAAGCAAAGAAACTCATAGTAGTAACTCTGAAGTCCCACTGCAACTAGGACAAAAAGGAGAAACTTGGTTGATGGGATTGGTTGAGATTATGCATAGTGAAGAACAAGAGGAGGATCATGAGGAAGAAAATGAACAAATAGAACCATATGAGGGTACCATCTCAATAGTAGAACCAATACAAGCTCCCATTGGACCCTATGAACTCATAGAAGATTTGAAGAAAATGTATGCACACATTTCATTCATTGATTTACTCAAGAACTTCCCCTCACATCGCTCCGCATTGCTACAAGCAATAGGCCTAAAATATCTTGACCAAATTACACCACCACCTAGTGAGAAAATCAACCATGTGGACTACGATCTCAGCCCACCAAACTCAGAACTTAAGGATCTAGGGTTTTTCTTTGACTTACAACAAATGCCCTCTAAGGTAGAGTTAACAAAGAAAGGAGACCCTGCACTATATCTTTAGTGTGGATCTATGAAACGTGCATCAAACGAACATTGATCGACGATGGAGTTGCAGTGAACATAGTTCACTTCTCCCTTTTAGAAAGGATGGGCTATGGACACACCAACATCACTCATTTATAGGATACTCTAAGTGGATTTTATAATCTAAAGGCAACCACCATAGGTAAAATCACCCTCCCAGTAACTTTGGGGCCCAAAACCATTCCAACCACTTTCTATTTCATAGATAAGGAGACATGATATAACTTGATTCTTGGAAGGCCATGGATACATAGGATGAAAGGTGTGACATCCACGTTGTTTCAAGAAGTTCATTTTTTACACTTAGGGAAGATATATGTCGCACATGGAGATCCATAGCCTTTTAGCATGTTAAAATCAAATACACCAAACAAACACATAGGCATCCCCATAGACTATGAACTCCCTACCAACAAGTTAACCATCTTGAATCCTACACCTCAATTGATATGCATCAAATAGATGGAAACTCTAGAAAAGACCATAAACACCGTATAAGTCAAAAATTTAGAGAATGGGCCACTACTAAAGCAAAGGGAAATGGTTTCCAAGGATAAAACAATTGAAATCATGGAGTTGATCGAACAGGATGGACCATTCCGATTCCCCCTAGAAATACTCATGATCGATTTCCAAGAGGCCTACAAACTCTTTTGGGAGAAGCCTAATAGAATGGAAGGACTAGTCTTTCAAACCACCACATTAGATCTGAGAAATTTAGACCCACATGTTTTCTCAGATGCAGATAAAGACATGACGGAAGGTTACACATCATTATCACCACTAAGTGAATCACGTGTCCCTAAGAGACCAGAAGAAATAGAATCATATGAACCTCTCACACCAATAGAGGATTTGCATCAACCAATAATACCCATGGAGGAGGCACATTCTATCGATAATGAGTCAACCAATGTTATAGGAATGTTGCCTAAGATGTTTGTGGTATCACAACCACAAGAAAAAGCAACCACCTCCTCTTTAGTTCAGTCAAATGAACTTGGTGAATGGGAAGCACCTCAGGTACAAATAGAAATGGTTGAAAGGCTTCTCGACGAGGATTAAGAGAGTGAAGGTATCTTCCATAGAGAGTGGAAGATGAGAGTGACAATCGGTATCGATGACCCTGTCATTTTTGAACTACCAAAAAGTTATATTGGGTATGCCATGGATCTGAGACCAGAACCCAATGGGAGGACAAGCATAAGTTTTGTTCCCCCTAATGAGTAGAGGGAGCCACAAACTCCTCTTGAATTATTCCAATTCTTGCAAAAAATCCAAGAGAGACTTGATGTAAAAATTTACATGCAAGAATAGTTTGACCTATTAGCAGAGCTATGAAATTGTGATGGAGTTCTATATTGGACTCCTCATCAACATGCTTTTCGAGACTTACTGCATCTCACGATGCCAAGAGAAACCACCGATTTGGTAGCAATTGATTCAAATGACAAACCATACCGAGTAGGAGAACTTGTCCTAAGAAGGGGAAGCACACAAAACAAGAAAAGAAGATGAAAGAGAGCTTTCTTAGAAGATTGGAAAGGTCCTTACATGGTTAAGGAAGACATCGAAAATGGTGCCTATCTCTTGTGCACAATGGAGGGAGAGGAATTTAGTGAAACAATCAATGCCTTTCACCTCAAGAAATATTATGTCTAAAAAACCAAAAAAATCATAAAACATAAAAATACCAAAAAAATATAAAATCAAAAATGTCAAAAACAAGTTTGCTTCTTGCATTTCTGCATCATTCTGTTCATCTTGCATTACTGTTTGTGACTTTCTCTTGTACTATTTTCCCTTTAGTAAGGAGTCCAATGTTGTCTATATATACGTTATCTTTTCAGGACCTAGAGATCCCCATTTTTCACAAATCGTCATTATCCCCCTTCATTCCCAGTGATTTTCATCGAGACCTAGCTCTTAGCTTTACACTGATCCTAGTCTTAATGAGTCAAGGTGTTAGGTCTAAACAAAGTCAGTATTCAAACCTACAGTGTTCAAAGGAATCTTGCAATTAGACCTTCCCAATTCTTCCCTAGTAGTAGAAAAGTCCAACTAGATTACAAAAACTTTAGGTGGCACCCAGCCCCTTATCTTTCTTGGCCAAAAACGTCAGGAAGATCAAAACTCTGAAGGAAGAAATCTAAGATATGAGTGAATAAAAAATATGAGTGATCAAAATAAGAGTGTCAAAAAGTGAAAATTGAGAGATCAAATCATTGCATGTCAAAAGTTCCAAAAAACATTCATTTCTTGAAAAGTCAAAAATCCAAAAACATGATAAAAGTCAAGTGAGGAAAATACAAAAAAGTAAAAAGTGAAAAAAAAGAGAGATACAAAAAAAAGAGTGAAAGAGAGAAGATTGTTGAATGTCCGTACTCTTGGGTGGAGATCAGTCTAAGTTTGAAGCCTCAAGGGTGACATTCTAATAGAGAAAGAGAGGTACTAAGCACACACACGCACTAGCTGAGCAAAACTGAAGAGTCTAGTAGTCTCTAGGATCATCTGCTATCTCAGGACCCTTCTTCTTTCCCTATTATCCTTTACCCCAGGTCTACATTGCTTTCCATCTATGATCTAATTCTAGCAGACGCTAATAAAATTTGCTGATTGTCTAAGTTAAAAGCTTACCAATTTGTCTTATCTAGATAAGGATCAATGTTTAGCCTTTAGCGAAGTGTAGAAACCAGAAGCACTCCATTTTCACTCCTACTCCCCACTTGAGTTTCCCTAAATCCTATCTCATAGCCTTGAATAGGTCTATTATACCAGGACAACCCGCAATCCCCTAAATTGAAAATCGTATTTAAGAGCAGTCATATTGTTTGTTCCACATTGCATTCATGCCAAAAATCACAAAAAAGTCTCAAAGAAATAAAGTCAAATGTCATATCTCATGGCATTCGGTAGAAGTAATAGTCTCATTTACAACATTTCTTGTGTTCCTACATTATCATATCGTAAACTGCATATCATATATATGTCATAAAAAATTACAAAAAAACATGTCATCGTTATCATGCTTGCATTTGCTAAAAGAGTTGAAAAGGTCAAACATAATCAAAAAGTTCCTCAAAGCTTCCAAACATGCATAAGAGATGAGTATAGATTTTGATAAGAGAAAACCATAAGTTTGCATACATAAGGGCATCAAAGAGCTGAGACAAAATACTCTTGAGAAAGTAGAGGCTCCCCATGCAAGGGGCACAAATTTCAAAGGAAAAGCAAGTCAGGGATAGGTCTCTCCAATGGAACCCTCATGACTTTGGCTCCTCCATCTATGAGTACCACTAGTCACTCCCTGAGATATATGAGAATGAGGTGCTCTACTGTGAGCATGCGACTGTGAAGGCCCCACCATGCTAGCATCACGACGTCCAAAATTAAGGCGAGCCATCTCTCGGAGCACCTGGTTCTTACCCTTGAGCATGTCAACCTAGGTCTTCAACTCTGTAGTTACCTGACACCCATGGTAGACAGGAGAAAAAATGTCAGTGTGTCACCCTGCAACTGGGGGCACACCAAGATCATCCAAAAGATGATCACGAGTCATCCTAGTGAAGGGAGAAGCTAATCCAACATTGACCTCACGAACAAAGTCCCTGCACTCTTTGACATTTCCTAAAATAGTGAATCAAAGAAAGACTAAGTCAGATCCATGTAAAAAGAGAAAGGGCAAAAAGTATGAAAAGTAACTAAATGAGAAACTTACGTGGATTGCCAGGCTGCCAATCAGGGTCAAATTGATGCATCGCCTCATCTGAATGAGGAGGTTGAGGAACAATAGGAGGACCCTCAGGGACATTAGGAATATCATCTGACTCATCAATATCATCAAAGTCCTCATCCTCGAGAGCGACCTCATCTAATGAATCATTGCTATTTGGAACATAGTCCTAGTCAGTGGACTCTGAATCAACAGTCACAATCAGAGATCAGGAAGGAGTCCCTCTCCCTCCCCTCCATCCTCCTCTAGAGACCCTCGTAACGAAGATGCTAGGAATCAAAGGAGTCCAAATGACATTTCCAAGTTCACCCATCTCCTAAACGGTCCTGTAACAGGTGGACACTAGGGGCAAGTCCTCAAGGACATCCGTGCCAAACTGCTGCAAAACACGATCAACTCGATGAACCTCAACCAGACTGTTGTGGTCTGTAATCTCTGAAACCTCGTGACAGTGCTCTCTAATCTCACCATCTCAGGCCCAAGCCCCCTCCATGTCATGATAAGGATCAAAAATCATATCCTCATTAGTAAGAGTAGCAATAGTGGGTAAAGTAGCATAAAAATGACCAACATGCGCACAACTCGCTGCTCTCGATAATCATCTATCTGGAAGAGGAATAAGCTTCTGATAAGGCTTCATGTGCTCAAAAATCCATACCATGATTAAAGAAGAGTGGCTAAAGGCTAAAGCCTCTCATCGTGAAATTTGGTAGAAGTCTCTGTAAACCATAGCCAGGATGTCCGGTCCCCAAGCAAAAATTGTACCCTCCTCAATCTCATGAATGATGGGTGCCCAACACCATCTCAGATGAGCTGAGGCCTTGTCTCCTAATAGCCTCGAAGCAATCAAACCAATCAAGAACCTCCTCAAGAGTGGAATGCGGAGACGTGGTACAGATGTAATCTGAACTCCTGTCTTATCTCCAAGATGATTAACCCCCATAAATGCAGCCCAGGAAGCCTTCTCCTCATAGGACTCACTGATAGGAAGAGATAAGGGATGTCCCCTCATAAGTACTCCAAGAATGCGATATACATCATATAGAGTGATAGTCCACTCTCTAGAAATCTGTGGGAACTAGAATGTGTTCCTGTCTGCATCCCAGTAGGTCAAGATGTTGCAACATATGCCAGATACAGGATGAATCATAGGAATGGCAGACTCTGGCAAGACCTGCCCTATTCAGTATAGCACGATCCTTAGTACTCAATGAAGCATTCCATCGGATATGCATGTCTTGCAAAATCAAAGAACTTTAGATTAGATCTCGTAAACTCAAAATCCCTAAAAAATGTAAAACTGTAGAAAACCTTACACAAAAAAATCACATAAAACTTCAAAAATTACAATAAATAGGTAGATTCAGTGACCAAATCATGTTAGATCAAAGTGAACCTAGCATTAAACAACATCAAATGCAGTCATAAATCAGTCCAACAGGGTCACCCCCAGGTGACCCAGGTGTTTTATAGGATCTCCCCCAGGCGACCCTGCTACTTTTCAGGATCTCCACCGGGCGACCCAAGTGTTTTTCAGGATCTCCCCCAGGTGACCCTACTTCTTTTTAGGATCTCCCCTGGGTGACCCTACTACTTTTTAGGATCTCCCTCGGGCGACCTTGTTGTCAAACAGGATATCCCCCGAGCAACCCTGCCTGACAAAAGGGGCAACCCTAGGAGTGAATCCCTCAAGCAAAAATCACTCTAAAGAACTCATTTTTTAACCGATTTTAGAAAACGAAAGATCAATCTTCCTCTAAACAATGAGAGGAACACAATGCAATAGAGAAAATCACCAAAAATAGACAATTTTAAGAGATTTTTTACAAAATCAAGCTAGGGTTTAGAAAATAATTTTTCATTGATTGCATGCCCGATTCATCGCGACTGAGGAAGAGGTGGCCATCTTTGTGATCACCTCGACGATACCTCTCTATCGACTACTCACACGAACATCATTTTACTCCGATCTCACAATTTGGCTCACTTTGTTTTCCCTTAGCTTAGTTCATTTATGTATTTTAGACTGGTTCTTTGCTTTTATGCATTCATTTTGTGCATTGTTTTGCATGCTCTCATCCCTGCAGGTCCAAACTGACAAAGGCAAGCAACTAGTCGAACTCAAGTGATCTATGGTAAGATTCATCATTTCAGTTTTCGTTGTTTACTTTGATATATTTAAATGTCAGATTAACACTAGTTATTGTATGTACAAATTACTAAAAAATTGACAAGTAAGGCCTAGTTCGGGAAGAGTACCTACCTTTCATGTAGACTACCATCCTCGAGGGGGCAAATATGTAAGCACAAAAATCATGCACAGCCTCCACGTGGACCCCTATGATGATTCAAATCCTTGTCGCGTACATGTAAGTGTGAAATAATGTCCTTTAAGTAGTAGGCCTCTTGATGACATGTCCTCTTTTCTTGTCTTGTATTGTTTCTTCCTTGTCACTTTCCCTCTCTCCCCGTTTGCGACACTTTTTGACACTTGTTGTGACACTTGTTGACTTGCATTTTCTAGCTTCCAACCTTGATCCTAAGCCTTGTGAGAATCTTGTAGGTGAGTTTTCACCTCTCCCCTTTGTTTTTCCTCTAGTGCACCTCCTAAAAGCCTTCTAGAGGTCCCCTTGTCCATCTCCCACTTTTAGTTTTCAATTTCGTCAAACCAATCCAAATCTCCCCCTATTATTTCCAGATCTCCCCTAGGAGATCCTGCTGATGCAAGTGGAGATTTGGATTCTTACACATGATTGACCTATTTCTTGATGCATAACCTATCCTTTTCCTTTCTTCTACCATCTCCCAGCCTATTTTTCTACATTTGACCCTGTCCAGCCCGAATGTCCCCCGGGCGACCCAGCCATTTTTGCAGCCATGGAAAAACTTGAGTTTCTCTCTTGTTTTTGCTCTGTTTTCGCCTATTTTTCTCTCTGTTTGCATGGTTTTGATCCCTGATATAGAGTTAACTATTTCATGCACCTACACATGCATAATTATCTCTATTTCATCTCAATTTCACTCTTCAATCAATCGCATGCATTCTCTCTCCTCCATTTCCTCTCCAGTGATAAACTATCTTTGTTTCATCACTCTCCAATTAGCTGAGTTCACTAGGTAATCAACCTTGTGAACTCCCCAATCTATTCTTGTTAACCCATCAATCAAAGGAGTTAACTCTCCAATCAATTCCTTCCTCTAAACCTATAAATACCCCCCTCCCTCAAGCACAAAGGGAGGTAAATTCATTGTACACACAGCTTTTTCCAATTTTTTCTCTCCAACTTAGCATTCAAATGCTCTTATAGGACGAAGGTGCCTTTTGCTTTATTTTTTCAACCAAGTAGCATCACGTTGCTTCATTCTATGCCATTGTCCTCAATCCAAGCTCTCATCGAGCTCATACAAGCTTCATCAAAGCTTCTTTCTGCTCCTTTGGGTCATTTTGTTGTCAAGAGGATCACCTGCTGCACAAAAGGATTCGAGGTGGCCTATTACAAGGATTGCTAAGGGTAGTGGAGTCAACAAATCTTTATTTCTCTTAGGTTCCTTCATTGTTTTTCTTTCAATTCATAGTAATTAGAGAATCAAATTTGCTCTTGGGAACAGTAAAACATTGCTTTTTCCTTGATAGTTAGATCTTGCATGTTAGATTAAATGCTTTCTCATTTCTAGATCTAGTTCATTAGAAGAAGCATTTTCCTCTTTTCTTAGATTAAATTGCATTCAAAACATCAAAAACACAAAAAAAACATAGGTTAACATTGCATTGGAAGAGTCATATAGAATTGCATACATATTTCCTTTTCATAGATTAGAAGCACTTTTATTTCCAAAATACTCTAAAAAATACCAAAAAGAACGTTTTGCATATCATTTAGTTTGCATGCATATAGAAACAATAGGATAGACAACATTGCAAACCCTGGATTCCATCACAAGGTAAACATGGTTCAAATGATTCCAAACAAACCCTTGATTCCATCACAAGGTAAAAACAAGTCAAACCCTAGGTCAACAAAACCCTAGGTAAAAAACCTAGATCTGGTTAAGGTTAGCAATCACATGACTTCCTCTCTTTTGATTCACGAATGTGCTTAGGAGTGAGAGGAGATTGGGTGAGGGCTATCCATGATGAGATCCAAGAGATCTATCCAAGACCTCAACAACAAACATTTGTCTTACCACAAGGAGACCCATTCGTCCTCTTGTTGTTAGAAGAAACCAGACAATGATAGATACAACAAGACCTCTTACAATGCATACAAAGACAAGAGGACATGAACAAGAACAATCACTTACCCACACAGGTAGAACCTAAGAAATCCAAATAGAAGAAGAGAGACTAGTGAACCTTCGAGTCATAGGATTATCTCAACTACAAGAACAATCGAATGAAACATACAACAAAGCACACAACAACAAAGGCCACAGTACTTGTTGACCCCTCTCTGCGAAGTCCAGCTCTCCAACAAGCCAGACCCCCACCGTGTCTTGCCTCCTCTCGACTGGCTAATTCCATGTGAGCAAGAGTGACGTGGCGGATCACCCCATGGCAAGGAGGGAAAGGGTCCGTGTGCATGCCGAAATTTGACCTGACAGCCCTAGGCAATCGGAGTCACGATTTTGAATGTACAGGCTTGTGACCGTTATTTAGGTCCTATGTCGATACAGTAAGTTTGAATTATGAAATTCTTGGCGGGAGTGTTTGTAGTTGCATATATAAGCATGTTTAGGAATTAATTTGTAAAGTAGATGGTAATTTGGATTTTCAATCTTATGTGAAAGTGATTCAAGGCATTCATTGTGTAGCAAGAGCAAATTTTTGTTGTTTATGTGTTTGTATTTGCAGATTTGAGCAATCATCTCCTCATGGCATGAAGAGCTTCTTCCTTCCATGAGGTCTTCACTACAAGGTGACATAATTTGTGTTTTCAAGCATTTATCATTTAGTTTTTTTGCCTTTGCCTCCCAAGGGCACACACTCTCTATCTAACAACGGTGTTCGGAAGACTTGAATGTCTCTCCAGAGCTTGACTGAGGCAAGCCTCTAAACATCACAACCCCCTCCCAAAGTTTCTGTGATTGCAGGTTACAGGTTGAAGATATAGGAAAAGTGGAGTTGTAGGAGGATATTGCAGAGTATCAAATTTGCAGATCAGAGTTGAAAATAGCACCTTGGACTTGGGCGCCCGCTACTTAGTCCTCCAGATTCCGTGACAGGAAAATCTCTAAGACAACAAGAACATGTTGCAGATCAAGTTTCCAAATCTTGATAAAAACCTGGGCATTGGACTTGGGTGCCCGCTCCTTAGTCTCCGACTGTTCTGCTTCCTGAACTTTGAAAACATGTGCACATTTATCTATCATTTCACATCTCCCTGTAGTAGCATTTTGAGTAATTTGTTTGTTTGCTTCCATAATTGCATAATTAGGGTTTTGAGGTATAATTGAACATAATTGAACATAATTGACAATCGAATCAAACAAAATCTAAGTTTCCCTACATCTCATAGTGATCAAGGGCCTGATAGTGCATTGCCACTCGACCCAAGGTCCTTGAATGTAAGTGGTGAAAGGAGGATAGACATCAAACTAATCAAACACCCATTAAACTATCCTTTAAACCCTTTTACCCACATTACATTTTGGTGAACTTGTGTTGTTGGACTTGTTTGTGTTGCAAGTATGGGCCTAACTTGTGTTGTCATTGATGTCAACATACTTCTGTTGCATTAATGATAAGGATTGGATGAGCTGTGTGCTGAGGATATTGAGAAAATTAGTCTCAATCAGTAACAGTGAAGAACAATGATAACAGTAAGGTACTAGTCCAAGATAGGAAGACTATCAAGAGATGCGAATTAAAGGGTTTGTAGATATGTATCTTGAGATTGTCCAGTAGAGATTTCAGAGGTCCGCATGAAGATCTAAAGAAGTTGTGGACACCCAAGTAAAACTAGTTCCAGTAGGTATTCAGAGGTGACAGAGTGTTATAGAAAGGTTCGGTGAGATCCAAAAATGCATTTTCCCATTCTGCGGATTTGAGAGAGTGTCCAAGAAGTCTATTTGAAGTATCAAATTGATTGGTTTGTGGTCTAGAGGTCTTGAAGCATCTATTCCTTTGTGACAGTAGTGACAGACTATGTTCTTGAGGTTCCAGATGAAGGAGAGAAGGATGTCAGTATGCAGATGAAGTGCAAATGTTCTTGGTGATTCAAGAAATCTTGTGGAGGTCTTTGTATTATGTTTGGATCGTGTGGATGGTCCACATCAAAGTTGGAGCTCGCAATTGAAGGATAAACTCTGGGTGAAGGAGTTCTTCCTGAGACTGGCCAACCAGATGAGTTACACATCCTGTGAAAGTCCTTGGTAATGTTTTCTGACTTAAATGATCATTCCTAAGTTGATGTATTGTATAAATAAGGGATTGCGAAGTCATTTCAAAAGTGTCCTTGTGGAGATTCGAGTGTGGTAGCAAGGAGGAGAGCGAAAGGTAGAGCAGAAGTATTGGGCTTAAATGGAACTGATTCAAGCATGGTGAAGATGCTATTTTCCAGTTCAAGTAGGTGATACTTATTTCTTTGTAGACAATATGTCTCTTGTAGGCAGTGAGCCTCTTGTGAGAAGTGTGCTCAGGCAGTGAGCCCTAATTGGCATGTGCTATTTTTTTCTTTCTATTCTTCTAATAGAGAATACAATCTTGGGTTAATCACCCCGTGGTTTTTCCCTTAACTAGGTTTTCCACATCAAAATCTTGGTGTCTCATGTGTTGATATGTTTCTGCTCTTAATTTGTTGCATTGTGCTTCCATGATTCATTTATGATTAGACTGCTAATTACAAAGTGGAATTAAGTGTTTAATTGAGAGAAAGTTTTGCACAACTGATTCACCCTCCCTCTCAGTTGTGTGCCCTAAGTCTAACAATTGGTATCAGAGCTAAGTTCCTCTAAAAGAGCTTAACTGCTTGAGGAGATCCAGGATGTCATCTTACAAGAAGGATAGTTCAAAGTTTGATGGAACCAATTTTAATCTCTAGAAAGGTCGCATGAAATGTCACTTGAGATGTATGGGAGTGGCATACTGGACCATGGTTACAACACAGTATGTACCTCCACAGGGTGGTCCGAAAACCCAAAATAAAATCACAGACATTGAAAACAATCTGCGGACTATAGAGGCTCTTCTAAGCGCATTATCTAATTCAGAGCTCTCAAATGTTATTAACCTACCAATTGCTTTTAAGATTTGGCAAAAACTGGAACTTCTACATGAAGGAGACAAGTATGTCAAAAGTACAAGGTTACAAAGTCTGAAAGAAAAATTCAAAAATTTGAAGATGAGAGAAGATGAAAACATCACTACTTTTATGCCAAGAGTAAATGAGCTTGTTTGTGGAATTAGAAATGCTGGTGGAGTCTTAGATGAAGATGAAATTGTTGGCAAAATTCTCAGATCCCTTCCTACTTCTTACAAAATCAAGGCTGCTGCCATTGAATAATTCAGAGCCCATACAACTATCACAAGAGATCAATTGGCTAGAAAATTAGCTACATTTGAAATGATAGAGTTTGGAGATGACCCCCCCAAGACTGAATCTGCATTCAAAGCCAGTGCCTCTATTAAAGGTAAACAAAGGTTTGATCTAGGAGAGAATTCATCAAGGAAGCTGTCATGGTATGAAAAAGAAAGAAAAGATCTCGAGGAAGAAGAAGTAGAAACTGCTCAACTTGAAGCCCTTATTGCAAAGAGACTGCCAAGAGGATCTGGTAAGTATGAAGGAAGATTACCTTTCAAGTGTTTTAACTGCAATAAGGTTGGTCATTTTGCCTCAAGGTGTTCGGAAAGGTTTTCAAGGCAAAATCCTAACAAGCCAAGGTTCCAAAAGAACTATTATCATGTACATGAATATGATGATAATGAAGGAGTAACAGATGATGAATTAGAGATAGGAAACAAATCCAGAAATGAATGGGTGTTCATTGCCATCAAGGAAGAAGATCCAATGTCCTCTATATCTGTCAATCATAAGACTATGGAAAGAGCTTTGGCTGCCCAAGTTGAAGAAAATGATGATTGGGTCATTGACAGTGGTTGCTCTCACCATATGACAGGTGACAAAAATAAGTTCATTGATTTGGAAAGGTATGAAGGAGGAGTGGTAAAGTTTGGTGATAATTCTGTTGGTAGAATCAGAGGTAGAGGAACTATTTCTTTTGATGGAAGGAACAAAACCGGTAATGTTCTGTATGTTGAAGGATTGAAGCACAATCTTCTCAGTGTTGGACTGTTGGTGGGCAAGGGCTATGACCTCCAATTCAAGAATGGAAAGTACAAGATCTTTGAAAGTTCCAAAATAGAGATTGCATCCGGTACTCAGACTAAAGGTAATATCTTCCATCTAGTTGGTACTGGTAAAAGTTGCTTATTTGTTCAAGTTGATCAGAGTTGTTTATGGCATAGGAGGATGTGTCATGTGAATTTTGATAATATCATCAAGATAAGGAATGCTCAATTTGTAAGAGATCTTCTAAAATTGGTGAAACCTACTAATAGTTTGTGCAAAGAATGTCAGTTGGGTAAGCTGAGCAGAGTCACATTCAAAAGTAAGGAACTATCTTCTACTAGATTATTGGACTTAGTTCATACTGATCTTTGTGGTCCAGCAAGAATCAAAAGTGTGCAAGGTGATAGATACTTCATGTTACTAATTGATGACTACTCCCGAATGATGTGGGTAACCTTTCTGAAAGAGAAATTAGAAGCTTTTGAGAAATTCAAAATATTCAATGCTATGGTAGAGAATGAAACTGAATTAAAAATGAAATGTCTGATGTCTGATAAAGGTGGAGAATTCACATCTGGTGAATTCATAGATTTCTGTGAGAAACATGGAATAAAGAGACAGTTGTCTGCTCCTAGGACTCCATTGCAGAATGGTGTAGTTGAAAGAAAGAATCGAACCATCCAAGAAGCATCTAGAACCATGATGATACAAGCAAATGTTCCTCAGATCTATTGGAGAGAAGCTGTTAGCACTGCAGTCTATACTCTTAATCGAGTTCAAATCAGAAGCAATACCGGTAAGACTCCTTATGAACTTTGGTTTGGCATCACTCCTACTATGAGGTATTTTAGAGTGTTTGGTAGCAAATGTTAAATTAAAAGAGATGAAGATCTAGGAAATTTTTATGCTAGAAGTGATGAAGGAACATTCTTGGGTTACTCCACTCAAAGCAAAGCAAACCGGTGTTATAACAAGAGACTAAGAAAGATTATAGAAAGTACAAATGTCAAGGTTTTATGAATGTGATGAAGATGATCAAAATGGTGCACTAACTCAAGGAACCCAAGTCCCTTCTGAAATTCAGACTCAAACCGATCCGGTAAATCGGGAAGAAGAGATGAGTCTCAATGAGCCTGATCAAGAAACTCCCAAAGTTCCTAGGTATGTAAGACTGAACCACTCTGAAGATCAGATCATAGGTGATAAACGAAAAGGAGTACAAACAAGAAGGAGAATTGCTCAAGATTTAGAAGAGTATTGTCTGATTTCAAAAATTGAGCCTAAGACAGTGAATGAAGCCTGCAATGATGAAAACTGGACTAAAGCAATGGAGGAAGAGCTGATGCAAATTGAGAAAAATCACACTTGGGATCTTCTTCCCAGACCTAGAAACAAGAATGTGATTGGAACAAAATGGGTCTTCCAGAACAAACTGAATGAAGTTCGTGAAGTAATCAGAAATAAAGCTAGATTGGTCTGCAAGGGTTATTCTCAAATAGAAGGAGTTGATTTTGAAGAAACTTTTGTTCTGGTGGCAAGAATTGAAGCAGTCAGACTATTTCTTGCTTTTTCTACTTTCAAGGACTTCAAAGTATATTAGATGGATGTCAAGTCTGCCTTTCTAAATGGTGACTTGGAAGAAGTGTACATTGAGCAATCGGATGGATTCTAATTGTCTAATCATAGTGATATGGTCTGCAAGTTGAAGAAGGATTTTTATGGACTAAAGCAAGCCCCAAGAGCCTGGTATGAAAGATTGGATAAACATCTCTTGAAGATTGGTTTCAACAAAGGTACTGCTGACAGTAACTTGTATTTCAAAATTGATCATGAAAACATCTTGATTGTTGAAGTGTTTGTTGATGATATCATTTTTAGAGGAAGAGATAGTATGTGTAAAACTTTTGCAAATCAAATGAAAAGTGAGTTTGAGATGTCCATGCTTGGTGAAATAAATTTCTTCTTGGGTCTACAAATCACTCAAACAAAGAAAGGAATCTTCATTTCTCAGACCAAATATGTGAAAGAACTGTTGAAGAAATTTGGGATGGAAGACTCTAAGCCAATGAATACTCCCATGGCAATCAGATGTAATTTGAGAAAAGATGATGACTGCCCTAAGGCTAATCAGACAAAGTACAGGTCAATGATTGGAGGATTGTTGTATCTTACTCAAACCAGACCAGACATTATGCAGGCTGTTGGTCTTGTTGCTAGATTCCAAGCTGATCCTAGAGAATCTCATGTCATGGAAATCAAGAGGATTTTTAGATATCTAAAAGGGACAGTTGAGTATGGTCTATGATATCTTATAGATCATGATTTCTCTCTTCATGCATATACAGATGCTGATTGGGTAGGAGATGTGGATGACTGGAAGAGTACTAGTGGTGGAGCATTCTTTTTGGGAAAGAGATTGGTTTCTTGGCTAAGCAAGAAACAAGAGGCAATATCTTTGTCTACAACTAAAGCAGAATATATTGCAGCATCAGGTAGTTGCACTCAAGTTTTGTGGATGAAGCAGATGCTAAGAGATATCAAAGTGGAATATGAGGAGCCTATCACAATTTTTTGTGATAATTCAAGTGCAATAAACATATCTAAGAATCTAGTGTTACATTCAAAGAATAAACATATATCCATCAAGTTTCACTTTTTGAGAGAGCAAGTGAATAAGGATGAAGTCAGATTGGAGTTTGTACCTTCCAAGGATCAGATTGCAGACATCTTTACTAAACCTCTTCCTAAGGACTCTTTTGAGTTTCTCAGGGAGAAGCTAGGGGTTATTACCCCTCCGGTGATGAACTAAGGTGCACTGTTGTGCATCAGTCTGGTGGATATCACAGTTACATCTTGTGGTCCAGATTGATGATGGGGAGCTGCTACTCAGGGGGAGCAGCAGGTATGATTTTGAAGTGGTGGAATTGCAAGTATGTGCCATTTGCCATTGATCTCAAAGGGGGAGAGAAGACATGTGAAAAACAAGTGGTTGCTGATCAAAGGGGGAGTAGTAAAGGGAGAGAAGACATGTGAATGGTTGTTGCTGATAGGGGAAGTTGTGATAGCAAGGAGAAGTTCATGTCTTGATGGTCAAAATAGTTTTTCACATCATATGTTGACATCAATGACAAAGGGGGAGATTGTTGCAAGTATGGGCCTAACTTGTGTTGTCATTGATGTCAACATACTTCTGTTGCATTAATGATAAGGATTGGATGAGCTGTGTGCTGAGGATATTGAAAAAATTAGTCTCAATCAGGAATAGTGAAGAATAATGATAACAATAAGGTAATAGTCCAAGATAGGAAGAATATCAGGAGATGCGGATTAAAGGGTTTGTAGATATGTATCTTGAGATTGTCCAGTAGAGATTTTAGAGGTCCGCATGAAGATCTGAAGAAGTTGTGGCTGCCCAAGTAAAATCAGTTCCGGTAGGTATTCATAGGTGACAGAGTGTTACAGAAAGGTCCGGTGAGATCCAAAAATGCATTTTCCTATTTTACAAATTTGAGAGAGTGTTCAGGAAGTCTGTTTGAAGTATCATATTGATTGGTTTGTGGTCTGGAGGTCCAGAAGCATCTATTCCTTTGTGACAGTAGTGTTAGACTATGTTCTTGAGGTTCCAGATGAAGGAGAGAAGGATGTCAATATGCAAATGAAGTGTAAATGTTCTTGGTGATTCAGGAAATCTTGTGGATGTCTTTGGATCATGTTTGGATCATGTGGATGGTCCACATCAAAGTTGGAGCTTGCAATTGAAGGATAACCTCCAGGTGAAGGAGTTCTTCCTGAGACTGGCCGACCAAATGAGTTACACATCCTGCGGATGTCCTTGGTAATGTTTGCTGACTTAGATGATCATTCCTAAGTTGATGTATTGTATAAATAAGGGATTGTGAAGTCATTTCAAAAGTGTCCTTGTGGAGATAAGAGTGTGGTAGCAACGAGGAGAGCGAAAGGCAGAGCAAAAGTATTGGGCTTAAATGGAACTGATTCAAGCATGGTGAAGATGCTATTTTCCAGTTCAAGTAGGTGATGCTTATTTCTTTGTAGACAATGTGTCTCTTATAGGCAGTGAGCCTCTTGTGAGTAGTGTGCTCGGGTAGTGAGCCCTCATTGGCATGTACCATTTTTTTCTTTCTATTATTATAATAGAGAATACAATCTTGGGTTAATCACCCCGTGGTTTTTCCCTTAACTAGGTTTTCCACGTCAAAATCTTGGTGTCTCATGTGTTGATATGTTTCTGCTCTTAATTTGTTGCATTGTGCTTCCATGATTGATTTATTATTAGACTACTAATTGCAAAGTGGAATTAAGTGTTTAATTGAGAGAAAGTTTTGCACAACTGATTCACCCCCCTCTCAGTTGTGTGCCCTAAGTCTAATAGCTTGCACCTTGCTTAGTGTTTTGCTTTAGATTTGCATTGATATCATTCATCTTATTGCATTGGAAAACTTACAAAAAAATTGAAACATGAGAAAAATTAGAAAAAAATGCATTCTAGGGTTTCTATTTTACATCAATTAATTTGAATTTCATAAAATTTCTGATTTTTGCATTAGATATGAGTTAAATTGCAGAAAATTACAAAAATTCAATAGCTTGCATTGCATCTTCATCATAAAATTTCTAGGGTTTTGTTGAAAATTGTGAATTTTGCATATAACCTAGTAATTCCAAAAACTAGAGTTTGTAGGTAAAATCTTGTTTCAGATTTTTCTACTCATCTTAGACACTCATTAAAATTTGCATTTGGCTGTAGTGTGGCATTTTAGTGTGAATTTGCATTTATTTTCATTTTTACATAGAAAAAAAATTCAACAAAAAAATTAGCATTTTCATTGATTTTTCATTAGATTTGCACTTGCATTTTGCATTGTAGGGTTTGGAACTCATTTTCAGTTCTGATTGCATTTAATTTTCATCATAAATCAGATTACAAGACATTCATATAGCATTTTGCATCAAGATCTCAAACCTAGGGCTTGAAAAACCTTGATTTTCACTAGATTTTACCTTATCGGCTCTCTATATTTGCACTATAGGCATGTTGTAAAGAATTTTTTGCATTAATTTTCTGTTATCAAGGTTATTATCTACTTCCACTCCTCAAATTGTTTACAACACCTTTTTATCGGGCCATTGTATTAAAAATTTGGTGAAAAATTATACATTTTTGATATATTTCCCCTAGGGTTTGACCTAGTTTGCACTCCAAGCATGTTGTAAAATATTTTATGATTATAGGTGACTAATATCATTGCTATTACTTTCTTCAAGTCATAAAATTCCTTACAACACCTCTTTTTATAGGTCTTGGGATTGAAAAATGGTGAAAATTTACATATTTTAGGGCATTTTCACTAGGTTTTAACATGTCATTATCTTAGATTTGCATCAAAAGTGTGTTGTAAAGGATTTTATTACTGTATTGGATTGTTATTAGACATATTATTTTCTTCCCCTGATAAAAATCCTTACAACACCTTTTCTTTCATATATTTGCATTAAAAAAGTACAAAAAATCAAGCATCTAAACATATCTTGCGCCTAAAGTTTGCGTATATTGCTGCATGAGTCTAATAACTCACTTCCCTAAGAGAAATTTTCCTTTAAGAAGAGGCATAAGACACATGGGATATATTGCTTTTGAAGAAGTTGGCACATTGAGCACCTTATTTACAAAAGGAGAGACACAAATGTTACAAGATACTACACCTATCACAAGTACAATGGAAGAGAAAACTTTTCATGATGTTGATGATACTATTGAGGCGACAAGACATGTACCTAATGAGAAAATAGATAAACTTGATAAAGACCTAGCTAAATTCTAAGACTATGTGCAAATTGAGAGGATAGCTGAAGAAGCTATACCTGTGATTCATCATGTAAGAGAATTGATAAGAGAAGGACAAGATGGTGTTAATGCAATCTGTGGTTTAACACATATTGTACAAACCAATATTATGCCAATGATGGAATGTGTAAAAGTGATAAATAACACTTTGTCACCATCTCATACACAAGTATCAGCACCTATATTGACTACGGGAATATCTACATTTACATCAACGATCTTAACAACTGATGCAGATGCTTGTAGTAATGCTACCACTAGTATTGGAGTATCTATGGCACTAATTACAAAGCCGTGGGATTTAATTACTAGAATTTGGTTTCTAAGGGGACCTCTTCTATCAATAATTTCTCTCAACCACCTCTTCATCCCACTTATTCTCAACCTCCCATTACATATAGTTATTCTCAACCACCTTCCGCCTACCATTATGTCCAACCACCGTTGACCTATTCACAGCCTCTGCCTATCACAACTCAAGCTCAATCACCTCCTCACTTTGGTCCTAATTCCTCGCAGCAAACCACATCTCCCAATGATGCCATCCTAAACCAACTTTTATAGGGCATGACTGCTTTACAACAAAAAGTAACAAATCTGACAAATTCTTCGCAGCTCAATATACCAACATATCATGCTCGTAATCCCCTTTCCTATGCAATTTTGAGAACTCCTATGCCCGAGAGGTTTGAGACTCACCGCTTTGAAAAATATGGTGGAAAAGGTGATCCTAATACTCATGTGGCAGCATTCACAGCTATGTGTAGTGATTTTTATTTTGAAGAGGACTTGTTGGTAAAACTTTTCCCACGATCTCTCAAAGATACTACTTTAGAATGGTTTGCTCTTTGCCTCTGAATTCAATACACTCCTTTTTGCAGTTGATTGATCAATTTTTACAACATTTTCAAGCAAAATTTGAACCTCAAGTGTCTTTGAATGACTTTGTTCATTGCAAGCAAGGTCCAAAAGAGAAGTTAACTAAATTTATTAGTTGGTATCAAGCTTTGTATATGCAAATTCAATATTAGATGAAAGATGAGGATGTTCAAAAGGTGTTTATCACTAATCTACAACCTAATATTTGTGATAAGATCCTCTTGATGAAATATAACTCCTTTAAACATTTATGCACCGCCCTTCGTGATTACCAACTTTAGTCTAGTCAGTATGAAAACCAAAACTCATCGGCTCAAGTTAGTCAATCCATGGGTGGATCATCACAAAATAACTTTAAGAGGAATAATAATAATAGGAGTTTCATCAAGACTAATGGACTGAATACAAACAACTTTTCTAATGTGTCTACTATCACTAATCCGAAGAAGGCATCATATCAACCAAGAAAGTTTACTCTGATATCTGAATCTTATCATTCTATCATGAATCAAGCTATGAGTAATAACCTTCTGTAGCTTCCCCCGATTACGCCTATCGATCCTAGTAAAGCACAAGGACCTTACTTCGATGCTAATGCCTTTTGTCATTTTCATCAGACACAAGGACATGATACTGAACAATTATGCATCTTAAACATGAAATACAATACCTCATTGATTCGAGTATCATACAGGTATCCGACGTGAATGATAACGGAAATAAGTCAGTTGCTTCGTCAAATCATAATTTACAAATTTTAACTAATCCCTTTCCTAAACATACTGATAACAATATGTTAGAACAAGGACTAGTAGAAGTAGCTGATGATGATTACTTGGAATATGATAACATCATGGGTATGATTGAAGTGGATAAGGAAAAGTTGGATAACCCACCTTGTCCACGAAGAAATGGAATTTATGCTGAGGTTCCTCCTCTATCCTTATACAGATCGAGAGATAACCAAAACACATTAGAAAGACAAGTAGAACAACCGATATAGATGAGTGACATGGTACATGATGATTCTTCTTATTGTGTTAAACGACTTCAACAATGAAAACTCGCTAAAAATCAGAAAAAAGTAAGATGACTATCAGCAGTTGGAAATAACAGTGGTTCTCCTCCTCATAAGCAATAAAAGGTCTCATTTACACAAGGATTTAAGAAACAAGCATCATATGATAATAAACAAAACTTTCATAAGAACCACTTAAACTTTGCACTCAACATGATCGAGTACCTCTCCAAGAGGTTCGCAAGGTCAAAAATCTGATACAATGATCCCTACAAGTAAGTATCTCTGACCCTTTATCACTCTCGTGATGTGCTTCCCCCATGATATGTGTTGTTTAGGCCTCTTGGGATGACCCCTGATTCTCTCATAAGGTCCCAGATACCAGGAGACCACCTCTGTTGTGACCTTCTTCTATTTGTATCATCTTTCTTCTATATTGCCTCTCTTTCTGATTTCATCATTGTGTGTTGTGTCTTACGGACATAGCATTGTGGTTGGTGAATTGGGGACACCCTCCTACATGACTATCCCTAAGACACTTATTTCTCCTCTCTTATTTATTGTTTCCCTTCCTCTAGTGTTTCTATCTAGCGGGCAGATGATGAAAAACATTTATACTAATGCAGACCTAGTGTCCCTTTAGCGAGAAATCAAAATTTGTACTTAGTTCCTAATATGACGATGGGGTTGTAATATATTATCCAATGCTTGGCTAGTAGAAGCACTCCATGCTTTCTGTGTAGTGATTTTAGATGATCTTTTATCTCACTTACAAACTATAACAATACTGCTACTCCATGCACTTTGTTTGTCTTTGAATCTTTCCTTGGTGACACTCAGTTTAGAGATTTTTATGATATAGCCCCACGGTTATCCTTGATTTCTGAATTCGTACTATAACCTTTGCCCTTTGTGTGATTAATCATATGCATTGATGTTGTTGTTTATCATGATTATGTAGACACTAACGTGTTTCTTGCAGGGATGTGTTTGTGGGAACATTTGGTGATCGTAAAGTACATGTCACCTCTGGAGGGAATGGGCTTTGTGAAAGTCTGTGTTCCCTCATGTATTTTGTTCCTACCTTAACGTGCTTGATATTGATGCATGATATCAACCACCTTAAGGTGGGGGCATCTATAAGGTAAGCTGTCTATTGTAGATGTTAGCAATGTGCTTGTCCTTAGGTGCAGTTTAAAGACTGGTGGCGATGAGTCCCTCCTGCACTCTGAGTTTGTTTGCAATCAATCATCTTAAGCCCTCTGCAGAGGTGAGGGTGGTGTATCTCTTGTAGAGAGTACCTATCCTATCATTTTCAAAAAGTCCTCATCGGGAGGCGGGGAGAGGTTCTATGACTAACTCAACGCTTAAGCATGTCTTTGATGATTGTTGTGGTGAAGCCCAATCATCAGTGTGTACCTGTAATGTGCCTGAGATGGTGATGAGCCTAGAAATAGGAACACTTCATCGCTTCTCTGCTATGTTTTCTTTGTGTCTTCAAAGTGTGTGTGTTTGGCGTGCTTGCTTTGTTTGGCGTGTTTGTTGCCCCATATGTAGTCTAAAGACCAACGCAATGAGTGCTTCCTACATTTTGGGAGGTTTGGCATGTCTTGCATGTGTGTTGCCCCATATATGCAGTTTAAAGACCAGCACAATAAGTGCTTCCTGCATTATGGAAGGTGCATTTACTTTCCTATACTTGCATATGCATTTCATATATATGAGAAAAAGAAAAGAAAAGAAATCATTCACTAGCTTCTATGCATTAACTATCTTCTATGTATTTACTGTATTCTCCATGTTTTGCTTGACTGTAACTGTCTTCTCTGTCTTTTGCATGCCTATCATTGTCTTCAATGTGTCTAGCATGTCTTCTCCATGCTTGGCGTGTTTGTTGTGCTTGTTGACTATACTTTAATGCATGTATTGGCCTTGCGTTTATACATATATTAAAGTGGGCCTAAATGTAACATCAGAAAATGTCCCCTTGGGGGCTTTACCCTCCTAAGGTTTAGTTCTTGGGTCTTTACTCTGCATTTAGGACATCTTGCATCATATTTTAACATCCCGATGAAATGAACCCAGAGTTTCATGACAAATGGGACCTAGGGGATTCCCTTGAACTTAATCCTACTCAAAATAGGGAGGGAGGACTTGGGCACCCGTGCCCTAGGACTTCCTACCCTATTTTGCGTCAGGCCCAAATTTTGAGTGTCGGTTTATGACCTTATTTAGGTCCTATGCCGACATGGTAAGTTTGAATTACAAAATTCTTGGCGGGAGTGTTTGTAGTTGCATATATAAGCATGTTTAGGTATTCATTTGTAAAGTAGATGGAAATTTGGATTCTTAAGCTTATGTGAAAGTGATTCAAGGCATTCATTGTGTAGCAAGAGTAGATTTGTGTTGTTTATATGTTTGTATTTGCAGATTTGAGTAATCATCTCCTCATGGCATGAAGAGCTTCTTCCTTCCATGAGATCTTCACTACAAGGTGACATCATTTGTGTTTTCAAGCATTTATCATTTGTCTTTTTTGCCTCTGCCTCCCAAGGGCACACATTCTCTATCTAACAATGGTGTTCAGAAGACTTGAATGTTTCTTTGGGGCTTGACTAAGGCAAGTCTCTAAACACCGCAACCCCCTCCCAAAGTTTCTGTGATCACAGGTTACAGGTTGAAGATATAGGAAAAGTGGAGTTGTAGGAGGATATTGCAGAGTATCAGATTTGCAGATCAGAGTTGAAAATAGCACCCTGGACTTGGGCGCCCACTACTTAGTCCTCTGGATTCCATGATGGGAAAATCTTTGAGATAACAGGAACATGTTGCAGATCAAGTTTCCAGATCTTGACAAAAACCTGGGCATTGGACTTGGGTGCCCACTCCTTAGTCCTCAACTATTTTACTTCCTGAACTTCGAAAACATGTGCACATTTATCTGTCATTTTACATCTCCCTGTAGCAACATTTTGAGTAATTTGTCTGTTTGCTTCCGTAATTTCATAATTAAGGTTTTGAGGTATAATTAAGCATAATTGAACATAATTGACAATCAAATCACACAAAATCTAAGTTTCCCTACATCTCACAGTGATCAAGGGCCTTATAGTGCATTGCCACTTGACCCAAGGTCCTTGAATGTAAGTGGTGAAAGGAGGATAGACATCAAACTAATCAAACACCCATTAAACTATCTTTTAAACCCTTTTACCTACATTATAAGTGGGATCTTGCAATGAAAGAAGAAATGGACTACTTGTTGAAAAATCAGACTTGGGAATTATATAAGTTGCCTGCAGGTAAAAAGGCTTTACCAAACAAATGGGTTTATAGGTTGAAAGAGGAAGATGGAGGTACGAAAATATTTAAAGCCAGGATAGTTGTAAAAGGATTTACACAGAAAAAAGGTATTGATTTTGATGAGATTTTTTCTCTGGTTGTTAAGATGACTTCTATTCGTACTATTTTAAGTATTGTGGCTACTGAAGATTTGCATTTGGAATAGCTAGATGTGAAAACTACCTTTCTCCATGGTGATTTGGAAGAGTAGATATATATGGAACAACTACATGGATTTGAGGTTAAAGATAAGGAGAAATTGGTGTGCATATTGAAGAAGAGTTTATATGGCTTGAAACAAGCACCTCGGCAATGGTATTTGAAATTTGATAGTTTTATGGTTGAGCAAGGCTATAGCCAGTGTAATTCTAACCATTGTGTTTATTTTAAGAGGTTGGATAATAACAACTACATTATTTTATGTTGATATGTTGATGGCATGCGCGTAGTAGGGTCTAAAATGGATCACATAAGAGAGTTAAAACAATAGTTAGCACAATCACTTGCTATGAATGATTTGTAGGCAGCAAAACAAATCCTTGGTATGAAAATTTGTAGAGATAGGAAGAACAGAAAATTGACTCTATCTTAGGCTGATTATGTTGAAAAGGTGTTGTAAAGATTCCATATGGAGAATGCAAAAGCTGTCAGCACACCTTTGTCTAGTCATTTGAAATTGACTAAAGAGATGTGTCCTAAGACACAAGAGGAGGAAGAACAAATGTCCAAGGTACCATATGCTTCAACTGTAGGAAGTTTAATGTACGCCATGGTATGCACGAGACCAGATATTGCACATGCTATAGGAGTCGTAAGCAGGTATATGAGTAATCCCCGATTGGAGCATTGGAATGCGGTAAAATGGATTCTTAGATATTTGAGAGGTACATCCAATAAAAAATTATGTTTTGGGGGCTCTAATACTGATCTAGCAGGCTATGTGGACTCATATTTGGCAGGGGATATTGATACCAGGTGGAGTACTACAAGTTATGTCTTTACTATAGGTGGGACAACGGTGAGTTGGATCTCCAGGTTACAAAAGGTGGTTGCTTTATCCACCATGAAGGCAGAGTATGTAGCCACAACAGAGGCAAGTAAGGAGATGATATGGCTGCAATCTTTCATGGAAGAATTGGGCAAATAATAGGCTAATAGTTATTTGTTTACAGACAGTCAAAGTGCCATACATCTTGCAAAGAATCATGCCTTGTATTCAAAGACCAAACACATACAGCTAAGGTATCACTTCATCTGATCGGTGTTGGATGATGGATAGTTACGGCTGGAAAAGATACATACAGATGAAAATCTAGCGGATATGTTTACGAAGGCAGTGATAAGGGAGAAGCTGAGATCCTCTTCGGTTGGTCTTCAAGACTAAAAACAATAAAATTAGAATAGTAGGGTCCAGGGTGTTTATTTCCAGTGGAGCTATAGGGTCAGCGGTGTTATGATCAATCTCCAAGTGGGAGATGATATGGTGTGGATTCTAATCAGTTTCCAAGTGGGAGATTGTTGTTATATGGAGCATAATCAGACTCCGAGGTTAAATTTTCCCTAGTTTTATCAGCGTGGTTTCCCCCCAAATTATTTAATGGGGGTTTCGGGGTAGCGCCCCCAAGACGGGGTCAAGGGGCAGTGCCCCTGAAACCTCAAATGACTTTTATTATTTTATAAAGACGTCAAGAGTTATTTTTCTATTGGCCGACATAAAAAAAACCCTATTTTGTAACTGACATAATTCTTGATAAATCAACTAAGGGTCAGGGTTTTCATTGATATTATTGTAGCATTTGCAGTGGTATTGAGTTGCAGGGATTGTTGGTTGTAATTGGTTTGATTTACTGGACAATAATATTGGACTCTTTGTTGGTGGATGTAGCCTGAGTTTGGGTGAACCACGTTAAAATTGTCTCTCGTTGTTATTATTTCTGTGTATTTTTCATTCCTCTGTTTAATTTTTATTTGCATTTAATTGATATCTTCTGCATGCAATTCCTAACAATTTAATCTTAGCCGTCCACATCACTCAATTGACCTTTCAATCTTAGCCATTGAATCATATCACTCCTCTCATATAAATCAAGCCTCATCCAAGCCATTTGGGGGATTCATTTTTCAAGAAACATTATGCTGTTGAAATGATTCTAAATCCTCTCTACATCCATCTTCTATCTATTGTTATGCTACAAACTTGACCAATCAACATTCATCCAAGATCCACAATCTTTGATATTTTGCATCCTATGCAAAATGGAGAAGAGCAATGGAGGAGGGGTAAAAGCACAAAGCTGTGCCACACTTTTATAAAGGAAAAGGCCAACATTGATTGAACTTTTAAACTTTAATCACTAAAAAGTGACATTAATGTTTTGAATTTTGAAATGATGTAAACTAATAAAATATTTATTTTTTAGTGTATTTTATATTTGTATTTTAAAAAAAATTAAAAAATTATTTGAATATAGTTTTTAATAAGTTGACACTATAATTTAGTTGCTGATAAAATGCTGAAAAATGAAGTTACATGAGACGTCAATCGTTATATAGTAATTTTTTTTTCTTCAATTTTTTGTGTGTATTTATAACTTGAAACTTTAGTGCATGGATATATTTTTTCCAATTTTGATAAATATATTTTTAAATAAATAATAAAATGTGTGTATTAAAACGTAGTTGTTTCCATTTGACGTCAACTTTCATATTAACTATTTATCTAAATTAGAAAAAAAATTATACCATCTTGATATAGATTCTTTTATCTAGTGCATCATATTTTTTTCAAATTGTTAATAAGTTTTACTATTTTTCCTTGACATGGTAATTGACCTAATGTTTTGTGTTGATAACCTACTTTTAGTAAAAATAGAAAGGAAAATATAAATAATAAATAAACTATATATATATATATATAAATGCAAACTAAACTTATCGATCTACAAAAGGGTATTTTTATATTTTTAAAAAAATATTATTTACATGACTAGAAGTTGTTGAAATATCAAATTTTTCAAATAATTTTATTTTTTTGGTAAATTGGCCTCATAGTGGTGCTACATATGCATTTAGCCAACAATTTTAGTTGGAAAAGTTGTGGACATATCTAACTTAGCTAGAATGAATCTTACAAGATCATATGTTTGACCAAAATTGATTTTTAGTTAGAAATATTCAAATTCACTTGTGCTGATAAGTCAGCTGAAAGTGTGACACAGCTTTGTGCTTTTACCTGGAGAGCCAAGCTTAGCATAAAGATTTAGAAATTTAGTTGCTTTATTATTTGAATTTCTATGTTTATCTTGTACTCCATTGTTGATTTAGGGTTTTATGATTGATGTTAGTGATTTATACCCGATTTTCCCTAACTTACAGAACCAAGTGTGCTATGTCGCTTGAGATGTTGAATCAACAACCTCATTTTTACACCTGAATTGTCAACTATAAGGGTCACAATTAATGATAGGTTTGAGGGTTTATTAACCCCATTTACAAAACTAAAACCTTTGTACCTTAGTGCAAGATATTTAGATAGTATGGTAATTAAAAGTGTGGGATTCCAAAAAGATAAGGTGATGAGAAATCAAGAATTGAGAGAAGGAAAGATGTTAGAAATTAGGATCTTAGGATACTAATTATTATAAATAAAATGTAAAACTAATAAAATGAGAATTAGAAGTATAGATCTAACACATTACACAACATATACATGGAGAAGAGGCTTTCAAGTAAAAAACCTCATAAAGCATCATTTTATTATTTAAAATACTTATAAACTTGTCTATAAAATTATAGATAGAACCTGGGGATGCACTTGTTGAATGCACAAGACAACTAAGAGGGGGGTGAATCAATTGTATCAAAAATTTCAAACCCTCGCAAACATTCAGATGCACATTAGCCTTTAAACGTGTTATAATGATTAAGCATGTAAAGAAAATAACTAAAACTGAATCATAACAACACCATACACAAGAGAACACCAGATTTTACGTGGAAAACCATAAAAGGGAAAAACCATGGTGAAGATTAGCTCACAATATAATGAAGTAGCAATACTAAATTACACAAGGCTCACTACCCACTTGAGGTTCACTGCCCAAAAGAAATAATGCTCATTGCAAGTAGACTCACTGTCCAAGTGGACTCACTATCCACTAAGAAAGAAATAAAGAAAAGAAGAATGGTTCACTGCCAAGCTTTGAACTGATATAATTGCATCTAACCTATGCATGGAGTTTAGTTCCAATGAAGCTCATTATCCATCACAACACAAACAACACCTTTACAACAGCAATGAAAATAGTAGACACTTTCTGCTTACTGCATCCAGTAGCCTAACACATGAAATCTCTCACTACACTGATCAAATTCATAAAACAAACATCATATCCTTCATGCATACCATCATCCATGAATCTTGACACTTATTTATACCATCATCAATCATGAAAACATTCTCCAAGGTCGGCAACACAACTTAATTCATAAATTTCAAATTAGGTCTGGACCTAAACATTCCCATGGAGGAAGGGAATGAATGCAGACCATGCTACATATTACCATGAACCTAAATCCACTCTTACACATTATTTCACACTTCCACAATCAAAGCAGCATGACCACAATTAGTGTAAACAACCAAGTTGGCCAAACTTGTGTAAACACTATGAACTATTAAGCACACGCTTCCTCAAATGTAAACACACCTTGCGGATCTTACAAAAATCTTTAACACAATCTAGAAACATCCACAAACATCTTGAAGACACCTAAAAACCAACAAATCCAACCACAACGACTTTCACCTGAAGAAAATTCACAATCTACTTACAAACAACAATGTTGAACTCTGCTACACAAGAAATCACATTCTGGAGTATAAAATCACAAACCCTCTAGAATAAAGATAGGTAAGAACCTTTTAAGAACACATCTAGAACCACAACACCTAAAACCACTTTGTGGAGAAATGCGGAGCGAAAAACTTTCTCCTAGACACACTACAAACACTATCAAACACTATTCTCAAACTGGTGAACACAACTTTCACTGTACAACTATCCAAAGCACCAAATTCTAGATTTAGCATCTTCAAACACTTCTAAACAACATTTTCAAACTACACATTCTAATCTCCAACACAAAAGAAATGCGGAGTAGAAACTCGAATGGCACTCTGTAAGCTAGAAGACTTCTTCAACACACTGTTTCCAATATTAATCAAATTTTCTCAAAAGCACTTGGAAACCTAGCAACAGGAACACTTTACCAACATTATTAGCACTATCTTAACATTCACAAATAACTCAAACTCACACCCTTTCCATATCCTCATCTCTGCTCAACCTTATCTTTGATCTCTGTCCAACACAAACTTACTCAAACTCTTGCATCATTTCTTAATTAATACAGAAGACACAGTTGATACCAATGACAACACAAGCTTGTTGACATCATTGACAACACTGATAGCACATACTTGCAACAATCTCCCCCTTTGTCATTGATGGCAACACATGATGTGAAAAACCATCAAGACAACTCTGCACCAATCTTCTTTACTTGCTTACTCTCCCCCTTCCTTTTACACATCTTACTCTTCTCTCTCTGATCACTGATCCTTTTATTTTTCACATTGCTCTCTCTCTCTCCCCCTTTTTTTCGCATGAACTCTCTCCCCCTTTGACATCAATGGCAAAGGGTGACACAACATTCCCTTTTTATGATATTGCGCATACTTGCACTGCTCGCTACTATGCAACATCCTTTTCTTTCACTTCTTTGAGCACTCCCCCTGACTGCAACAATCAAGACCACTACCTGCTCTCCCTAAGAGGCAGCCTCCAACATTAGTCCAGAAAAGAATGAATCTTGAAATCCACTAGACTGATGCATCTCCTTATGCATCTAGTTCAAAGAAAGAGGGGCACTAACCCCTAACTTCTCCCAGAGATACACAAATGTATCCTTAGGAAGAGCCTTAGTGAATATATTAGCAACCTGATCCTTTGTGGGAACATACTCAAGCTTCACTTAATTCTCTGCAACCTTCTCTTTCAAAAAGTGATACCTAATTGAAATATGCTTTGTCCTTGAATGCATCACCATATTCTTTGAAATGTTAATAACACTTGTATTATCACAAAAAATAGAGATTGTTTCATCATACACAACTTTGATATCCTTCAAGGTTTGTCTCAACCATAACACCTGTGTGCAACATGATGCTTCATAAATTTATTCTGCCTCTGTAGTAGATAAAGACACTGAATCTTATTTCTTACTTAGCCAAGACACCAATTTGCATCCAAGCAAGAATGCACCACCACTTGTACTTTTCCTGTCATCTACACAGCCAACCCAATCTACATCTATATAAGCACTTAGAGTAAAATTAGTAACTTTTGGATACCACAGGCCATGATCTGAAGTGTCCTTTAAATATCTGAATATCCTCTTCACTACCATAACATGTGACTCTCTAGGATCTTCTTAAAATCTACCCACAAGACAGACTGCATGCATGATATCTAGTTTGGTAACAGTTAGATATAGTAATCCTCCTATTTAGGGGAAAATTGGATTTGTTAATGTTTTAGTGTTTTGGTGTTTAAATCCTCCTCTCCACTATACATTCAAGGATCTAGGGTCGAGTGTCAAGCACTATCATACCCTAGGTTCCTGTGAGATGTAGGGAAACTTGGATTAGGGAATTTGATTATCAATTTCTCTTCTCTTATGCTCAATTGACCATAAAAACCCTAATTATGCAAATACGGAAATAAACTGATGAATAAAGGAAAATGCTCATGCAAATGGAAGTAAAATAGCAAATTACAGAATACTTATTTTCAGGGTTCCGAGGCAGAATAGCCGGGGACACTGGAGCGGACGCCTAAGTCCAAGGTACCAGTTTCTTTGCGGGATCCAGACCTTCTTTCGACATTGATAAGCTCTGTAACTTATATTTCCAGAAACTTAGCTTCGGAGGATACTAGAGTGAGTGTCCAAGTCCTAGAAATACTTCGGTGTCCTACTTTTCTTCAAATCCCAAATCCTTGATGCCTGCCAATCCTTCCTGCAACTTCACTTTTCCCAAATACAACACTTGTAACCTGCAATCACAAGACTTGGTTTGGGGGTTGTGGTGTTTAGAGGCTTGCCTCAATCAAGCCTTGGAGAACACTTAAGTCTTTGAACACCGTTGTTAGATAAAGAGTGCGTGCCCTTGTGAGGCAGAGGAAAAAAACAAAAGGAATCAATGATGAAAACACAATATAATGTCACCTTGTAGTGAAGCTCTCATGGGAGGAAGATGCTCTTCATTCCATGAGGAAATTGATGCTCAAATTTACAAATATCAACACACAAAACACACAAGTCTGCTCTTGCAACACAATGAAAGCCTTGAATTTCCTTGAAAACACTATAGCTTGCTAGTAATCATCTAGTTGAAATCTAGTTTACAAATGAATGCCTAAACATGCTTTTATATGCAACTACAAACACTCCCGCCAAGATTTTCATAATTCAAACTTACCGTGTCAGCAAAAGACCCAAATAACGGTCATAAACTGACACCTAGAAATTAGGGCTGCCCCAAAATAGGGCAGGACTAGGGCGCGGGTGCCCAAGTCCTCCCCCTATTTTGGGCAGGGTACTCCTCAAGGGGTCCACCTAGGTCCAATTTTTCATGGAACCTAGGTCTCATTCCATCGGGATGCCAAAATATGAAATAAGATGTCCTAAATGCATGCTAAAGACCTGGGAGCTAAACCTTATGAGGGAAAAGCCCCCAAGGGGACATTTTCTGACGTTACATTTAGCCCCCACTTTAATGTATGTATAAACGCAAGGCCAATACATGCATTAAAGTAAGGTCACAAACACAACAAACACACCAAGCACGAAGAAGACATGCCAATCACATAGAAAATAGTAACAGGCATGCAAAACACGGAGAAGACAATTACAGTCATGTAGAATATGGAGAATACATTCAATGTATAGAAGACACATTGATGCATGGAAGACAGACATGATTCTTTTCTTTTCTTTTTCTCATATATATGAAATGCAAATGCAAGTACTGAAAAGTAAGCAAACCTCCCATAATACAAGATGCACTACCCTAGGGCGTAGGTCTTTGTATATATGGGGCAACACACACGTAAGACATGCAAAATCTCCCAAAATGTAGGAAGCACTACCTAAAGGCACTGGTCTCTACATATGGGGCAACAAACACGCCATGCGAAACAAGCACGCCAAAACATACACACTTGAAGACACAAAGAAAACATGGAAGACAAGTGATGGAGTGTACCTATTTCTAGGTCCAACACCATCTCAGGCACATTACAGGCACACACCAACGATTGGGCTTTGCCACAACAATCTCTGAAAACATGCTTAAGGGTTGAGTTAGTCATAGAATCGCTACCCGCCTCCATAGAGGACTTTTGAAAATGACACGATGATGTAATATGCTCTGAGAAATACACCATCCTTGCCTCTATAGAGGGCTTAAGGTAAAAAGGATATGCTTGATATCCTGCCTCTGTAGAGGGATTACATGATTGATTGGTTGATTGCAAACAAACTCAGGATGCACAATGCACTACCCTGGGGTGCAAGTCTTTGCATCTAAGGTCAAACACATTGCTAATATCTATAATAGACAACTTACCTTATATATGCCCCCACCTTAAGGTGGTTGATATCAGGTATTGATATCAAGCACGTTAAGGTAGGAATAAAATAGACAAGGGAACATCGACTTTCGCAAAGCCATGCCCCCCAGAGGTGACATGTACTTTACGATCACCAAATGTTCCCACAAACACATCCTTGCAAGAAACATGTTAGTGTCTATAAGATTGTGATAAACAACAACATCAATGCATATGATTAACCACACAAAGAACCAAGGTTATACAATGAATCAAGAGTTCGAGGATAACCGTGGGGCTATATCACAAAGCTCTCCGAATCGAGTACCACCAAGGCCAGATTTAAAGGCAAACAAAGGTGCATAGAGCAGCAGTATTGTTAAGGTTTGTAAATGCAATAAAAACATCATCAAATTCACTATGTGGAAAGCATGAGTGCTTCCACTAGCCAAGTGTCAGATAAGATATACAACCCCATCGTCATATTAGGAGCTAAGTCTATTTTTTGACTGCTCTTGAAAGGGACACTAGATCTGCATCAGTATAAATGTTTGTCGTCATCTGCATGCTAGATGGAAACATTAGAGGAAGGGAAACAATAAATAAGAGAGGAGAAACAAGTGTCTTAGGGACAGTCACGTAGGAGGGTGCCCCCAGGTCACCAACCGTGATGCTATGTCCATAAGACACAACACACAACAATGAAATCAGAGAGAGGCAATATAGAAGAATAATGATACAAATAGAAGAAGGTCACAACAGAGGTGGTCTCCTAGTATCCCGAACCTTACGGGAGAATCCGAGGTCATCCCAGGAGGCTTAAACAACACATAACACATCATGGGGGAAGCACATCACGAGAGAGATAAAGGGTTAGAGATACTTATCTGTAGGGTCTTCGATGCTAAGTTTCATTATCAGGTGGGTCACCATCATCCCAATATCTAATGCTAGAGGGGAGAGATGCATAGGGTACCATGGTCCAACTTTTATTCTTGTTTTCATGTTGTTCATCTTTAAGTTCCTTTTGATTAGGTTGAACATTTTCTTCATGAACTAATGTTGTATCTTTTGGAAAGTTTATGTTGTTATTGATGTTCAAGGAATATGCAATTAAAGGAGAGGGAGTTGATGGTTTTCAATCCTTAGTGATGTCTAAATGAATTGAATAATCAAACAAAGGAGGGACATTAAAGGTCTTCTCTTCCTTAGTGATATCCAAGGTGTGTGAACAATCAACTAAAGGAACAAGGTTTCTAGGATGGTCCAAGGGGGTTTCATGCATTATGATAGAGTTTTTATTGTTGTTAGATGAAAGCTCATCATCTACCCATGGAATGTTCTTTGTTGAAGGGACTTATTCATTCACTAATGCTCCCTCTTGGCTAGGGAGAGCATCGGAATGGCAAAATGGTGATGGCTCTTCATTTGCTAATGCTTCATCTTGGCCAGGGTGAGAATTAGAATGAAGATTTGGTGGTATAATGTTAAGAGATGTGTCAATAAAATCATCCTCTTGCCTCCAAGTGTCCTTATGAGGAGGAACAACTTTAGGAGAGGGACTATAAGGTACACCAAAGTTATCATCACATGTTTTAGTAATACGTGTCATAGTGGAATGTTCCATAAAGTCATCTAAGGCTTCATCTCGCATTTTTAGGTCATCACGTATATATGCTATTGATCATGAATTTAGTGAGATCATCCAATATCCAAGGGTATATTCCCATGAATTTTGTGAAGCTATCAAAATCAGATATATAAAAAAGGATTTCATATGTAGAGCACATAGAGAGATTGACATCATGAATGTGTGTTATTTGCTTCAAAACTTGAGGATATTTATCGGTGAATTTAGAGAAATGATCCATGTCTACGATGTATGAAAACAACTCTTCTAAATAATTATCCATGATGTATGTTTCAAAATTAATGCAAATCAGATTTAAAAGTTTCTTCAAAAGTATAGCAAAGGCAAGTGTAAATCTATATGCAAAAATGGCCTTAAAATGATTGCTTTTTCGTACTTTTTCAATGCAAATGAATGAACCAAAGGGTGTTGTAAGGATTTCAGTAAAGGGAAGCATGTTATATTTCTGATATCAGTTCAAAACAACAAAATTATCCTTCTCAACACAATCTTGATGCAATTTCAAGTTAATGCCAAGTGAAAATATGTCAAAATAGGCACTTTTTTCACCAAAATTCAATGCAAAAGGGCATAACCAAGGGTGTTGTGAGAAAAATGATGATGGAAAGAAAATTATATCAGAAATAATATCCAATTAATGTCAAAATACCCAACACAACATGCTTTTAGTGCCACTTAAGGTAAAACCCTAGTGAAAATATAGCAAAAATAGGCTATTTTTCACAGTTTTTCAATTCCAAGACCTAGCAAAGGAGGTGTTGTAATGAATTTTAGGAGATAAAGAAAATAATATCAATAATATCAGTCACCTCAATCCATAAAATTTGTCAGAAAATGCTTGGAGTGCAAAGTAGGTCAAACCCTAGGGCAAAAATAGCTAATATGTGTAGTTTTTCGCCGAATTTTCAATACAAGAGCCTGATAAAAGGGTGTTGTGAAGATTTTTAGGAGGGGTAGCATGATTACCTTGATAAAATCCAATTAATGAAAAAATAATTTTCACAACACGCCTATGGTGCAAGTTTATAGAGTCGATAAGACCAAATTTAGTGAAAATCGTTGTTTTTGAAGCCCTAGGCTTGAGATCTTGGGACAAAATGCTATGCGAATATTTTGAAGTCTGATTTATGATAGGAATTAAATACTCTCAGATCTGAAAATGATTTTCAATCTTGAACATGCAAAGTGTCGACACAAATTTAATGAAAATGCATCAAAATTCCTAGTTTTTGTTGAAATTTTCTATGCAAAAATGTAAATATTTTAAATCTAAATGCAAATTTACACTAAAATGAAACACTATTGCCAAATGTTAATTTGAATGAGACTCTAAAATTAGTAGAAAAATTTGAGAAAAGATTTTTCCTACAAACCCTAGATTTTGGAATTACTAGGTTATATGAAAATTGTCAAAATTTCTACAAAAACCTAGCAAATTAATGATGAAAATGCAATGCAAATTTCTGAAATTTTGGATTTTTCTGTAGTTTATATCAGATATGATGCAAAAATCATGAATTAGGAAAATTTAGAAAGAATTGATACAATTTAGTAAGCCAAACAATGCAATTTTTTTGAATTTTTTAAATTTTTTGATTTTTTCTCAATGCAATAAAATGAATGACTATATGAATGAATGAAATCAATCCAAATATGAAGACACAAACTCAGAAAGTTGCAATTTAAGTCCAAAAACACAGGTTCACCAAAATGTTTAGGGGAAAATTAGATTTGTTAATGTTTTAGTGTTTTGGTGTTTAAATCCTCCTCTCCACTATACATTCAAGGATCTAGGGTCGAGTGTCGAGCACTATCATACCCTAGGTTCCTGTGAGATGTAGGGAAACTTGGATTAGGGAATTTAATTATCAATTTCTCTTCTCTTATGCTCAATTCACCATTACAACCCTAATTATGCAAATACGACAATAAACTGACGAATAAAGGAAAATGCTCTTGCAAACGGATGTAAAATAGCAAATCACAGAATACTTGTTTTCAAGGTTCTAAGGCAGAATAGCCGGGGACACTGGAGCTGACGCCCAAGTCCAAGGTACCAATTTCTTTGCGGGATCCAGACCTTCCTCTGACACTGATTAGACCTATAACTTTTATTTCCAAAAACTCAGCTTTGAAGGACACTAGAGTGAGTGTCCAAGTCCTGGAAATGCTCCGATGTCCTACTTTTCTTCAGATCCCAAATCCTTGATGCCTACCAATCCTTCGTGCAACTTCACTTTTCCCAAATACAACACTTGTAACCTGCAATCACAAGACTTGGTTTGGGGGTTGTGGTGTTTAGAGGCTTGCCTCAGTCAAGCCTCAGAGAACACTTAAGTCTTCGAACACTATTGTTAGATAAAGAATGCGTGCCCTTGTGAGGCAGAGGAAAAAACCAAAGGAATCAATGATGAAAACACAATATAATGTCACCTTGTAGTGAAGCTCTCATGGGAGGAAGATGCTCTTCATTCCATAAGGAAATTGATGCTCAAATATGCAAATATCAACACACAAAACACACAAATCTTCTCTTGCAACACAATGAAGCCTTGAATCTCCTTGAGAACACTATAGCTTGCTAGCAATCATCTAGTTGAAATCTAGTTTACAAATGAATGCCTAAACATGCTTTTATATGCAACTACAAACACTCCCACCAAGATTTTTATAATTCAAACTTACCATGTCAGTAAAGGACCCAAATAACGATCATAAACCGACACCCGAAAATTAGGGCTACCCCAAAATAGGGCAAGACTAGGGTACAGGCGCCCAAGTCCTTGGTGCAGGAGCACCTTCTCTATGGTGGTTCCAATCTTGGATCATTTGAATTCCTATGCACGTCATGTTTTGTTTATGTTTTCAATAAGGCTTTTTAAGCCACATAATGTTTGTAATAAGGATTTTATGTCAATTTGGTCACTAGACCTATGTAGACCATGTTTTGGTCAAGTTTGATGTAATAACACAATGAAAACATGTAGTTTTCTTGTGAGAGGAGAAACCCAACAGCTAACTGACTTTCAAAATTAGTTTGTATGGTTGGGAGGGATGTTAAATAATGTCTCAATCCTTCTATAGGCAAAGTTTGATGTAACTATGAAGTATGAATGAAGATTTGGAGATTTGATGTGCTAAAACACAGTTTTTTTTAGTAATTTGCTGTAACAGTCATTTTGTACGGCTTGTACGGAACATTGACCACCTAAAACTGATTGGAGATGTTCATGTATTGAGGTAGCTTTATTTTGGAAGTAGTTTGGTGTCTTTAAGTGTTGTAGTTTGTGAGATATTGATCTTTTTACAGAGACTGGTTAGAAAACCTAGGAAACTAGGGTTTTGTGAATAAATGGATCATTATTCCTCTGTCCACTGAAAGAAAGATTCTCATTTTCAGTGTGATGGAGGAATATAGTGTATATTTTGTGTTTTTTGTGGTTTTGGTTCAAGCACTCAAGGATCCAAGGAGTTTGGCATGAATTTGACTAGGCATCTCTATGTGACTAGTCATTGAAATGATAGGAAAAGTGCTGTTATGTGAGAAAAGTAAGTGGAGTGGCCAAATTGATGGGTGATCAAGTGTTTGTAGAGGATTATAGTCCCTTTGATATCATTTTTTTGTTCTAAGCAGTTGGATTTAACATAGTTCCTTTGTAAAGGCTTCAAATTAGGCATAATCCCTAAAAACTAGTGTTTGATGTCACAGTGGTCCAAAGTTAGGGTACAGTCTTGAAAGTCTGAGGTTTAGTGTATGGGCCTAAAGGGTATCCTAATCTGTAATGTGTTTTGGAAGTCCTTTGGAAGTCCAGAAAGTTATCTTTGAATTACCCGTTTTGTAGGGCTATAAGAATTAGGTCTCTCAAGACGATCTAATGGTACAGACCTATCCTAACCAGATCAGAGCAGTCTCAACAAGTATTGGTGGGTGTTGTTGAGTCAAGTGAGGCATTATGGACATGCTCATGTCATATGGGGTCTTGGGTTTGAGTGAGATTCTGATTTGAGGAGGTAACATGCTTGGTTGTGGCCTAGAGTGTTGGTGGTGATGGGGTAGAGTTGAGTCTCCCTAATAGAGAAATGAATAGCCTTTGTGTGAGGACACATGAGTGTGGTCCTAGTCTAGTTCTCTCTCTTGAGTAGCCTTGTGAATGGGCTTGAGTTGAATAAGGTTTGGGATGCCTTATAGAAGAGACCTAAGAATCTAGGTTGTTAGAGAGGTTATATCCAAGTATTGTTTGTACCTCTGCATCATATTGGTATCAGAGCCAATATTTGAATTAGAGCAGCGTATGTCAGACGAGGAGATAGAAACTGAGGCTAGCACAATGCCTCCCAAGTCTATGAGCCAAGAAGCCATCAAGAAGATGGTAGAGGAGATGCTTGAAGCAAGGTTGAAAGAAGAGAGGTCCAAGGGTAAGAGTAAATAGGATGGAAGTGCTTCTAATGTAGAAGAAGAAGAAGAAGAGGCAGAGGAGAGCCCTCAAGAATAAGATATGTTTGCAGACCAAAAGGCATTCTTGAATGCACTCAAAGGTGCTCATGGAGATAGTGGTGATCCAAAGATGGATGTTCCTACATTTAGTGGGAAACTAGATGGAGATGCCCTCATGGATTGGATTGAAGCCATGTGCAACTATTTTGACTTCAAGGAGTATAGTGACAGCAAGAAAGTCAAGTTTACAAGATTGAGAGGTGCTGCCCTAGTTTGGTGGAGCTATATGCAAGGTGAAAGAGAGAAAGTTGGAAATAACCCTATCACCAAATGGAGTAGAATGGTGGCCATGCTAAGAGACAAGTTCATGCCATCTGATTATGAGTTGCAGACCATTAGGAAGTTCCATAATCTCAGACAAAAGGTTATGGATGTGGCTACATATACTGAAGAATTTCATAGATTGAGCATGAGAGTCAATCACAAGGAGGAGGAGAAAGAGATGGTGGCTAGATATCTCGATGGCTTGAGGTATAACATACAAGATGGATTTAGTATGGTGGTTCCTAAAATAGTGGATGAGTGTTTTCAAGCAGAGGGGAAGTTGAAAAGAAAGAATGATCAAAACACTAGAGGAAGAGGTGGCAGAAATAATAGGGGAAGAGGCAGTTTTGGTAGAGGACGGTCAAGTAGAAATGAAAACCCAATTCAACAAGAGTCTCATTCTGATGTAGACCATAGAGGTGGTGGTTTTAGAGGTTGGAGAAGACCAAATGGCATAGGTAGAAGTGGTGATGAAGGCATAGGACCTGAAGTTTTCACTAGTAGATGCTATGGCTGCAATCAAGTGGGCCATACTATGAGCAAATGCCCTGAGAAGGCAACTAGTTCCCATGATGGTGGAAGAAGGAATCAGTTGTTGAAAGATGATGATTGACAAAGTGTGAATTCACCCATTGGTAGTGCTGCACCAGTCCTTGAAGGAGAGAACATAATGATCAAGAGGACCTTGTTGAAGATGCCATTGAAACAAGAGCCCCCATAAAGTAAGACTCTCTTCAAAACCCAAGGTATAGCATATGGTAAACTTTGTAAAATCATTGTTGATTCAGGTTCTACTGAGAATGTAGTGTCTACTGAAATGGTAGAGAAGTGTAAGTTGAAAAGGCTGCCCCATGTTAATCCTTATAAGATCTCTTGGTTGAATAAGAGTCAAAATTAGATGGTAGAAAAACAAACTTGGGTTGAGTTTGAGATAGGTGATTATAAGGACAAGGTACTATGTGAGATTATTCCTATGGATGCTTGTCACCTTCTTCTTGGACGTCCATGGAAGTATGATGTGAAGGCACAACATGATGGTGAGAAGAACACATACCTCAACACCAAGAATGGAAGGAAGTTTAGGATGGATCCTATGCAAGAGCAGATTGGAGAGAAGAGTAATGACACCAATGTCATGATGGTTAGTGGCAAAGATTTCTTACACCTCATGAAGGAGAAGGATACCCAAGGGTATGCCTTGGTAATGAAGCCTAAAGATGAATCAGGGCAGCAAGACAAAAGGCAAAAAGAGATTCCACTAGAAGTGCAGCAATTGTTGGATAAGGACCAAGATCTTGTGGTAGAGGATACTCCTAACTCCTTACCACCCATGAGAGATATAAGTCATCAAATTGACTTGATCCCAGGTGCCACATTGCCCAATAAGGCTGCCTATAAATTGACACCACAACAAAATGAAGAGGTGAGTAGACAAATTTAAGAACTCTTAGAGAAAGGACTGATTAGAAAGAGTCTTAGTCCATGTGCAGTCCCTAGTGTACTTGCTCCAAAAAATGATGGGAAGTGGAGACTATGTACGGATTCAAGGGCCATAAATAAGATCACAATAAGGTATAGATTCCCTATGCCAAGGATTGAGGATCTTTTGGACTATATTGGAGGGTCATGTTATTATTCAAAGATTGATTTAAAATCTGGTTATCATCAAATCAGAATTAGGCAGGGAGATGAATGGAAGACTGCCTTTAAGACAAATGAAGCTCTCTATGAGTGGCTTGTCATGCCATTTGGCCTTAGCAATGCCCCAAGCATATTCATGCATTTGATGAATGAGGTACTTGTTGAATTCATTGGCAAATTTGTAATTATTTATCTTGATGACATACTTGTTTTCAGCAGGACAAAAGAAGAACATGTGAAGCATCTTGGACAAGTGATGAAGAAGTTGCATGAGAATAAGTTGATGATCAACTTGGATAAGTGTGAGTTCATGAAAACTAAACTTGTGTACCTAGGTTTTGTGATTTCTAATGGTTGTTTGAAGATGGACCCCACAAAGGTTGAGGCCATTCTCAATTGGCCTACTCCTAGGACAGTGGGAGATGTTAGAAGCTTCCATGGCTTGGCAACTTTTTATAGGAAGTTCATTAGAGGATTCAGTCACATAAGTGCTCCTATTCTTAACACCATCAAAGAGAAGCACAATGGAACCTTAGGAGGACACTTTGGGTTGGACAAGACTTTGGAACAAGTCACTAGATTCTACTATTGGCCAAAAGTACAATCGGATGTAAGGAGATATGTTACAAGTTGTACCATATGTCAAAAGGCCAAAGGTATGTCTTCTAACGTTAGTTTGTACCAACCCCTTCCTATTCCCAATAGGCCTTGGGAGAGCATTAGTATGGATTTTGTACTTGGTCTTCCTAAGACAGTAAGGGGTGTGGATAGTGTTTTTGTCATTGTGGACAGATTTAGTAAGATGACTCATTTTGTGCCATGAAAATGTACAAATGATGCATCTCACATTGCTGGTCTCTTTTTCAAAGAAGTGGTTAGAATCCATGGTTTGGCTCTTTCAATTGTCACTGATAGAGACTCCAAGTTTGTTGGTCATTTTTGGAGTACCTTATGGAGAAAATTGGAAACACAATTGTCTTTCTCATCAGCCTACCATCCCCAAACTGATGATCAGACTGAGGTTGTTAATAGGTCCCTAGGAAACCTTCTAAGATGCCTTACCAAGCAACATGAGTTGGCATGGGACTTGGTTATTAGTCAAGCTGAGTATGCTTATAATGATTCAGTGAATAGAAGCACTGGGAAGAGTCCATTTGAAATTGTTTATGGTTTCCATCCAAGAGGACCCCTTGAACTCAAAGACCTACAAGGTTGGGATAAGAGGAGTGCTCTAGGAGAAGATTTTGCTGCCACCATGAAGGCAGGTCATGATCAAGTCAAAGTTTAGTTGGAAAAAATAGTCTCCAAATACAAAGATAGGGCAGATCTCAAAAGGAGAGATGTACAATTCAAGGTGGGAGATTTGGTGATGGCCTATCTAAGGAAGGAAAGGATGCCTAAAGGACATCCAACTAAGCTTCTGATGAAGAAAATAGGACCATGCAAGGTAGTGCATAAGTTTGGTCCAAATGCTTATGAAATAGAACTACCATCCGGTCTTGGTATTTCTCCCATATTCAATGTTTTAGACCTCTTTCCATTCAGACCTCCATTGAATGCTGAAGATGGATCAAATGTTGTGGTTGAAGATGAAGATTGGGTTAGAGATCTACCTCCAAGTAAGCCTTTACAATTGGAATGCATCTTAGATTCTAAGGTTGTCAAAAAGACAAGGAAGGGTGTGAACAAGGAGTACTTGGTCAAGTGGCAAGATCTTCCTGATTCAGAGGCTACATGGATGAGTGAGGTAGACATTTTGAAGCATGGGAAGACACTCCAATAGTTGGCAACTCAAGGGACTTGAGTTTTTCTTACAGGGAGAGTATGGTGCAGGAGCACCTTCTCTATGGTGGGTCCAATCTTGGATCATTTAAATTCCTATGCATGTCATGTTTTGTTTATGTTTTCACCAGACCTATGTAGACCATGTTTTGGTCAAGTTTGATGTAATAACACAATGAAAACATGTAGTTTTCTTGTGAGAGGAGAAACCCAACAGCTAACTGACTTTCAAAATTAGTTTGTACGGTTGGGAGGGATGTTAAATAATGTCTCAAGCCTTCTATAGGCAAAGTTTGATGTAACTACGAAGTATGAATGAAGATTTGGAGATTGGATGTGCTAAAACATAGTTTTTTCTGAGTAATTCACTGTAATAGTCATTTTGTATGGCCTGTACGGATAGTTGACCACCTGAAACTGATTGGAGATGTTCATGTATTGAGGTATCTTTCTTTTGGAAGTAGTTTGGTGTCTTGAAGTGTTGTAGTTTGTGAGATATTGATATTTTTGCAGAGACTGGTCAGAAAACCTAGGAAACTAGGGTTTTGTGAATAAATGGATCATTATTCCTCTGTCCACTAAAAGCAAGATTCTCATTTTTAGTGTGATGAAGGAATACAATGTATATTTTGTGTTTTTTGTGGTTTTGGGTCAAGCACTCAAGGATCCAAGGAGTTTGGCATGAATTTGACTAGGCATCTCTATGTGACTAGTCATTGAAATGATAGGAAAAGTGCTGTTATGTGAGAAAAGTAAGTGGAGTGGCCAAATTGATGGGTGATCAAGTGTTTACAGAGGATTACAAACCCTTTGATGTCATTGTTTTGTTCTAAGCAGTTGGACTTGACATAGTTCCTTTGTAAAGGCTTCAAGTTAGGCCTAATCCCTAAAAACTAGTGTTTGCTGTCACAGGGGTCCAAATTCAGGGTATAGTCCTGAAAGTCTGAGGTTTGGTGTATGGGCCTAAAGGGTATCCTAATCTGTAATGTGTTTTGGAAGTCCTTTGGAAGTCTAGAAAGTTATCTTTGAATTACCAATTTTGTAGGGCTATAAGCATTAGGTCTCTCAAGCTGATCTAATGGTGTAGACCTGTCCTAACTAGATCAGAGCAGTCTCAACAAGTATTGGTGGGTGTTGTTGAGTCAAGTGAGGCATTGTGGACATGCTCATGTCATATGGGGTCTTGGGTTTGAGTGAGATCCTGATTTGAGGAGGTAACATGCTTGGTTGTGGCCTAGAGTGTTGGTGTTGATTGGGCAGAGTTGAGTCTCCCTAATAGAGAAATGAATAGCCTTTGTGTGAAGACACATGAGTGTGGTCCTAGGCTAGTTCTCTCTCTTGAGTAGCCTTGTGAATGGGGTTGAGTTTAATAAGGTTTGGGAAGCCTTATAGAAGAGACCTAAGAATCTAGGTTGTTAGAGAGGTTATATCCAAGTATTGTTTGTACCTCTGCATTAGTTCTCCCCCCTATTTTGGGTAGGGTACAAGTCAAGGGGTCCACCTGGGTCCAATTTGTCATGGAACCTAGGTCTGATTCCATCGGGATGCCAAAATATGAACTAAGATGTCCTAAATGCATGCTAAAGACCCAGGAGCTAAACCTTATGAGGGAAAAGCCCCCAAGGGCACATTTTCTGACATTACACCTCCAATCATTGATCTGTACTTTCTCTGATCAACCTTAGGAGATTCATCATTCTTTCTCAACTTACAACCACTAACCATAGGAGTACAAACTGGTTTAGAATCTTCCATTGCCTTGATCCAATACTCATCCTCGCATGCCTCAACCACTATTTTAGGCTCAACTTTAGAAATTAAACATAAATTTAGTTGTTCTTCAGCAGCTTTCCTTCTTGTTAATACACCTTTTCTCTTATCTCCAATGATCCGATCTTTAGAGTGATGTCTCTACACAAACCTACGGATCTTAAGAATCTTTTCCAGAGCTTCTTCAACCTGCACTTTCTTTTCTTTATCTTTTTCTTCTTCACTGCTTGAAGACTCATTTGATTCATATCCATTTACCTCTAAGTTTATCTCTAGATCCTCAAAACACCTCCAATCAACATGAAAACTACTTTGTACTAGAAACAATTGTGTTCTGTCAAACCAAAATTCTATTACTCGTTACTTTCAAGCTATTAATCAAAATCAGATAAAATTATGGATTTAGATATATCTAATGATCGATGACCATATACCAGAACCATAGAGCAAGATCTTCGATAGCAGATGGATGCATACCAAATTATCGAAACACTGTAGCTTGATTTTACCTGAAGTCGGGTAAAAACATTGCTAAAGCCCTGCAAACAGTATTTTCAAACCCTAACTACCCAATGGAGCCCTAAAAACCTAGAATCAAGCAAGCAAAGCAAGCAAATATGAAACCATAGGCTAATAGTACAAATCCTCCATTGTTCCTATGATGCTATGACTAATTACTACACTTAGATTTTACAGGTATGCAAATGCTATGGAGAGCTCAAGTGTTGACAATGGCAAAGTTGACTTATGCAAGTGGTGAGATCTCAAAATGAGAGGGTGAGAGTGGTTTTATAGAAGAGGAATTTGGAATTGAGGGTTGTGATTAGAAGTTGACTTGGAGCCAAGATCAAGGGCTGAGAATGATTAGGGTTTCTAGCCACAAGAGGACAAAAGACAATTTTTATTAGAAGAAAAGGTGAGGTGGGAAGTGATCTTAAAATTAAATAAATTGTATTCATTTATTTAATTTTTTAGAGGAAAGGGTAATGTAATGTGGTTTTAATTAAATAAGTGTAGACTTATTTAATCAAGGTAAGGTTTAGAATTTAAATAAATAAGTATTTATTTAAATTAGAAGGGAAATATGGACGTTAGACTAGTGAATAATTAAATAATAATTAAATTATTTAATTATAGAGGAAACTAGAAGGAAATTGCTTAAATAATTAAATACATAAAATTTATTTAATTAAAATCATAAGGGGGAATGAATTAATTAAATAATTGAAATTATTTAATTAATAGCAGAATATGAAATCAAGATGGATTATGTGTGAAAATGTCATTCGCAGGCCCAAGGCATTTTTAAGTGTCTACATTTTACCCCTCTTTGATACAGTGTTGAATTCGACGTTGTCTGAAAGAAAAATTTGAGAAATGTGCTCTGAACATGCCCTAGTGTACTTTAGGTGAAGCGTGATGGCCTTATGCGCCCTCGGGAAATTTTTCAAATTTTCTAAAAAAATTTCAAAAAATTTGGAAAATCTTCTGAAAAGTTGTGCAAGATGCCTAAAGTGATCTAGAAGCGAGAAACTGACCATAAAATGTGCTCGGCATGTGAAAGAAAGCCGCCAGTTGGTCAATTTTGTGAGAAAGGGGCCCACCTAGGTCAAAAAGGCCCTATAAATAACCCTTAGGGGGTCCATACTCCTCATTTGTGCACTTTGAGTTTAGAAGTTTCAAAGAGAGTAGAGAGATGATTTGTAGATTTCTTGTGGAGATCCTATCGATATGTCACCCATACTGCTTCATCAGCACCATGGGTCGAGGATCTGGACCTATGGTCAGCTCCCTGGGATAGGCATGCTGGTACGTATGTAACCCTAGCTTGTCAATTTATTTTGAGCTAAATTTTAGGGCTTGAAAATAGGGCACACATGCACATGGGCGTGCCACACTTGTGCGCTCATGTGACATGCGGTTTCTGGAACCGCATGTTTCAATAGGTGTGACGCCTGCACTTAGGTGATGCGCATCTGCTAGGTGTGATGCATAGGGTGAGCAGTGGGATGCTTGCACTGAAGTGAGACACATAAGTTGAATAGTGTGATGCATGAGCCAGAGCGTAACGCATGCATAGGGTAGTATGATGCTTGCATTTAGTTGCCATGGCATGTGTCAATTTAGCCACTAAAATGAATTTTTCCCTAATTTTTGCCCCTATTTGGTTGCGAATGCTGTATTTGTGCCTTGTAAATTGATGTGGTGTGCTATCTATGTGAATACAGGAGAGGTTACCACCTATTTACACATGGGAGAGCCGCCTACCAGATATCGGTTGTGAGACCCTCTGTCGATGGCTGAGTGGGACACTCTCGATGCCCTAGGACTATACAGTGTTGCATTTATGCCTAAGATTTAGGCTAACCAAGGTTTATTGACTATAGTGGTCGAGAGATATCATTATGAGATGAGTTCATTTCAATTTCCAAGAGGGGAGGCTACCGTGACATTGCTCGATGTCTGGCGGATTCTTTGATTACCTATTCATGGAGATCGGGTTGGTGGCACTTTGACAATTGTTCGAGATAGATGATGATGTATCCTTGGGTGTTGATGAGCTTTTATGAGGGCTTGGTGCCACCAGACCAGAGGGCACCCAGTTTTTAGAGTAGGAGTGCTAGTCAATCCCACTCGCGTAGGTCACACAATAGCGTGAGGCATTCCCAGAGGCAGGCCTCGCTATATGATAGGCCATCTAGATCTAGGGCTAGATTAGAGCACAAGGGTCCTCCCATAGGTTCAAGAGGATTAGGAAGTCAAGTCAGTGCTAGCTAGGCCATTTTGATAGTCATGATGTATATAGTTGATCGAGGCTATGAGCTCTTGTTATATGATTGAGCCTACAAGCTCTTTTTATTTGATTGAGCCTGCGAGCTCCATTTTTGACACACATATGCATTCAGATTGTACTGTGACACATTTTTTATGATTATATATATATATATATATATATATGAGATGGACCGTTATGATTGATCTTATTATTCCTATGTGCACATGATGTGATGAATGTTTTATGATTATGATGCTATGTATTAGGATTTATGATTCATGATGATGCAGTACTAGATACTATGTTGTTTATATGATGTTTATGATGTAGTTTCTAGATGCATATGTTGATGTGATAGATGTTATGCAATGGTACTTTATTTCTATGTGATGCTCATGTATGGATCTGCAAATGTATATGTGATAAATGCCTATATGCTAGATGTAGGGTTTTATGCAGATGATGATGATTTTATGTGATTTAATGCAATGCTTATGATTATGATTATGATGATTTATTATGAGGATGATGATTATGAAATGATGTTATGGATGGACTAACATGTGTGCATGCAGGTGATCTGATCTAATGCATATTTTTGGTGTGTCACAGTAGGATGAAAGGAAGATGAAGAAATGGAGATGAAAAATGAAGATCGGCTTAGAAGAATAGGTTCAGACTTTGCCATGATATATTGTGAGCTTTCTTTATGTAGTTGCTGCTTATCATTATAGTGCTTATTATATCAAAGGATGACCAATGCCATGGCATGTCAAAGGCCAAGGTGCAAAGTGTGGTCCCTTGTGAGACAAACACAAAACAGACAAGAATTGTCTGGCTCAAACTTAGTCACTAAGGCACCTTGTCAGATCATTTGATGAGAAAAACCCTAGGTATACAATTCCTAATGTGTGGAAGTATCTAGCCATTCCAATGCATAGGATCTTTTGATTCACACCCAGTAGTATCCCAATCACACACAAGGAACTCAGTTGCCCTAGTCGTGTTGCCAAGACAATCTGAAAATAGTAATAAAAAAAGAGGTCTCGCTCTATCCTCGTTGCTCTTCATCTCTTAGGGACTGCCTTGAGAAGCATAAGAATGAGACCAAAGAAAATGATCCAAATAAAAGATAAGACCGAGTCAATAGCCTTTAGATCACTTGCTGAGTGTATATGTGTTTGTCTGATTACTGATAACTGATTGGGTAATGCCTGGTTTCAAGATAGTAAGCATGTCGTATAAGACACCTAGTTTGGTTTCAACAATGCGACCACCTGTATAAGGTAGATGATAGGCGTAGGACATCTCATATAAGATGTGTGGTCTAATTTCAAGAATGTCGCATGTTGGGAGATGGTGGATTTATGATGATTGATAATGTCTAAAAGATGAGACGTGTTGTCTAAGGAGTAAAGCTTGGTTTCGACTACATCCCATGCTTGTTGTCAAACATGTGATTTAGATGTTTGGTTGGGCATAGTGATGTTCGATTATCACTATGTGAATGATGAGTGACCATGCTTTGGCAATGTTGTTAAACTATCTTGTTTGATTGTTTGGATGTTTGTTGTCTTGTGAAAGATTGATTATTTTTTCTTCTCAAAGTTTCAATCTCGTTAAAGGACAATCTATTATGATGGTTTGACGCGACGGTCCCTAAGGGACTGACCTAGTGCCTTGGTGGCTCATCAAAGATGGTATTGCCTACGTGAAAGCTCAGAGGCAACATAGTTCGACAAGGGTGGACTTGGTTTGACCTAGGACCAAAGGGAAATGCCTTGGGGGTGCATTGAAGATGGCCTTGCCTATGTGAAAGCTCAGAGGCATCGTAGTTCAACCATGTGGGTGGGTGACATGACCTAAAACCTAGGGGGAGTGCCTCGAGGGCATATCAAAGATGGCCTTGCCTACATGAAAGCTCAGAGGTGTCATAGTTTGACCATGTGGGTGGGTGACATGACCTAAAACCTAGGGGGAGTGCATTGGGGGTGCATCAAAGATGGCCTTGCCTACGTGAAAGCTCAGAGGCATTGTAGTTCAGTGTACTGGTTTGACATTGTTTATTGCTTGGGAGATTTTTGGTTGACTATTTGATTTTTTTGTGGGTTTTTTATGTTTTACAATGCTTTTGGGATTTTTAGGAATATTTGGATGTTTTTGGATTTTTGAGAATATTTGAATATTTTTTTATTTTTCAGAATATTTGGATGTTTTCAGATTTTTTGGAAATAGGTGTCCTCTAATATTGATTTCAGGATTAGGAATTGCCCCTAGTCAGGTGCATGATAATGTTATGGCAAAGGTGAGGTGGGGGGAATGTGAAGACACTAAATGGTGATTTATTTCCAGGCCATGGGAGGAATAGTGTGATTCATGGTGGATTTGGGATGTGGAGTATGATATAGAGTGGGTAGGGTTTATTGCAAGAGATGGAAGGCGAAATCTAGTGATGGTTGATGATGGAGCAAAAGATCAACTACACATGGCCTGTTTGCTTGGTTTTCACCATGGTACTTATCCAAAGTGCCACCGAAGTGGTTTTCACTTTTGGACGGATTATTTATCTTTACTTTTTTTTTACTTTTTCTAGATTTTTTTGATTGATTTTTTGTTTAAGTATAATACCGCTGAAGGTGCATGCTGTTAATGGGTTCTAGTAATGGTTCACCTTCAGGAGTGGCTAGATGATATGCACCAGATCCATAGGCTGTAGTGATGACATAAGCCCCTAGCCAATTTGGCTCAAATTTGCTAGGCTTCTCCCATTCCATCTAATTTTTAGGGTTTTATTTTAGGACCAGGTCTCCAATGTTAAAGTGTCAAACTCAGAACCTTTTGTTGTAGCTATGGTGGAGATGATTTTGATATGCCTATAAATGGGTTAAGGCATTTTATCTCCTTTTAGCTAGAAACTCCAATTCATGTAGCTGGGATGCTCTTATTCTTTATCATCAACCAACTGCTGTAGTGACACTCTCAGGGAGGGCAATTTGACCTCTATGGGCAGGATAGCTTTCGAGCCATAAACTAGGGAATATGAGGTGGCTCTAGTGGGTGTACAGATGCTGGTATAGTAAGCCCAAAGGGCGGGATTAAGTTGGATATACCAGTCATGGCCAACGTCATTGATGCCTCAACTTGACCGTTGCCTTGAGGGTAGTATGGAGTGGAGAAATGGTGCTGAATGAGGAATTTTTCACAAAGTTCTCGAACATCTTGATTTTTAAATGGGCAGCCATTATCCATTACAATGGATTGCAAGACACCATACTAGCATATGATATAGTTGAGGATAAACTTGGCAATTTGTTTGCCAGTAATGTACGTCATAGGAATGCCTTCAATCCACTTTGTGAAATATTCAGTGGCCGTGATAATGAATTTATGGCCATTAGCGGAAGTAGGGTGGATTTTTCCCACGAGGTCAAGTCCCCATTGAGAGAAAGGCCATAGAGATGTGAGTGGCTGCAAGTCCTAAGCTGGCACATGTACAAGATCCTCGTGTATTTAGCACTGTCTGCATTTCTTTGGGAAATGGTAGGCATCCTTTTCTATGGTATGCCAATAATAACCAACTCTAATGATCTTCTTGGAAAGGGTAGGACCACTCAAGTGAGCACCACATATACCCTCGTGTACTTCACATAGGGTTGTTTGTTCTTCCTCAGTGTCGAGGCATCTTAGGAGGGTATTATCAAAGCCACGGTGGTAAAGGGTGTCACCGATGATGACGTATTTGGCAGCTTGGTGGATGAAGCATTTGTGTTGGTTAGATGAGAGGTCGACAGGTAAGGTGTGGTCATGTAGATAGGTGTAAATGTCATTGTACCATGGTGACATGGGACCAACAATTTCACAAACTAACTTAGATTCTGGGATATCAAAGGTGGGGACCAATAGTTGTTCCACCAAGAACTCAAACTGAGTTACATTACTTGGGATGTCTAGGAGAGATCCAATGGTTGCCATTGTGTCGGTTGCTCAGTTTTGGACCCTGGGAATCTGATCAAAGAGAACTATGTTGAAATAGAGCCTAAAACTGTCCACCATTCTTTTATAGGGCATGATCTTTTCATCTTTGGTATCGTATTCATTGTTGACTTATTTGATGACCAATTGTGAATTGCCAAACACTTGTAATGTTTTGATCTTCTAGTTGACAACCATTCGAAGTCTTGTGAGCAATGCTTTATATTCTTCTATGTTATTCCTACAAGGAAAAGCCATTCGAAATGCCTTGGGGATGGCATCACCTTGAGGAGTAATAAATAGAATACCAGCACCTGAACTGTGATTTATAGATGAGCCATCAAAGAATAGTGTCTAGATTTTGGGTACATCTACTATGAATATTGATTTATTAGGGAAATCGACAACCACAAGATGATCTGCTGGTGTGGGTGCTTTTGCTAGCTAGTCTGCAATCACTTGTCCTTTTATTGCTTTTTTGTCAACATATTCTATATCAAATTCACTCAATACCATAACCCATTTGGCCAATCATCCTATCAGAGCTGTTTTATTGAGTAAGTACTTCAGTGGGTCAATCTTAACAATTATCTTTGTCTTATGATTCAACACTTTTGGGTAGCAAAAACTATGGCAAGGTAGGTGCGCTCGATAGGACTGTAGTTTAGCTCATATCCCACTAATGTTCTATAATATAATAGATTGCCCTTTCTTTTCCTTCCTCGTCATTTTGTGCTAATAATGCCACTAGTGTTGAAGTGGTTGTTGATATATAATAAAAGGGGCTTTCCTAGAATCAGTGGCCTGAGGATTGGTGGTGACAACAAATAGTCTTTGATCTTTTGAAAGGCTTCTTGGCAATGTTCTGTCCACACAAAAGGTACCCCTTTGCAGAGTAAGTGTTGAAAAGGTTGACATTTGTTGGCGAGTTGTGCAATAAACCTCCAGATGGATTGCAATTTTCCTTGTAAGCTACGCAACTATTTTAGAGTTGTTGGTGGAGGCATTTCCATTATTGCTTTCACTTTGACGAGGTCAACTTCTATACCTTGGTGCGAAACAATGTAGCCCAACAGTTTGCCTGATGTAACACCAAACACACATTTCTTAGGATTTCATCTAACTTTGGATTCTTCCATTCATTTGAAGATTTTATCCAACACATCCAGATGAGTGTTTCTGGTGACTGATTTGGCTAGTAGGTCGTCAACGTGATCTTCTATACATGTATACATATAGTCGTGAAATATAGTTGTCATTGCTCTCTGGTATGTAGCATCTACATTTTTGAGACTGAAGGGCATGATGATCCAACAATATGTGCCCCAAGGACATGTGAAAGTTGTTTTATGTTGATCCTCTAGTGCTATCCATATCTTATTATATCCCGAGAAGTCATCCATTAATGAGAGCATTTCAAATTCGGGTGCCAAGTCGACTATGATGTCTATGTTTGGTAATGGAAAATCATCTTTCAGACACGCCTTGTTCAGGTCACGAAAGTCTTCACATATTCTGATCTAGCCATTGGGTTTCATGACTAGTACAATATTAGATACCCACTTTGGATAATCTATTGGCCTGATGAAGACCACATCAAGGAGCTTTTTCAATTCTGCTTTTACTAGGAGCACGATCTGTGGGTGCATTTTTCATAGTTTTTGCTTGATTGGTTTAGTGTTTGGCAGTAGTGGCAGGTGATGTAAGACAAACTATGGGTCAATCCTAGGCATATCAACATACGACCAGGCAAAATTGACTTACCAGGACAAGAAGAAATCTTTGAATTCAGGCTTTTCCTTTTTGTGAGTGACTCGGCAAAGTGAATAATCTTGGGCTCGTCTTCAGTGCCGAGGTTGGTTTCAACAATTGTCTCCACTAACAGTGGTGATTTCTCCTATGTGATAGGCAACACTTCCAACCCTCCATCCTTGGGTGCCTTAGGGAGGTTTTCACCCTTGGATACTTCCTTTATTTTTACTTTTGTATGATCTAAGGGCACCTTTCGGTTTTCACCCAGAGACCTATTTTATTTTTCTTTTTTATTTTCACTTTTGCGAGTAGAGGGTGGAGTGGACTCTCCAAAGTATGTAGAGTTATCCAAGTCCATGATGTAGCCAACCTTGTGATCCCCTAGTGGTATGCCCTCAGAAGTCCCATGAACTTAGCAATAGCTTCGTCATTCTCAAATAAATCTATGTTAGGTGTTGTTTTTTGGTCCCAGTCTATAAGTTCAGGATGGATAAGAGGCAAGCCATCATTGAGGTTAAGGAAGCTCATGGAGATGAGGGTAAGAGTACATATGGAGGTGTTATCCAGATCCCAAAAGATTCTAATCCAAGCGATGCCATCGGGTAATTCTAGATGGGATGACTATGGTTCAAGTTCAGGAGGATCCCTCGATGTCTCGACATCCTTGGAGGTACTCGCATCCCGTTCCTAGAAGTAACTTAGTACATGGATCATTTTCTCTTCGTGAGGTATATCCTAACCCTTAATTATGTGGCCGCATAGTTGGTTAAAGAGGTTCCATTTGTCTATTTCCATTGGGTCCAAGACCACCATGTCCATCATATCCTTGCTTTTTAACAAATTCGTACCCTTTACCATATTGCTTAATTTGATATGTTCGATCCCTTCTTCTTCCTTATAGAGCCATGTAGATATGTCTTCACTAACGTCCTCTTTGATTAACTCACCCCATTTTGTGAAGGTGGTGGGTGCAGCAGAAATGGTTTTCTTCAGCGGAATGGGGTCAGGCTTTCTTTGAGACTTGGGTGATGTAGGAAACCCTCCAATGTAGTATATCTTTCCATCTTGTAATCACCACATCCTTTGTCTTGGATCTGAATTTTAGGGTTGATAGGTCGAGTGAAAGTGGTTGTGGATTTGGATAACATGGATGGGTCAACATAATTGGATGAAGTGGATGGTATGATACCCCTATTAATAGGTACTTGATGTTGGGGTACCTCTCTTAGTTGGTTGTAGTATTGAAAGGCATTTGGGTCACCAGGGATGGTGATTTCGATGCCATTATAAGGGAATTTGATACATTGATGGTATGTGGAGGGGACAACTTTCATGGTGTGTATCCATGGGCGGCCAAGGATGAGGTTATATGGAAGCTCAATATCCAAGACATGGAATATGGTATCTTGTATGGCTGGTCCAACCCTTATGGGTAAGGTGATTACTCCTTTAGAAGAGTGTTCAATATTGTCATATGCCTTGATAACAATTCACTTGGTTAGATCAATGCAAGCCTCTAAGTAGCCCAGTATTATTACCAACTTCAAAGGACACATGTTTAATCCTGCTCCACCATCTACCAGGACTAATTAGATTTTATGCTTATTGATGAAAACTTCCTAGGTGTAGAGGATTGGTGTGGTTAGATTGGTGTGGCAAGTCACGTTCCATGAATGTCACATTGTTAATGGTGGCTAGGTATCCCAACATGGCCTGAAATTGGTTTACATTTAGGTCTGTTGGGATGGAGGATTCCAGAAGTACTTTGTCCATAAAAGCCTTGTGTTCCAGTGAAAGGTGAAGTAACTCAAAGATGGATATTTGGGCCAGAGCTTTTTTAGATAGTCCAAAAGGTTATATTGTCCTTTGGTTTGTGGAATGGATGTATTGGAAGGATTGGAGGGAGCACTTTGCAGCGTTATCTTGGATTTGCAGGTAGTGATGATGCATTCTAGATGAGATTTGATGGTAATCATGGAAATGTTATTATCGTATGCATGGGTGCTATTGATGTTGTAGTCACAGGCAACGTTATTGTAGTTAACGCTCTCATGTGGTTTGGTTCCTGATGAGGAGGCTTTTCCTGATCCATGATTTTGCAATGGGTCTGTGAAGATGGTATGATTGGTGTTAGAGGAACTGAATGGTTGATCTACAAATATATCACCCTTGTCAATGAAGTCCTAAATGATATTTTTCAATTTGTAGTAGTTTGATGTCTTGTGACTTTTGATTAGATGATGATCGCAGAAGTCATTGTCATTGCATGAGTTAGGTTTAAAGGCTGGGTCATATTGTCTTATTTCCAGCAGTTGAATGAGGTTGTTCTACAATAACTTCTTCAAGATTGATTCAATTGGTTCTATCAAAGGTGTGTAATTATTGCGAGGGGTATTATTCCTAGGAGGTGGTCTCCTTTGATTATTTTGGATTGTGTTGGTTGATTGTTGTTGTTGTTGTTGTTGATGGACATGTAGCTGATTATTTGTTGTGGGAGGTGCTTTGAGTGTGATGATGAGACCAGCCCTAAATGCCTTAGCATCTACCACCCCATCATTGGTAACATTTTTGTTTTGGGCCCAAATTTTGTTTTTGTCATAGGGTGTGCTTTGGGTGTTTTGATTTTTGTTGAAAATTTTGATCGTGCCCTTGGCGATGAGAGCTTTTTCAATGGCAGTCCCCTTCTCAACAACTTCACTGAAGGAGGTACAACAATGGATTTGCAATTGATGCATAAGCTCTTTGTTAAGGTCTTCTATGAAGATGGGCACTAGTTGATTCTCCAGAATGTAACAAGGGCATTTACTCACTAGGATCCTCTATATTTGGAAGAAAGAACCAAAGGTTTCTTCATCTTCTTGTTTCGTTTGGCACAAGGTGGCAATGTTCACGTCCATTTCTATGTTGTAGGAAAAGTGGGAGATGAAATTATCCGCGAGCTTGGTCCAAGTTCATATTCCCATGGGAAGATGTGCAAACCATTCAAGAGCTTGGCTGACAAGGCTCCTTGGGAAGAGTCTCATTAAGTATGTGTGATCATAAACGAGCTCAAGGCAAGCAGTATGGAACTCGTTTACATGTTCAACAGGACTCCCTTTTCCTCTATATTTGTTAAAGTTTGGTGCAGTGAAAATTGGGGGGAAAGGAGGCATGTAAATGCTTTTGTCAAATGGATATGGGCATAAGTCATCCATAGAGTATGGTTTCTTTGTCCTCAAAACTTGTAAGCTTGAGAATTGTTGCTTTAGTTTGTCCAACTCTTGAGTGAGGGCTTCAACATGTGTGTCGGCAGTGTTGGTGATCGCATGTTGATGCAAGTTACCTATGCTCAGTGTCGATGTGTTTTGTGGTCCCAAATTTGTGACAATTGGGTTGGTGTTTGTGTTAAAAGGGATGTGTGATGAAGACGAGTTTAGGTTTTGGTTAGGATTGATGTATTGATAATGGGACAAAGCATTAGTGGTATGTTGGTTTTGAATGTTATGAGGGTTTGTTTGAAAGATGTGGTTAGTGTTTTGGACATGGCAGGTGTTTTGATGTGAGGTACTAGCATTTTGGTTAACATTTTGATTATTTTGGGGAATGTTGTAAGTGGCACCAATGTTTGTATGCGTGTTGGCCATAACATTTCTGTATTGACTATTTGGGTCTATATATAATTGATTCATGGTATGGCTGAGTGGCATTGACGTTCGTGTCGGCATGGGATATGACAATATTGTTTTGATTTTGTGGATCTATGTATTGATAGTTCAAGGTATGGCCATGTGTAGATCCAAAGTTTGTGTTTTGGCCACTAGGATCGACATATTGTTGATTCAAGGCATTGTTATGGGTGGGATTGGTGTTCGTGAAAACATTGTTTTGATTTTGTGTGTCTATGTATTGATGGTTCAAGACATTACCATGTGTAGACCCAAATGTTGCATTCAAGTTCAACATGGTGTCGGCGTTTTGACCATTAGGATCAACATATTGTTGGTTCAAGACATTCATGTTGTTTTGACCAAGGGGATCTATACTTGGATTGCCTATATTCAAGTTCATGTTTGAAATGGTGTTTTGTCCCCTAGAAGTCATTATGTGCATCTTTCGTGTCCTTTTGTTAAGGGTTATATTCATCAAGGCAAAAGGATTTGGGTAGTTCAATGGTTAGGACACAACATTCATATTGTTGGTATCAAACGTCTCATGGGATATCATGGAATCTTGTGATGTTTGTCCCGTGGGGATAGTGACAACTTCTTGTGTTGAATTGGTATGGCTAGAAGAAGGTGTCATTTGTCCTTGACTTTGAGCAGCACTATGAGATGGTGACCCTACAATCATGTTGATATCTACCCCGGGGGGAAGCCTAGTACCATTTTGCAAGAGTTTCATGAGGTAACTTTGGGCATTTGCGTGAATCATCTCATCTAAGATTCGCAACATCCTAGGGTCTTGGGAAGCTTCTTTGATTTCTTGTTGTGTTATTTCTTGTTCTTATTCTTGTAAAAGGATGTGTTCAAAGGGATTACCCATGTTGGATGAAAACCTCATGGTGTTTGCGGGGTGTTCTAAGGATTCTCTCTTCCTTTTCTTTTGCAACCTTGTCTCGACCATAAGACCTACTAGTTTATGTGGAATGGGAAAATGAACTTATCCTAAGGATGAGAATGCAATGTTTGGTATTTTTTGGATAATGTGACAATGCACTATGCAATTCTTTGAGGGTGTCTAATGATACTAAGGATGAAAATACAAGGATAATTTTTGGTCTTTTCTAAGGTTGAAAGTGAGTCTATGCTAATGGAAGTGGTCTAAATGTTTTATGCAAATGGGAATGGAGATATGTTTTTGGTATTTTCTTAGGATGTTTTGTGGATGTAACTAAGGTGGGGTAAGAGTCTATGCCTAAGGAAATATGCCCAAGACTATAGTAGAGGCTAATGAATTTAATTCTTGAAAATTTTATCTCCAATAGGATACTATTGTCTACTAATTACTTTCAAAGTACTAATTGGATTTATCAAGACCTTGGAATATTGTGGTGAGAGCAATGGTTGATTGAAGTGAGCTCGTGAGTATGGGAGTTCACTTTGGAAGGTGGACCTAAACTAGTCAAGTGAGTATTAGGCCCACATTATGATTGATTGAATGAGAATGATGCCAAGGTCTTTTGGTCCAATTTTGTACTTATGAGGTAGTCACACTTCGATAGTTTCTCCTTATGTTTCAACTTTAGGAAGATTAATTTTGGAATCCCCTATTGATGTCTAAGGCTGAAATCCTAAGGTTCTAAGGTTGCCCAAATGATATGGTCAACATGGGAGTGAAATCTAATTCTAAATGGAATTTGTGTATTGAACCTAATCCTAAGAGGATGAAATGATTTTGCCAATGGACCCTAAAGGGATGGAAAACCAGTAGGTCTGAAAACTTTTTAAAGATGGTTGCAATTGAATTTGATTGGGAGAATAATGTTTCAAAGGTTCCCTTAAGGTTTTCAATTTGTTTGCAGGCACATGCATTACATAGGCCTGCAGAGGTGTTGCAGAACCTAGAAAAGGAGTTTCACTATTGCTTATGCATTGCAGGAAGCCTCTTATGCATTTCACTGAGTTACAGATGCGTTCCACAGTCTATGTGGAGCCTAAAGTCAATTTTCTAAGTTTGTTTGGCAGTTTGTCGTGTAAATCAGAAAACACATCAGTCATAAAAACACTCAGCATTCAATTTTAGTTGTGACTCTTTGTTGTTTTACAATTTTGACAAGTTTTGAAAACACTTAAAAACATGCACAACCCTAGGCTGGCAAAGACAACATTTGTTGGATTCCCACTATGGATAAATTTGAGCCGCACTTATTCAAAAAGGATAGCTTAGAAGTTTGGTGGCAATGGATCCCTTTACACGACACACACTTTTCGGTCACACAAAACTTTAAATTCCCAAGGGTCTGAATATCTCAATGAATTTTCTATCTCAACTTTGAACTACGAGAACGTGGGACGACTTCAGAGGTCTGACCTCCTGCGCCAACAAATAGAAGGATTTTGGCCACTAACACAAAAGGTTGGTAGTAAATATCTGGGGGACCGGCATGTTACGACTATCTAACAAGCTACTTAAAGCTTTAACTAACCCTACTAGGAGTATCATATATGCAAAGGTACGCCTCCTTACGAGCTAGCAATGTACGGTAAGGGCTGATACCGGTTTGGACTTGGATTTTACCTTATCCTATTTTGTATAGCGGACTAGATGAAAGTACCACTTGGGGTCGTAAATGAGTTCTCCTTGTGGATGTGTCTCAAGAGTAGGCCCACTCTAAAGGGTTACACAAAAGAAAGACAACTACATGTTTTTGATCTCCAAGCTCGTACTAAGACATAAGGAGAGAGCATACACATGCAACTTGCTCACACTCGCATGGGGTTCCTTTTTTTTAGTCTTTTTTAGGTGTGGTGTGATTTATGCAAGTAGGGTGGAGAGCTTTTGATTCCCAAGATCACCAATGGTGTGAGTGAAGAGCATACACTTCTCCACTTCACAAACAAAAATCACAAAACATGGCAAACAAAATGCAATTTATTTTTATCTTTTAGATGAGTGAAATGTGCAAGTTCTTTTTAAACCAAATGAGTGTCATATGCAAATTTGCTATTTTTTTAACCAATGAGTGAAAATATGCAAGGTTGTGGTTCTTTTTATCCCCAAATGAGTGTGGTTTATTTTAATCCAAATGAGTGAAATATGCATGCTGCAAACAAATTTTAGTTGTATTCTAAACCCAAATCAAAATGTTTCTAAAGTAACCACACACACATAAAATTAAAACCCTGCAAAAACAATTAGTGATTTGAATCAAAGTTTCCCTCCAATGCCACAGGATGCAAACCAGAGATTAGTAATAGAGAATAAACCCTAACCTTACTATGAAAAAATAGAAAAAACATGAATGGAAGCAACTTGAAATTTTTTATGGTTTTACTAGTAGCATGTGGTGTAGTAAGGCTCACATGTGTCACACAGACTCGCATAGGCAGTACAGTAAGGCCCACAGGCGTCACACAGAGTCGTGTAAGCGGTGCAGCAAAGGCGTCGCATAGAATGGCGATGACATTGCACAGAGAGGTGACTACGTCACACGGAGACATGCAAATGTTGTAGTAGAAGTGTCACACAAACCTTCACAAGCATCGCATAGACCTGTACAAGCGTCACATTGTATTCTGCAAACAAAAATTTGACAGAAAAACCTTAACAATGAATAAAAAACATGTTTTAGTGATAAATTTCAAACCCTAGGGCTGTAAGGTTATTTCCTGAATGCCAAAAAGATGGTAAAATTTTAGACATTAAAGGATCTACCCAAATGTTTAAACAAGTTAGAAATAAGCCCTAGATAGAAACCCTTGAAATATCAAACCCTAATGCTCTTAAAAAACCCTAATGAGATAACCCACATACACCAGAGAGTTAACAAAACACATAGAGCATCAGAAATAGGTTAGAATCTTGCAAAAACCAACTAGGTTAGGCTTATAATAACAAAATAACAAAGTTTTACCCTAAACACAGTCGTAGGCATCGCATAATCCTTCCAGTGTGTTGCAGACTCCACAGAAGTGTCACGCCGTATGGCTCAAGCGTCATATGAAGTGGCGCAAGCGTTGCACAAACTAGCTTATGCACCGCATTGTTCCTGCAAATTCAAAAACACAAAATTCACAGAATGTACGGCCGTTCACATCGGGTTCACCAGTTGAAGTCAGGTAAAAATGCTGCTAAAGCCTTGCAAACAGTATTTTCAAACCCTAACTAGCCAATGGAGCCCTAAAAACCTAGAATCAAGCAAGAAAAGCAAGAAAATATGAAACCCTAGGCTAAATAGTGCAAATCCTCCATTGTTCCTATGATGCTATGACTAACTAATGCACTCAGATTTTGCAGGTCTGTAAATGCTATGGATAGCTCAAGTGTTGACAATGACAAAGTTGCCTTATGCAAGTGGTGAGATCTTAAAATGAGAGGGTGAGAGTGGTTTTTATAGAAGAGGAATTTGGAATGGAGGGCTGTGATTAGAAGTTGACTTGGAGCCAAGATCAAGGGCTAAGAATGATTAGGGTTTCTAGCCACAAGAGGACAAAAGACAATTTTTTATTAGAAGAAATGGTGAGGTGGGAAGTGATCTTAAAATTAAGTAAATTATATTCATTTATTTAATTTTTTAGAGAAAAGGGTAATGTAATGTGGTTTTAATTAAATAAGTGGACTTATTTAATCAAGGTAAGGTTTAGATTAAATAAATAAGTATTTATTTAAATTAGAAGGGAAATATGGACGTTAGACTAGTGAATAATTAAATAATAATTAAATTATTTAATTATAGAGGAAACTAGAAGAAAATTGCTTAAATAATTAAATAAATAAAATTTATTTAATTAAAAGCATAAGGGGGAATGAATTAATTAAATAATTGAAATTATTTAATTAACAGAAAAATATGAAATCAAGATGGATTATGTGTGAAAATGTCATTTGCAACCTAGGGCATTTTTAAGTGTCTACATTACCAGACAAATACTTAGCCAAAATTCATAACATGTCTTCTTACCCGATCAAATCTTCTAGCACTGCAGACTTCTTATGGAGGATAAGATCCTTTTGCAAAACTACTAATCATGCTAATCTACATACCTCTACCTTTATCCTTTTCTGTCATAGTCTCTGTCCTAACTTAAACCTTTGTTGTTAATCCTTAACCTTATCTCTTCGTGCTAAGGCCAACACTATTCCTTTGGCAGGGGAGAAAAGATTTTCAATAAAGCTCCCCCTAAGCCAAAGCTCTCTTATTATATTTTGGAAGAAACATCTGCACCAGAAGATGGTACAAACACATCTATAGCCTCTGTTACACCCTTCTTAATCTAAATCTTACCCATCTCCTTCTTAGTCTCTGTTGGATCAATCTTTTGTACTGGTTTGTTTTCCTTTACCGGATTATCCTTCCTCATGCTTCTGCTTCTGCAGAACTTTGAAATGTGTCTAGGCTTATTGTGTTTGTAGCACACAACATTCTTCTGACCAATATTCCTTCCATTCATTCTGGATCTGCATTGGTTAGCTTTGTGCCCAAATCTATTGCATGTTAAATAGTAGCCATTGAAGGATTGAGTCATTATACCATTATTATAACCATTCATCCTTTGACTTCTGCACTCATTAGCTTTATGACCAATTTTCTTGCATGTAAAACATTGACCAGAGAAAGATGGGACATTTTGATTCACTCTGCTCCTACATTGTGTAGCCTTATGTCCAAATTTATTGCAAGAATAACAATAACCATTGAAAGATGGGTACCTTTAAGCATTAGGTTGTCTGACCGATGGTCTTCTAGCTCCTTTCTTTTGATTCCATATCTTCTTTCCATTGTTCTTATTGTTTTCATCTTTTGATGATTTACTTGAATTTGAACGTTCAACTTTTTCAAACCCTAAGCCTTCTTTATCATTGGGATCTTTCTGACTTGCAATCAACTCATCAAGCCTTGCAGAACTTATCTTGAATTTTTCTTCATAACTCTTTGCCTTCTCCAGATCTAATTTTAGTTTCACAACTTCTTGCTCATGCCTTAAACATTCTTTAGATTTTCCTTTCACCATTGAGTTCAAAACTTCCTCAATTCATACCTTTTCTTCAACTTGCACCTTCAAACCATTCATAGATTCATCTTCTAGTCTCAATTTTTCACTGAACTCCTTATGTCTTTCTTTGAACTTCTTGACTTGCTCTCTTAATTTTTTGATACATCAATTTGCTTCTTTAAGATTCTCCTTCAAATCTTTGATTTCTTCACTACTGACAGACATGCATTCATCTTCTAAAGATCCATCAAACAAGGAAACATCCTTCTTGTACACCATCCTAGATCTACCTCAAGCTATTAAGCTCTCTTCCAAGGAACCTCACTCTATTACCAATTGTTGAATGGCGGTGAATCAATTGTATCAAAAATTTCAAACCCTCACAAACATTTAGATCCACTTTAACCTTTAAACATGTTATAATGATTAAGCATGTAAAGCAAATAACTAAAACTAAATCATAACAACACCATACACAAGAGAACACTAGATTTTACATGGAAAACCCTAAAAGGGAAAAACCACGGCGAGGATTAGCTCACAATATAATGAAGTAGAAATACTGAATTACAAAGGGATCACTGCCAAAGGGCCCACTACCCAGGATTCACTGCCCAAAAGAAATAATGCTCACTGCAGGTGGACTCACTGTCCACTAAGAAAGAAAGAGAGAAGAGAAGAATGGCTCACTACCAGGCTTTGAACTAATATAATTGCATCTAACCTATGCATGGAGTTCAATTCCAATGAACCTCATTATCCATCACAACACAAACAACACCTTCACAGCAACACTGAAAATAGTAGACACTTTCTGCTCACTACATCCAGTAGCCTAACACATGAAAGCTCTCACTACACTGATCAAATTCACAAAACAAACATCATATCCTTCATGCATACCATCATCCATGAATCCTTGACACTTATTTATACCATCATCAATCATGAAAACATTCTCCAAGGTCAGAAACACAACTTAATTCATAAATTTCAAATTAGGTGTGGACCTAAACATTCCCACAGAGGAAGGGAATGAATGTAGACCATGCCACATCTTAGCATGGACCTAAATCCACTCTTACACATTATTCCACGCTTCCACAATCAATGAAGCATGACCGTAATTAGTGTAACCAACCAAGTCGGCCAAACTTGTGCAAACACTATGAATTATTAAGCACATGCTTCTTCAAAAGTAAACACACCTCATGGACCAACCTTTAACACAATCTAGAAACATCCACAAACATCTTGAAGACACCTAAAAACCAACAAATCCAACCTCAACAACTTTCACCTGAAGAAAGTTCACAATCTGTTTACAAACAACACTGTCGAACTTTGCTACACAAGAAGTCACATTCTGGAGCATCAAATCACAAACCCTCTAGACTAAAGATAGATAAGGACCTTATAAGCACACATCTAGAACCACAATACTTGAAACCACTCTACGAACAAATGTGGAGTAAAACACTTTCTCTGAGACACACTACAAACACTGTCAGACACTGTTCTCAAAGTGGTGAGCACAACTTTCACTGCACAATGGTCTAGGGCACCAAATTCTAGATTTAGCATCCTTAAACACTTCTAAACAACATGTCCAAACTACACATCCTAATCTCCAACACAAAAGAAATGCGGAGCAGAAACTCGAATGGCACTCTGTAAGCTAGAAGACTTCTTCAAAATATTGTTTCCAATATTATTCAAATTTTCTCAAAATCACTTGGAAACCCAACAATAGGAACACTTTACCAACATTATCAACACTATATTAACATTCATAAATAACTCAAACTCACATTCTTTCCAGATCCTCATCTCTGTTCAACCTTATCTTTGATCTCTCTCCAACACAAACTTACTCAAACTCTTGCACTATTTCTTAACTCATACAGAAGACACAATTGACACCAATGACAACACAAGCTTGTTGACATCAATGAAAACACCGATAGCACATACTTGCAACAACACTTCTCCTCATTTTCACATGGCCAACAATACCTCAGGTGCATAGTGATAGAATTCACTATAAACCTCCAAATTCACTTACCTCTCAATGAAAGAGAAGCTCCTTAAATATAGGAGAATGTTGGTTGTGCCAGTTGTGAAATCAGATTTAATAAAGTATGTTGTAACACATTTTAAATTTTTAAATAAAAAATTTAACATTATTGTTATGTGTAGTTGAGTTTCTTAATTGTTTGTTTAGTTGATGAGATCAACTATCACACCTCCTAGTATACAAGAACAAATGGATTTCAATGTTGCTATTGCAATTTCATCCTCAATATTTCTAACATAAATACAAATATGAATGTATACATTTAATTATGATCATTTTTTGTTAATTGACATCGTTAAGTATTTACAAATAACTAATATATACGATATCTATTATTCTATAGATCAATGCAAGCACTCCATTCTAAGGATATGGCTCTCTTGATGATGTTGAGCATTAGAGGCAAGAACAATTAGACTACCGGTATGTTGTAAGTGTGTTTATTAAATTTTATGTCATTTAAAATAATGTTTTTTAGTTATAGAGTTTGGAATAGTATCTAACTTTATAATTTATGCATACAAGTTGAGTTGCAATCTAGCATGGAGTACAAGAGATTAGAGTGACACAAGGAAGAAATTGATTCAGAGGTTCAAGCTTCACTTTCTAGTTAGGCATATAGAGGCCAAATATTTTAGGAATAGTCTGCTACATACATAAAGACATTTTTTATGCCTATATGGCACATTGTTAACAATTTATATGGCTATATATTGATGATATTTTGTAGTCTGAGAGACAATATTGGCCTCATGGCATTGTATGACATTATATAGACCTTCTTGGGATTATCTAAATAAATATATACATATTTTATATGTATTCATAGCTTAAATGGTTTTAATGGTTTTAATGGGTTGAATAATAAGGGTTAAGATTATTCATTGTTGAGGGTGATCATAAATAGTTTAAATTTTTATATAATAAGTGGTAAGACACACTAGGTAATATTTTGTGAAAGGGGTTCAACACCTAAGTGATGATGAATGGAAAAAGAGAATCTTCAAAAGGATCCCAATGAGATGCAACATCTAAAGGTAGGTCTTAATTGAGCCATTAAGGAGGAATAAAAGGATTAATGAAGATCCAAATCAAAAAAGACGATGACAAAAGGAGATAATAAGAATTTAAGAATAGAAGAAATTAAGATGGATATAGAAATGAACATGGAGGAAAAGAGGTTGAAATAGGTTTGGGAAAGGCAAGAAATATATCACAAGAGAATGGAAAAGGTGAGGTAACCTGATTTGGAGCATGTCTGGAGAGTTGTTGTCGAAACTCTTGAGGATGATGATAATTTTAAGAATCCACCACTTGAAGGACAATTAGTTATAGTTGAGCACACCAGGGGAGATTGCTAAGGATGTTGAGAATTTATTGAATATGGAGAATTCTGGGGATTCTGAGAATATTGTATGAGAAGTATTGAGATTCCATTAATACAGGGACATATAATAACTATGCTGCTCAATAACAAAGATACATTTAAGCAACTAAACAACCATCTCAACAAAGCAAGTAAATATCTAACCAGATTGGAAAAATGCATTAAGGAATATGATGTGTTTAGAGAGATATTGGAAGGAAGGATTAGGATAATTAATACTTAGCCAGGGCATGGAAGCAAGGGTGCTAGATCACTTGAGATGTTGACTCAATAACCTCATTTTCAACCTGAATTGTCAAATATAAGGGTCACAATTAATGATGGTTTTGAGGGTTTAGTAACCCCATTTACAAAGCTAAAACCTTTGGAACTTAGTGCAAAATATTTAGAGTGTGGTATAAGTAAAAGTATGGGATTCAAAAAAGATAAGCTGATAAAAAATTGGGAATTGAGAGAAGGAAAGAAGATGTTAGAAATTGGGATCTTAGGATACTAATCATCATTAATAAAATGTAAAACTAATAAAATGAAAATTAGAAGCATAGGTTTAACAGATTACACAACATATACATGAAGAAAACGCTTTTGGGTAAAAAACCCATAAAGCATCATTTTATTATAAAATAATCACAAGATTGTCTATAAAATTATAGACAGCACCTGGGGATACACTGGTGCAGGAGCACCCTCAAAAATCTAAAATTTCCTGTGCATGGGGCACCTCGTAAATCTAAAAGTTCCTCACATTTCAAGAATGATCTTTTGTAAAGGCCTTCGAGCCATATGAAACAAGTGTACATGTCAAAAAGGGTCAAAAGCATGTAATCGAACTGTTTATTTTGTAAACGGTGGTCGGTGGTTGATTCACATTCCACCACGTATTGTAACTGTCCTGTTAAGTGTCTTTAAATAGGCAGTTTGTTTTTGTTAGACAACATTGAGAAATAGAGTGAAAAGAAACTGTATGTACATTCTAAATTAGAAGGAATAGAAGGAATTTTGTGTTCTAGTGCAATCACAGTGAATCTCGTTTGGGGTCATTCCACTGGAGAATTTCTCCGAAATCAGTGGAATGACCCCCGGTTGTTAGTTATTTCCAATTCAGTGCTGGATTAGTATTTTTTCCTGTGTTGGTTGAATTGTTAGCTTTTCTGTGTTGTTCGGTTACGAATTGTTGTATAGGAGGTTTTGGGTGTATACAGCAAGTGGATATGGCAAACAGTGTGTGTATATCACAATTTCATGTGAGGTCATTTTGTGGATTTCTTGCATTTTGATATCTGGTTGTGATAGAGGAGGGATCAAGCATTTTGTACTTATGGTGAATACGTTATGTATGTCCTGCATTAGTGTGAGAGTCTAGCTGTAGAAGGTCAAGGAATGAATGTGCGAAGTCATCGGCTTAAGATAGCCCATCGGAGAACAAGAAACAAGTGTGGCCGACGAAGCAAGTCCTGCCGATGGTGAAGTTGGTATGTAGCCCGTCGGTATGAGTAATGCCATCGGCATAAGAAAGTTACTTTGGACCGACAGAAGGAACTCTCACCGATCGGGGTGAGATTCGAGAAGTCTTGCCGATGGAAGGCTCATCGGTGAGAGGTGTGTGATCGGGGGATGCGGGAAATGTGCTGCCGATGGTCCAAGTCTTGCCGACAGCTATGTGTTAAGCTCATTGGAGTGAAAGAGACGTCGGTGGGAAGTGTATGAGGGTTGCCGATAGTTAAGGTCTTGCCGATGGTAAGCCTATCAGCGTAACCCACGGCGTCGGTAGAAGATTCAAGGAGCCCGCCGATAGAATAGTATCATGCCGATAGGCACATAATCGAAGCCACTCATCACTGAGAGATATGTATCGGCAAAGGAGTTGTGAGCTTGACCGACGGTGTATAGTCTTGCCGATAGGCAAGAATAGGTATATTTCGGTGTGACATTTAAACAGTCTTGCCGATATACACTGTAAAGGTTATTTTGTGGGCTTCAAAAGGATTCTTCAACCTGTATTTATGTTAACTGGTTTTGCTCTGCATCATACACTTCTCCTCACTTCCACATGGTCAATAATACCTCATGTGTATAGTGATAAAATTCACTATAAAACTTAAATTCACTTACCTCTAAATGAGAGAAGCTCCTTAAATATAGGAAAAGGGGTGGGAAATTACCTGAAGGGGTATTAGTCACACATATTCAAAAACCATTTGTAACTAATTAATAATCTAATATTTATTACATTATTAATTAATAAATGGTATATGCTTTAAAAAGCATATAAAAAATAAAGTTTTATAACCTTATATTAGAACAATATATAAATGTTATAAGGGTATGACCCCTAATAACATTATGCTCTAACACTTCCCCTTAATGTTAATAGGGGGCATCACTTGTCAATTTCTATAAAAGAAAAATGAAGTACCCTAGTAATGTAGGTCTTCTTTGACATTGATAAATAGGGTCACAAATATATGCCAAAATGAAGATCATGTATTCCAAACTACATGAAAGTCATCTAGTCATAATTTATAATCTTAATGTTTTAAAACATGATGCTTAAAAAAGGTCTTATAATGTTTCTATTAGAGCCAAGGGCTTCAAAAACTAGCCTCCCCTAGGTTCATTGCATAGTTCTCATGGGTCCTATATAATACAATGCTTTTACAAGTGGAAGATAATGCCTAGAGGTCTTATGTTATGCCTATTAGGTCTTACATCCAAGGATATATATATATATAATGCCTAGAAATCTTACTTTATGCCTTCTAGGTCTTACATCTAGAGGGGTTATATATAATGCCTAGAGGTCTTATTTATGCCTTTTAGGTATTACATCCAGATGCACCATTATCATGCAGACTCCCACTCAATGACAACTCATTATGGCCGAGCATTGATTTGGATTTGGAGAATTTGGTACTACACAGAGGTTTGATGTCATATTGCATATATGATTTCTTTTGTGATTACTTAGAGCCTATCCTAGTTCTTCTTAATTATAGTATATATGTCATCTAATAATCAGTCTAGTAGAATTGGAGAATGGTTGTTGTTGAGGTTGGAAACATCTAGGTTGTCCTTGGTAATGTTGATTGTAACCCTATTGAGGACCCCATTGAGGCTGCATGTTTTGTGATCCATATTGTGATGGGAATTGTTGTGGCCACTATTGGTTATTCCAAGGTTGGTTCTGCCACTGCTAGTTTGACCAGTCCTGTGCCCATGGAGGAATGTTTTGAGGTCCCCACCAAGTTGGATTCCATTGGTTATTTCCCCAATTTGAAGTGCCCCTATAAGAATCATGATTTGGGTACTAGATGTATGGAAATTGGCCAACTTGTTTTTGCCCTTTATAGTTCAACTCTTCTATTATGGCATTCTTTTTAGTCAGCCTTTTTAGGGATAGGAGTTGATCACAGTGACTTGTAGGGTGCTCTTTGTCACAGATCTAGTAGATCTCAAATTTATCCAATGGGCACTCTCTCAAAAGGTGTTTATTCCTAAATCTAGGACAGTATATTGAAAGGGGTTCAGTTGCTTTATTCTATTCAGTTGTTCTGGTTTTTGCCTGAATCCCATCTAAGGTGGTATTCAATTGAACTAAGATATCTTTTTTCAAGTTTGTAAACTCTTCCATTAACTGTCCTATATTATTTCTACCTTTTAGAGACCTTGATGTCCTAACTCCATCTTGTGTTCTGGAGTAGTTTCTACAGATTTCCTCTATTTCAAGCATATCTATTTTGTTGATATTCCCTTTTGCCATTAGATCCAGAGCTTGTTTTGACTCCTTCTCCAACCTTTTTATGAATAAGGTTTTGGCCAAATAGTGGGCTATAGGGTTCCCATATCTTCTAAGGGCAAAGTTGAATTTGTTTATGGAGTCCTCCAAACTTTCATCCTCCTTCTGTTTAGTCCCAAACAACTCTTCCTTTCTATCACTGATTCTGTAATAATCCTACTATTTGTCCAGGAAATCAGTTTCCATCTATTCCCATGAGTGGATAAAAGCAAGGGCTAAGCCCACGAACCACCTCATGGTAGAGTCTTTCAATGTAGATGGCAAAAGTTTGAGTTTTTGGTTATCAGATCCATAGTTATATGTCTGACATAAGACCTTAAATAAAAAATAAACTAATCCAAATCCTCAGAAGCAAGACCCTTGAATGTTGGAAGGTGTGAAGGTGAAATATTCTTCATAGTGGAATTTTCCCCAAGGGAAAGGACAATGGGGTATGTAAAAGTTCTTACAGGCTCCTGTAGAGGATCTATTGCGTCATTATGATTATCCCCCATGTCTGATGGTTCTTTTTGTGATGCTTCTTCCTTCCAAAATTTAGTTTGAGTTTCTAGTAAATGGATCCTTTTAACATATCTTCCTGGTGTTTCTCCTGCAACTCTTGAATATACTCAGAGAGTGAAAGATTTTGACGACTTGTGGGAATATCTAATTGGGGTGTAATTTCCAAGGTAGGTTCTAAATGTTCTTCTCTCTTAACAAGATCTTGTCTTACCCTACTACTTTCACTTATAGTTTACTGCTTGGGTGTTTGTTTAATGTATCTACCTTTTTGATCCCTAGGTCTAACCATACATAATGGAGATAATCCTAAATGGGACTATTAACTAGGGTTTTCTTATTAACACATATCCCCAGCAACGGTGCCAAAAATGACAAGGGTCATTGTACCTTGGAATTTAGTCATGTTTCATGTGTCAAATCTAGGGTTGTGTCCTTGGTTGTTTGCAATAAGGAACTTAATAATCAACAGTCCTTAGCTAATGTACTAAATTGAACTATCCTAATAATCAATGCTTCTAATTATCTTCTTGAAAGGAAACCTTATCTAAAGACTAAAACAATAAGTTGCTGAAAGAATCTATCTAATTCGCACAAAAGTTGGAAACATGCATCAAATGGAAACAAAACTATTTTGACAATAATTAATCTATCCTATGAAAATAAAAAAACTATACTTAATAAAAACTATAATGAACTAATAAAGCAAAGATACTAGCCTCCTTATCCGTTGGTGGGAGTGGGCTCTTGCTCCACACCTTAAGAACCAAAGGCTAAACAAGAAATTCAAAACAAAAGTATAACATCACAACTTCCTTTAATCCAGTCTATCAAGTATATTGTATTCAAAAGTATATGTCTTTGTTCTAAAATGAAAATTAAATAAACACTACTATAAAATCCTGATTAATTATTTTGTTGTTCCTATCCAAATATATATCAGTCTGAGCGACATAATATTACTGGAGTTAACCACTTCACCTAATCATTTCATCTTGAGATATAAACAATCTCTTATTCTAAACTAAAACATGCAACTGTCCATCTACAGTATAATCATGCAAAGTCTAAAAAAGGACTTTAGTGATACTGAAGGTACCACTAAATCTGGAGTTTAACTTATAACAATAATAGGCAGTAAGGCCCTGATAAAAAGGAACTTGATTTCCTAAAATAGTGGACTGAGAGAAATCTTCTAGTCTCATGCAAAAACAAGTGAAAGTGTATCATGTACCCATGGACAATTAGAGTCATCTCCTGGGACACTCAGGCCTGAATAGGCGGGATCCATAGCACTTCAATCATCCTGGAGGTCTTGGTAATCAATGACACTGGAGACTCTGTGTAGCTCCAAAGACTCCATGCTATTACCAACAGCTCCAGAGATGCTTTAGGAATTTGCTAAGACACAAGTCTGGAAATCACCATCTTCTCTATTCTACTTCTCACTCTAGGGATCCTCCAACAAGATGGAAAATGTTGGAGTACCCTATAGTGTCCTTTGTTTTTGGCTTCAGAAATAATTAGGATTACCTCAAGAGTTCTTCAAAACTGCTCATCGCTTGTGCAATAGACACCTATGAAACCAAAAAGAGATAATTTTGCACAATTTTGTCAGTTTCACTCCAACATAAGTCTTTTCATTATAACAATAATCTTTAGCACTTCTCTCTTATTAGCATAATTAAAATAGGACTTTACAGTTTCTATAGTGTAAATACTTAGGATAGACAATATGAAAAGATGGGAAAAAGGAGTAAAAAGGTATGTTTAGATGAGTGCTACCTGACACTCATCAATTAGAGAGACATGGATAATTTTAGATGTCTACATTTTCCCCTCTTTGATATGATATTGTGACTAAGAGAAGTAACATCATTTCTGATAAAGGGGGTAAATCATAAAACACACAACAACAAAAATTGTACACAGAAAATAGAACTTTCTTTATTGATATGGACAACTTATTACATTACAGAAGCTCAAATACAATCAGAGGAATCAACCCTCCACAGGCTGCAACACATTACAACTTCCTATCACAAGACTCTAGAATCATCAACCTTCTGTAACCCCAAATCAGCTAGGGTTTCTATTTTCCCACCTATTCTTGACTCTACACTTTCCCCCTTAACTCTACTATTGCCCAGGGTTCCCGAAAAAGGTTATTAATAGCCTTTTTGGCGGCCAATAACCTAATTTCAAAATTTGCATCTCCCTCCAAAAATAGGTCAACTTTTGGGAGCCATAACTTTTGATCCGGATGTCTGATTGATGAACCATTTTACGCGTCAGAAAGATCGCGGAGTGCTCTATGCGCTAAGAACCCTCTTTGCCGGTTCTGGCCATTTTTAGGTTTGTATGTGGCCATTTAGTGCCTCAAACCTGAGTTTGAATAATTTTCAGGCATTTTTTAGGAAACAAAAACTTTAATATCTTTCAGCTCGCAAATGATCTTTGCGTGATTCCTTTGCCAAAGGTCTTAATTTTCCGTTATGAAGCTTCCTATAATTTTCACTTCAATCCATGCCCAAAGGCAAACTTTCTAAAAATAGTAGGTTGCTATTTTTAGCAGTTCAGAAAAACTGAAAGTTCTACATCATTATTCAAGCAATTTTGGAACCAGAACCACAAATTTTGAAAAGAAATAGAAAGAACATCAACAATTTTGAAACACATCTTTTTTTTTTGGGTGATACAAGATTTCCCTTACACCACTGGATGCTCCTTCATCAATTTCAAAGAAGATGAGGTATGGGTGATTGCAAAGTTATGGAAAAGGACGCTCCAACCGCTTGAAGGAGTGATGAGGAGGAACAATGTAGGTATGGTATGATATGCTCACTCAAGAGAATAGGTTGGTTAGAAGAACATGGGTATGCTCTCGAAATAGAAGAAATTGATTGGTTAATAAGATGAAGGAAAGTTAAGGGATGGATGAAATGGATGAATGATATGTTATGCTACATTTGGTGAGCAACCATATAGTTTGATATAGCACTAGACATTATGCACCAATATATAAAGACCAGGGTGATAATGTGTCTTGTGCAAAAAATAACGACTCAAAAAGATAAAGGTCACAAGAAGACATATATCATTGGGAACCATGATATATCATGATATCATTGTGATAGTATGCTACAAGGACTGATACAGATGCAAGATAAAATGATAACACACACAAGCAAGAAAGAAAAAATGCACAAATTATAAAAATATAAACAAGGTTGTTGCCCTTGTCAAACTAAAAACTGATGAGGGATTGATTGGATAGTGTTGTTGGCCATGCAAATCAACACTAGGATTGATAGATGGATCTCTATACTTAAGATAGGCTTACATTCTTAAGAAAGAGTTGATTGGATTTGAGTTGTTCAAGTTTGCAACAAGGCTAGGAACAAAACCATTGAATACTTTTGGATGATTGGTTAGATTACTTGGCTAGATTGGCATGGATTAAGGATGGCTATAATTTATATTTATTGCTTCGATTTTTTGATTCATGGGAGGGTGGCATTGGATTGCATTTGGATAGCCTATTTTGTTGGATACCAATGAAAAGGGAAAACCAATTCTATAGAAAAGAATGGAAATTAGGATTGGATGGGTGGATAAAAGGATTGGCAATAAGCAATAGTGGATGGGATGGATGGATGCATGGTGGATGGAAGGATTGGTTTAGGTTGTGATCTCCAAGGACTATGTCGCATAGGAATCTTATGCCCCACTCTAGGTAGTATGCCTAAGACTTTGCATGATAGTGCTTATAAGGATATGTGATAGGAGTAGATGGAAAAGATTAGATATATCAAGAGGTGTCCAAAGCATTTTTTCAACATTTTTCCCTTTTCCTTATCAAGACCAAAGTAGGAGGGGAGGATAGGTTGTTACAATGGGATACGTATGCAAATGTAATGGACAAGGAGGATAGGATAGTAGGGAAATAATAGGATGGGATAGACAAGACAAATTTCCCCCAAGTGCAAGGTACATAGAGAATCAATCTACACATGACACCCATGAATGGGTTTTCATCATGGTACTTATCCAAGGCACCACTGAGGTGGTTTTCACCATTGGACAAATGATTTTCTCTTTAATATTTTTTTCTTTCTTTTTTTTTTTTGTTTTCTACTATTTAGATGGGATGGGGGGAAGAATGGAGGAAAGAATGTGGAGGAATATGGGGACTCAAGCATTTTTTTCCATAGCAAGCTGATAGGGTCCCATTGTAGATAGTTTTCGCACAAAACCATGTCGAGTGGCATTATGTGCATGGATGTTTGTAGATGATTGGATGATGAAATAGATGGAATGGATGGGGGATAGTGGATTATGATGTGGATTATAGATGGATAAATGGATTAATGGATAGATGGGAGGATTATGAGAACTCATGGACCATAGGGATGTGATGGGGGAGATATGTGGGATAGTGGATGTAAGATGGGGGTGTGCGTGCATGAGGAAATGTCATGGGGTGGAGAGGAACCAAGACCAACGGTTGCACACATTGCATTGGATTTTGAAGTTTATATTTGTGATAGGGAGTGGGGACCAATGGGGACCCAAATAGACTTAGGATTTTTGGGTTTTTTGTATTTGGGATGGGTTTTTAAGATGTGGGATTTTTGATAGAGGATGTTCTATTTGGACTGATTTCTTTTTTCTTGGGTACCCACACCATTTTATTTTTGCTTTTGGGGGTGTGGCCATTTGTAGCTTTTTGGATTTTTGATTTGGATTTGTGTATCGATGCCCTACGACATGATAATCTTGAGGCTTTGTGGATTTTTTGCTTTATGTGGGGAGGCATCCAAATATTTAATTTTGAATCCCATGGGTTTTGTGATAGCTTCATATTTAGATGATGTGTGCACTTGTTGGTCATGATTAAGAACTTTAGGGGATGTAAGGGAGTGGGACGTGTGGATCAAGGGATGAGTTGACTTGTGGATGAAGGGATGATGGGATTTGAGGATGGGTATATTAGGAGTTAGGAGAAGTGGAGGAAGAGTGGATTTAGGGAGGTTCACATTATTTTGAGAATGGTATGATGATGGAGGAGGGATGGTGACATATGACTTATAGGTGCGATGAGAGGCACCTAGCTTGGGATTAGAAAAAGATTCCTTTTAAGGTGTATGGGTGGTACCAACATGTTTGGATTATTTTCCTTGAGATGTATAGACAAGGCCATGCAAGCATGTATGGAGTTTGACATGGATGGGTTCCAAGATACCTTGTTCACGAAGGCCTAAGCCTTTGCCTTGATATTTCATGTTTTGGAGCATGCGATGTGTGATGGGATGTTTGTTATTTTGGAAACAAGACATGATTCCATCATTGGATGGGGGAAGACAAGAAAATGATAAGAGAAAATAATAGAGAGATAATGCAATACATATAACCTTTCACCTCAAATCACTCTTTCTCCTTCGATAGAGCAGAATGGAGTGCACGGTCCTAGATCCACTAGCTATTCTCTTGATATTGATAGATATGTGATAGACTATTTAGATGTGTTGATTACTCATTCCAATAGCATAACTTTACATAAGATGGAGTCTTATGATGATTTTAACAGCATAATGTTACATGGAAGCTCTTGATGAGAATGACTTGGTTAAGGGTTGATTTATAGATGTTTGAGTGAAAATATGGATGGCTAAGATTATGAGGTGCAATGGATGGTTGAGACTAAAAGGCGAAGGATTAGGGCATATCCTTATATGAATGGTTGAGATTAGAATTGTAGTTTGAAATGTGTGGCTAGGATTAAGAGTTAGTTTGACTTTCTTACAAGTCATGTGACTCTCATTTATTATTTGTGGCAAGTGGATGAGGATGAGGACGCATGGGAGATAATTAATTAAATAATAAAATTATTTAATTAATTATGGGAGATATGTGATATGTGAGAATAAAATTCATTAAATAAACAAAATTATTTAATTAATTTGGCTAGAGGGATCATGGATAAATTTAATTAAATAAATATGATTTATTTAAATAAATTAGGTAATGGAGGAAACTAAATAAATAAATATTATTTATTTAATTAATTTAGAAGGGGATATGATAAAGGGGTCTCTTAGGACAAAAGTGTCGTAAAGTCTTGCAAGCTGATGTTGAAAAGTGAGGTTAGAGGGACATGGACATGGACAATTTCAGGTGTCTACACATAGCATGGATATATTGTTGCTTGAGTGGTATGATAACTCAAGGATAACATGATAATAAGATGCCCACACACACACACAGACATATATATATATATATATATATATATATATATATATATATATATATATATATATATATATATATATATATATATATATATATATATATATATATATATATATATATATATATATGGCAAGCCTATGGTAGCAATAACTGCAACACAGGAGTAATGAAAGTCTAGGATGTCATATATATAGGATAATACATCCAATAAAAAGAAAAAAGTTTGAAACATGGCATTGGAGGTTGAAATATTGCATGGCAACGAAGCTCACATTTGTTTCAAGGTTGCATCCAACAAAATATAAATGTCATTTTGGCATATACAAACCATCTTGGTATATCTATAAAAATACCATATTGTTAGAACACTTTGATATACTACAAGGGGGGGGGGGTGAGTCAGTATATGCCAAAACATAATCCAATTCAACTTTATCAAAAAAATTTCAACTGCCTTAAACAAATGATAAAGTAAATTAAGCAATTCAAAATACAACACACAATCATACAACCATAACACCGGATTTACCTAGAAAACCCTATAAGGGAAAAACCACAGTGAGCAAGCTACTTGGATCTACTGTCCAAATCTAGCCTCACAAATAAAACAAGATTTACAATAGGTTTTATAGGCTACAAACCAACTTAGGAACCTACAACTCCCTGAATCACAATTTTTATGGCTTCAATAGAAGGAAGCTACAACTCCCTATAGTGCTACAACACTTACAGAAAGAGGCTACAACCTTGATACAAATCACCTAACAAATTCCACTAATTAAACACCTCTACAGTATCAACACCCTTAAGACTGACATATATCTTCAACTCCTCTGCTAAACAAACTCTGCTACCTTCAACACACTTCCAAACACACACATACTCATATCCACACACGCACATACATCCTCACACACTCTCACATACTCTTCCTTTTCACACCAACATGATATTTCATCTATATCCTCTGCAAGGTTCAAAAACTTTCTCCTTCATCAGCCAAGATGAAATGTGTAGCATGTAATGTGTCATGTCCACATTTCCCATGCGGTCACGACACACAACACAAGTGTCATGTCCACATTTGTCATGTGGTCATGACACGAAATATTAAAAACTTTTCCACATGTCCCTAGGAACCTCCTCGCATGCGTCTACATGCTTGGTGGTGATACACATGAGGCGTAAACATGTCCTACGTATTCAGGGAAGTGTGTCTTCCTACGCTATCCCATGCGTGATGAAAGTCATCTAGGGGGTATGCGATGCGATGTGCGTCGCTTCTAGGGTTAGAACGGTTTTAATCTGAACCCTAAATTTCCTAGGTGAAGAGATGATTTCATTAGATTCAAAACCAAGCCCAACTCTAATGCACAAATAAAATTGATTATAGTAACATGTCCATGATATGATGGTCGCATGATGAAATGGGATGATAAAATTAATATCAGAAAAAAAGCCATTAAAACAAAACCCTAAATTCTAGGAAAATTTTCACAGCATAACGCATTTTCGATAATTGAAATAAATATTTTAAAAAGAATTCCCAAGGAAAATAATTAAGGCAAAATTAAATAAATGAAGCATAAAATAAACTAAATAAATTCCCAAGGTCAATAAAAGTTATCACTTGTCCAAAAATAAAATTTGAAAATTAAATCAATGGTCCAAATAAAATTAATAATTAAGTCTTTTAATAAATATAATTACAATGATTATATTTATTAAAAAACTCAATTAAAAAGGTAGAAAGAGGGGGAAAATTAAAACATCCCTTCCCACCAATAATAAAATTAATTAAATTAAATTACTTTGACAAAAACGGCTTCCCTAAGAAATTAAATGACAAACCCCACTAGATAAAATAATAAGGAAGACCCATAAATAAAAAAAACAAAGGGATAAGAGTTTTCAATAAATCAAAAATCCCAATCCCATAAAAATAAACCCACAAGGAAAATAGTTAATCCAACCCCAAGTATATATTTAAAATCAACATAAATTCTAACACAAGGGAAGTCAAAGAAAATTCAAAGGGGTCAAAATGTAAATGAAGGGGGAAGTTTTAATTCTGTGCACATGGGAAAATATAATTTAAATAAAATAAAACTCTAATTTCCTACTCACTCCATCTAACCCTCACTTCAATATTATAATATTTTTCTAAAAGAGATGCCCTAATATTATTTTACTGTTTCCTTATGGAAACCCTAACTTCTCTTTTGTTTCCTCATTTAATCTCTTTCTTCTCTATTGTTTTGCCTCCATTGTTTCTATTTGATTTTGTTGTGTAGGTTGAAAGTTTTGCTCTCTCATGGTTGCCATGGAGGAAAGATCCAGAGGTAAAAATTAATTTGAATATGCACAGGGTAAATCCCCTTTTCGTAGACACACATATATTTATATATATACATTTTGTGTGTATATATATATATATATAAATATATATTCATTTAGTATGAAACTGGAAGTATAACCCTTTTTTTATACATAGACTGTGATATATATATATATTAATTTAAATGTTGTATATATGTTAATGTTTTCTGCAAGGTTCAGAGGGACAGAGGCCATTCAAGGTAGGGCCGACGGCCCACATGCATCATGCACGCCGTTGCAGGGTAAAGGGAGGCCGAAGAGGGGGTGTGGCCACTGAGCGAAGGATCGGGGGTTGTGGTGTGGGGAGGAGGCGATGCCTCCACCCACATCCATGGGTGTGGGTGGAGGCACCACCTCCTCCCCACACCCCTCAAAGTCTCTGTGGTCTATGGGTAGCGACGCTCACAGCCACACTAATTTTTTTTTTCTAAAACTTAAAACAATACAATGAAACCCTCGCGGGCCTTTTCTGATGTCATCTCTATTATGTTTTCTCAAGAATTTTTCCTTATGTTACACAGTCAACATTAAATATTGTTTGGTATATATATTTCACTATATATATATATAGTGTATATACTTCATTCTGTTATATATATATAACATCATATATATAACCATACTCATAATAAGAGGAACAAACAGATTTGTAATTTTAAAACAACATTATATATCACCCCTTTTTTTTCAAAATGAAAGAACATATTTACTATGAAGTTCTCACTTTTTTCTTTTTCAGATTTAAAATGACAGTCTATACAAAAATCATTTCAATTATATTTTCAACATCACGTGCTAAAACAACAAGATATTAAACATGAAATTTCATTGCAATCATAACAGAAATTGTACATTTATCTTTCCACATAGCATACACTAAAATTTCAACAACAAATACATTTTTTTTTTTTAAACAATATGACAACAAACTATATTTTTCTTTGCTTTTCTCCATAACACATAACACAACAGCACAGAATAGTAAACAAATTTTGGATAAACATTAAAGAGTACTTACAATAATTTTCCTTGCAAACAACCAACACATAGGAAAGTTTAATTTGGACTATCATTTACAACAAGGCCGCTAAGGCCATGGCTTAAATCAGCCAACTAAAAATACAACAAAAGAGGCAAAGAGATCTACTCCCAACTCCATTTTCTCCTAAGAAATACCTACAATAAACACAAAAAAGGGAAGCCAAGCCACGAAGGAATGCCCTCCTCCCTACCATAGACCCTCTAGTGGGTCACCCCTGAGCTGGGGAGGTAGGATTCACACAGTTGCACACACACACCACAACAAATGAAACTTTCCAAACACACAAAATAATTCAACTACCATGGATTTGCACAATACTAAACTCATGAAGATGAGTTTGATGGGGGTAGGGGAGTGGACCCCTCAACTCAAGAGGTCACTCCATGATCTCAAATCACCAAGTTTTAAGGCCTCAAGCCACAACCACAAAATACATATCTCCAAATAACTCAACAAAAAACTATCATGGCAGTCTTGCCATAAAAATGCTCTCAACACCAAAGAAAATCCCTCAAGGCTATAAGTAGCACAAAAATAAGGAGGTGACCTCAAGGAGGTTCACTCTCCCCTACCCCATACAAGTTGAGCCTTACCTCCAAATGGAGGTGCTCTCACCAAACTCCCAACCCACACAAAAATGAAAACAACCAACAACATAGAACCACAAACACAACATAAATGAAATATACAAGGGAGAATGGCCATAGCCATGGAGCTTACCTTCAAAATCCCTAACAATGGAAGCACATTTGGTGAAGAGCTCCAAGCTTCTCCAAGTCTCCCAATCTCCAAATTTCTCTAAATCCCAAAAAGGAACTCCAAAAACAGAAATAAAATGTCAAATGCAAGAACCCTGCACTCCTCTTCAAAAGGAGGTAATATAGGCCTTCAAATTTGGCCTTGAGGAATGAGAAGGTGACACTTGTCACCTTCTCCTTCCTCATCCCATGGCACTTGTAAGGGAGAGGAAGTGTGAGGGTGACAAGTGTCACCCTCCAATTCCATTCCAATCCTCACCTTATCCACTTGTGCTCTCACACATGTGTGAGAGACCAAGTGGTGAGGTGGCAATTCCCTTCAAGCCTGCATGAGGATAAGGGATGCCATATGGCATCCTCTTATTCTCCAAGAGAGCCATCTCCCTCCAAGATGCTCTCACACATGTGTGAGAGTCTTGGAGGGAAATCCCACACACTTGGGAGTCTTGAAGACCTCCTGAGTGTTCCTGGTGAAGGGATCCCCAAACTTTGGGAAGGGAGATGAGTCTTTCCCAAAGCATGACTCATCTCCCACCTTTAGCCATTTCAAAATTCGTCACTTTGACTAAACCTCAGTTTAGAGTGACCAAAAGTGAGTTACCCCAAGGTTTAGTTAGTAAAAATTGACCCTAAACCCATGGGTAACCACCTAGGGTAAGTTTTGGGACACTAAGGTACTCCTAAGGAGTCATAAATTCACTTTAAATGGCCCTTAAATGAAAACAATACCAAGTGGTGTAAAACAATAAAATAATACAACACATGATCTAAATTAATTTAACAAAAGGGGTACTAGGCCAATATAATAAATCAAACAAGTACTCAAACAACATCTGATCAAACGTGATCCTCATCCCTCTTGGGAATGGATAAGTTTCATAGGGAATAACATATGTGTGAACACTACCTTTGATTTCTCGTGGCTTGGGAATATAATCCTGTACAACTCGATCAAGTGTCAATCACATCATGTATAGTCATAGCCGAAGCAATTGAAATTAAATTCATGTCATTGCATATTAATCATTCACAACATAATTCAAGATTAAACTACATTTTATATCTAATGTCACATAATCATCATCAATTAATGAATCCACATAATAAACTAGAAATCACATCTATAATCATCATCTAATATATATTGCATGTCTAATATCATCATAGCATCAAAATATGATTTAAATCAAATCACCACATGTCTAATCAATGTCAAACTAGAATTAGTAGATATAATCAAATCTGCATAAAGGAAGAATAGTCTCTAAAAGTCTAATAATGTCACCAACTGTAATGTAAAATGATTAAAATAAGGAAGGAAAATAATTGGCCTCACATCCTCCCCCCTAAGACTAAACTTCCTCTTGAAAGTCGTCAAAAAGGTGAGGATAGAGTGCCCTCAAACTAGCTGCATCCTCCTAAGTCGCTGTGACCTCATCATAATGATCCCACTGGACCCTAACCTGGTCTAACTCTTGACCTCAAAGGCCCAGCATCCAACAAGCCAATATGCGAATTGGCTCCAAAACCAACTGCCCGTCTTCCTCTACCTGTAGAGAACTCTAGTCCAATACATGAGATAAATCAGATATATATCACCTTAATACAGAAATATGAAAGACATCGTGGATACGTGACAGGCTAGGTGGCAACGCTAGATGGTAGGCACTAGGTCCTATCCGCACCAAGATCTCAAAAGGTTCTACAAACCGTGGTGCGAGCTTAGAGCCCTTTCCATAATGGATTGGACTCTTGTGTGGCCGTACTCTAAGGATTACTCTGTCCCCAACTGAGAAACTCTGATCAAGTCTCTTAGCATCGACATAATTCTTCTGTCTATCCTATGCCTCCTAAAGTCTTTGCCTAATCAGTGTGACCTACTGCTCCATATCCTGAACCAACTCTGGACCAATGGCAACCCTGTCCTCTATCCGATCCCAACTCAATAGTGTCCTACATGGTCTTCTGTATAAAGCCTGAAAAGGAGGCATACCCAACAAGCTGTGATGCCCACTATTGTAGGCAAACTCAACTAGATATATATACTCCTCCCATCTAGACTGATGGTCCATAACATACATATGAAGCATGTCCTCAAACACTTGATTCACCCGCTTTGTCTGTCCATCTATCTCGGGGTGATATGAAGAACTAAAGTTGAGCTATGTGTCCAACGCCTGCTGCAAAGCTCTCCAAAAGGCTAAAGTGAACACTGAATCCCTGTTAGAAATGATGCGGCGAGGTACTCCATGTAATCTCACAATATCATCCAAGAATACTCTCGCCACTGCTAGTGCATTGTATGTCGTGCATACAGGTGAGAAATGCGCCACCTTGGTCAAATTGTCGACTATCACCATGATGGCATCATGGCGGCACGAAGACATAGGAAGACCAACAATGAAATCCATGGAAATGGTGTCCCATTTCCACTCAAGTATCTCGTGAGGGTATAAAAGACCTACTGGATGCTGATGCTCGGCCTTGACCCTCTAGCACTCAAGGCATCAAGAAACAAACTCTGCAATATCTCATCTCATACCCGCCCAATGGTACAACTGTCATAGGTTGGCATGCATCTTCTTCACCCCTGGATGTGCCACATATGGTGCTCTGTGAGCCTCTGATAACACTATAGTACGTAGGTCACCTGCATGGGGTACATAGATGCATTGTCGATGATGAAGTAACCCATCTACCTCAAGTGAGTACCCTGCAAACTTGTCCACAAGGGCCCTCTGTGAACGGATCTCCTGTTGCACCTCAAGAAACCACTCATCCTCAGGTAGATGATGGATAATGTGTCCTCTCAAGTCCACACTCAGTCAAGGTCAAGATCTCGTGGTGCCTCCGACTCAATGCGTCAGCTACCACATTCTCCTTCCCTTTGATGTAGTGGACATCAAAGTCATACTCGCAAAGAAACTCCATCCAACGCCACTGACGGGCATTCAGATTTAGTTGTGTAAATATATACTGAAGGCTGTGGTGATCTGAATGAAGCTTAAAGCGATGACCCAATAAAAAATGTCTCCAATGGACTAGAGCATGAACCACTGCTACAAGCTCCAAATCGTGAGTGGGGTAGTTTAGCTCATGGGTCTTGAGCTTTTGTGACTCATACACGATTGCTCTACCACCCTGCATAAGTACAGCTCCCAAACCCTCAAGTGATACATCCATGCAAACAATAAAATCTGCTGCTGGATCAGGAACCGCTAAAATGGGAGTGTTGGTAAGACACTCTTTGAGGACCCCAAAGGACCTCTAACATTGCTCAGTCCATAGAAAACTCTTCCCTTTCTACTGAAGGGAAGTGATGGGTGTGCTATTTGAGAAAAACCCTCAACAAATCTATGGTAATAACGAGCTAACCCCATAAAACTCTTGACCTCTGTCACACTAGTGGGTGCTGACCAATCTCTGATAGCCTTGATCTTCGATTGATCTACTGAGATTCCATTGCCAAATAGGATGTGCCCCAAATACTGTACCTCTATCCTAAAAAATGCACACTTCACCAAGTTCCCATAAAGATTTTGCTCCCTCAAACACTATAGAACCTGACGTAGGTGCTCCTCATGCTCCTCCTCGGTCCGCAAATAGATCAAAATGTGATCAAGGAAAATAATCACGAACTGATCCAAGTAGGTACAGAACACCCCGTTCATGAGACTTATGAACACTGTAGGGGCATTCGTCAAACTGAAGGGGACCACAGTGAACTCATAGTGGCCATATCAAGTCCGGAAGGCGGTCTTATGGATGTTTGCCTCTATGATACATAACTGATGGTAACTGGACTTCAAGTCAATCTTAGAGAACACCCTGGCTCCCTGCATCTGATTGAAGAGATCGTCAATCCTGGGCAGAGGATAATGGTTCTTCACCATCACCTTATTCAACTACCTATAAACCATGCATAATCGAAGAGACCCATCCTTCTTCACGAAGATGATAGGAGCACCCCAAGGTGAAACGCTTGGTCGAATGTGCCCCTTCTCAAGCAAGTCCTCAAGCTGTAACTTGAGCTTTGTGAGCTCATGAGTGGTCATCCTGTAGGTTGCACGAGATACTATCTCAGCACCCGGCACTAAGTCAATATGAAAGTCTACCTCATGACAGAGTGGCATCCCCGGTAACTCTGCTAGAAACACATCAGCAAACTCTCTTAGGATGGGATGATCATCCAAGGATGCCTCAGGCTCGTCATTTGATCTGTCACTCACTGTAATAGCGAACATCTAGCATCCCTTCCGCATGCAGCACTTAAGCTGCAAAGTGGATATCATACGCACTACTGTGGGCTTCTGAATGCCCACTATCTCAACTGAGGTACCATGATCGTCTAAGAAGCTAATCACCTTTCGGCGACAATCTAGCTTGGCTCGATGAGCCGCAAGCTGGGCCATACCCAAAACCACATCGTAGGATCCTAATGTCATAACTTGAAGGTCACATACTGTGGAAAAGGGTCCCAAAGATATCTCACAATCATGGACTAAGGCATCTACTATCATCTTGGCCCCTTAGGCCAACTCAACCACCCACCTATCACCCTACCTAGAGGCCACCAGCCTATAATACTCCACTAACGATAGAGATATGAAAGAGTCAGTAGCACCAGAGTCAAAGAGAATAGAAATGGGGACACCCCCTATCATACCTGATGTCTCAATCACTGATGCCTAAAAATTAGCCTGGGGGTTATCAATCACTGTGAACATATGGTGGGACCTACCCACATCACCAACTGTCTGCTCTGATCCTCCTGAATGAGGCTGCCCCCTACTGTAAAGCCCTATGGACACTCTCTAGCTAGATGTCCTACTCCTCCACACACATAACATGGGTCCCTAGCCTGCACCTATCCAATCTGAGTCCTACTCAATTGCTGCTGTCTAGATCTACTTGTGGACCCTTGTGAACCCATGTATGACTGCTGCGACCTCGCGGGTCCCGCAGGTGGTCCCTGCTGCATCTAATTTCTGTGCAAGCCCTACTACTGCTAACCTCAATTATACCCCCCATGTGCCCTCTACTGTGGCCAGGATCTCTGCTGTTGCTACGGCTGTTGCTGCTGTGACTGTTGCTGTTGTGGCTGTTACTGCTGTGGGGGCCTAGGAGGTAAGAATACGGAACTAAATCCTCCTCTCTGAGGTGACGGTGGTGGTTTGCAATAACTCTATTGATGGTTCTACTGCCCACGATCCTAAAATTGAGGGCGTGAACTCTGCCCTCGTCCCTGTATCTCCTCAACTATGTATACCTTCTCGGCAGCATCACTCAATGTCTGGGGGTCTGCCATGCATATAGGCCCTGCTATGCTATGGTTCAATCCTCTAATAAACTTATGAACCAGGAGTTTCTCATCATGGAGCTACTCCGCATATCGAGACAACTTGGTGAATCTACCCTCATACTGAGCAACGATAAGCCCTCTTTGCTGGAGGTCATGAAAATTGTCTGTGACACTGCCTGTAGTGATCTGATAAATATCGCGCATTAAAGCACTCAATGAAAGTCTCCCATGTGAGTGTGTCCATTGATAGATGGCACTTACACTCCTCAGTGCACCACTAAGTAGCTACTGCATCTCGTAATAGGTGGACTACCACACGTGCCTTCGTGTTGCCCTTGTAAGGATGCAATGCGAAGCATCTGTCTAAGATGATGAGCTAGGCCTCTGCCTCAGCTCTCTCTATGGTCCCGATGTATGTAGGAGGATTCAGCCTCAACAAATCCCTGATGGGATCTCCTCGGTCTCTGTGCCCTCTAATAGTCATAAGGCTTGTGAACAATCTGCTCCACTCGTACTGCCTCCTCATGCCTAGCATGACGTGGAGGGCTCTTTCTATGGGCCCTGTCGGTTGACCCAACCTCCTCTATCATCGTATCTAGTACCTCAACATATAGCTCCACACGTGGTGCGTCTCGTGGCTCGACGCGGGTCTCCACACATGGCTCAACACGTGACTCTTCTTGTGGCTCCACGCATGGCTCCTATCGTGGATCAATGCATGGCTCAACACGTGGCTCTAAGCGAGGCTCAACTACAGCCGGCGGTAGGCTATTGAACACTACCTGTAGAGCCTGCAATATCTATGGTCTAATATCTGGTATAGGTGGGGCCGGTGGTGCCTACGGTACCTGTGGGGCCGGCGGTGCCTGTCCCTTAGCTGAAGAGCCACTACAAACCTCTACGGACTCCATGTGGTGTGAACGTGCTCGCTAAACTCGTCAGGGAGGCATCCTACAAAAATGAGGTAACCACAAATTAATCAAAGTTGCGGAATAATAATGTGCCCTAAACAAGCCCAGTGTTTAAACTTGGCTCTGATACCAAATGTCATGCCCACATTTCCCATGTGGTCATGACACGCAACACACGTGTCATGTCCACATTTGTCATGTGGTCATGACACGAAATATCAAAAACTTTTCCACATGTCCCTAGGAACCCCCTCACACGCATCTGCGTGCTCAGTGGAAATACGCATGAGGCATAAACATGTCCTACATATTCGGGGAAGTGTGTCTTCCTATGCCATCCCCTGTGTGATGAAAGTTGTCTAGGGGTATGCGACGTGATGTGCACCGCTTCTAGGGTTAGAACAGTTTTAATCCAAACCCTAAGTTTCTTAGGTGAAGAGATGATTTTGTCATATTCGAAACCAAGCCCAACTCTAATGCACAAATAAAATTGAATATAGTAACGCATCTATGATATGATGGTCACATGATGAAATAGGATGATAAAATTAATATCACAAAAAAAGCCATAAAAATAAAACCCTAAATTCTAGGAAAATTTTGACAACATAACGCGTTTTCGATAATTGAAATAAATATTTTAAAAAGAATTCCCAAGGAAAATAATTAAGGCAAAATTAAATAAATGAAGCATAAAATAAATTAAATAAATTCCCAAGGTCAACAAAATTTATCACTCATCCAAAAATAAAATTTGAAAATTAAATCAAGGGCCCAAATAAAATTAATAATTAAGTCTTTTAATAAATATAATTACAACGATTATATTTATTAAATAACTCAAGTAAAAAGGTAAAAAGAGGGGGAAAATTAAAACATCCCTTCCCACCAATAATAAAATTAATTAAATTAAATTACTTCGACAAAAATGGCTTCCCTAAGAAATTAAATGACAAACCCCACTAGATAAAATAATAAGGAAGACCAATAATTAAAAAAAAACAAAGGGATAAGAGTTTTCAATAAATCAAAAATCCCAATCCCATAAAAATAAACCCACAAGGAAAATAGTTAATCCAACCCCAAGTATATATTTAAAATCAACATAAATTCTAACACAAGGGAAGTCAAATAAAATTCAAAAGGGTCAAAATGCAAATGAAGGGGGAAGTTTTAATTCCATGCACATGGGAAAATAGAATTTAAATAAAATAAAACTCTAATTTCCTACTCACTCCATCTAACCCTAACTTCAATATTATAATATTTTTCTAAAAGAGATGCCCTAATATTATTTTATTGTTTCCTTATGGAAACCCTAACTTCTCTTTTGTTTCCTCATTTAATCTCTTTCTTCTCTATTGTTTTGCCTCCATTGTTTCTATTTGATTTTGTTGTGTAGGTTGAAAGTTTTGCTCTCTCATGGCTGCCATGGAGAAAAGATACAGAGGTAAAATTTGATTTAAATATGTACAGGGTAAATCCCCTTTTCGTAGACACACACACACACACACATATATTTTATGTGTATATATATAAATATATATTCATTTAGTATGAAATTGGAAGTATAACCTCTTTTTTTTTATACACAGACTGTGATGTATATATATATATGTTTAAATGTTGTATATATGTTAATGTTTTCTACAAGGTTCAGAGGGACGAAGGCTGTTCAAGGTAGGGCCGACGGCCCACATGCATCATCCATGCCGCTGCAGGGTAAAGGGAGGCCGAAGGGGGGGCGTGACCATTGAGCGGAGGATCGGGGGTTGTGTTGTGGGGAAAGCGGTGGTGTGGGGAGGAGGCGGTGCCTCCACCCACACCTGTGGGTGTGGGTGGAGGCACTGCCTCCTCCCCACACCCCTCAAAGTCTCTGTGGTCTGTGGGCGGTGGCACTCACAGCCACACTAAATTTTTTTTTTTCTAAAACTTAAAACAATACAATGAAACCCTCGCGAGCCTTTTCTGACGTCATCTCTATTCTGTTTTCTCAAGAATTTTTCCTTATGTTACATAGTCAACATTAAATATTCTTTGGTATATATATTTCACTATATATAGTATATATACTTCATTCTGTCGAGTCTACAGTAGGAGTTCAAAAAAAAATATAAATATCTTATTCTTTTTTTTTTATGTTTTAAAAAAAAAGAACATTCAGTTTAATATATATATATTTAAATATATATACTATGTACTCTATTTTGAATAGAAGGTTAAAATGTAGAAAAAGGCAACAGAAATATATATATATATATATATATATATATATATATATATTTATATATATATTTATATATATATATTTATTTATTACATCATATATATATATATATAACCATACTCATAATAAGAGGAATAAACAAATTTGTAACTTTAAAACAAAATTACATATCACCCCTTTTAAAAAAAAATGAAAGAACATATTTACTATGACGTTCTCACTTTTTTCTTTTTCAGATTTAAAATGACTATCTATACAAAAATCATTTCAGTTCAACATCACATGTGCTCAAACAACAAGATATTAAACATGAAATTTCATTGCAATCATAACAGAAATTGTACATTTATCTTTCCACATAGCATACACTAAAATTTCAACAGCAAATACATATTTTTTTTTTTGAAAACAATATGACAACAAACTATATTTTTCTTTGCTTTTCTCCATAATACATAACACAACAGCATAGAATAGTAAACAAATTTTGGATAAACATTAAAGAGTACTTACAATAATTTTCCTTGCAAACAACCAACACATAGGAAAGTTTAATTTGGACCATCATTTACAACAAGGCCTCTAAGGCCATGGCTTAAATCAGCCAACTAAAAATACAACAAAAGAGGCAAAAAGATCTACTCCCAACTCCATTTTCTCCCAAGAAATACTTGCAATAAACACAACAAAGGGATGCCAAGCCATGAAGGAATGCCCTCCTCCCTACCATAGACCTGCTAGTGGGTCACCCCTGAGTTGGGGAGGTAGGATTCACATGGTTGCACACACACACTACAACAAATGAAACTTTCCAAACACACAAAAGAATTCAACTCCCATGGATTTGCACAATACTAAACTCATGAAGATGAGTTTGATGGGGGTAGGGGAGTGGACCCCTCAACTCAAGAGGTCACTCCATGATCTCAAATCACCAACTCTCAAGGCCTCAAGCCACAACCACAAAATACATATCTCCAAATAACTCAACAAAAAACTATCATGGCACTCTTTCCATAAAAAATGCTCTCAACACCAAAGAAAATCCCTCAAGGCTATACGTAGCACAAAAATAAGGAGGTGAACTCAAGGAGGTTCACTCTCCCCTACCCCATACAAGTTGAGCCTTACCTCCAAATGGAGGTGCTCTCACCAAACTCCCAACCCAAAGAAAAATGAAAACAACCAACAACATAAAACTACAAACACAACATAAATGAAATATACAAGGGAGAATGGCCATAGCCATGGAGCTTACCTTCAAAATCCCTAAAAATGGAAGCACATTTGGTGAAGAGCACCAAGCTTCTCCAAGTCTCCCAATCTCCAAATTTCTCTAAATCCCAAAAAGGAACTCCAAGAATAGAAAAAAAATGCCAAATGCAAGAACCCCACACTCCTCTTCAAGAGGAGGTAATATAGGCCTTCAAATTTGGCCTTGAGGAATGAGAAGGTGACACTTGTCACCTTCTCCTTCCTCATCCCATGCCACTTGCAAGGGAAAGGAAGTGTGAGGGTGACAAGTGTCACCCTCCAATTCCATTCCAATCCTCACCTTATCCACTTGTGCTCTCACACATGTGTGAGAGACCAAGTGGTGAGGTGGCAATTCCCTTCAAGCCTGCATGAGGATAAGGGATGCCATATGGCATCCTCTTATTCTCCAAGAGAGCCATCTCCCTCCAAGATACTCTCAGACGTGTGTGAGAGTCTTGGAGGGAGATCCCACACACTTGGGAGTCTTGAAGACCTCTCAAGTCTTCTTGGTGAAGGGATCCCCAAACTTTGGGAAGGGAGATGAGTCTTTCCCAAAGCATGACTCATCTCCCACCCTTAGCCATTTCAAAATTCGTCATTTTGACTAAACCTCAGTTTAAAGTGACCAAAAGTGAGTTACCCCAAGGTTTAGTTAGTAAAAATTGACCCTAGACCCATGGGTAACCACCTAGGGTAAGTTTTGGGACACTAAGGTACTCCTAGGGAGTCATAAATTCACTTTAAATGGCCCTTAAATGAAAACAATACCAAGTGGTGTAAAACAATAAAAATATACAACACATGATATAAATTAATTTAACAAAAGGGGTACTAGGCCAAAATAATAAATCAAACAAGTACTCAAACAACATCCGATCAAATGTGATCCTCATCCCTCTTGGGAATGGATCAATTTCACAGGGAATAACATATGTGTGAACACTATCTTCGATTTCCTGTGGCCTCAGAATATAATCCTGCACAACTAGATCAAGTGTCAATCACATCATGTTTAGTCATAGATGAAGCAATTGAAATTAAATTCATGTCATTGCATATTAATCATTCACAACATAATTCAAGATTAAAACTACATTTTCTATATAATGTCACATAATCATAATCAATTAATGAATCCACATAATAAACTAGAAATCACAGCTATAATCATCATCTAATATATCTCGCATGTCTAATCTCATCATAGCATCAAAACATGATTTAAATCGAATCACCACATGTCTAATCAATGTCAAACGAGAATCAGGAGATATAATCAAATCTGCATAAAGGAACAATAGTCTCTAAAAGTCTAATAATGTCACCAATTGTAATGTAAAACGATCAAAATAAGGAAGGAAAATAATCGGATATGCAATAGCCACAACATGTCACCACCCAAAATCATGTAGAAATCCAAAGCAATTCAAACCAAGTGATAAATAGGACCTATTTTATCTTTGCACATATCTCAAAGCTGGCGCACACTTCAAAACACATGCCAAAATCACCTAGATATATCAAGTCGGCTTCACAAACATTTATCCTTCCACATATTAGCTACAAACCAAAAGCAATACGAGAGAGACGAAGTAACATCATGTAGATTACTTCTCAAACATTATATGTCTTGCAAACACATTCTCAAACATTCCTTTCTCTGATATATGAATCTTCTTTCTGGTGCAAACAACCAGATACTGATCCCAACATCACTTGCAAACTCTAAACACACAATCATGAAATATAACATTGAAAAATAGACTTATGGTATACCTCAACACCTAAAACCTTAAATGAACAAACATCCAAAACATATGAACTCATCCTTCAAACAATAAAGCCAAATAATGTCATGTGGTGAAATGTGGTGGCTTTTACTTTCTCCTTATGACATCCCTAATCAGCAACAAGACATGTCTTTGCTCTGGTGACTCCAGAGAACCTCTGTGGTACAACTTATCATCTGAAACTTCAAACATGCAAATCTTTCACCTGTATCCATCTATCCTTCAAACTGCATGATCACATTTTCAAATGTAGAAAAATGTGGAGCATTCATTTGACTCATTCTGCTTGCAATAACACTGAACCACTGTCTTCACTCTGCAAGCTCTGAAAACTTCTGCGATAACTTCTATGCTCTGAAATTAGGAACATACATACTTCACACATGTCTTTATCTATCTTCCAAACTGCAAGGCCATACCTTCAAATGTGGAGGAATATAGAGCATTATTTCAAGCTTCTTCAGTGCATCTTCCTGTGCCTTGGACTGTCTGAAACATTTTACACTTTCTTTCATATCTTATCTAACGATTTCATCAGAATACAACATTGACCATATCAGAGACTACATTCACAATACCATACACAACAATCACAAGTCTTTTCAACAAAACAATAATCTTCATGTCAGCACAACCTTTGTCCATGAACTTCAGAAGATAGGGTACACCTGTGAATAGATGATACTGAGCCATCAGTATGCTCATGACTTTCATCACTTTATCCTTCACCTCACACTCTTCTTCATATCACTTTGATTTCTACCTCATAACACTTCTAATTAATTACTCTACTATCATCACTGATCACCATTCTGTTGATATATGCAACCTTCATAGCATAACTCTGATGACATAAATGTAAACACATATGCAACAATCTCCCCCTTTGGCATTGATGGCAACACTTGACCCGATAGACAAATTTCCCCCATTTGACATCAAGGACAAAGGGATAGTGGTCTTCCTCTGTACCTGCAAAAATATACAAGCTCTCCCTATCTAAACAATCCTTGTCATCCTCCTTAATCTCACATCTACCTGTTCCCTTGAGAGGTATCCTCCATCAATCCAAGGATAAAAATGTATCTTGAACTCCTCCTCCTAGACAGATGGACCATTTGTTGCAAGTATGTGCCTTATCAGTGTTGTCATTAATGTCAACATATTTGTGTTGTCATTGGTGTCATCTATGCTCCTATCTTGTTGTTTGCTTGTAATGAGTAAGATGCTTTTTATTTACTTATGTAAGCATTCTTGATGTTGAGGATATTGAGAAAATTAGCTTCTCTGGTAGAAATAGTGAGTTGCAGTGGAAACAATGTGTTGCATATAGAAGAATAGTCCAGGAGATTGCTCCGCATTTTCTGTAGGATGAATATCTTTGTCTGTTGATTAGAATTTATTTAGAAGTCCATCTAAAGATGTTATATTCTGAGTTTGAGCCTCTGGTATGAAGAATTGAGTGAGATATGTTCACTAGAGTGAAAACAACTTTTTCTGTATGATTGGTAAATACAGGGAGAAAGTATTATGCTCTGCATTCCTCCGCATTGAAGTATTTTGATTTGCAGTTCTAGAGTTAAGTCTAAGATGATGTTAAGTGCTTTCAACTCCAATGGTTCATGATTTTGTGGTCCACAAGCTATCCTTTCTTTATGACAGTGGCTGACAATGTTGTTCTTGTGCTCTGGTTTGAAGAATCTTCTTGACAGAGTGGTTAGAGATCATGTGGTTGTTCCTGGTGATTACAATGTGCTTGTGGATGTCTCCTGATCATGTTCCTACCTTTGGATTGGTCTGCAAAGAGAAGTTTGGATCATGAAAGAAGAATGTTCTTAGAAGATCTAGTGTTAACTCCAGTCTTGGCCAACCTGGTTGATTTCACTATTTGTAGAGATTCATTGAAGATTGTAGAAGCATGTTGTGGCATGGAGGACCACATTTGAGTCCCAGCTAAGGCGTGACGTGTTCATCATACTTCTCTACATTTTTTCTATAATAAGTCCAAACCTATTTCTGTATATGTTTTGTAATACCGACCTTGGAGAATGTTCCAATGGTTGATGAATGTAATGCTGACCTTGAAGTACATTCCAAGGTTGATGAATTGTATAAAAGCATGTAATAGAGTTGCCAAAAAAGTGTGAATGGAAAAAAATGAAGAGATAAGTGCAAAGGTGTGAAAGAGCAGAGCAGAGATGTTATATTGTGCTTCAATGGAACTGAACCTTGGCATGGAGTAGATGCTACTTAATCAGTTCACCACTTTGGAAGTGAGCCACCCCTTGGAAGTGAGCCACCCTTAGGCAGTGAGCCATTCTTTGCAGTGAGAAATTTGGGTAGTGAGCCCTGTAGTTAGTGAGCCTCTATTTTTTGGTATTGTTATAACTCATATATTTCTATGGGCTAACACCCACCATGGTTTTTCCCTTTTAGGGTTTTCCACGTAAAAAATCTGGTGTCTACTGTGTTGAATGTGTGATTGTGATTAAGTATATGGTTTCATTCTTTCATGGTTAAATCTCATTATAAGTAATTAAGTTGTTGATGGTTTGATATTCATATGAAGCTAATTTTTTGTGACAACTGATTCAACCCCCTCCCCCCTTAGTTGTCTGGTGTATTTCAACACCATCTATGCATCTAGTTAGAAGGAGGGGCAACAACCCCTAACTTTTGTATGAGATATTCAAATGTGTCCTTGGAAAGTGCCTTTGTAAAGATGTCTACAACATGATCCTTTGTAGGTACATATTCCAATTTCACTTCTTAATTTGCAACCTTCTCTCTCAAAAAGTGATACTTGATAGATATGTGCTTGGTTCTAGAATTCATTAGTGGATTCTTAGAAATATTTATGGCAATTGTATTGTCACAAAGAATAGGAATGGGCTCATCATACACTACCTTGATATCCTCAATATTTGCTTCATCCACAACACTTCAGTGTAACAAGATGCTACAACTATATATTTTTCTTGTATTATTAGTAAGGACACTGAATCCTACTTCTTACTTAACCATGAGACCAATCTGTATCCCAAAAAGAAAGCTCCGCCATTGGTACTTCTTCTATCATCAACACCACGAGCCCAATCTACATCAGTATAAGCACTCAGAGAAAAGTCATCATCTTTTTTATACCACAATCCATATTCTATAGTGATCTTCAAATATGTGAACATCCTTTTGACCACCTTCACATGTGTTTCTCTTGGATCAACTTAAAACCTTGCAACCAAGCAAACAACTTGTATAATGTTAGGCCTTGATGTTGTTAAGTACAAGAGGCATCCAATCATAGATCTATACAAAGTCTGATCAACTTGAGGTGACTCATCATCTTTGCTCAAATGACAACCTATTTTCATAGTACTCACTGGTTTACAATCCTCCATACCAAACTTCTTCAACATCTCCTTAACATACTTTGCTTGAGAGATAAAGATACCATTGTCTGATTGAACAATTTGGAGTCCAAGAAAGAATGATAACTCATGTATCATAGACATTTCAAATTCTTTATGCATCTCTTCTGTAAACGTCTTACACATTTCATCATTGCCACCAAAAATTATATCATCAACATACACAACAATAATTAGAATTTGTTCATCCTTAATTTTGTGTGGTACCTTTCTTGAAGCCCTGCTGGAGTAAGTACTTGCATAACCTTGCATACGAAGCCCTAGGGGCTTGTTTAAGACCATACAAAGCTTCTTAAGTCTACATGCCATATTCGGGTCTTCTGATAACTGAAATCCATCAATCTGCTCTATGTAGACTTCTTCCAAATCACCATTCAAGAATGCAGATTTGACATCCATTTGATATACTTTGAAACCCTTGTCAACTGTAAATGCAAGAAACATTCTGATTCCTTCCATTCTTTCCACTAAAGCAAATCTCTCCTCAAAATCAATTCCTTCTACTTGTGAATAGCCTTTGCAAACCAACCTTGCTTTGTTTCTCACCTCTTCTCCATCTTCATTCAATTTATTACTAAACACCCTTTTTGTCTCTACCACATTCTTGTCTATAGGCCTTGGCACCAATTCCCAAGTTTGATTTTTCTCTATCTGATTTAGTTCTTCTTCCATACCTTGTATCCATCCTTCATCCTTTCTAGCCTTAACAAAAGATTTAGGTTCTACTCTTGATAGTAGAGAAACATTTACCTATTCACTTGCTCTTGCAAATCCTCTTCTTGTCACCACTCCTTCATTGTTGTCTCCAATGATTTGATCTTTTGAATGATGTTGTTATCCTCAAATTCTAGCTCACTCAATTCGTGGGATAACCCCTACTAACCTTATTTGTTTCATAGCCCACGCCCTCTAAGCACACAAATCAATATTTCTAAGTCATCTCACACATGGTTTGATTCCTCAAAGAATCTTTTTGATTTAGTTCATCGTTCATTTTTAGTAATTTGCAAGAATTTGTATTTTTAATAATAGTCTCTTTTGTGAGTTTTCCATGTCAGAGCACTAAAATTCTATGCAATTACATGAAAGATGTAATTGTGGAAAAAATTTTGGTAATTACATGGAAGATGTAATTGTAGAAAAAATTTCCACAATTACACTTCTCCTGTGGCACGTTTGGGCATTAATGGCCATTTATGGAAGATCTCGCAAACCTTTTTCTCCCTTTTATCTTTGGTTTTATCTTTGTTTTTCTTCATTCTCTTTGTTGCATTCTACTCCTCCATTCTCCTCTATGTCCTGAGCAAATCATCATCCACTAATTTCGTGTATACGCCTTTGGATTTGAGTTTATGTTTCTGGGTATGTATTTTTTGTTCTATGTTGCTCATTGATTCTTTCGAAACCCTATCTCTATGTGTCTTCGAAACTAGGTTTTGTTTTATTGTTTTTCTTTTGCATTGTGTTGTACTTCATCTTGTATGTCATTTTTTGTTTTTGTCTATGTTTTGCCAAAACCCTAGTTTCATTCCTGCATAAACCTTGGCTTTTTGATGTTGTTTTTAGTTATCGATCATGGTTGTTTGGAGTTTAATCAACAAACAACATGATCAAAGGATCATATGTTGTTCGGAGATTAAACTCTAAACAATCATATGATCATTGTCGCCACATCCCATCTTATAGGATGTCGTGCAGAGTTTGAAATCCGCACAACATCCAGTATAGGATGTTGTGCAGAGTTCAAATTCCACATGTCATCCTTAGACTACCAACAATCTTTGATTATTATGCAGAGTTTAAACTTCGCACAACACTCATAAGTGATGTGTTGTGCGGAGTTCAAACTCTATACAACAATCTCTAAAACCTTTTCCACATATCTTAAGTTTATATTTTGTGTAGAATTTAAACTCCACACGACACCTAATATTACATGTCGTGTGGAGTTTAAAACCCACACGACATCTCTGGATAGTTCCTTTTAACACCAACACTTAACATGTGTGGACTTTAAACTCCACACAACACAGTTAATCATGTGTTGTGTGGAGTTTAAAGCCCACACAACATGTCCCCAAAAAACATAAGTACAAAAGGGATGTAGATCAAAGATTTTTCTCTGATTTGTATCTCATTTGTTTGAAATTTTCTAACACTGGAAATGATACAAAGCACTCAAATGGGAGATTTTTCTAGTGTTGCATGTGTATTTTTCTAGGTGTAGAAGTGTTTTTTTCTTGCAATTGTATAAAGGCAGAATGCATGAAACCTTTCTAACTCTGGAAAATTTCTAAAAATCAAATTTTTACAGTTGTTCACCAGATGTCTAAATCTTCCCCAAAGAAGAAGATGAAGTACAATTTTCTAGGTGTCATTCCAGTGACCTCCATGGAGTCAAACATTGACGACATCAAAGACACAGAGTTTGGACATGTGGATATGTCTGAATTCTTGGTAAGGATGAATCAACAACTAGTACCAACACACATGCAATGCATTCTAAATAGTGATATTCACTTGGTCTCCACGTTCCCAGTATTTGCATAGAACCTTGATTACATATTGGCTATGGTGGGGAAATATGAAAAAGATACTAAAAGCATATTTGATGCAGATGGTAATGTTATCATATAATTGGATGCAAATTTCTTTGACATAGTTTTCAGGTGTCCAGATATTGAGAATTATGTTGATCTTACTATTGAAGAGGCACAAAAGCACTATGAAACTCATATAGAAAAGTGTAAGAGAATCATAAATGCTAGATGGCTCAAGACTCCCAGAACTACAATTCAAGATGGCCTAAGAACATCTTCAGGAGTGAGTTTATCAAAGAAGTGGGTGATCTCATAACCCTCCTCAGAAGGGTAAAAGGCCTTCCAACATCAAATACCTTTCAGGATTGGATGTATCAATACATTCATGTCATTAAAAAGGGGAATCAAAAGATATGGTGGGGGCAGTAGATTAGTGACTCTATTTGTGAACAATTGTCAAAGGTATCCACAATATTGAAGTTCTACATGACTTCATACTTGGTGTATGTTGCTGCAGAAATGAAACATTTCCCAGGACTTACATCAGAAGGAGACAGGAGGGTGATTCATGTATATGAGTACTACTCCCAATCAACCCTAAAAGAGAGAATCAAAAATTTTAGAAGGGTGAATGATGCATTCTTCTACAACTACATCTACATGTTAGAGAAGGACCTGGAGAAGAAAAGAGTCTCAAATGAAGAATGGGAACAAGAAAAGAAGTTTGGATGGATATTCTTACAATTCCCTACATTCACCTATAGCAGAGTTAGGTGTTTTAGTTAACAGCTATACATGCTTCCAAGGTATCCAAGGGATAGACTGATTCTAATGGAATTATGCAGATAGGTTATGGATACACATATAAAGCAAGCCGATCTAACAAAGGTGGCTTTAAGTTTCAATTTCAAATTTGTAGATATGGTATTTCTACAACTCGTAAAGCTAAAGCAATGGAGACAGAATTGCAGTGGATTACCTTAAGAGATACAAGAAAAGACTAGATTTTGATTACCAAGGGATGAAAGACAAGATGAAAGGTAATTATGTCCATGTCCATAAAGTTGAAGATGTGTGGGCGGAATGCTAGACTGAGGAAGATGTAAGGAGAATGGACTATAGTTGGCTCTCCTTGGATCAAGTGAGGAATTTTCAATTGGCTGATATTTTGAAGGATATGCAGGATGAAGTTGATATAGTTAAATCTATGTATATGGGCAACAAGATTGTCAATACTCCTCTTCCTACAATTCAATGGTGACAAAAGGAGATGGTCTTAATAAGAGAAAGATTTCAAAAATTTCTTTCTAATATAAATGTTTGGCTACAGAAGAATAACATTCAAGCCCTTTAAAACAAGATCTGAAGAAGAATAGATAGAGGGACCTACAGGGAAGAGAGAGGAGTTGAGGACAAAGAATAAAGAAGACACTCCTGCTAGTGGGAAAAAGCCCAAGTATATTTTTAGAATAGGAGATAACGGCAAGAGAAAGGAAAAGGAAGGAACATCTACACAACTAGATATTGATCAAGAGGAGATAGCTCCAGAGGAATCACAAGAGCTTCCTGTCTACTCTCAAGTGGAATCTACACAGGTGACACCTCCTCATTCCTCTCCTTTAGATTCAAGTGTTCAAACTCCTATACCTCCTATGTCATTAAGTGTACAATAGTTACCATCTATTTCTGTCAATCCTAAAACATCCAATGTGTCAATACACTATGTTCATTCATCTCCCTCAACACCTGGTAATGAGTCTTTGTTTGATCATCCCCTTGACAATGTTGATAATGTTTTTGGGTCTATTTCATCTATACCCAATTTATCTGATGTTCCTACTTCATTGATTGATTCAATAACATAATCTAAGTTTGAGAATTTTTTGGCCTCTACTTCTTCCAAAGTATCATTCGATGTTAACCCCTCTGCTATGCAAACACAAACTCCACCAATTGTTACCCATGCTCCACTTGTGTCTACATCAGTACAAGAATCCTCCATTCCATTTGTATCAAAAGAACCTATAGTTCCTCACATGTCTTCCCAAACTATGAGAACAGAAATAAGAGGTGATTCTTTTGTTCTCCCACCATGGCTTGTTACACAAAAGTCAAAATGAAAGAACCAAGTTGTGTCACCCAAATATTTTGACTTTAGTCAGCTGGTTCCAGTAAAGTCAAAGGCAATCAAAAAAGCCAAGACTTTATCTAGGGTGGTTGTTGATGAGTTAGGTAATAAATATGCTGAGGTAGCTATTCCTCCACCCGACAATAGCATCATAGGAGTTTGGGATGAAGATTACACTATATCAAGAGTTGATCTTGGTAAGCAAACACATGAAAGTACAAAGAAAGATTTGTTAGTGCAATTGTCTGCTTTTCTGGATAGATATGACAGAGACAAAGGAATCAAGGATCAACTTAAGGTACAAGTGGATCAATTAAAATTAGTACTTCTCATGATAGCATAATCATCAGAGTAGGTAGAACCTATTGATACCAGTACAAAGAATGAAGCCATTAAAAAGGTTGAGAGGATTGGTGCTAAGGGTTAGGAAGTTGATGCCTGGATTGAAAGAGTACTTGCCCAAGGTTCATAGATGATAATGTCATCAATTGAACTTTATAATGACTTGGGAAAAGTAGGAAAAGAGATTAGCTAGACACTTGAGATCCTTTCTCAAGATATGCAGCTCATTGAACAAGATTTGGACTCATGGAATAAGCTACAAGAATTCAAAATAGTAGTATTGGTTGAGCATGTGGTAATCCCCAATTGAAAGAAATATGTAGAATACAGGGAGGCCATTATTCACAAGAACAAAATCATTGAAGGCTTGATTCAAGATTTGAACAAAGATTTGGGAAGGGGAGAAAGTAAAGCTTTGGATATTTCAGATGAGTTGGCTGAGCTTCCTTGCCATATGTTAGATGATAACCAGCAAATACTCCTAGAAGATGCACTCATTTAGGAATTTACTAACCTGATACAAATAGAGGTAGAAATAAAAGTCTTGACATTGGCTCCAATTGATAGGTTGGTGAAATTCTAGACAACTCTAAATAGGCTACAGAAAATATTGAATAAGCACAAGAGAGTGCCTAACACCCTCATGGATTCCATCACCCAAGTGCTTACCATCTCTAAACATACACTAGGGCCCGACAGTAATGAAGTCCAAGCCACCATGAAGAGATATGAAGAATTTCTTGAGAAAGATCAAGATGATGAAGAAGTTCTTGAGGACACTTATTTATTTTTCGAAGCTTTAGTTATGTATTTTGTAGTTTGTAGATGACAAACTCCATGTCTTTTTGTAAAATCAAATTACATGAAGTTGTTAGATAGAGTCCTAAGTCAATTAGAACTCTGATTTTGAATAAGTCAAATTAGTTGTAATTTCCCTATTTTTACTCTTAGTCTCTCCTTGTAAATAAAGAGGGACTCTTATGTAAATATTATCTTTTATCTATTGAAGTGAAGCACTACCATTTTGAAGAGCAAATTCAAACTTTGAGTTCATATTGTAAATCATATTTCAATCAATACAAGGAAAGCAAGTTGGCATCCAATCTTTGTCTTGGATCAAGATTGTGATGCTTGTTGATATGCGCCGAACAACTGAGAGGGGGTGGGGGGTGAATAAGTTGTCACAAAAACTTAAACACTTTTTGCAATTAAACATTCATCACTTATCCATAATTATTATGATTTAACAATGAGTGTATGAAATTAGAAACTTAACAACATCAAACACAAGAGACACTAGATTTACATGGAAAACCCCAAGGTGGGGAAAAACCACAGAGAGGATTAACTCTCAATATATACTACAATATTGAAATAGTGATGTTTAGGCTTGGTCACCCCACGGGCCTAAACATACTGGCTTACTGCCATGAAGAACAACTTGTTGCAAGTATGGGCGTAACCGGTGTTGTCATTGATGTCAACATACTCCTGTTGCATTGATGATAAGGATTGGATGAGTTGTATGTTGAGGATACTGAGAAAATTAGTCCTATCAAGAACAGAGAAGAACAGTGAAGACAGTAAGGTGAAGATCCCAGCTAAGATGAAGATTAGAGGATGGGCATCAAAGGGTTTGTAGATATTTGTCTTAAGATGATCCAGTAAAGATTTGAGAGGTCCACATAAAGATCTAAAGAAGTTATGGCCACTTGAGTAAAATTGGTTCTGGCAGATGTTCAGAGGTGGCAGAGTGACACAGATAGGTCCGATGAGATCCGAAAATGCAATATCTTATTCTGCAGATTTGGTGTAGTGTTTAGGAAGTCTGTGAATTGACAACTCAATTGGTTCATGGTCTGGAGGTCCACAAGCATCTATTCCAATATGACATTGATGACAGACTATGTTCTTGAGGTTTCTGATGAAGGAGAGAATGATTTCAGTAAGCAGAAGTAGTGTGGATGTTCTTGGTGATTTAAGCAAGCTTGTGGAGGTCTTTGGATTGTGTCCAGTTCGTGTTGGTGGTCCGCATTGAAGATTGAGCTCGTAATTGAAGAATTACTTCCGGATGATGATGTTCTTCCTAAGTCTGGCCGACCGGATGAGTTACACATCCTGCAGATGATCTTGAAGATGTTCTGTGAAGCATGGCGTGTTCCTAAAAGAAGATTAAAGTCCCAGATCTGTGTGACCAATAGTGTGATGATCTGCATGAAGTATTTTGTAATTAGTCAAGTTGTATTTGCTCTGTAAAGTGTGCCGACTTGGATGATTATCCCTAAGTCGATGTCTTATATAAATAAAAAGTTGTGAAGTCATTTCAAAGGTATCTTGGTGGAGATGAGAGTGTGGTAGAGAGTAGAGAAGCAAAAGGCAGAGTAGAAGTATTCGTCTTAAATGGAACTGACTCAAGCATGGTGAAGATGCTATTCTTCAGTTCAAGTATGTAATATTTATCATTCTGTAGACAGTGTGTCTCCTGTAGGCAGTGGGCCTCTTGTGAGCAGTGTGCTCAGGCAGTGAGCCCTAATTGGCATGTGCCATTTTGTTCTTCTTATTCTTTTAACAGAGAATATAATCTTGGGTTAGTCATCCCGTGGTTTTTCCCTTAACCGGGTTTTCCACGTTAAAATCTTGGTGTCATATGTGTTAATGTGTTTATGCTCTTGAATTATTGTATTATGTTTCCATGATTGATTTATTATTATGCTATTGAATTACAAAGAGGATTTAAATGATTAATAGGAAGAAAGTTTTGGGATAACTGATTCACCCCCCCTCTCAGTTGTCTGTCTTGAAGCCCTTGTTGCAAAAAGACTACCAAGAGGATCCGGTATGTATGAAGGGAAATTGCCTTTTAAATGTTTTAACTGCAATAAGATTGGTCATTTTGCCTCAAGGTGTCTGGAAAGATTTTCAAGACCAAATCCTAACAGATCAAGATTCCAAAAGAAATGTTACTATGTTCATGAAGATGATGATGGAGTAACAGATGATGAATTAGAGACAGGAAACAAATCTAGAAGTGACTGGATGTTTATTGCCATCAAGGAAGAAGATCCAATGCCCTCTGAATCTGTCAATCATAAAATGGTAGAAAGAGCTCTGGCTGCCCAAGTTGAAGAAAAGGATGATTGGGTCATTGACAGTAGATGCTCCCACCATATGACAGGTGACAAAAATAAGTTCATAGATTTGGAAAGATATGAAGGAGTGGTAAAATTTGGTGATAATTCTGCTGGCAGAATAAGAGGTAGAGGAACCATTTCTTTTGATGGAAAGAACAAAACTAGTAATGTACTGTATGTTGAAGGTCTGAAGCACAATCTTCTTAGTGTTGGATAGTTGGTGGACAAAGGCTATGATCTCTGATTCAAAAATGGAAAATGTAAGATCTTTGAAAGTTCCTAAATAGAGATTGCATCCGGTACTATTGTTCTCAAAATTAGCTAAGCTCATTTTTGTTGACAACCCCTACGAAACTTGTCCGTTTCATAGCCTACACTCTAAGTTCGCAACTCGTGCGAAGTCCTCTAACATCGTTGAAACGGTTTACGACATTCCCTTAGGTTGATTTCTCAAAAATTGTGAAACTCGACTAGGTCATAAGCTTGTCAAAATATCATTTTTGGCTATTTTGGGGTGTTACAAAAAATTTGTCTTCACATGTAATAGCGGAAAAATTTATCACTCTTACCTATGCATTGTTGTTAGATATGCAATGTCGGCTGAATTTCCTGCCTCTATATGTTTTATTTGTCATTTTTTATAAATTTGCATGAGCGGCAAATTTTTCCACCCATGCAGACTTCTTGTTATTTGATTATGTGCAAGAGCGGTTGAAATCGCTGCTGGAGCATGTCTCAGGTATGTCGACGCCAGGTGTAGTGGTGGGGTTTTTTTGCCTCTCCGACATCCCTCTAATGCATTTGTAGTGTCAGCATTTTTTGTCACCCGATCAGATCCCGCAAGATCGACAACTCAGAGTATGCATTAATGGCACTCATGCCATGTTTAATGCATGACCATCGAGCCTTTTAAAGTGTTTTATCTCGTTCTAATTTATTTATTACTCATTTTAGAAACCTGTAAATGAGATTAAAATTTCTTTCATGACCAGATCTCTTCATCAAAGCTTGCGGGGATTCCGGATCTACTCGATCATGATTTCTTCACTGCATCTAGTGTTTTGTAGACCAAGTAAGTCATTATTTTATGTCTTGTTTTCATTTTGTTTTTCAATGTGCTAGGGTTTTCGTATGAATCGAATGCATTGTTTGACTGTGGTGGTGTATTTTCCTTTCTTATTTATGTTTAAAACCCTAGTTTTTCATCTAGGTTTTGAATGTATTGTTAGAATGTGTCGATGTATTTTCACCCATAAAAAACTTAGGGTTCTTGACCAGCGTTTTACCTTTTAGATGAGAGGGCGATAGGAACCGTCGCCTTCACATTTCTTTTTGTTTCGTGTTGACAGTCTATGTAGTGTCAGCATTTTCTGTCGCCCCTACATGGGCCTTGTATGGTTAGCTTCATATGTAATGGCGGTTAAATCTACCGCCATAACACAACCATCTTCCCCGATGTGTGGTTTTCAAACACATGCAACGGCAGCAAATTTCGTCGACATTGCACATACATTAAAAATCATTCCCAAACATGCAAAAGCGGCAAAAATCACTGCCAATCACTCAGAAATTTTCAACCTACCTGCAGGGTCGGCAAAATTTGCTGCCCTGACACTTGCAATACATCCCTCAAATGCAAGGGTGGCAAATTTTGCCGCCCGTGCATTTGTTCTCTCAATTTTTTCTAACTCTGAGAGATTTTCAATTTTGCTTTCCTGAGCCCACTTTCCCTCATTTTTTGACCTGTTTGCACTCTAGTCCTTCTAAGCATATCTCCATAGTTGTGATCGTCAACATGCAATTTTCCCAGATTACCAGTATTTCCCCTAATTGCATGATCATGGCTTTTTGTTGCAGTTTCTTCTACAGATTTTCTCTCTTCACCAACATCCTTCTGGTGATAGCTTTTTCAGATGACTGAGTTGTCTCCAAAGAAGTCAAAAGCAATGAAGTATAAGTATCAAGGTGTTTTTCCAATCACCTTGGTTACTTCCAATGTCGATGAGATTCGGGATACAGAGATCGGCCATGTGGACAAGGCTGAGTTTGTGGAAATAACCAAGTCTAATAATCCTAGTTCTGCAATGAAAAAGATTATTGGTAGCAACATTCATTTGGTGTCATCTTTCCCAGTGGAAGCTCATAATACAAAGTTTGTTCTTCAATGTGCTCAGTTCTACAACAGAGATAATAGGGCATTGGTGGATACAAATGGCAATGTGATAATCAGATTGGATCCAGAATTCATTGATAAAGTTTTCATGTGTCTTGCTATTACAGAAGTTATAAAACTAGATTTTGCTGAAGACCAAAAAGAATACGACAACAATTCTGAGAAGGCTAAGAAGATAATCAATACTAAATGGCTTAAGACTTCAAGGTCAAACTTATCCAGGTGGCCGAGGAGTATTCCCAGAAGTGATTTTTTAGAAGAAGTTGGTGATCTCATAACTCTTCTTAGCGAGATAAGGGGGCTGGCCTCTTCCTCACTTTTTTATGAGTGGATGTACCCTTTTATCAAGGTTATACTTCAAGGCAAACAAGCCATCTTTTGGGGTGAGCAAATCAGCAATGCTCTACACGAGCAATTGACTAATGTATCCACTACCTTCAAATTCTATATGACCTCTTACCTGGTGTATATGGTAGCCTCCATGAGGATCTTTCCAGGTTTGACATCAGAAGGAGATAGGAGAGTGGTTCCTGTTATCAATATTATCCTCAACTGACATTGAAAGGCTCTATCCACCATTTTAGGAGGGTAAATGATGCTTTCTTCATAGTGTTCTTGTGTCTTTTTGACCCTCAGCTGGAGCAAAGAAGAGTTTCAGATGAAGCTTGGTCAGTGGTCAATGATTATGGATGCATGTTCTTACAATTTCCTTCTTTCTCATATTTAAGGGTTGGCTTTTTCCAAGGTTATCCTTATATGTTGCCAAGGTTTCCTTTAGACAAACTTGTTCTAATGGAATTATGTAGACAAATGATTGTTGTACATAATAAGCAAATGGAGCTCAAGAAACTAGGATTCAGATTTCCAGTTGAAATTGACAGGTTTTCAGTATCAACTACTGCAAAGGCTAGAGTCATGGAAACTGAAATGCAATTAGTAACCATGAAACAATTCAAACAAAGACCAAGGTTTGATTACAGGGGTGTGAAAGACAAGATCAAGAGGAAGACCCAGTTTCATGAACCAATGGTTGAAGATGTCTGGGTAGACTTGAGGACAGAAGAAGAGATCAGAAAACTGGACTATAGCAGGTTATCTCTAGAACAAATTGAATATCTGGGATTGGTTGATATTCCTGAAGACCTGGTGGATGATGAAGAGTTGATTGATGATAGATATAACACTGAACAGGTTGCTAGTTCTCCTCTTCCTCCTATTCTATGGTCTCAGAAGGAATTGACTTCTATGAGGAAAAGGTTTGAACCTATATTGGCTAACCAACAATTGGCTAGTAGATAAGGGAATTGCTTTGAAAGAATTCCTTATGGGATCAGAGACTGAAATCCAAGAACAAACATGTAAGAAGGTGGAGAATAGGATGAAGAACAAGAGTGACATTCCCTCTTCTTCCAAGCCACATAAGCCTAGGATCAAATTTGTGACAAAGAAGTTAAAGGCGGTAGAGAAAGAATCAGAGATAGAAGATATGGAAATTGAGAAACAAAATACTGAAGAGCCAGCTACCAAGGAAATGGAGGTTGAAAATAGATCAACAGAAGGACAAGGAGATGAATTTTTGTCTCCACAAGAGAATGTACAATAGGAAACGAAAGTCTCTTCTCCTTTGTCTATTTCACCTATTGACATCCCCTCTTCTGAATCTCCATCACCTTCAAAAACAATTTTTGATAATCCTCAAACTACTTTTGGTGATGTTCTTTGTTCTTCAAAGTCTATTCCTAGCTTTTCCTCCTCATCTTTTGATATTGGAGATGCTTCTATATTTGATCACTTTGTAATGAGCTCTGAATAGGTTTCTAATGTGAATGTGTCAGGTGCAGTTTTTACTAATACTCACCTATTGTTTCTACTTCCAATGCCCGTGCAGTTCCAATAACACCAACAATCAAAATAGACTCTAATGTGAGTACTTCTGTGCTTCCTCCACGGTTGTTAGCATATACACCTAAAAGAATTAAACAAGCCATCTCTCTAGATGACTTTGATTTTAGTAAGCTAGTGCCTGCAAAGGCTAACACCCTGAAGAAACCAAAAAATCTTTCAAGAATGCTTGGAGACAAAGGGCACAAATTTTTGGAGATTGCAAGGCCTCCATAGGATGCAACCATAGAAAATCTTAGTATGAATGATTACTCTATCTCTAGGGTTGAGCTAGGCAAAATAAATCATGAAAGTGCAAAGACTGATATGTACTCAGCAATGGATATTCTGATCCATAATTTTGACAAAGAAAAAGAGATGAAGGATCATTACAAAGCGAAGGTAGTACAACTAACTGTAGTGGTGAGGAAAATTACTTTGAATTCAGAATCAGTGACTCCTGAGGCCATTTCTGTAGAAGATCCTATCATCCAGAAAGCTGAAAAGACTCATCTTAAGGGAAGAGTACTTGAAGAATATTTGGAAAGGATGCGCACACAAGGAATCTCTCTTCTTACAGAGCTAGCTAAGAAAATAGACAAAATGGAGAAAATAAGGGTAGAACTTGATGAATTGATTGATGTTATTTCTCATAATATTGAGCGTCTAGAACATAATCATGATAAGTGGGTAGAGATGAGGAAGCTGAAAATAAGTGCTCTGATATCAATTGGTGTCATTCCAAATAGGGATTCATATATTGAGACCAAAGAGGCATTAACATATCGGAGCCGTGTGCTGAAAGATCTGATCAATGACCTGGAAACTACAAGGAAACTAAGTGATCAAAGTGATGTTAGTCTCTTGCACAAGTTGGAGGAGCTGCCGTGCAATCTGGTGTCACATGATAATCAATTTCTTTCTGTAGAAGAGATGATCCAGGAATTTAAAAATATGTTTCAGAAGGAGTTTGAGGACAAAACATTTTCAGTGGCCTCCGTGGATAATATTCTTGATAATCAGTTAACTTTGGATAATCTAAAGGCCAAGTTAACTAGTCATGCAAAATCAATTACCACGGTCAGAGATGCAATAGTTAGAGCCCAGATGATTTTCAAGAACACAGTTAGTCTGGACAGTCTTGGGATGCAAGCAGCGTTCACCATATATGATTGCCACATGAAGAAAGAAGGCAATGCAAGTTGAAGCAACTTTTCCATTACTTAGTTTATTTTCTACTTTTCATATGTACTTTTGAAATAATTTTGGACATTTTTACATGTACTTTTCTCATGTCTAATTACATGTGAAAACATAGGAAGTCCTAAATAAAAAAGGACTCCTTTGTTGAATAAGTCATAGTTAGTTTTTCTTTTCCTATTTTTGCTCTCGGTTTCTCTTATAAATAAAGAGGACCTCCATTGTAATTATCATCTTTTAGTTATTACAGTGAAACTCTGTCAAATTCAAGAACATTTTGAGACTTTGTATTCAAATTGTAAATCATATTTTATCAAGTGAATAGAAAAGCAAGCGATCTTTCAATCTTTGTGTTGGAATAACTTGTGGCATATTGGAAATTGTTCTTATGTCCTTTTCCTAATACTATCTTATCTGCTTGATCAAATTGTAGTGTGAGTGTGAATAATCTGGGAGATGTTCTAAAGATGATTGTGGAGACTTTGTGCTACAACAATTATCTTTAGTTTGTGACTTTATGTTTTGAAGTAAAAGATATTGGAAAGACTTTGAGCTGCTATTATCTTTTATGATCATATGTTTTATCGTAGCATTCGTTGAAGACTTTGAGCTGCACTTTATCCTACTTAGTTCTAAATTATAAATCAATAAAGGAGCAATGATAGACTTTGTGCTCTCGTGGGTTTCTTGGTTATTCAAATTTGTATTGTGAAAGTGCTCTTTTATTTTGTAAACATCATTTCTGAAAAAATAGAAATGGATGATATGGTCTCACCCTGAAGTTAATATTTAGTGTAAATAGGATTGTGATAGTTAATAGGGAACCTCCCCTTGCTGAGAGGAGAGATTTATCTCATTACACTGTGGTTGATATAACCATTTTGCCTTCAATTAGTTGAAGACAAAATATTCACCCAACAGGTACTCAAACAAAAGGTAATATCTTTCACTTGGTTGGTACTGGTAAAAGTTGTTTATTTGTTCAAATTGATCAGAGCTGGTTGTGGCATAGGAGAATGTGTCATGTGAATTTTAATAATATCATCAAGATAAGCAACACTCAGGCTGTAAGAGATCTTCCAAGACTGGTGAAACCTACTAATAGTTTGTACAAAGAATGTCAGTTGGGTAAGCAGAGTAGAGTCTCATTCAAAAGTAAGGAACAGTCTTCTACCAGATTGTTGGATTTAGTACATACTGATCTATGTGGTCTAGAAAGAATCAGGAGTTTGCAAGGTGATAGATACTTCATGTTATTAATTGATGACCACTCCCAGATGATGTGGGTGACTTTTCTGAAAGAGAAATCTGAGGCTCTTGAGAAATTCAAAATATTCAAGGCTATGGTAGAGAATGAAACTGAATTGAACACAAAATGTCTGAGGTCTGATAGAGGTGGAGAATTCACATCCGGTGAGTTCATAGAATTCTGTGAGAAACATGGGATAAAAAGATAGTTGTCTGCTCCAAGGACTCCATAGTAGAATGGAGTAGTGGAGAGAAAGAACCAGACCATCTAGGAAGCATCTAGAACCATGATGATGGAAGCAAATGTTCATCAGATCTACTGGAGAGAAGCTGTAAGCACTGTAGTCTATACTCTTAATCAAGTACAAATAAGAAGAAATACTGGTAAGACCCCTTATGAACTCTGGTTTGGCATCACTCCTACTGTGAAGTATTTCAAAGACTTTGGTAGCAAATGTTATATTAAAAGAGATGAAGACCTTGGCAAATTTGATGCTAGAAGTGATGAAGGAATATTCTTGGGTTATTCTACTCAAAGCAAAGCATACCGGTGTTATAACAAGAGATTGAGAAAGATTATAGAAAGTACAAATGTGAAGGTTGATGAAGGTATTGAAAAACCCTCAAGGTTTTATGAATATGATGAAGATGATCAAAATGATGTTTTGGTCCAAGAAGTCCAAGTCCCTTCTAAAATTTAGATCCAGACTAATCCAAAGAATTAGGAAAAAGAGATAAGTTTGAATGAACCTGTTCAAGAAATAGAAGTGCAAGAGAGTCCCAAAATTCCCAGGTATGTAAGACTGAATCACTCTGAAGATTAGATCATAGGTGATAAAATCAAAGGTGTTCAAACAAGAAGAAAGATTGCTCAAGACTCAGAAAAGTATTGTCTAATTTCAAAGATTGAACCAAAGACAGTGAGTGAAGCATGTAATGATGAAAGTTGGACTAAAGTAATGGAGGAAGAGCTGATGCAAATTGAGAAAAATCACACTTGGGATCTTGTTCCCAGACCTAGAAACAAGAATGTGATTGGAACCAAATGGGTCTTCTGGAATAAACTGAATGAAGATGGTGAAGTAGTCAGAAACAAAACCAAATTGGTTTGCAAGGGTTACTCTCAAGTAGAAGGAGTTGATTTTGAAGAAACTTTTGCTCCAGTGGCAAGAATTGAAGCAGTCAAATTATTTCTTGCCTTTGCTTCCTTCAAGGACTTCAAAGTATATCAGATGGATGTCAAGTTTGCCTTCCTGAATGGTGACTTGGAAGAAGAAGTATACATTGAGCAACCGGATGGATTCCAATTGTCTGATCATGTTGATATGGTCTACAAGTTGAAGAAAGCATTGTATGGACTCAAACAAGCCCCAAGAGCCTGGTATGAAAGACTGGATAAGCATCTTTTGAAGATTGGTTTCAACAAAGGTATTGTTGATAGTAACTTGTACTTCAAAATTGATCATGAAAATATCTTAATTGTTGAAGTGTTTGTTGATGATATCATTTTTGGAGGAAGAGATAGTATGTGCAAAACTTTTAATTATATGATAGTATGATGTAATTAAAATATAATTGTTGAAAATCTATTTTAGATATTGTCTTGCAAACATCCATATTTATATAAATAGGAAATGTTTATTATTTATTATTAAGTAAAATAAAATACATCCAATAAAATACACTATTTAAAATATAAAATGAAAAGACATTAATATTCATGAATAAATCAAGCATTCGAAGGGAACTTACACAATTAAAACACAATATTTTCTAAGTATCTAACCATCAATCGCATTTGTTATCCACAAAATAATGAATATCAAACCATTCAAAATAATACAATATGAGACTATGTGAATGTGTGAGTGCATCAGATTTAACCATCCCAACATTTCTTGCCAAGTGGCTAGAACATCTCTACCTCAACCATGTTCTCATCTTTGATGAGTACCTATATTCATTCGTACTCAACTCGACGTCAATAGGTTAGTGCCTCAAAACATAGCCAAAACAAAACATTATAATCACATTGATAATATTTAATATTTAAATCAATTTTCCAATTTATGAAATTATAACTTCATGATATTTACCTTCACACACGTGGAACTTACTCAAAGTAAAAAAATCATAGTAAATGTTCGCTAATCTAGAATAATTATATAGTCCATAAAAATGAGACGTGACAATCATGAAATCTGATATTCATCCAACCTTGACAGAACATCTTTGGTTTCTAAGGACTATAATTTATTCTCTCTATTACCAAAATTTTTTCCTCTTATTCTCTATTAAATTTACTATTTAGTATCTACCAAAGCTAATGAAAAGCATCTTCAAGTGACATCAATCAACCCTTTTGATGGAAACGTGTTACTAAATAAAATAAATATTGGTTTTTTGCAAATATTTACCATTTTTGCATTGTCTATATCCATTTCTATATGGGATTTCAAATAAATCGTCTAGATGATTAGAAACATGCTCATTGTAATTAAAATTCATGGGGAACTTTCCATAGGAATTTTATTTTATTCCTAGTAATTCATCATGTTGTATACCATACAAAATTTGCTCATCTTCAATATCTTGAATCACATCCTCTTTTGACCTGATGCAAAAATTTTAAATGTGAAAATTTACAAGTTTGATGAAGAGGGCCTATAATACTTTTCTATCTCACAAAGACAATGATGAGACTGAATTCTCATCTCATACAATTAGATGATCATATGGATGCCTTCTCATTTTAATGAAAATGTGCCTTGTGACTCAACTTTGAAACTTTTTCTTTTTGTGTACATTTTCTACATTGCTCATAATGCTACTAGCAACCTCACTGCTCATCATTAGCATATGCAAACCAAATAATGGTCCAAATCATGACATTTAATATTGTCTATTTAAGAAACCATGCAGTTTTATTCAATCATATATCATAAATTTCCTGAAAAAGGTTCGTGTTATCCTCAACTAAGGCACTGATCTTCTAGCATTGAAGTGAAAATCATCACAAATTTGAGGCTTAGACTAAACAGAGTACCAGAATAAAGGTCTCAAGCATCATCCAACCTTGACTTATCTATCAAAATAGTTATATTGGAACATCCTTGGCTTCTAAGGATTATTCTCTCTACTGACAGAAAATTTTCCACTTATTCTATATCATTTGTTATTTAGTATCTACCAAAGCTAATTGCAAAGCATCTACAAGCAACATCAATCACCCCTCTTGATGTAAATGTGAGTGGATGAAATTAATGTTGGTTTTTTACATAGCTTACCATTTTTGCACTATCTACATCCATTTCTATCACAGGATGTGGAATAAATTGTCTAGATGATTAAAAACATGTTCATTGAAAATAAAATTCTCAAGGAACTTTACATAAGAATTTTATTTCTTTCCTAGTGATTCAATATATTGTATATTGTACAACATTTGCTCATTTTCAATTTCCTAAAATGGCTTAACAAGCTTGTAAGTAACATATTTTTGAGATATACAGAAATCTCGATTAGTAATACATGTCTGCATGTAATGTTGTCCTAGCATGCCAGAAATGATTTTCTTTTACTTAACTATATTTTTATTTTGAAGGTGGAGCAGCTTCTTCCAAATTTTGGAATGATACACATTGTCATTTGGGTTATTGAATGTCATAGAAAGAGATCTATAAAATATTTAAAGATGTTTTATTGAGTACAAGCATTGTTGTTTGGGTTAGTGATTCTTAACATATATTTTTTATTGGTTTTTTTTTTTTGGCCAATTACCTTTGCAAGTATGGGAGAAAAGGTACAATGTGAAAATTACTTCCCAGTAATATTCTCGAATAAGAATGTTGGGCTAGAGGCAGGAGTGAACATAAGTCTTGTAGAGGCTTTGCCAAACTATGATGGGGAGGAAATATTGAAAGAGAAGAAATTTTACATTACCCTCATGCAAGGGACGATGTTTAGAAAATGATTTTGAGATACTGAAATATACAATGCTTAAGCATGAATAAGTATTTAGGGATTAGGTATGTGAATCTCAAACCAAGGAATGTCATCTACAACTTATAAGTTCATACTTAAGAGTGGATATCAAAAAATACAACATTTGTTGTTTTTTATTAAATGCATAGAGCTCATGTTTTACTCCCTCTTTCATTATTATTGGTTGTACTCCTAGTCTCATTGACCTAATTTTGGTCATTTATGGACATTAATATAATGTAATAGCTTAAAATTTTTGCAATTTGTAGTGTTAGGAGACAAATCTCCCAAAAAACTGTGTTCAAAGTGATTGAGAGCTTGATGTTTTGAACCACATGTTATGGTTCATCATTAGGATGAATGAATAAGAAAGCATATGTGGGCTCTTGATATATAATTATTGTGTGCAAAGAGACTGAAAGCTTGATGTTTCGAATGATAGATTGTGGTTCATCATAAGTATGAATGATAGGAAAGTAGATGCAGTGCTTGTTATATATAATTGGGTTATCCATATGATAAGCCTACATTTGTTTTCTTATCATTCATGTCTTGACAATGAACAACAATGTGTGGTTTCAAATTTAGAGTTTTCAATCACTTCTTACACAATTTCTCTTGAAGCTTTGTCTCTTAAATTAATATAATTTCTTTCTTTTTTGTCAAAATAGAATTCAATCCTTGCTTGATATTCAGTGAACCAAAGATAAATTTAATTATTGTTTGATGAGCTTATTTAGCTTCAGCCTTCATATTTATAATTTTGTATGATGCATGAGGTACTTCCAACTTGACTATATCCTATATTTTAATACATCTTTGAGTCTAATTAATTGATTTTGGTTATTTGAGGACATTTATAAAACATAAAATGCAATTTCATTTTATGGTAACCAAGGTTACAAAGTTAGAGAAACAAATTAGATTTATCATGGATAATAGTTTTGTGTCAAGAAGATAATGACTATTGAGGAAGTTCTAATGCATCCTGCCTATTTGTGGATATTGTAGGTACATGAACTGCATCATCTATATCAAGTTCAAAATTTGTTAATGACTAAGCTTAAGAAGAAAGATTCCAACACATCAACTTTGACTTGTGGATCAGTGCAAGATAGATCATTTCCAATGTGTGTTGGTTCATAACCCTCTAAAATCAAAGGGAAAGAGTAATTTTTGAGGTGTGTTTGGCAGTTCAATGGTAAAAAATGATGGTATAGATTGTAGAAAAGCATATTTAGTTGCAAACTATATGCAAAATAATTTATTTTTAGATGAAATGACTAGACTTTCAAGGCAAAATCTATGGACATCCTCTTAGAAATCTACCAAGGAATTTTGTCGGGAAAGAGTTACTCATACGTATCTATGAATAATTGATTGGATATTATGTAAGTGTTTGAGACTTTATTGCCAACGTAAGGATCATTTGAACATTATTAATGCATATAAACTTACAAGGCCAAACTCCTTGTGTTTTGTGATCTATTTTTTTTGCATGAAATCAAATTTTCACATATTTCATAACATGGATTATATGAATCTACAAAATGGAATGTCTCTCAATTAGTCTTGGCAAAGTCAAACACAAATGTAACGTTATCCCTAAAATGGTCATTAACGACCCTGTCACCTCAACTATAGCCTTCGATGACTCCAAGGTGCCCTTGAATAATGAACTACAGTGGAACATAATGTGGCTTTATTTGAATAAAATTGCTCAAAGAAGTATAAAAATACAGGCATTATTTTTTAAGCTATCGCTATGACATTGGCATAGGGTAAGTGCAAGAAGATGGGGGCCAAAAAGGGGTCTTAAAGGGCCACTTTTTTTTTGAAATCAAGAAATACTAACCTTGGTGATGAGAATTGAGCATAGTTACATTCAAATTTGAAGATGAACAAAAACAATTTGTTTGTAGTGCTCCAAGTCTACTTTCTAAACTAATTTTTTTTGAAAATGGTATAGATTTAAGGGGTTCAAAAAAGGGAACCACAGAAATTGGTGTTGTTTCTGTCAAAAAACATAACATAAAGTGTTTTGTGGCTTCCTCAAAAGGTTAACTTTTTTTTGTATTTTTAAAATTGCTTCAGTGAGAAATTAGCTAACAACATGTAGTTTATGCCCAATTTTCTGATAATTTTTTAATGAATATTTGATTTTTTAGTAATTTTCAAAGTGGACCATCCTAAAAAATAAAATTTTGGTCGTGCTACCCCTATAAAAATTTGAAAATTAATTTTTTTTAATATGTGTAGAATGGAGTCTAGTTTATAAAAATGTATTTTTTTAAAATTTCAATGAACGGTTAATTTATAATGAAAAAATACCAAACACTAGTTTTTGCCCAAAACGAACACACAAACAAAATAAATTAAAGATGAAAGGCTTAAAATTGTCAAAATGTGAAAAAATTACATCGTTAAATAGCTAAGAGAAATACTAACATTACTTAGGTGTTCAATTTGTTTGACCTTGAAACACGTGCAAATCTAAGGGTTAACACAAACAAAATTATGTGAAATCCTATAGAATATGTAAAAACACATATTTGGACATTGGGAAGACACTCCAAGCCTTTGGGTTGGAAATCTAGAGTAAATCCCAAGCCTAAGGCTTGGGATTCCCAAAGCAAAATATAATGCACTCACGTTATGTTTTGTATTTTTTTCTTTTTTGCAAGTTTGCCCAATGTTTGCCCAATTCGACATAGCGAGAGCACGTTATAACGCTCTCGCATTATGTCTCCCTTTGAATGATTATGTTCAAGTTTCTTAAGTATGTTTGATGTATGTATATATGTATGCTTGTAGGTATGTATGTATGTATGTACATGTATGCATGCTTGTATGTATGTATATATGTATGCATGTTTGTATGTATGTATGTACATGTATGTATGTATGCCTATATGTATGTATGTAAAAGGTTTGGGTTTAGGGTATATAAGGACCTGAGCCCGTATAGTTTTTAGGGTTGAGGGTTGAGTTTTTTGGGTTTAGGGTTTAAGGTAGAGGGTTGAGGGTTGAGGGTAGAGGGTAGAGGGTTACATTTGAGGGATAATATTCAACTTGTTGACTATATAAGATTAAGTGTGTAAGGCATGGGGATTAGGGTTTAGGATATTATGTAATGGCCTCTCCGGAATATAACAATAAATTAATGAATTATTCAGAAATGGTAAAAATATAGGAGAAAATTTTCAAATATAAGATTGATAAACTTTAATTAATTTATGGCATCATATGAGATTATTGTAAATTTTATTAATAGATACAATATTTCTTTTACAATATTCACATTAGCATTGAATATCATATGATCAACCCTTCACAAAATGAGAAATACTTTCTTGCTTCAATAACCTGCTCCAATTATTGGATCCGAAACTCAAACAAGCTTATTCTAAAGAGAGAGATACGGCTAGCAATGAGATTGCCATCGATGTAACCATAGGGAATTATTGCCATGAAATTTAGAACTAGCAGAGCCACTAAATTAGAGTCTAACCTCTCTTTTATACCATTTCTAGAGCCCTCTTCAAGAAGATGCATGTTCCCAAAATAGAATAGGAAGAGTTACCGATTTCATTAACTCCACTACCCTAAAGTATTCAATAATAACTTCCAAGATTCTATTATTAAACTCCCACGAATACTATATATATATATAATATATATATATATATATATATAATACACATAATGGCAAAAGCATTATTTACTTTTGTAAACAATATTAAAATATTTAGTAATAAAATAAATGAATCAGATATACCTTACATTCTCCCCCACTAGGAATGGACTTCCTCTTGGAAGTCATCAACAGAATTGAATTACTTCTTAACTTCAACACATCCAACCAAAGTTAGCTCACATAATACTTACTTTCATCATAAAATCAAGATTTCTATAAACATTAGCTCCTTTAATCAATCAACTTTGAGAAAACATTGATTTCCCAACTCCATAAAATTAATTTTCTCAAAATAAATTCCAATCACCATAAAACAATAATCTCCTAAACTCCCTTAACAACAACTCCCAAATAAACTCCCATATCATTCAACTCCCAACACATAACAACTCAAGCAATGCTCCCATCTCAGCACCAATTTTTAATCAATAAAAAGATATACATGAAAGAATTCATCATTCTTTAAAAAATATTCAAACCTCCACATACAAATTTTATTTTAGATTCACACAAATAATTCATTTCTTCCTTACCTTGGCTGCACAAACTTGGTTTAATCTGCCTTCTTCCAGCAACACATAGTAATGTAAATCTCTTGGTTATACTAGTTAGACTCATCCCATACTACAATAGCTCCCAATAGCTCACACAGAGCAATCATAGTTCACACAAAGCAATCATAGCTCACATAGAGCATAAAGTATGGCTCAAATAGAGCACATAGAGAATAAAGTATGGCTCACATAGAGCACATACACAGAGCATAGGTATGGCTCACATAGAGAACATACACAAAGCATAGGTATGGCTCACACAGAGCACATACATAGAACATAGGTATGGCTCACATAGAACACATACACAAAGCATAGGTGTAAAGGGTAAAATTTGGATAGTTGATTTTTGGTAGTTTGTGTATGTATCCTCCTTTCACCCTTACATTCAAGGACCTAGGGTCGAGTTGCAATGTACTATCCTACCCTAGGTCACTATGAGATGTAGGGAAACTTGTGATTCTTATGATTTGATTGACAATTATCTTCTCTTATGCTCAATTCTACCTTAAAACCCTAATTATGCAAATACGATTGTAAACGGATAAATAACAAAAAATGCTGCTACATAAAGTTTTAAAATGACAAATAACTCTGTACCTATTTTTGGGGTTCAGAGGTTGAAAATTTGGGGACTAAAGAGCGGGCGCCAAGTCCAAGGTACCAGTTTCTTTGTGGGATCTTGACCTCCTTATGACACTGATCTGCACTATAACTTCTATTCTGGAAATTCAACTGCGGAGGACATAGGGACTAGCTCCCAAGTCCTGGAAAAGCTCTAGAGTCTTGCTTTTCTTCAGATCCTAATTCCTTGATGTATGCTAATCTTTCCTGCAACTCCACTTTTTCCAAATGCGACACCTGTAACCTGACAATCACAAAACTTGGAAGGGGTTGTGGTGTTTAGAGGCTTGCCTCAGTCAAGCCCCAGAGAGACATTCAAGCCTTTCGAACACCATTGTCAGATAGAGAGTGCGTGCCTAGGGAGGCAGAGGCAAAAACCAAATGATAAATGCTTACAAACACAAATGAATGTCACCTTGTAGTGAAGATCTCATGGAGGAAGAAGCTCTTCATGCCATGAGGAGATGAATGCTCAAATCTGCAAACACAAACACATAAACAACACAAATCTACTCTTGTAACACAATGAAAGACTTGAATCACCTTTAGGATGCATAAAGTCCAAAATAACAATCTAGTTTACAAATGAATGCCTAAACATGCTTTTATATGCAACTACAAACACTCCCGCCAAGAATTTCATAATTCAAACTTACCATGTCGGCATAGGACCCAAATAATAGTCATAAGCCAACACCCAAAAAATTGGGGACTGACCAAAAATAGGGCAGGACTAGGACGTGGGCGCCCAAGTCCTCTCCCCCCTATTTTGAGCAGGGGTTATCTCAAGTGGTCCCCCCTAGGTCCTATTTACCAAGACACTTAGGGGTTTTCTCATCAAGGTGTTGAAATATGATGCAATATGTCCTAAATGCACACTAAAGCCCTGGTAGCTAAACCTTATGAGAGAAAAGCCCCCAAGGGGACATTTTCTAACGTTACATTTAGCCCCCACTTTAATGTATGTATAAACACAAGGCCAATACATGCATTAAAGTACTGTCAACAAACACACCAAGCATGGAGAAGACATGCTAGACACATTGAAGGCAATGACAGGCACCCAAAACATGGAGAAGACAGTTATAGTCATGCAGAACATGGAGAATACATTGAATGCAAAGAAGACACAATAATGTATAGAAGAAAGGCATGATTTCTTTTCTTTTTCTTTTTCTCATATATATGAAATGCAGATACACGTACAGGAAAGTAAACAAACCTCTTATAATACAGGATGTACTCATCACACAGGTCTTTAAACTATATATATGGGGAAACACACACACAAGACACACAAAACCTCCCAAAATGCATGATGTATTCATCGTACAGGTCTTTAAACTACATATGGGGCAACAAACATGCCAAACAAAGCAATCATGCCAAAACACACACTTTGAAGACATGGAGAAAACATGGTAGACAAGTGATGGAGTGTTCCTATTTCTAGGTTCATCACCATCTCAGGCACATTACAGGCACACACTGATGATTGGGCTTCGCCACAACAATCATCGAAGACATTCTTAAGGGTTGAGTTAGTCACAGAACCGCTCCCTGCCTCCGCAGAGGACTTTTGAAAATGACAGGATGGTGCAATCTGCTCTAAGAAATACACCACCCCCACCTCTATAGAGGGCTTAAAAGAAAAAGGATATACACGATATCCTATCTCCGCAGAGGGGATTAAATGATTGATTAATTGATTGAAACAAACTCAAAGTGTAGGATGTACTCATCGCACAAGTCTTTAAACTGCACCTGAGGACAAGCACATTGCTAACATCTACAACAGACAACTTACCTTATATATGCCCCCACCTTAAGGTGGTTGATATCAAGTATCAATATCAAGCACGTTAAGGTAGGAAGAAAACACACAAAGGAACACAGACTTTTGCAAAGCCCATGCCCCCCAGAGGTGACATGTACTTTACGATTGCCAAATGTTCCACAAACACATCCATGCAAGAAACATGTTAGTGTCCACATAATCATGACAAACAACAACATCAATGCATATGATTAACCACACAAAGAGCCAAGGTTATACTACAAATTCAAAGTTTGAGGATAATCTTGGGGCTATATCACAAAATCTCTGAATCGAGTACCACCAAGGCTAGATTCAAAGACAAACAAAGTGCGCAAAGCATCAATATTGTTAAGGTTTGTAAATGAGATAAAACATCATCAAATTCACTACGCAGAAAGCATAAGTGCTTCCATTAGCCAAGCGTCAGATAAGATATACAACCCCATCATCATATTAGGAACTAAGTCTAATTTTTTATTTCTCGCGAAAGGGATGCTAGGTCTGCATCAGTATAAATGTTTTTCGTCATCCTCCCGCAAGATAGAAACACTAGAGGAAGGGAAACAATAAATAAGAGAGGAGAAATAAGTGTCTTAGGGATAGTCACATAGGAGGGTGCCCCGAAGTCACCAACCACAACGCTATGTCTGTAAGACACAACACACAACAATGAATCAGAGAGATAGGCAATATAGAAGAATGATGATACAAATAGAAGAAGGTCACAATAGAGGCGGTCTCCTAGTATCCCGGACCTTACAAGGAGAATCATGGGTCATCCAAGAGGCCTAAACAACACATAACACATCATGTGGGAAGCACATCATGAGAGAGATAAAGGGTTAGAGATACTTACCTGTAGGATCTCTTGGGCTAGCAGTTATCAAGTAAATCATCATCATCCTCCCACTCCTGTATGTTAGAGGAAAGTGGGGCAGAAGGTATCATAGCCCAATTCTTGTCTTGGCATTTAGGTTGTTCATTGTTAGGATCATCTTTGTTTGGTTCAATGTTTGGATCAATGTTTTCTTGTTGAGATGCAAGGTAAACTCATTGCCTTCTCTTCCTCCTTTTTTTATGTTGATTTCTTTATGCTTTACAACTTATCTTTTGTAGGATAGGGCTTTGCGCTTTCATGGATTTTTGTGTTGTAGAGGAGGAAGCATCAGGGTCAAGGTTCATTTGTCTAGATGGAATGTTTTGTTGTCAACAATTACCTCCCGATCCTTGTAAGGATGATAGGGGAGGAGCCTCAGCATCATGATAGATTTGTTCCTTTATTGTAGGAGGCATGATGTCTTTCAAAGGTGTGTTTCTTCTATTGTTGGTAGTGTGTATCAGTGATTTCAGTGTTTTGTATTAGCATATCCTCATGGGGAAGAATCATTTTTAAAATAATTTTTAGAGGATATGATTATATCATCATCACATGTAGTATATATGGGAGAGGTGTTATCACCATTATCTTTTGTAGTACTACTCATGGAGAACTTTGTTAAGCTCTCTAATATTGTAGGATATTCACTCATGAGGGTTAAAAATTGGTCAAAATCAAGGTCTTTGATAATTGCATGCAAAGATACCATTGAGAAATGACATGAAGGTGCCATGTGTATAAATGTAAAATCATATTTTAAAGGCTTTTCAAGTTTGATGCAAAAGACAAGTGCAAAAGAATGTATGAAAATGACTTTTAAATGCTTCAATTTTTTTTGTATTTTTTCAATGCAAATATATGAAAGAAAGGGTGTTGTAAGGATTTTTATCAGGGGCAGAAAATGATATGTATATTATCAGTCCAATACAGCAATAAGATCCATCACAACACACTCTTGATGCAAATCTAAGATGATGCCAAGTTAAAACCTAGTGAAAATACACTAAATTAAGCGAGTTTTCACCAAATTTCAATGCAAAAGAGCATGACAAAGGGTGTTGTAATGAAAATGATGATGGAAATATATAACAACCACCTAATGCCAAAAATCGGTCACAACATGCTTATAGTGCCACTCAAAGTCAAACCCTAGTGAAAATATAGCAAAAATAGACAATTTTTCATAGTT